>OW052027.1:4810000-6056250 GCA_932526365.1 Lobophora halterata | reverse complement strand
GCGTCCTACCCGTCATGACATACGGAGCTGAGACGTGGACACTCACGGTACGGCTAGTCCACCAGTTTAAAGTCGCTCAGCGAGCTATGGAACGAGCTATGCTCGGCGTCTCTCTGAAGGATATGATCCGTAATGAGGTTATCCGACAGAGGACCAAGGTTACCGACATAGCTCAGAGAATTAGCAAGCTGAAGTGGCAGTGGGCTGGTCATATCTGCCGAAGAACCGATAACCGCTGGGGTAAACGAGTTCTTGAGTGGAGACCGCGAATCGGCAAACGTAGTGTAGGACGCCCTCCGGCCAGGTGGGGTGACGATCTGCGGAAGGTTGCAGGCAGAAAATGGATGCGGCAAGCCGAAGACAGGGCGCGATGGCGCTCATTGGGAGAGGCCTATGTCCAGCAGTGGACTGCGATAGGCTGATGATGATGATGATGATGATGAACCGATTTTAAAAAATCTTTTTTGTTTAAGTGGTATACTTTCAGATTGGTGCCATACAAATTTTGACAAAATCGGTTAAGTAGTTTAGGTTTTAAATCAAAAGAAATGAAAAAAATAAAACAGTCGTTGAAGTTAACAAAATTGCGTATTTTGCTTCCCTGTGACTTTTCAGTGGTGCCTACGGTTACTAGAATAGTCCGATTGAAGTCGGTTGTTATATGTTTTTTGTAAAACCTTGAATTATTCTCAACAAGTGACGATTTTTAATCTAACAAGTGCTGTTTTTTAGGAAAAAAAACCCACCGAGTAGCACTGTGCGTGCACCAATTTTTTTTTTTAATTCAAATCTTTTATTTCAGTATTACACCATATTTTGTTAATATAAGGCTTATTCTAAGGTTAGTAACATATTAAAAATTATAAATTACACATTTACACATACACATTAGTCATAAATATTAAATTGATGACATAGACAAATACCCGGATATCATCCAACTACCTTTATTTTTCATAGTCGGGTAATAATGACGATGGCTTCGAAAAATAGCTGATTCGAGCCAGAACCATGAAATTTTCCATGAGGCGATAAAGATCATCATAACAGATTTTTTACGATATCTTTTATGATGGCAATGTCGTTAGCTTAATGTATTGCATTGATGACGTCACAAAACGACCACCTACAGTTATATTTTAGTGTTCTTCATCAGTTTGGGGAAACGGGCCAAGTTTTGTGTCGGTCCATCTGTTTGGGGTTTGCCACAAAAAATAAGGAATTTCATCAGCTCATAATATGCTATAAGGCCTTTTTAGTGCTATATTTTAAAATTAAAATTGTTTGTGGTGTGTTTGTTTTATTTATATTTCTATAGTGCACGTAAGGAGCCTTTTCAAGGCGCACTTGAAATCCTTTCACCACACTGGTTCGAAAGAACTTGTGACACGGTAAGAAGAATTGGTATTTTTTTCTTGTTGGTGAACAATTAAGTGTTCAGCTATCTATCTACGCTGTAATTACTTAATGTAAACTTACTTTTAGGGTTTTAATATTACAAGAACAACATCATTCATACTCATACTCATCTTCGTCTTGTCAATTTTCATTCCTCGAGGGTTATTCAAGAGTCCCGTTTTGCGGAGGAACCGGGAGAATTAATTAAAAAAACGGATGAACCCGACCCGGACTCCTTCGAGCCGGATTATGCTGATATGATGGATTACCCGGATTAAATGGATTTAGGGTTCCTTGAGAAACAGAAGTGAGCTATGATGCAGATCTCGCTCGGTCAATTCCCACTAACGGCTAACATTACTTACTGCTGATGCTAAACGCGAATCTCAGAATACGAAACCAATTCAAATAAACAAAACACCTCAATTCTATCATTCTATACTTTAATATCTAGCTAGATACATATAATTATTACCTATAGAACAAAGCCAATTATTTTAAGGCAAACTTTCGCCTCGAATACAAACTTAAATTTTATTTAAACGAAAGCTGAAATGTGTTTGTCCAAAATCAGTTACATAATCGATTAGAAAAAAAAAATTATCTCCCCTTAAAATTACTCCCAATTTTTAAATTTGGTTATCATTCTCAACTCAAAAGACTAGGTATTTTGTTAATAGTTATGCTTCAAATGCCCTTGCGAATCGTAAAAATTACTTTTGAAATTGAACAAAGTAGATTTTCATTGTGCAATGTAGCCAGCCACTCAGCTAGCTAATAACTTTAAGTTTTCTTAATTTTATTTCAGGTTTATATACTTATACTTAATCTAGATAGATTAAGTATATATGGGTAGATACCCAGCCTTTCGCACCCACTGTTGGGTATAGGCCTCCACTTCAGTGCGTCACTTTTTGCGGTCCTGGGCTAGCCTGATCCATTGGCCTCCGGCTGTTTTAATGATGCCGTCCGACCATCGGGCGGGTGGTCTGCACCCCTGTGCCTCTAGGTCGGCAAGCACCCCACACCACTCCGTTGTCGCTTTGGTCCATCTGCCGTCGTCCCTTCTAGCCAAGCAATATACTTTATATATATATTCTAAAATAAAATGAAAACCAAACCGGAATGCAACACTCGAGTAGGTGCACCATAAACTCTGTAAATATGCGGACAAATTAATACGAATGGTCTCCCATCCAGTTTAGTGGCGGTCGATGGAAGATTGCGAGTCCGTTCTCATCAGAGCTGGCTGGATATGTTCTGGCTAGATGGATATATTAATTCTCGTTTCACTTCTTATGCTCGTAAAATTCGAATTTATAAAATTAAAACTAATAGTTAAAACTGTATTTTAGGCCCTAGGGCGAAAAAGTAATTGCTCATAAACTCTGTTCAAAGAGGTTAAGTTTGCAATATTATTGATTGATTACTGTCTGATCCTGCAAAATAGGGTAAATGATCCGAACACATTAGGTAGCATGTCTCTGTATGTGCCGAACAAATACTTGCGTACCGGCCGTCGGCGCCACGATCTGTTCTATACCTGCGTGTCGCGGACCCACCACGCGGACAACGCACCTACGGTCAGAGCACTCGCGCTCATTAATGAATTTATCCACGAGCACCAGCATGTCGATATATTTAATGATAAAATTAGAAATATTATGCAGAATTTATTAGTTTTTTTAAGTTTTAGTTAAAGGTAGTAAGTGTTTTGGTTAAGAACTGTAAGCTTCTATCTTTTTAAATAAATAAATACAATACAAATACAATACAATACAATAGGTTTAATGCCGGAAGACGGATGTTAGGATTTTTCTTTCCAATTAAAACATCGATAGAAATATCGATCGGTTTTCTCAATTTCGAAATTCTCAAAGGTTTTTCAAAATAGATCTGGGTATTATTGTTCATCTTCTTCATTTATTGCCTAGCTGATATACACAACTTCATTAGCATTACAAACTAATTATATTATTTTCTTACACTTCTTGACATATACCCTCAAAATTTCCAGTCTCTTCGTTCATTGGTTTGGCTTATGCGTTGTCTGTCAGTCCAAGCCTATTTTTCCCTAGTATTAAAAACAAAAAAAACTTTCACTGAACTTTAACTACTCTACAATACATTCATAATGTCCACAAAATCTCCGTATTTATCGATGCGATTAGCGCGAGTAAAGCCGAGGGCGAAGTTTAGTGCGATGCCACTTGCAGTCGTCAGTTAGTTTGTTGTTCCGTGGTCGAGTTTGAAGTTCGAGTTGAGTTTGAAGTTTCGTTTGTTAACTCAAAGAGCATTTATACGTAAGTTTTTTACAAGCTGATTGTTGGCCAGTTTAAAAGCTAGCGTGTGAGCGTGTTAGCGTTTGTCGATGACACACTAAACTACTTTAACCGTTTTCAAAGTTTCTGAAAGTGCTAGAATCGGTGCAAATTAGGTGGTGACTCCTGGCGGTGTCCTCTATCGATCCCGCAACATTTTACAAATGTACGAATTATGTTCAATTTTTTTCGGATTTAAGGCTAATCCTCAAAACCAATTCCATACAAATACTCAAAAAGTACGCCGTATTATAGTAATTTCTTCACACTATTCGTTTCGTCCATATTTTTTGATTTCGTCAACAAAAAAAGTTAAAGGTTTCATACTTTAATTTAGATTTTATACGTGTTTTTAAGTTAGTAGGGTTAATTTCAAAACACGTATAAAATCTAAATTAAAGTATGAAACCTTACTAATTTTTGTTGACACAATCGGAAAAATTAGACGAAACGAAAAGTGTGAAGAAATTACTATAATACGGCGTACTTTTTGAGTATTTGTCTGAAACATTTTGTATGGAAATTTGCCTTGAGGATTCCCCTTAACCTATCCCTGTGACTTGTCAGTGGTGCCTAGTGGGTCCGATTGAAGTCGGTTGTTGTGTGTTTTTGTAAAACCTTGATTATAATATCACACGATTTCTTAGTCATTCTGGTCTTCTCCTTGGATATCGAAGTTACAATCATTAATTTAACAAAGAGGTTAAAAATTAATTATTTTTCAAACTGAACTAAAACAAAATAAAATACTTAATGTTCCCGTACATAATACAAACACTAACATACTGTGGGCAAACTTACAAGATTCAAGTAGTTATGAGGTCTCTATACAAACTCTATTATCTCCCATCGCATTCATAACTTTAATGATCAAATCCAACTTTAGACCATAATCCATTGTCACCCGCCACTATCATCTATTCGATCACGTTAACGATTTACACGAAAATCAATTTTATTTCGATGAACATAAAGTACAGATTGCGTACGGTAAAAATGTATGGTGAGATATAACAGGCCGATGCAAATTTAATTAGAAACTTAAGTTAGATATGGCTAGTGATGGGGTAAAGTTAAATGTAAGTCTTGTTTTACTTATTAAGAAAGCTTTTTAAAATGTTTCAAGACCAAGCCTTACCAAATAATATGAAAAAGTTAGTAATGTAAAAGTTTGTAAGGATGGTAGAGAAGATGGAGATTTTCTTCCTCAGTCACGCTAAAGTAATAAACCGATAGGGTTAAAATTTGCTATTCATAGTAAATAAATATTATAATTAAAAAAATTATAGAGGTTTCCATTTTACTATAGGTACCAACTTTCTATATACGCAGCTAAGCAGATATAATCATAGACATAAACGTAGTTATTAGATTAACTTCTTCGGGTCTTTATCGCGTTTAAATTTAAACTAAAAACTTTGTGGTTAAATTTACTAATATCTACGAAAATCCATTTAAAGTTAGTTAGAATGAACTGAAAGAACTATTTTACGTTTATATTCCCGTCAACAACAGTAGGTATGGATATTATGCTACAAATTTCTAAGATGCGGCGCAACCACATTGAATCAGTGCGCTAGATCTAGTAACTCTAGACTACTCTAGAGTACCTAGACCCTAGGATTTAGTTACTCCAACAGTGTCTGGAATTCCTGCTCTATCTACCACGCGTTTGATATGTCTACAGGGAATACCTGTAATATGCCTAGCCTATTGCTAGCCCGACCTAATTTGCATGATTATTTACCTACCCGTAGAAACTTATTACCTAACCCGTAATAATTAAAACTTGTAGAAACTTCGTTTGCGTAGTTTCAAAAATAGATTCAGTAAAAAATCGTTGGTATTTTCGAAATAGTTGAGGTAAATACAAAATTACACAGTGAACGAATACTACGTTAAAAGAGACACGGGAATGAAAAACTATTATCAATGAGAAAATATGTAATAAAGGATGGATAAATGTATGTTAGTTGCATAAATACGCCGAAACAACGGAACCGATAAAGCTAAGGCATTATTATGTATAGTCGATGAGCTGAAAAAGGGTAAAAATAGTAATTTTTTGCTAATATTACGACAGCATTTAAAAAGATCTACTGAAAAAACTATCTATAATAGAAAAATAATTGCCTTATCCTATAAGAACTGTATTCATAGGTGATTTGATTAAAAAATAATATGCCTTTTTGGATTCAATACTTCATAACATTTTAAAAAAAAATCAACTCGCTAAGACCGAAGACTATGAAATATCACTACATCACTAGCGGCGGTGCTTATCTTGCCTCAAGTTCGTTAATGCGAGTCTGAGGAAGCCACCGCCGCCACCGGCTGGAATTGCCTTCATACAGCTTTCATAGAGCAAGCTACATTATGCATTTGATGCTAGTTTAGCTCACCGGACTCGTTGCATTATATTACCATAAGTAGAGATCTTTCAGTCTGGGATGCACACTACTATCGCCGCCCTAGCGCAGGGGTGGCAAAATTTTGATTTTGTGAATTGAAAGTATAAGTGACCCAAGAAACAACGTACCTACACAATGATTAATTACATCGCGTACATCCGATCGCGAATTTTGCTTAGTGTTACTACTCAGTACTTTTTTCTGAGTAGGTATTTTTTCTTAGTGGGTAACGCCACATCTGTATCTAATATCTACATATCATTTCATAGTAAACTTTGTGTTCGACGGCGTGCCCAAAATATTGCGTCGCGTGCCATCGTGGGCACGCGTGCTATTGGTTCGCCATCCTTGCTCTAGCGTGTACAACAACCACTCTAGGTATAGATGAGAAATATATTTTTTTCGAAACAATTTTTTTCAATTAAATTAAATTAAATCATTTATTGGCCAAAATGTTACATTGCGTAACAATAGTAAGACAAAAAAAAATTATACATTTTTCTGAATGTACAATTATTTTCCTATCTGAGTTTAACATGGGTTTCATTGACATAAAAATATAACTTGGTTATCTGTTAACAAAGGATACCCGATAGGTATTCGGAACAGACTATAGATTTACATTTTGTAAAGAGTTGAAACAAATAAGACATACCTTATAAAAGGTAATAAAAGTAATATTTTTATGAAAGAGCATAATAAAACTGTTGTTTCAGTAAACTCTCTATTTTTTTCTTTTTTTTTTCTTTCGAAGAACCTTAGTTCTTCAGTTTTGGCTTCACATCAAAGGTATATAGCCAGTGTCAAGTAATTGGAGAGATTATTTTGTCTTAAGTCAGAGTCGATAAGTCAAGTGATGCCCCTGTAAAGTAGTGGTGGTTGCGACTTTACTAGAGGCTTCTATGGAGTTTTGGAGGCAACACGAAAAGTCACGTTTTACAGCATTACACTATTCACCAACACTCATACACGATCACGAGCACTTAATGGATAAAAAACCACCGTTTTTACACTTTAACACTCAAAGTTATACAAGTTTTGTCAATTAATTTAATGTCGCCAATGCGCCATTTTGCATGTTCCCGCCAAAACTCTCTGTCTATTTTTTTTTTTCAACGTTTTCAAATCCTTTAATGTTTTATTCTCGGCATAAAACCACTAATCTTCTCTGTCTTATGTAAAGTCCCGTACTTACCTGTAAAGAAGGAAAAATATAAATTAGACAACACAATAGCGACTCACTTAAAAAATTCTCCTTTAAAACTTGGATCCACGACATGATGCTGAGTGGATACCATGTTTGTATCTCGCATACCATAAATAGTAGAACATAAAGCACAATTACTATTATTATTATTATCAGCCTGAGCTGTCCCATTGTAGGGCAAAGGCCTCCCCCCATTTTCGCCAACGGTCTCGATCTTGTGCTACTAATCTCCATTCCCCGTCGAACGCATCCAGTTCGTCGTGCCATCGTCTGCGTGGTCTACCGCGCCGCCTGCGCGCTGTATCAGGGCGCCACTGAGTGGTTATTTTGGCCCACAGCTCGTCAGGCATGCGGCAGATATGGCCAGCCCAGTCTGACTTAAGTCTAGCGACTTTTTCCCCTACGTCGGTGATCTGAGTTTTGGAGCGCAGTATGGTGTTACGGATGCGGTCTGTGAGTTTCACTCCAAGAATACTGCGCTCCATTGCCCTTTGGCAAATCTTGAGTTTGGATTTCTGGATGTTTGTCAAAGACCAAGTTTGGGAGCCATATGTCAGAACGGGAAGGATGCACATATCCATAAGTTTGCGCTTCAGTTTCATGGAAAGGTTTCCCTTCATCAGCTCTTTCATCGACCAATAGCTCCTCCAGGCGTTTTCTTAAATAAACTAATAAATAAAATTTCCTAAATAAATATATAATAAGCGTTTTCATAAAGCACAAATACTATTTTTTAACAATATATGTAGAATATATTGTATATGTATGTAGAATAAAAATATTGAATCTTGAATATTATCCTATCTTATGTGAACTGTGTGATTCGGTGCAAAATAAATAAAATATTCTATTCCATTCTAAAACTTAAAACGTATTTTGAGCCTTTGTGTGAAATTCTACACTGAAGACTTTCGGAAAACTGAAGGTTCTACGAGCGAGCTGACTAACCAACCAACTTACCACATCGACTAAATTGGGTCGGGCGGGTTGGGATGGAAAACACAAACGTCCTTTTATATTCTTTTCTGCGTTTTTTCAAGCAACGAAAACAAACCGATAAGCCTATTTATATACTTTAAATAGACTTTCAAAAGAATAATTTAATATCAGTACCTACTTTGTTGTAATTTTTTTTGTTTCTTCAATAACTTGGTGTAAGTTACATGTTATTATGTTGAAAAATATAGTAACAAATATATTATACATTTTACCATCACCCAATTGCGCTGGACGACCAGATTTTGAACCGAATCTGGGTGTTTGTATAAACTGAGTGGGCTTCTCCAGGGCTAAACGTATGTAGCTCACAAGGAAGCCAGTCTAATCGGATTTCTTTACGGAGAATTCCGGACAAATGCTGGATAATAAAAGCTTAAAGAACGGCTTTTGTCTTCCAGACATCTGAATTTCAAAACAGGACAGCATCAGCGTAACTATTTCAGAAAATTGTACACTAAATTATGGTAAAAGTATGAGAGTATGATTGTTTTTTGAAACTCAATCACGCGAAAACTACTGAACGGATTGTTTTCGGACTTTCAATTAAAACGCTCTCAAACCATAGGAAAGTTTACTACATGGAGAAGGAAGGTCAAAGTACGTAGCCGGAGTAATTCATTTTAGAATTAAGCAGATCCCACAAAGTGTTGTAGCGCCGAAGAAAGTAAAGTAAGTAAGTTTGAACCACAGAAACCAAGAAGTCCAATGCTAATTTTCTAAAAAGAGAAGTAACAGGGCTAAATAATTATTACCTATTTGTTAAAACTACTAGGTTTTTTCATAGTCAATAAAAAGTAACAAACATTATTTGAAAATAGAGATATATCATTTTAATTGACACGCATACTTACTTTGGCCTTTCTTCTCCAGATAGTAAACTTTCCTATCACAGATGAATAACGGTGTTCCTATAGAACACCAAGATGGACATTACCAAACCAAAATGGATGCGGAATACAGGTCCGAAAATTTTCAGACACCCTGTATTCCGCTTCCATTTTGGTTTGGTACTGTCCATCTTGGTGTTCTATAGGAACACCGTTATTCATCTGTGATAGGAAAGTTTACTATCTGGAGAAGAAAGGCCAAAGTAGATAGCGAGCTAGCGAGTGGCAGTCCATTGTAGAAGTGGGCAGTAAGTAAGTTTGAACATAAACAAATTTGCACAGAAACTAAAATGGAATAAAGAAATTAGCACAAAGCACACAATGCAGAGCTCTCGCCTAACTCTATAACTGTAACTCACACAGCATCGTTTCACGCTAGAGCGAGCATCTCATCTCGAGTTCACACACTAGTCGTATACTTGCAAGTCGAGTAAGCCTTTGCAGCCGTTTCTAATACATTTTGATTCTACGCAAGTCTTGAAAGAGATATCGCCATCTTACCACGCGATTCAAGTCAGTCGGTTATGAAAATTCTCTATCTAAACGTTTTTTTTCAACGATTTGTTTTAATCTGATTGATATGAAGGGCCAAAACGCATGGCAGACACGTCCAGCAACGTTCAGAAATCACAGTTTTTTTTTTTTCATTTTAAATTTCACTTTTTAAACTTTATATGTGCAACCAAGTTTCACGCCATCGCGCAAGATATAATGTCAATTATTTGCACTCAATATTCTTGTATACAAATAAATTATTTTCTATTTTATTATATTCAATGAAAAAGATGGATTTTCCAATCCAACATACATAATAAATAAAAGCACCTATTTATGCATGGTTCAATTTGCATTCCCTTTTTGCTACTTTGCTTTGTTTTGTCGAAATAATGATACTCCAGTACCGGAGAGAGCTTGCATTATTCTATGTGATTGTGCAGGCTATTTCTGGATTTCAATTACTTTGCCTTTGGGGATTGAGAGAGAAGCCTTCTACTGTTGTAATACAATTGTTTGTGAGGGTGGATGTAAAGAGTAATTTTCCAAAATTTTGCGAAAACTACTAAACCATCATCATCTCCCTGCCCTTATCCCACACTTAGGTGCAGTCGGCACAATATGTCTTCTTCTTCCATTCGTCTCTATCAGCCGTCATCTCTGTACTCACACCTGCTTTGTTCATAACCTCTTTCACAGTCCATCCATAATTTTTTAGCCTTCCTGTACTCGATGATTCCTAAACTACTAAACCGATGGGAACAAATTATATAACTATATTTAGTAATAAATCCGCTTGATTTCTAAACAAAGGTTTTAATTAACTTAACTTTAGTTTAGAACTTTAGTACATATTACTATATTATAAACCAAAGAGTCAACGAACAGAAAACCAAAGTTTAAAGATACGACACGTGTTTCGCCTCTACACGAGGCATCATCAGGAGGTGTGGACTCGCCGAAGTTCGAAACGAGAGAGTCCACACCTCCTGATGATGCCTCGTGTAGAGGCGAAACACGTGTCGTATCTTTAAACTTTGAAATTAAGTGGATTTATTACTAAATATATTTATATAATTTGTTGATATTTATGGATTTCCGCAAAGTAACGCCTGAATCAATCAATTATCTTAAACCGATGGGTCTGAAATTGAGTTTTATGGGATGGTAAGAATTAGATGCTTCTCAAAATAACGGTAAAAATACAAATAACAATTAAAACTTAATCCAAATTATTCGTTATTAATATCACATTATACTATTGATAAGTTCCAAAGTAAAAAATGGTTGTCTGTAAAGTTGGTTTACGGACGATAGTTAAACGTGACCAGCGTAAAGGGACAATGACGTCAACTTTTCCGTGCATTCATTCGGCGTTCATCGATTTATTACACACTAGCTGTACCCGCGTGCGACTTCGTCACCCGTGGAAGAGTTGTTTATTTTGTCGATTTTCTTTCTTTCACCCGCGAAAGAAATGTCATCGAATAGCAAAGTGTCAGTACTAAGCAAGTCAATCAATACTTGCACATTTTCAATCCCTCTTTTTACCCACTCGAACATTGAATTTAGTAGATAACTGTAAAACGTGGCGGTACTTATCTTCGGAAATCATAAAAATGCAACTTTCAATGAGATATTGTGTATACTTGAGGAGACAGGCTCATTCAACTTTAGGTCCAATAACTCCTACATTCCGTACTTTCACATAACATAACTTTAAATTCAAAAATCGATGAAACCCGTATCTTATTATTTGTTTTGAAGAACATCATTCCAAAGTTTAAGATAGATACACTCATAAAAAAAAACTGTTTCCATACAAACTTTAAACTTCTATATCTACCCTCTGAAGAGATTTAGCGTGATATTATATAACCTATAACCATTACAGGCTTAGTAGCTATGATATCGTAAAGTTTCAGTTAAATCCGTTCGGTAGTTTTTACGTGATGGACGAACACACAAACCCACAAAAAAACAAACAAAGTCTTCCAATCAAAAAAAAATTTTTGGGGCATGTTTATTAATCTCGTCTGAACACGTTTCCGTAAAAAAAACATATGTACAGAAATTCGGGGTCTTCTGCTTTATTATATGTATAGATAGTCACGTCAAAAAGGGAAATCAGACTCTACTTTGTTCCATTACCACGCAGACAAACCCGTGGACAGAGCTAGTGTTACAATAACCAAACATCAACACGCATTTTCACATCCAATATCATTCAAATTGCGAATCAAAACATTATGAAAGTACCACGTTGGACGCCAATTTCGCCCACAACGCCAACTGCAATAATTAAACGTCAGTTGAAGCATCAAAAGGTGAACCAAGCTGCGCGTTTGTTTTGCAGACCCATCACGGAACTCGTTGCAGTATTCGAAATTAGCGATATGCCAACATAGCCAATAGAGAAATAGCCTGTCTATGGTAGGTCATTGTTCTACTCGGGCGAATTAACATGACACCTGGCCGACACGTGACTCGGAACTAGATGTCCTTCCTGTTTTCTATCAAGATTATCCAATTCCATGCTGTACTTTGTACATACGTCATTCGAGCCAGGTGCCATGTTAATTCGACCGAGTTATAATGTCAATGTCAAAGCGGTAAATATCATTTGTGACAGGTTACATCTTCTATTTTTCCTGTGTCTGTAAACGGTCGCTAAAGTAATAAAACCCAAGAAGAATCAAAACGAATCCATTTTACTTGATGTACAACAACAGAACTTTTTAACAATTAGCGTTTTAGTGTGGAATCCGCAACAGAAGAGTTATGAGTTGTATGAAATTATAAAACGTCAACAAACTGTTGCCTTTTCTATGACGAATTCGATACGAAAACGCTTGTTAAAAAGGTTGGTGATAGTGCAATTATTTGCACAAACGAAGTAATTACCGCGCAATGCGCTCATTATGCAATTATTGCTATATCCGGTCGGCTTTATCAGATGGAAATTTCAACCGTTAGCCGTTAGTATGAGGAATCTGTGCGCCACTAAGAAATATTTATTCGTTACCGAAAAAAAAAACATTAGTACATAAAATATCACACCAAAAAACATGACGAAAAATCTCCTCAAATCCATGAAAAAAAAAAACGATCAAGATGACAACGTAAAGGAAGATATTCAGAAGACCAAGGGATAATAAGATAGACCCAAGACAAAGGACTTTAAAATTCATCCACTAGTGACGTATCTTTCCTATAATAAATCATCAAATTCAGACTAGTCACATGATATTATAATTAAGTATTCTTTTAAGAATAATGATTTTTCATAAGACGAAGTAAAGAAATCTTGGGCAATTGTAGAACTTTTGTCTTACAATAATGTTCATTCAGTACTTTTCAATACAAATATCGTGATAGAATACAGATGAATAGTAATAACATTGAATCTACGTTTTGTTATTTTTCCTTGGCAAAAATAGTTGTTAAATTCACTTTAGCTGATAAAAGTTTCTTGACTGTTTATATTTCTTTGCTAAGTTGAATACTGTTCGTAAGTATTTCGCTGCTTCAGATGAAATTGATTCTTTTATGGTTATCTCTTTGGATTTAATAGTGGAGTTTTAGTAGTGTCTTCAAGTACTTTGTGAAATGAGTACTGAAAACTAACAGTGTGGGTTTGTAACAAAGTTTTTTATTAAAACTGCTTATAAAACTAGATTGCTGTTATCTTTAGAATTTATTAAATAATAAATTATTATACTATCTCCTTGTTACGTATATTTTATTATAATGATAAGATTTTTAAGCCTTAGTTTTCATTAATAATAATAATAATAAACTTTTATTTCAGACCAAGATCCATTATTAAAAGTACAATTAAATGTCACACAATAATTAAAAGTACACGAAAGTCAACACAAAAAATTCAAATAAAAAAAAAGACTAATGACAAAAAAAATCACAAACAAAATAAATTTATACTTCACCTAATTTTTTTTTTATTACAGCATAAGCTAACTACTACAATCTATATATAGGTATATTACAAAATTTACAAAAGGAAACAATTGGGCCACCCATAGACCGTTGCAAACGATTTATAGGTAGCTCAACTGCTCCAACTCGATACCCGATGGCAGCAAATTTCTATTGAATTTTATTTTATTGTCCTACTGGTTACTCCTACTTATTAAGCATGTAGTAAAATATATATATTTATTTACTTGCTGTCAACTCTTTTACGCGGATAAAGTCTCGTTTATTTTAAAACTCATTTTGCTGATTATATATCAGTTGCAATGAACCGTGGAGTGAAATAAAATTTATCGAGTTAATTAAGCTTCTGTCTCGACATCTTTATTTCAGATAATCAGATTAATTTAAATTAAAAATAATAAAATAAAGGTACGTACTTTTAGACCTGAATTTACCAACAGATGGTTAAATTTTAAACAGTTGTTTTGGCGTTTTTGACACGAATTTTCATAGATTAAACGTCAAAGATAACGGACAAAGAGGCCTAATCTTCCAATTATCCATTGGTGAACACAGACCTTAGTAACATTGTAGAAATAATTTGAGAGGCTTTAGTTAATACCGAACTGACTGCCGAAATGTCAAATGGAGGAGCAGAAAAGGAAGTACAGTCAACTGCATGTATACACTCCCAAGCTTTAACTTTTATATTACTCTAAATTTTGAAAAGAAAAATGCACGCAGGTTTTACTTGTCAGAAGATGAATTTCTTTGCAAATTTAGGAGCATAATATAAATGTGAAAGCTTGGGAGTGTATGCATGTCTGTGCAGCTGACTGTACCTACGGCACCTGACTGTATGTTACACGTCAGAAATGATATTACACAATGAAAGCGAAAATATAAGAAGTCCAAGAAAGTAAATAAGATAAAAGCCAAGAATTAGGGAGGTTGAACGAACCAGTCTCCAGAAAGTAATGAAAATATGAAAGTAATGTATGATGAGCCCAAAACGAAAATTCATGAGCAGTCATAACTAGACACCATTAGCACCATTAGATCTCATCAAGAGAACCTAGTACCTAAGCCTAGATAAATCTAGTACCTAAGCTTCATTGTAGAACGCAATAAATTGAATACATTCATAATGAAATGCAATAAATCGATCGAATATTGAGTATTCAACGATGTTTCGACTAACGCGAAGCCAGCGACTAGAGGTAATTTATAGCCGCTGTGACATTCAATTAATAAATTGACGACGGTGTCAGAAAGCAAAGCGGAAATAAGGCACTTGTCTCACCGCCGACGATGAGCGAGAAGCGAGTACAGCTAGAAACTAGAAGCGAGTTGGCGAGCAGCGAGAAGCGAGTATTGTGATCGAGATGTATGATTGTTGTTGTCTATTTACTACTTTATATTGACTTTAATTATTTGACATTCTGAATTCCATGAACATTGTGATTTTTTTTAACTGAATTATTTTTATATCATTTTAATGACATACGTGTATATTTTTTATTAGAATCTGTTATTTATATCCTACTTATATTATAAACGCTAAAGTTAGTAAGTATGGATGGATGGATGGATGTTTGTTACTCTTTTACGTAAAAACTACTGAATGGATTTTAATGAAAATTCATAATAATATAGCTTATACATCAGAATAACACATAGGCTACAATTTATAAAGATACCCGCGCAGACGAAGTCGCGGGCACCAGCTAGTATTAGTATATTTCTTTAATTAATATAATTTAATTTTAAATTTAATTGGTAGATCCGTTTTAATTAAAGTCAATAAATAAATACAAATACAAAATCTTTTGTTCGTTTCTTGATCGAGAAAATAGTCAATGGCTAATCGTTTTCTCGTCGTCGGCGGTGAGGCAAGTGCCTTATTGAGGCTGTGTCGAGGCAGCACGAGCAATATATCCGGCGATGCGTGGCGCTGTGACGTTTCATTATTGCATCGTAACGAGCGAAGATGAATTGGCGCCCAACGTGGTGAGACTTTTAAAGGGAAACTACTACTCGGGCGAATAAACATGACACCTGGCTCGAATGACGTTTGTGCAAAAAAACAGCGTGGAATTGGATAATCTTTATAGAGAAGCTTTAGAAAAGACGTCCTGTTATACTTGGTAATGAAAAGGCTTCGCAATTAGAGGAAGAAGGAACACGGTGGGCGCCGCGCGGGGCAGCGGGGGACGCATCAAGTTCCGAGCCAGGTGTCATGTTTACTCGCTCGAGTAGTAGCTGCCATCCACGGCTATGGTCGCGGGCGATCGGAATAAACAGCGATGGTAATAACAATTAATGTAACAACAATACATTTTGGTCGGACAAAATCCCTAGAAAGGTCACAAATCACCCATAGATTCCCAGATAAAGCGTCGCATATGAAATTGGATAGGCCACACGATACGCAGAGCGCGCGATCTCATCCCAAAGCAAGCTTTAGACTGGAACCCGCAGGGCAAGAGAAAGCTTGGTCGTCCCAAGCAGACTTGGCGAAGATCGGTGGAGTCGGAGGTCAAAAACATCGGTCAATCCTGGAGCGAAGTCAAACGTGAAGTTCAAAACAGATCGCGGTGGAAGCTCACTGTGGACACCCTCTGCCCTATTTGGGGGTCATAGGATATTAAGTGAATGTAATGAAAATAATGTTTGGACATTTCATACAACCCCATTAAGCGCTACTATAAGCAGATAAGTAGCTCCTTTAAGTAATTTAGGTTAGAAAACAATGCAATAAGATATGGAATGAATACTTCGATCAACGTTCTAGAGAAAAAGGAATTTGGTACAAGACTGTTCAGCCACAACCGCTTAGATCTCCATGGATCGACAACCACAAACATACCAGGAAAGATGCAGTAGAGATAATGAGGCTCCGTACCGGACACATCCCATCAAAAAAGTTTGCGTTCCTCATGCGAAAGGTCCCGACACCCAACTGTGACCAATGCGGTGTCCCAGAGGACCTTCTGCACATTTTGATGGAATGTGGCCGAAACAATGCCTTCCGCATTGATAAGTGCAAACACATTCTCAAAGAATCCGCTGATTGTAATATTATCTTAGCTAATCCTCATTCAGATGAAATACAGCTTTTGATTACATTGTATAATTTAGCTTTTAACCCAGATCAGTCTTAGTAGGTAATCCAATAAACGAATACGGTAACCTATTGGTTTATTGAATAGGTTACCTTTTGTCTTATTTTTTTTTTTTTTCAGTTGTCTTTACTTGATATAATAGTGTACCAATCTATGTATGATGTTGATTAGAGCGACATAATCGCATGTGATTAAGCTCTTTGAATAAAGATTATATAAAAAAAAAAGTAATTTAGGTGAGAATTTGAATAGTCACTGGTTGTGAATGAAATTGCATCGGAACGAGCGAAGATAAATTGGTACTCAACGTGTTGCAATTTTTGTAGAAGAATAAAACAAACTGTTCTTGTAAATAAATAGCTTTGAAGTTTATATATCCGAACACAAATATGTACATTTGATTATCTTTGGAGTGATGTGCAAGTGCATTGTAAACGTTTCGTTATTGCACAGCAACTCGGAAAGATAAATTGGCACCCGACCGACGTGGTGCTATTTTTGATGTATATTTTTTTTAAGTTTGAAGTATATTTGTTGCATTTCTTGTCGAATATCTATCATTAATCTTTTCGAAATCTATTAAATTTAACTCAAGACCCTGCCTAAACGGTGTTACGAAAAAAACTATGCCTGAAGAATATTATATTAGCACCATCTGCGCTACAACTTTCACAACTTCCGCCTGAAAAAAAAACCACCTACTTCCATCACGTGCCAACTTAAACGCAACTTTTGTCACGCGTCTACATCCTCTTAGCTCAGTAGAAAATGAAAAAAGGGAGATCCTCGACTTTCGATCCGAAGGTCGTGAGTTCCGACCCGGTCGTACACTAATGGATTTTTCTGTTCAAAGATCTGTGTGTGCATTAAAACACGTGCTTAACGGTGAAGGAAAACATCGTGATCATAGAACCTAAAAAGTTCGAAAAACATGTGTCAAATGCACGAAAGGAGCCTCTTCGAGGCGCACTTGAAATCCTTTCACCACACTGGTTCGAAAGAACTAGTGACACGATAAGAAGAAGACGTAGAAAATAGAACACTTTGAAGTAGGTACTTATAAATCACTAGCTGCCGCCCGCATATTCGTTTGAGTTTTGCTAATCATTTCTCATTTAGCGAAATCCATCCGAAAGTTTTGATAGTTTTTGACATTTTTTTCAAACATTCTGGTGCCTTACAGCTGCCTTATTGGATTTTTTGACAGTTAAGGTAGCCTATGACACTCGTGTAACCTTCAAGAATCCAACGACGACTCACTTATCAAAATCCGTTCAGATGTTAAGCCTGCAGGGCGGCGCGGCGCATCAGACATACATACATACATACACTCGACAAACATAACCCTCCATCTTCACAGTCGGGTAAAAAGCAAAGAGCTACGCGCTTTCCTGCTGGTATTAGATCACACCTGCCCAAGACCAGAACAGTGAATGAATCTCAAGTATGGTTAGTTACAGGCAGGTCTTATGAATGTATGAAGTAGAGTCACATACTTCACTGTAGAATACAGTATACAAATCTTTAAATTGAAAAGGCATAACTTTCTCATAATTTAGATCCATGTGTCAAAAAAAGACAATGCTAATCATGACTTAGGCCGACGCTACACTGCAGCTTTCATCATGATGAAACATTAAGCCCAGTCTCTACAATAGTTTGACGGCAAAGTGACTAATACCACCGTACCATTATATATTCAGTAAGACGTCTCGCGTGTCTGAAGGGTATTATTGTTGAAGACAGTAATTGCTATGAGCCTTTGATATGACATTTCAGTCATGATGTGGAGATTCACAGTACAACGCGCATCAGAGATTCCTAGTTAAGAAAGGGATTTCATTTGAATAAAATGAAATAAGTTTGTTTGTAAGAATAGCGAAAAATGTATGTGTTGTCGAATGAATGATTCGACTTGTTTCTAATATGCATCAATTATTATTTTATTCATGGGAGAATTTTGTTCATAAGAAGATTTTTTTTTGAAAATTTGAAGATTGTGTCATACTATAATTTATAAATATCACAAACTAGCAACATAATGAAGATATCTGATATTGCACAATGAATATTTGCGTTTGCGTTTGTGTCACCCAATATATAGAAATTGGATGTCTGTCCGTGCATTAGTGTCGTTTTACATAAACATCGGAATTCATAGATTTCATTCGACATAGTAAAGCTGATTTCCACACATTTTCAGTATCGCAATTGTTTAGGTATTAAAAAATATATAAACTTATAGATTTTGACATTGATTCTAACTATAGTAGCAGGCTAAAATAGAGCAAAAAAATAATATCCTAGAACAGAGTGCTACTTTTTGGATGAACTACACCCAACAGTAGCAATTTCCTCAAAATTGAATGAAGTCAAGTAGCATACTCTTTACTACTGATTTGATCATGAACATGTGTGTCTCTTGTTTATTCGTGTTACCAAGCTTTTTGACATACAGAGGTACATCTTTACGGAACATTATACACTGTATTTTACTGTACGCTGGCTGCACTCAGTGCATATTTACACTGGGCTTGTGCAAATGCATTCAGAATAAATCAGGAAGTTCTACCACAATGTGTCCTACTTTCATCATCCTTGCATTAGTTTATGCGCTTTTGACTCGTTTTTGAGATTCAATACAAACCGAAGATTTTGTATGAAACAAAATAATGTCATGGAAAAAAAATATCAAAATAATGACAATGAATTCCAAAACAGATGTATTGCTTACATAAAAAATTTGTTAGAAAACCATTTTTATTTGAACAATCATAACGATTAGTAGATTTTACGAAAAGCTACCGAAAAGTAGCAAATTAAAATAGGAGCCTCTTCGAGGCGCACTTGAAATCCTTTCACCACACTAATAATAAAAACTAATAATAACTCTTTAATTTACTTATCCATAGCAACTATGTGATTAAAATGAATAGCAAAAAAAGTGGCTAAAACTTTTGTGATTCAGCCCAAACATGGTCCTTCGAAGTTTCGGACCCGCATAAATCTCCCGAACATTCCGTCAGATAACCCAATCACGCGTCCCCATTTGAATTTCGAACGTACCTATTCTAGAACTGAATTTAAATCTGAAACGGATCGCGGGCCAGTGCAACGGGCCGGATCGTCCCAGCTTAAGGTTTGTTTACACGAAGTTAGCAACTGGAATGGGGGAAAGTTGAAATCTGTTTCGAGTTAAGTAGAGTTTGTAGTTTTTACGTGTGTAGTGCCGTTGAGGGCTTTGTGAGCGATCCGCTCGCCGGAGTTATGTTGTTCCATACTTTGTTCCGTCGCTTTGAAGGGTAGTAATAGGTACTTTTCCTTTAGTGCTTCGGACTTGTCGACTTTTCTTCCTCATTATTATAAGATTTCTTACAGTTACTAAGAGGGGCCGATAAATGGTCCCACTAATACTATAAATGTGAAAGTTTGGAAAAATATTTGTCCTAATCGATTGTACTGCAATTCAGTATGGGTAGATATAGTTTAAAATCTAAAATAAGCACATGGGACAGGGTATATCGTAGATTTAATAACATGTGAAATATATTCTATAAAAATTGAAATATATCTATTCGAATTTCTCTGAATATATTTTTAGTTTTATTCCGGTCGACTATCTTAGCGTACAGGGACCATAATCCCATCTCAAACGATTCTAACTCGATTCTGTCCACACGCGACGCTGTTATCGAATCGACACCTCGTGAAAATATAGCTTGCATCAGCGGCATACGGCGATATATCGCACAATTCTCTTTGTCCCCCTAAAGAGACAAGATAAGGGGACAAACGGGAATAATTAATTACGCCTCGATTACACAATAATATGTAGGTGACCAAAGAGGCTTTATAAAAAAATAACAATATTAAAGATCGATGATGCCTTAATGAGAAGATTCGAGGGTCTATGAAAAGTATTTGTGTATAGAATTTTAGGTGCAAATATAGCGTTATTATAAGATTATCTTTAATTATACATACACCACAAATTTTTATTTACAAAAAAAATTTTAACCCATACACAGACAGCTAAAAAAAGTTATGTTAGCTAAGTATTTTTATAAAAAATCGGCAGAATTTCAAAGTACGCACCCTACGAATAAGCTTAGTTACTTCGTCTGTTAATCACTTTCCAAAACGTTACTTTTCTGTTATCGTTTCAAAAGTCAATTGAATTACTTTTCAATACTTTCGCGATGTAAAAGAATAAGGCACTTAATTTTTTATAATGGTATTGAAAACTGAAAATGAAATTAAAAGTATATTGTTTGATTTTTCTTTATTTAGGCTTTTCAATAGGTAAATTCATTAAAAAAAAATCGAACTTGTTTTTTTTTCGTAGATATTCGCGATTATCTATCATATGTACATAGTAATTAGATTGTAACGGGTATTTATCGCAATCTAATAACTATAAAACGGTTAGTAATAAACGATATACACCATAAATTTTTAATTACCATAAAAAATTTAATGGGCAATGCAGACGGGGTACTACGTTGTATCCGT
Source organism: Lobophora halterata (assembly GCA_932526365.1). Taxonomy (NCBI): domain Eukaryota; kingdom Metazoa; phylum Arthropoda; class Insecta; order Lepidoptera; family Geometridae; genus Lobophora; species Lobophora halterata. Next base: position 6,034,959 of record OW052027.1, on the reverse strand, counting down.
GCAGTCAGAATTTTAGATTTCTAAAAAATGACAGAGTGGCAGCGGCGCGAGTGCGGCGCCCGAGCTGAGCTTTTGCGAGCTGGCTCGAGCTAGGGGCCCGGGTTTGCCAAACGATGAATAAAACTTAAATTATTATCAATAAAGGGTGCCGCCTGACGCAAATCCATAGGAAAACGACTAACGGTAACAGTTATCCAATTTTAATCGAATTTATTTTGTCAAAGTTCGACTTAATTTTTTCAAGTTTTTTTGCCACATCTGTGTTCAGTAACGGCAACTGACTATGTGTATTTTTTTTATGGTGATTAAAAATTGACCGTGTATAACAATAATTCGACAGTTTTGACACATACAAAGCAAACAATTCGAAAACCCTAATGCGAGTTCCGCGTAAGTCTCAAAATCCTCGACCGACACCCAAACTACTGTAACCGCAGATTCGCCAAAACTCAGTCCGTAAATAAACTCTGAAGCCGGGACCAAACGACAGATGGGGACAGATGGGAAAGATCCAGTGGTACTTATATACTCTGTTGATATGATCACTTAGTGGGGGGGTCGGTGGTAAAAACAAACATTGAGGTTTGATTGCCACATTTATAAAACTAGTAACTGTGTCGTAATAAAGATATTACACACCGAGATAGTGAAACTAAATGTGGATATTTTCTTACGTATGGTTGGAGCTTGGAGCTAGAGGATTTGTTCTATGTGTAACATCTCAGCATTATAGAATTAGTAGCTTTATTAACCGATAGCGAACGACCATGGAAATAATATATTTCATTTTATTTTCAAATATGTCAAGAGACATCAACTTTTCTTTTAAATTTTTTTTTTCATTCTTATTAAGAGAAAAGCGTAAGCTTAATTAAAAAGATAATGCGACGGAAAACGAGATTAATTTGCATAACCATGTTGTGCCTTCTTTTTTTAAAAGGAATTACTTGTTTCTTATACAAAATGGCCCTTTTGTCCTAGAAGATTTTATCAAAAATCTCTTTTATGACAGCAAAGCCATAATTCTGCAACAACTTCGCCATAACACTCAAAGAAAACATTCCATAAACATCAAGTTTACAGAATTTACCATCAACTTTAGACAATTTACGTAAAACTTAGGGCTCTTCCGCCGCGTCAGCTGCAGATTAGTAAGTTTGCTGAATTTGTGCAGAAATCAGGTTGTTATAAAGGGGTTCCATTAATGACAATTTTATGGGAATGCTTGTAAGAAACGGTTATTTGGTATGGTAGGTTAGTTCAAAAAACCACTTGATTTTGAAAATTTGTAATGAAGGGGATTTTGGGATGTGACTCATGAGATTCTAATATCTTTATATATAATAAATAAATATTAAATTTATAAAATAAATATTTTTTTATTAAAATGCTTTTTTTTTCTACAGATCATAACATCAATTAAGGTACATACGTTATTGATATAAAACATGGTTTGAGTAAACTATTGCGTGTTTTCTTGGTTGAGAAATCATAATTTTTTAACACTCTTTAATATATTTTTTTTGTCTAAATAATAAGTTTCATGTTCCAATTATAACTAAAAAACGATAAAAATTTATAAGTTCCTTGTCCATGCTTTACAAATCTTCACAACACTAAGCAACTGCAACTTTCGAAGCTTCCTAGTGTAAAGTACACTTTACTTAGAGTTTAATTCACGTTTATAACGGCTCAGTTTCCGGTGGCCGCGAATTTCGCAAAGTTTCAGTTACCGCACTTTGCCGCCTGCCGGTCGAAATGCACGAGTTTGTAAACTTTGCTTTTGAAACTTAAACTATAGATTGCAATTCAATGTTGATTATTTGAGAGGTACACGTATACTCTCGCTTTTCAAGAGTAAACCTAAATTCTAAAGTTTAATTCCAAAAATACTATGATAAACCCTAGAGTCTTCTAGATGGATAGATACCAAAACTGTGCCACATATTCTGCTGACAATCAGTGATGTGTAAGCATTATAATAAGAAATTACTGGGCTATCGAGACCGACCATCAAAATGTCTCAATTCGTACATAGAGATTGTCAGCAGAATATGTGGCACAGTTTTGGTATCTATCCATCGCGCTATAACAGTGTTGCACCAGCCTATGTGAATCAAAGTCCTGTGTAGCACTGTTCTGGTAACGAGCAGGCGTGATCTCTTTCCATCAGGAGAGCGCATAGCTAGCTTCATCCAATGTTATCATTAAAAAAATATATGTATACTTTTATAATTTCCTTGCTTGGAAGAATTATATAGCATCATCTATCATACTCTGTGCAAACACAAGCAAACCGGAAATTGCAAAACCGATGCTCGCAGGTGACATCCGGTTCCATTTTTGATTAATGGCGCGAAATGAACCTACTATTGAGACGTGCTTTCATGACCAAGTATGGATTGAAACTAAACACACTTTAATATTATAATAATAGAAAACTGTTTTTATTTAAATAGTTTATTTTTTAATACAATAATATTGTAAAAAATATTTATAATGAGATTAATATATGACATAAATGGAATAATAATAAATGTTTTGGACATTACGCCATCTAGCCCCAAACTAAGCAGAGCTTGTACAATGAGAACCAGATAACTGATGCAATACTTATAACTACCTAAATTTTTTTTTTGTAAATACATACATACATACATACGAGCATTCACATTCATTCATTCATCATCATCATCAGCCTATCGCAGTTCACTGCTGGACAAAGGCCTCTCCCAATGTGCGCCATCGCGGCCTCTCTTCGGCTTGCCGCATCCATTTCCTGCCTACCACCTTTCGATAATATTCTACGATGTATAGTATATGCATTGCATACCATGTTATTTCTCTACTCGGCAGTTGACAGTTTACTGAAATTAAGTTGATCACGAAATTTTTCGACAAGCGTATTCGTATCGAAGTCGTTCACAGATAAGTCAACATTATTAAACGTTTTAAAAAGGTTCAAACCTGATAACACTTCTCTGAAGGCTTCGTTACGAATACCGCTTGTCAAAAAAGGTTTGGTGATAGGGCTACTGATACCTTGATGTAATGCAACCCACACCACACGTCTGGCGAACAAAGAGGTACAATTTGTAAAATGGTACAATTGTGTACAATTCGTAAAATGTACACGTGGACAGTCAGCAAAATAAGTTGTTGAACATTTCCAATATTTTAACTTATTTTTTTTAAAGATATTGGCTCTTTGGAAGATTGGCTTTGTAATATTGATATGGCATTGGGGTAAAAAACTAAAAAATTGCGAGTTTTTGAAATTAAAAAAGGCTAAAATTTCACGTACCTATATAAATACTAGAAACTGTACTAATAAACAGGCTTACCGAGCAAGCGAAGCCGTGGAAAACTGCATAAGTGGAGCAATATGTATATAAGCATTGCGTGAAATGTCCGAAGATTATTAATTTTATTTTTTTATTTATCAAACTAACTGACTTCACTCACAACAAACAAATGTACGCAACTTCGTTTGCGTTGCGAACTTTGAAAATTATTTTCTCAGTAATCACTTTCAGCTCTTGATAAAACACACATCCTCCAAGTTTCAAGACTCTACGTGTAGTGGTTTGGCCGGTACGTTATCTGTCAGTCAATCATTCATATATTGATGGAGTGGCGAGCTTAATATAGATGTTCAACGTTTTTTGATGGAATGGAGAGCTTATAAATGTTAAACATTTTTCTGCTGACAGTACTCGGTGTAGGAATAGGATAGGATACAGGTACAATGAACGTCAAAATGATGAATCGGTCTCCGGTAGCGTACGGCGGGATGCACACCAAGTTAGTGCAATACATACCTAACATACCTTCCTATTCCATATGTCCCCCGTTGCTAAAAGGCGGACAGATTGAACTTTTTTTCCCATCTGTCCCCCTAGGCGGACCGAACAGGGTGACAGATGGGAAAATCCATATATTTACATGCTTCAGAATTAAGATTTTAAAAGTATGTTTTTGAATTTTGTGTTTTGTTATTTACTAACTAAATTACTATATTAATATTATATACTAGCTACCTATAGATCGTTTGCAACGGTCTATGGGTGGCCCAATTGTTTCCTTTTGTATATTTTGTAATATAGATTGTAATAGTTAGATTATGCTGTAATAAAAAAATATCTAGTAACTAAATCATAATATAACTAAAGTTACTCAAAGATCGATAAAAGTAAAGCAAAGCCTGCTTTATTCATAAGGTAAGGTAAGGTCCATAATCCCCAATTTGTTTGAAATGAAGGGTGAAAGTTTTTTCAGATTTAATATCTAAACCTAGACACAGGCTCAAAGGAGATTTACTAAATCTGATAATACCCACATTACCTTTTCATTTCATTTTTCACACCTAATTTTTCAATAGAAAAACAAAAATTTCTAGAACATTTTTTACAGAAAGCTTTTATATTTAAATAAGAGAGAAACATTAAAAGCTTAGCAAGAAGTAAACCAATTTGGCTGACTTGAGACATTCAGCCAAAGTTCCCACAGCTGGAATTCAGGCTTACTCTCGGCTTGCCTTGCTAGTCGCGGGTTCGAATCTTTCTAAGGCAAAAAAAATCTTTATGTTTAGAGAACGTATCAAAAATCTTTAACAGCTATGTAGTATCTACTTTCACAACCTACTATATTAATAACTAGTTGAAGCCCGCAACTTTGTTCGCGTTGCGATTTCATAAAATTCCTTGGTACGCATTTTCAGCTCTTGACAAATTTCCACCCAAATTTTAAGTAGATAGGTTCAGCGACTTAGTTTGTGCGTTGTCTAGTCAGTGAGGACCAAGTTTTTTATGTGAATGTAGTAATATCAATTACCAAACCATACTAATACCACTCCAAAAATACTTTACCATTCCAAAATAATATCAGTAGCATTGTATGTAGAACAATATTAATATTTTGATTTTTAATTTACTTACTTAAACATTTTTTTTCCTCTTATTATAAAATGATCCCTAAAACAAAGAGACAATAATAACATTGATACTTTGATATTTCATTTACTTACTTATAAAAAATAAATTGTTCCCTTTTTGTAATAAAAATATCCCAAAAACAAAAACCCATCCCATATCCAATTTAATCCGTGACCTCTCAACGATAATCCTTTTCTTACGAAAAATGAAAAAATGTCGCCACGCGCGTGCAATATCTTCCACTTCATGTTTATTTATGTTTATTTACATTCCAATCCCGGCTTATGAGATGACTGTTGGGGTAAGACACTGACATTGTAATCAGGGGGTAAGGCTGGCTTTCAACGTAAGCTTTTTCATGTTAAAAGACCCTATGACCACTACAGTGCAACGCTGGCTAAGGCTAGTCGCAAATTGTAAGAAAGTTCAGTCAAAATTATTGATGCGCGACTGTTTGGCAGGCATTCTTAGGCAGCCGCCCGCAGGGCACAGTCAAATATTGTCTATTAGTACAGTAATGAACGAACCAAATGACCTGTGACCAAACAAAAAGACCCAAATTTTATACATTTCAATGTGCTCTTTCAGAATTGCAACTTTGACCCCTCGTATCTTTTGACTTTGCGCCGCCATATTGGAAAAATGGCGCTTAATAGCAGTTTATTTGACAATATCTCCTTTCCGATCCATTTCACGATAAAAAACATAGGTATATTACAAAATTAAACTAGAGAAAATATCCAACAATTTATGCAATAGCAACTTTTTGTAAAATCAATGGTTTTGGCGTACGAGCGCCGCAAACTTTTAATAATCTGCACTGTGCCAATACGTGTTTCCGTTTATTTACGAAGATAATTTATACTATGCGTTGTAAAGTTTGACAAATTACTGTCAAACCGCTCATCCGATCAGTCAAATAATTCCCTTACAGTATGCGGCCGGCCTAAGTAAGAGTCGTCTGAAAAGCTGCCTCGATGTGCATATCGCACTAAATTGAAGGCTTACTCGCAAAGCGGCTTTGCATCGCAATGGTGGACAGCGCAAAAGCTTTGTTGATAGAAGGTTAAGGCTATCCCAGTTGCTAAGCACAAACATCAAAGTGCGCGCACATACATGCTACCAGAATTTAAAACCGCGACATATAGCCCGACACGAAATTTTAAGATGTAGAGATTTCGTGTCGGGCGAAAATGTCCCCTAATGAAAATGCAGCTTAATTTATACCGTGTATTTTCAAAACAGTTCAGAGTTGCTAAATAAAAATTCAAAATATTTACTACGGCGTAATTAGTAATTGCAATTATAAATCAATGTTCTAACTTACGTACAAATTTTCAATAAGTGTAATTTTTGAAGTATCAATAAAAATATACTATTTTGTATGGTAATAATAGGAGTTATCTGTACCTAACCTACATACATATAAGTTTGAAATTAATATAGTTAAAATTACAATTGATTAAAAAGTTATTATCCAGATATTGAGTCCTACCTAAGACATTTTATTACATAAATAGTTGTCTTTTTTTATTTTATAATTTAATTATTAATTTAACAGCCCTTAAATAGCGAACAATTTGAGACCACTTAACTACTTGTTTAAGTCAACTAATGATAAACACATCCTAATAATACTCAGCGTAGTCAGCGTAGTGTAAATCAAGTCTCCAGCTGTAAGTAAAGTGGCAATGGCGTCGCGTCGAGTGTGCGAAATAATGCTCATTGTGATTTACGAGCCTCCCAGATAATGTGACGAAGTGGCTGATAGCCCGGACCGACAGCCTGAGTGGGAAGTTATATGTCATACTCTTTTTTACATTTTAAGCTTCGAGAAGTTTGTGAAATAAAGAATTGAATTGAATTGAATTGAGAATCCAGCAAATGGAGAGTTTATACGTCAGAATCTGCTAACATAATTTTCTGCTATTTTTGACGGGGGACGAGGTAAACACGCATTGCACACGCGCCTAACAAAATCTTATTCATTAAAACGCACGCTAAAATAATCTCACACACCATCTTAAAATATGCACTCAGTTGTCAAAAACAGCGTATTGTTTTATTTAACGATGAATGGCCAAGAAGGTTATATGGCCAGCATCTTAACATCTCCTTTGGCTAGATTCTAGAAGTTTTTAAGACACAGAATCCAGCGCGCCGCTGTCTCATTTTTTTCATATTTTTGGAGAAATAATATTGATTGAGTGTAGATTTAAAAAAAGTAGATCAGTCATTTTGTTAATCAAAACCTCACGAAACGTTTGAATAAATAATATACTAATTATTTATTTTGATATCTTTCACATAAGCGAAAGTAATTTAACTAAACTGTTTTCCATATTACGTTCGCCTTGGTTAAATAAACATTAAAAAAATGTACTAATAATATAATACGTACGTATACCACGAGGTTTTAGTAAGTAACAAATTAACCGCTCCACTTTTTTAAAATTTATACTCAGTCAATTTATAACTCCAAAAATGCACAAATATGCGAGCGAGATAACGGCATGCGGAATTCTGGGTCTTAAGGCTATAGATTTTTCATTTCGTTTGACGTTTTTCCACGTCTGACCACAATCTCACCTGATATAAGTGCTGATGTTTCCGGTGATGTATCACAAACGTCTAAAGTGTTCTTAAGCACTGATACGTACATACAGAATAATCCTTCACCACCACAACAGGACCTTAACCGTATCCGTATCGCTACCGAACCGCATTATTGTGCAGCGTACACCCAGTACAGGGGTGGCGAGGCTATTTGTACCAACGTGCAATTTAAAAAAAAAAATGTTATATGTACGGGTCCGTAAAATTATTTTGACTTCGTGAAAACTCTAAAAAGGTTTTTTAATTTTTCCATATAACTTTTATTCAGTTTAAATCATGTTTACAAAAACATTGTATATATATCTAGATGATAATTAAGATTTTCGAGCTGCTGATGACAAGCATGAACCTACATCCGTAATTTTTTTTCTTAGTACTTTACTTTTCATTAGTACTACATAGTACTTTTCTTTTTTTAATTTTAAATTCTTTATTGCACACATAAAAACTATTAACACACGTAATTAATAAAAGGCATGTACATAGGCGAGCTTAACCCTTAAAAGAGTTTTCTTCCAGCAAACCTTTGAGTATAGAGAGACAGTGTTGTAATGGTAGGTTTGTGTACACTTACTTGCACTTACATATATAAGTTATTAACTACGAAAATACTATACATAATAAATAAAAATACATAATATACTACTTTAAATACATATTTATTATACATACATATATACATATTATACTCAATACTTAGGATGTGAGATAATGCTCTTTTACTTTACTTTTGAAGATGTTTAGAGAAGGGCTAGCGCGAATAATGTGTGGAAGGGAGTTCCACAGATTCACTGCGTGTATAGAGAAAGAGTCACTGTAGCGACTCGAGTACTTTTCTTTAGTAATTTTAACGTAGTAGGTAATCTACATCTCATCTCAAAGTGAACTTTGTGATCGTTGGCGTGCCCAAAATATTGTGTCGCGAGCCATAATGGCACGTGTGCTATTGGTTCGCCATCCCTGACCTGTACTACTAATTAGTAGATGTTAGACCGTCGTGTCCGGGGTTCCGACCGTCCGTTCGCCTAAATTAACAGTGTCCGTGTCCGGCTCTCCTGTCCGGGGTACAAGAAGCCCGGATGCATAAATTTGCTACGGTCTGGACTGCTCTGAAGGGTTGAATGGGTTAGTCATTGAAGCGGTAATAAGGGCTAGAAATCTGAAGATAGTTTCGATACTTTCGATTGATTTATTACGTAGTCGAGCTGTTGCTTCGAGATTTATCTACGAAGATATAGACTTTTTTTTAAGTTAGATGGGACGAGACGAGCTAAGCGCTCTCCTGATCGTAAGAGATCGCGACTGCTCATGATCAGAACAGTGCTACACAGGACTTTGATTCACATAGGCCGGTACAACACTGCTAAAGCGCTCGTCTACATTGAGACATTTTGATGGTCAGTCTCGAAAGCCTAGTAATTTCACTAGCTACAGTGCTCTTCCAACCGGAACACAGTAATGCTAGCACATTACTGCTTTGCGACAGAATATCTGGCACTACTACCGACCTATAGTATTAAGCATAATAATACATTTTACGAAGCTTCAAGATAGACAGATTTTTGCAGGAAGCCAGTACAAAACGGTAGAATCACAAAGAGGTACAAACCACTCCACTGGATGTTTGAGATTTTTGTGGGCAGTAATGTCTAGCACCCACGTGAAGTGCGATTGTGATAATGACATCCTACCTAAACAACTTAACATTATTATATGAGAAACTAAGCATAATCAGCCTATTGTCGTTATGTTCTGTCGGTAGAACAAAAAGTCCGCCTTTCGGCGAGATGAGGGATGACCCTTAATATTTTGACGTGCTCCGTATAAAATATTACATTTTACAAAGCTTTAAGATAGAGACAGATTTTTGAAATAAGACCAGTACAAAACGGTACAATCACAAGGAGGCACAAACTACTCCAGTGTGCGCTGACCTTAATCGCATCACGCCGGCGGCGTATCTCCTGGTTGAGATTTATGTGGGCGCTAATGTCTGGCACCCACGTGAAGTGCGATTGTGATAATGGCATCCTAACTAAGTAACATTATTATAATTAGAAGCTAAATTAATACAATCGTGAAACGGGAAACATCGTAAGGAAACCGGCATGTCATAGAACCTAAAAAGTTTGAAAACTTGTTTCAAGTGCACAAAAGGAGCCTATTCGAGGCGCACTTGAAATCATTCCACCGCACTAGTTCGAAAGAACTAGTGACACGATAAGAAGAAGAGGAAGAATAATACAATTATATTCAAAAGCAAAGGTTCCTAATTCAATAATTAAAACAAAAATATTTAATAATAATGTTATAAAAAAATTGAGCAGGGAAAACAAAACAATGGAAGTAAATTATAAATGTTTTCGTCAACAAAAAAAGGTTGAAGGTGAAAGGTTTCATACTTTAATTTAGATTTTATACGTGTTTTTAAGTTAGTAGTGTTAATTTTAAAACACGTATAAAATCTAAATTAAAGTATGTAACCTTTCACTTTTTTTGTTGACGAAATCAAAAAACATGGACGAAACGAATAGTGTGGAAAAATAACTATAATACGGCGTGCTTTTTGAGTATTTGTCCGAAACATTTTGTATGGAATTTGGATTTGACGATTCCCCTTAAAAACGGATTTTTCACTAAAACAATTACTGATTCTCACGCACTTTAGTTCACGACTGAAGCTGAAACAAAAAGGCCGCCACTCGGGCGGGATGAGTGCCCTAAACCTTTTGACGTGCCGCGCAAAGCGAGCACCGTCTACCAGTTTCAGACTTCAGGCTTCTTCAGGTGAGGGCGGTTCAGGGGTCGTTACGTGATTACGTGGATGACAGAAATAGACTATTAAGAGAAAAACGAAGAATTGAAAAATCAAGGTTTTACAAAATATACTACCAACTTCAATTGGGCTGTTTTAGTGACCGTAAATACCCCTGAATCTAGCTAGAATAAGCAAAATAAGCAATCTCGTTTACTTGGATGATTGTAATTTTTTCAGTCATTTTGATTTCAAAACCAAAGCACTGAACCGATGTTCATGAAATTTCTATAGGACTAATCTGGAAGTATATTCTTTAAAATAAAAAATAATTGTTCATATCGGTTTATAAAAACAAAGTTTTGAGGTAACAAACATTAAAAAAAACAACCGAATTGAGAACCTCCTCCTTTTTTCGAAGTCAAAAAGTAATAAGTACCTATTTCGATCGTGACCTAATTTTCCATAAGCAACTACCAATCAAATGTTACCAAAATCGCCATTGTTTAAACCAATTTATGGCGAAAATTCTCTTCAAAATCTATGACTATTACCCAATCCACCATTGTTCGGAACCCTTCGGCCCTAGTGATTTACACCACCCTGTATAGGTAAGTTATACAGGGTGTTTACTGCTAATTACCACCGCCGCTGATTTATGCTGCTTGATATTTATTGGGTGAAGGAAATAAGCAATTAATTTGTTTTCCGTCGAGTGTTTAGTTGATAAGAAATAATTAAGTCTGTTGACTAGCCTTCGTTCGCGGTTTCAGACGTGTTGCGAGAAAATAAAGCTTTTGTTTTTGTTATAAACCTCTTTTACTACTCGGGCGAATGAACATGACACCTGGCTGACACTCTCGCTCGGAACTTGATGCGTCCCCCGCCCGCCGCGCGGCGCCCTCCGTGTTTCTTCTTCCTCTAATTGCGAAGCCTTAGATTACTTATCATTACCAAGTATTGCAGGACCTCTTCTCTATCAAGATTATCCAATGCCACGCTGTACTTTGCACAAACGTCATTCGAGCCAGGTGTCACTGACACACTGGGTGAGTGACACTGATATCATAGAGCAAAATAACAAAATTAGTCTGTTTCACAACTGAAAAAATAAACTATGTATGTGTGCTTCAGACCACACGACAGAAGTGAAAACTTCATCACCATTGACATTATCCGAACGAGCATTACATTCTCTCTTATTATATTCTCATTCATACCCAGAAATTAAAATTAAAATTAAAATTGTGAATTGTGAATATCCAGAAAATAAATTGCCTCAGCACACTTTAATATTTACAAAACAGTGTGTTTTTGCAGCCTACATCTATATCGAATTACAGCTTACTAAGTTTCGTAGTTTAGGCCTGATAGAAGTAAACTATATCCAAAACCTAACAACATGAATAGGATAGGCTAATTAATAAGAGAACAAACGTAATAAAGTTAACGGGTTGTTTATTTACATCTTCAAGATACGGAACCCTAAACTTGAAGAACAAATGGTATTTAGCATCACAAAGGACCCCAACAGACCCCTGACGTCACAAAGTAACGAAACAATAGGGTGTAATTAAATATTGTAATTTTTCTTAAAACGAAAGAGAAAAGTAATCCGGAGAGCAGTGGTTATATTTTTGCGTCATTTCAATGATGTTCTTCTTCTTCTTCGTGTCACTAGTTCTTTCGAACCAGTGTGGTGAAAGGATTTCAAGTGCGCCTCGAAGAGGCTCCTTTCGTGCACTCGACACATGTTTTTGAACTTTTTCTACGACACGCCGGTTTCCTCACGATGTTTTCCTTCACCGTTGCGAGAACGTGGGATGCATACATAGATTTTTTTGATCGAAAAACCCATTTACGCATGACTGCCACCGGGATTCGAACCCGCGACTATCATATCGCAAGGAAAGGGCCTCATCCACTCGGCCACCACGTCCTCAATGATGTTAAAAAAAACACAATAGTAATAATGTTTGGATATTTCACACAAAGCTATCTAGCGCCACACACAGTAAAGCTTATAACCAGATAACATACAGATAATATAGTTTTAAAACATTTCGTGAGGTTGTAGTAACAAAATGACCGATCCAGTTTTTACCCGACTGCCAAAGAAGGGTTATGTTTGTCGCGCGTATCTTCTATGTATGTCTGTAAATTTTTGGGTTACCTCGTATCTTCCAAACGGCTGGATGGATTTTGATAGTTAAGGTATCGTTAGATTCGACTCAATAAGGAGAGTGTTCTATGATGGCTTTTTTAAAAAAAAAAATGGCGAATTTTGGGGCTAAATAGTAAGTCGTTAATAATTTTTTGTAGACCAAACCTATCGACTAGGGTATCAACATGAAGGTATTTTAAAGGAGATACATTTAATGTTACATGTTTACATTTAATTTGGAACAATGATGTCAATTCATGATATATGAATATATAATTATTTCGCAGTCGGATTTTCAGTTTTTTTAACTTTAAGCTTGTTTAAAATGTATACTCAGTCAAATTATACCTATCTTCAAAAAATTGACTGAGGCTTAGAATTATGTTAAACATAAGAGAAGGAAATAGGGCAAAATTGTTTTTTCCTGTTTCCTTTACTAAACATAATATCAAAACAAAACATATACTAAACCATTTCGTGAGGTTGTAGTAAAAATATGACCGATTCACTTTTTTAAATTTATACTCAGTCAATTTATATCTCTTTATATGTACAAATGTGAGCGAGATAGCGACGCGCGGGATTCTGGGCCTTAACCAGAAAACATGTAGGTACATATATGTCAATGTCAAAAGGATATTAACATAACAAGACTGAATATTTAGTGGTAAAATTATCAAAATTCAATTCCTTTTTCACTTTGTTTATCCTTAAATTTAGTCTTTTTGAATTTTATGTAAATAAAATGTAAGTTAGTAATAATCCCAAGAGACGAAAGAAATTACTTTAATTACTCGCGCGCTTTCAGTATTTTTCCTTGTTTATAAGAAGCTACAAATCCCCACCGAAAGCGGCACGAGGAAAAAAAGGGAAATTATTTTTAAGTAAAAAAGATCGACCCACGTGTTTAGATATTAATAATCTTCATCGACACAGCTTTCAGAATCAGCAAACTGAAGCAGCAAAGCAGGTTTGTATGTACAGTCAGCAGCACAGACTGTACTTTTTAACTAAGCAGGTGAAGCCGTGGACAGCAGTTAGTCAAAAGATATAAAAGCTTTTGTCCGGCTGACAACAGGATCTCGAAATTTGGAGGGTATATTCGTCAAGATTAGTTTACATAGTATACGTTAGTGTCGAAATCAAAATATACCACCTAGAATAGTTTCTCATGTAAGTGAAATATTATTTCTTTATGATAAAAATAAAATCTTGAACTTGAAGATTAGGAAGCATTTTGTTAATTTGCATTGCAAACGAAGTTGTTGGTGTCAACTAGTTTTATTATAGTCAAATTTGACAAAAACATACAGCAACCGACTTCAATCGGACTGTTACGCAATTTAGTTCACTTCAACGATTCATAGGTACGCAATTTAGTTCACTTCAACGATTATTTTCAGTTATTTTGATTTAAAAATTAAACTACCGAACTGATTTTGGTGAAATTCTAAGGGACCAATCTGAAAGTATACCTCTTCAAACAAAAAATATATTTTCAAATCGCTTCCCAAGCAACAAAGTTCTAAGACAACAAACATAAAAAAACCGCATTGAGAACCTCCTCCTTTCTTGAAGTTGGTTGAAAACCATCCTTGTTTAAGCGAAACGGCCTTCTAACCAGACTCAAGCCCCTTATACATTAGCCAGTCGGGGCGGCGACGGACTGTAACGGCGTTGGCACCATCGCGTTAATTCGGCGTTAGGCGCTGAATACGCGATGAATCCGGCAATCCTTCGCGAAATTCACGTCACATCCTTCTCAGAGTATTGGCAACTCGGCTTTAGTTGTAAATATACTATACACACACACATAATGTAGGTACTGACGGAAAATATAAAAATAAATAAGATATAACCTAAAAATTGTGTCTCGAAAGCTAATAAATTTTACTAGCTCCAGTGCCCTACAAACCGAAACAAAAAAATTGGTAGTCTGTAAAGTCGTTTTACGGACGATAGTTTGACGTGACTACCAGCGTAACGGGACAATGAGCGTTACCGGACAATTACAGCGTTACCAATGACGTCAACGTTTTCGTGCATGCAGCCGGCGTTCATCGATTTATTAGACGTAGTCACGTCAAAAATCCTTAACGCGTGACGGCTGAAACATATGTATAATTCAATAGAAAAAAACTAACGAAGAAGTAGTCACATCCAAATATGGTAAACAATAAATAGCTCACTTTGTCAGCTGCATGCTAAGCCTACATTGTCCCAAATTAAACTCTATAAATTGATCAACGTCACCGTTTTATTTACACAACTATACAGGTCGATTACTTAAAATAAAATATGTTTCCTTTATTATTGACCTGTGACGTACGAAATTTATATTGGAAACATACATACTACAGAAATACAACGCTGTTGGTTTTAAAATCAGACTAAAGTCTAATAAAACGTCTAATAAATCGATGAACGCCGGCTGCATGCACGAAACCGTTGGCGTCATTGTCCGGTAACGCTCATTGTCCCGTTACGCTGGTTATGACGTTGTCACATTAAACTATCGTCCGTAAACCAACTTTACAGACGATCATTTTTTTTATATTATAATATTATTCTTAAGTATGCATTTATTTTCAAAATTATCTACATAAATAATAAATGAAATAGTTGTGATTCCATATAATTTTTGTCAGCACTTTCTATAACACTAAATTTTATACAATACAGCGAGAAAAAAGTGACTAATCCATTCTATCGAATAGGTAATTAAAAATGTATTCAATTTAATTTTAATTTTTATTTAATTTATGATCTGTGTTTATCAAAGTAGAAATATTTAGATGGCTCAATGCACGCTGAAAGTTATTTTCGTACGAAAAGCCGATATTTTCCTCTATAAATGGGTCAGCCTGTATACGGGAGATTTTTTTATCACAATGCCAAATACGAATTGATTTATAGTGTTCCCCAACGCTGGACGCTTTAGATAAACGGTTTGAAGATGACGTTGTGTTTTTATTGAATTTTTTGACGGTTTTGTACAAAAAATGCCTATGAAAACACATATTTTTAGAACATTCTATTCAGTTTTTAAATTGGAAAATATGCATAATCTGGCAAGAGGTACGGAAGCGCCTCCGCCAAATCATGCAAGCACAATCTTATACTTTTGAGTCTTAGTGCTGACTGACTTTCTTCTTTTATAAGTTTTGACTACGTCTAATAAATCGATGAACGCCGGCTGCATGCACGAAAACGTTGACGTCATTGCCCGGTAACACTCATTGTCCAGTTACGCTGTCATTGTCCGGTAACGCGCATTGTCCCGTTATGCTGGTAGTCACGTTAAACTATCGTCCGTAAACCAACTTTACAACACAACAACACAACAGACAACTTTTTGTCTAGTTTTAGGAATAATTAACACTGGAACTGTGCTAGGATAAGTTTATTGGAATAGAGAACTTCTAACCTGACAGTCTGCAAAATGGTAGTCAAGCAAATGATAATGCTGGAAGTATGTAGATAATATAGTCACACATGACCCATCACGTCCTTCTTATCCGCTGCAAAAAAGTTTTTCATCTAATTCTAAAGCATTCGAATGTAATTTATATAAATTTGCATGATAGTAGATTATGCACTAAGGGGATAAAGCAGTGTCTTATGTCGCGGGTGGCATATTGAACCCTGAGCTAACGAGGGACTCAGTTAACTCCTGAGCGAAGCGAGGGAGTTATGTAGAGTCCTGAGTGACGCGAGGGGTTCAAGATGCCCAAGACGAAGACAGGCTTTGTCCCAGAGGAGCATACTCAGTGTACTCATAATAAGGTGTGAAAAGTATTTCACACCTTCTGCGAGGCAATAAAAAGCCAGGGCTCCGAACACAGCAGCCAACACCGCCTTTGGTTCACAATATTTGAAGTCGCGCCTTTTTTTATGAGTGGCCAGTTCGATTTTAGAACAAACCTTTTTACAATGCCATATATGGGCGTTCTTTTACTTAGAGTTTTCCACGAGTTTCCACACGGATTTGACGTTCCAAATTCAAATCACATTACTACCCTTGGGAGTTTCATACAACATTACCTCCCTTGGTAGGTAATGCTTTACTTTACCTTGATGATAGCATGATATGTAATTGGATATTGTCGAGCAGGTGGTGTGAAAATTATATAAACACTTTTTATTCTCAACCGCTGCAGTAAGTTAGTGCAAAGTACAGTCAACAGCGGAGCGGCAACAACATTAAAATGTAAGAGCGAGTAGAATGACATCATTCGTGTTAAAAACTAAAAGTGCAACATGCACTTATTTTATTCCATTATCATCTTGTCCCTGGTAACATATGTTTATTTGTAACATGTGTAATAATTGGAATCATGACTGACGACAGACAACGCACAAGTCATACCAGTGGACGTATATAGAGCTTGGTAGAGCCTTGAAATTTCGAAGGTTAGTGCACACGTTTGTGTACTAAGAAAGGAATATTGCTTGTATTGTGAGAGTGAGGAGTATATTTATTATTGATTACTAGAATTACAATGGTTAAAGAAAGGTCCCAGTAGTTAAACAAAAATCGTATTGAAAACTTTCCTTGCTAACTGTACTAAAAGGAGGTGTGGACTCGCCGAAGTTTGAAACGAGAGACAAACTTCGGCAAGTCCACACCTCCTGATTTCCGCAAAGTAACGCCTGAATCAATCAATGTATTAAAACTCTTCGGATGCAATTTGGGAATAAAAATATTATTTATTTTTTAGTACTAAAAACCTTGCAGACGATGAGAATCAGAGATTTTTTTTTTCGAGAACAATGGAACAGATGCCGCTGAGGAATAACCCAATGAAAGAAATAAAGAAATAAATAAATATTTTTTTATCAGAGAGATACATACAAATAAACTAAAACTAAATACTAAAGTATACTTTTATTACAGCATAAGCTAACTACTACAATCTATCTAAAGGTATATTACAAAATTTACAAAAAGAAACAATTGGGCCACCCATAGACCGTTGCAAACGATCTATTGGTAGCTCAACTGCTCCAACTCGATACCCGATGGCAGCGTGCCGAGGATACTGGCTGCATTGCCTCTTTGTATAGCAAGGCTTATTCTTTGGCCCAGATAGCTGCCAGCCCTCTGATCACGCGTCGCTTCGACCAGACGCTCTGACAAAATTTTAAAAACGCGGAAGGCTCCCATTCCCCATGGACCTAGGGTCTCGACCCCAAAGGGCTCAAACATGTACGACCTATCAAGACCTACATATTTACGCCGCTTGAGATCTTGTAATAATAATAATACTTAAGTACTTACATTTATTAAATATGCATAATTTAATTATCTTATGTTTCTACGATGACGTACTGTGTTGTTGTGACTGTGAACTTGGTCACAGATTACACAATAACTGGCAATGACACGGTTTCGTTGAATCACCGAACTAATGATTATGTTTGTCTGGGTGTAAGTGTTAACTGATTGTCAATGTTTAGAGACAATGATGATTGTGTAAATGTGGCGTCGTCAGTGCGATCATTCAAAAACAGAGTTATATCATGTGTACGGCTTGAAGTTAGGCGACGATACCATTATACTTCTTATCGTGTCACTAGTTCTTCGAACCAGTGTGGTGAAAGGATTTCAAGTGCGCCTCGAAGAGGCTCTTTTTTAGGTTCTATGACATGCCGGTTTTTCTCACGATGATTCCTTCACCGTTAAGCACGTATCTAAATGCACACATAGATCTTTTTTGGGAAGAATAATCTTTTTCGTTTACGAGCGGGTTCTGAACCAACGACCCAAAAATTGAAAGTCGAGGCACTTCCCACTTGGCCAACACGGCTTTACGATTAGAGTGAGATAAGCGACACGAAAACCAACGAATGCTAAAGTAAGACGGAATGATTCGAACGCAAACTTCAAACTACTAGTGTAGATCCAGCGACCGTTCTATACACTCACACGACACGAGTGTAGGTGTAGGCTGTAGGAGGAGGTAGATGTGTCATACCTACAGGTTATTCACCTGATAATTAAAAAAAAACTAATTAAATCAACCGGAAAACTAATAAAAACAATGTAAATCATTCATAAAAGTGATGAAGAACGAAGAAAGTTACAACGAGATAAAAATCCTAAAGGTATTTTATGACCAAAAATCCCTCTCGGTTGATTCATAATATATGTTACAAGGTATAAAAACAGTTGGAATTTAGCGCACAATTAAGGAAAACCAAAAAGGAAAACAAAACGTTGACAAACACTGAGTACTGTGACCAAACAAACCAGTTACGCAGAAACAAACACTATCAGCCTTCGCCTTCGCACCTCAGTGTCCGTCCAGACTCCGTAGCGAGCGGTCGTGTTATGGATCTCACTGGAAAAGTGGCTATCATTACCGGGGGGAGTTCGGGCATAGGGGCGGCTACAGCAAAACTTTTCTCTCAACATGGAGCGTACATCACCATCATTGGACGAGATGAAGCCAGATTGATAACTGTTGGCAACGCGTGCGAAGCCGCAAGAGGGAACAAACCATTGGTTCTCCAACTGGACTTAACGGAGAGCGGGAATTGCGAGGAAGTGGTCAGGAAAACTGTGGAGAACTTCGGTAAAATCGATATATTGGTCAACTGCGCCGGAAAGGCCTCGATGACATCGCTGTTCGACACAACTATAGACAGCTTTGATGAGCTGATCGCATTAAACCTTCGTGTCACTTACAAGATGACGCAGTTGTGTACTCCTCATTTGAAGTTAACCAAAGGCAATGTTGTGAACGTTTTTAGCGCCCCTCTTCGAGTTACACCAGGTTTCCTACCTTTTGCAATGATCAGGGACGCTTTGGAGCGGTTCACCAAGACGGGAGCGGTGGAATTGGCAGCGGAAGGGATCAGAATGAACGCTGTGAGACCGGGGATAGTACGAACCAACTTCTTGGCGAATCTGAACATTGATGAAGATCACATGGACGCGACATACCAGAGACTAGCTGAAGCTGTCCCGAATGGAGTGATTCTTACACCGGAGGAGATAGCAAATACTATTCTGTTTGTCGCGTCGGATTCGTGTCGGAACTATGTCGGGTCTAACGTGATTGTGGATGGTGGTGCTTCGTCTTCATCTTAACGTATGGATGCTATGTGTTTGTGTCGTTGTAGAAGAGATAGTTCAGTCTAAGTATGCACGCCTATCCACATACATATGGCCCTGACTGCGCGAGTGGAGGGGCGTCCATTTTAAGAATTAAAGATCTCTACCAGAGTTAATTGAAGTGTTTGTACGGTCAGCATCAAAAGTCAATGATCACGTTCAGATTTTCAAAATCGCTATACACCGTATTATATTTTTGACAATGAGGTGTACAGTTAATTTCGAACAATAATGATGTTCAATTAATACCAGCGCTAGTGATGTTGAGCGATTTAGGGATAATAAATGGTGAAAAGCGATTTTCAAAATCTGAATGTAGTCTTAGACTTTTGATGCTGACTGTACTCGTGAGTGTATGATATAGATAGAACTAACCACGTATGTGTTTTCAAGGTTGTGAATCATAAAATACCAGTTAATTAAATTCACTTGTATGTATTCCTTGGATAGATTGGTCGTTCATTACGTTTATTTATGCCTCTCGCAAAAAACGTCATTTATTTATTGATATTCTAGTTTGTGTATGATAAAATGGTTTACATGTAATTTGTTTCAGATAACACCAGTGAGTAATTTATGCTTACTTTAATTAAAGGCCGTTGACTTGACATTTATAGCAAAATATGTTGCGTCAGATGTTATATGTATGCATGTGTTATGTATCGTGGACGATAAACTCGACATTTAATCAACAATGTAAGTTGGCATTTAGTTAATCAAAATAAGTGCTTCGTAATTATCATTAATTGCGAATGTAATAAATCAATATATATAAAAGGCCTGACTAATTAACTGACTGACAGACAGACATTAGATGTAGAGACTTGAAACATAGAGGGTGTGTTCATCAAAAAATACCCGATGCAAACGAAGTTGCGGGGATCTGCTAGTTATGTAATCTATTAAGACAAAAAACTAAGAATAACGAAATCAAAATTAAAGTAGTTCAGTAACTAAATTTGATTTCGTTATACTTGGTTTTTATGTCTTGTTTTGAAGTGCAAAATATAAAGAATAATTGCAAAAAAAACATATTATTGATACAAAAGCTTAATCATTTGGTATGCCCTTGGTATGTACTTCATAGCGTCATTATTTCTTAATAAAAAGTTACGAAGCTGCCAGGCGCAGGGTGCAGGCAGGCCTGCCTACATGTATGTCTCTGAAATCTTGCTTGCCTTACTTTTTAAAACAAACAAAATACAATCAAACCTCCATCCATTACGGGAATTAAACGCAACACGCGCGTGTTGATGAGAAATGCTGCCTCCATTGTATTCAGATGCGGCCCGATGGGTTTTGATCCGGCCCAACATATTGCCGAGTGTTTTTTTTTTTTACGAAAATCACTTTAATCTGTTGTTTTGTTTCGAATACAATGTTTCTTTTCGTTATTTTATGTTATTATATTTCAGCAAAATTTTGGTTACTTTGCCTATAATAGTCTATAGTCTATACGTTGCTACTTAATCTCACCATTTAGCATCATCAGCTCTACCATAGTCGATCTTCACCATCAATTGGTTGACTAGTATAAAATACTCTAGCGTTAAGTCCTCCATTTGTACTACATTTTGTATCATCAGCTCTACCATATTCAATCTTCAATATCAATTGGTTGACTGGTAGAAAATGATCTAGCATTAAGTCCTCTATTTGTACTACATTTTGGTAAGTGTGTGTACAATAAAGTATTAAAATATGAAACATATTATAATTAATTAGGTTATTAATGTATTTACAAAATACTAAATATTTATTTCGAAAACAGGTTACATAGTAGGAGTTTAACCAATGGACCCCGCACTAAGGCTAGCCTGTATCGCGGGGATCCGAAAAACGATTTCCAAAATTACAGAATTATAGAGAACATGCAAGACAGTAGGTAACTCTAGATTTTAATCAAGTTGTTAATTTTAATAAATTACGTAACAATTCTGAAGATTGATAAAGAAGAACGTGATTTCTTTATCATGGCGGTACCTACTTCTTTAAAAAGTTCAAGTCAGACTTTTTTGACCATTCTACTCTTCAACCTAGAAATTAATATATTATGAGTACTGTAACCAAAGCAGTAAATAAACTCTAAACCATTCAAATTTACGTCCAAAGTGGGCACTAACTTCGCTCACATCTGACGAGCAACTACAAGTTATTTTATGTAGATGAGTAATATTAAACCGCTCGTATGAAGACGAATAACTCGTAAAGATTTCGATAAACATCCTAATGGCTTTCAATGAGACAATGTATGCAGTTGTTATACTGTAATGCGTTTACAGTGTTGTGTTCACAAAACATTATCTTGGAACAAATGTAACTAGAATCCTTATTATTTCATCAACCTCTATTATTTACCACGTTTTTATTATTAAGGGGAATCCTCAAGGCAAACTTAAAATTAACCCTACTAACTTAAAAACACGTATAAAATCTAAATTAAAGTATGAAACCTTTCACTTTTTTTGTCGACGAAATCAAAAAACATGGATGAAACGAATAGAGTGAAGAAATTACTATAATACGGCGTACTTTTTAAGTATTTGTCCGAAACATTTTGTATGGAATTCGGATTTGAGGATTAGCCTTAAGTCACTTTCTTGTTGTTCTGTCTGACTGTCATTCTGGGTGGAATCTTGCGATTGGAATTGCGAGCACTTTCCGATTAGCTATCCGGCTAAAACTTTCAGGGTAGCTCACAACTCGATGAAAATTTTAAACCGCTTTATCTAGTAAAAGAAGAGAGCTTGAGCAAAAGCATAGAAACGTAGTTTTTACATTTTTTTAAATACATTTCTCGTTCTTAGATTCAGTCGACTACTCGAGATTATACTTGAAGAGCTCACACATTTACTTTGAAAGAGTTACTTAATTAATTTGAGAGACGTAGTAGATAGAGCTTAGTACCTATTAAGTAAGTAATGTGAGTTTGTCTTTATTCCTAAAACTTTATAGGAACTAAAATATGAAATAAGATAGTACTTAAAACACGAAAATTACTACTTGTTTTACATTCAAGTAACTGAAATGAAAACAAGTGATGAGACGCTCAAGACTAAAACAGTGTTACCAAAAACTTAAAAAAAAACCTTAGTATATTATAATATACTAAGATTTTTTTAGTATATATATATATATAATATATATATATATACTAAAAAATCTTATATATATATATAAGATCCTATGTATATATATAATATATATATATATATATACATAGGATAGTATATTCTAAGTAGTCTAGTCGCCAATTTCATAATAATTTCAAACCTGTAATCCTGTAATTAATTACGAAATGACTCGCGTTCTTGAAAATCCGCCGCTTACCTGAAACAAGGAGATAAAACGATTATAAAACAAAAAGTTTGTACAAAGCCATAACTTGGGAGGATTATTTTAATACTAATTGCCGCCCGCAGTTTCGCTCGTGTGGAATCGAGATAAAAATACATCTTGGTCCTCTTTTAGCTTTAAACTAAACCCACCCATTTCGAAATTCAGCCATTTGACCGAGACCGTGGTTTGAATTGGCGTGAATTGAGCGGTAGCCGGTGGTTGTATGTTTTTGTAAAACCTTTATTATAAATAAAAAAGAGCACTCCTATAATATAAGAACTATAAAGACTCTTCAATCAATTTGTTAAACTGAAGAAGGACCGGGGTGATCGCTCCCGGAAATGTCACGCAGCCGATACTAAATGGTGGTGATTGAAATTGGCCGAATCCCGCTCGGTGCCAAATCAAACTCATTGGCATGTGGGCCAATGAGATTGGAATGTCAAACGGTGCTACAACACAATACGTGGTGCAATATAATATATAATATAATAGCAAGATTTGGTTGTCTTGCGTTTGTACATCGCAATTTTTTTAATCGTCATATGAAATCGTCGATGAGTCGTTTTCTTTTTGACATAGTTAAATTTACCTCACCCCCGTATCTTTTCAACAAACTTCAGTTCAGATTAAACAAATCTTGTAGACCATGTTCTACCCAGTTGGCTACGCCACGTCACAGTTCAGCTGCTTTCAGGGGCAGCTTCCGTTATGCAGCAACCAAATGCTGGAATAATATTCCTCCGCCGATCAGGGACCTGAAAAATAAAAACACGTTTAAACACAAACTTAAATTATTTCTCCTCACGGCACAAAAAGAGGATGAAGTTTTAAAAAACAACGATTGGTCTGTTATTTAAAAACCATGCTGGTATGTATGTGAATGTATTTCTAACAAAAAAAAAAAACATTACATAATTTACTTACTTCTCGGAAATTCTGCTTATTTAGCACCTTTTTCCTTTTCGTAGTTAGGACATGTTTGATTTTGTCACTAGTTGGCCACTCGATTTCGGTAGGCTGCGGGAGGCTTTTGTTTGTTCAGACCAAAGGAAAAATGCCTTTCTGTCATATAAATTTTGACTTTGATAATATTAACATTTTGTTTATTTTTTATTTTATTTCATTTTTTTATCTATTCTAGAACAATAATTACATAATAACTTTATCACGTCGTATCCGCCTAACCATTCTTATGAAATATGTATTTTATCTCTTGTTTATATATTACTTATATTATCTATGCAATGGCTCAGCGACCGCTCCCGGCTGGTCGTGTCTTCATTCACACTGGGATCAACTGAAAATCAGCGCTGGATCGATAGGGTCATAGAACCTCATGCTCCAGCACAACGCTGAGTTGAGCCCAAATTTGCCAATAAATTTTTAGACTTCTGACTAAGTAGGTTAACTAAGTAGGCTTACTGTATCCATTAAGTGAGTAATTTGTTTGTATTTTTTTTTTGGCAAATAAAAACATTTTCTATTTCTATTTTTTCTATAAAAAAAAAAAACATAATCAGTTGCCGTTACTGAACACAGATATGGCAAAAAAACTTGAAAACATCACGTCGAATTATTGTCAAAATAAATTAATATACATATAATATAATATATAATATAATAGCAAGATTTGGTTGTCTTATGTTTAAACACCGCAAATTTTTATTCACCAGAAAAAATAATCACATAATCACTGAACAGACATATGGCAAACAAACTTGAAAACATTACGTCGAATTAATGTCAAAATAAATTTGATAATAATTGGATAACTGATACCGTTAGTCGTTTTACTATGGATTTGCATCAGGCGGTAGCCACCATTGATAATAATTTAAGTTTTATTCATCGTTTGGCAAACCCGGGTACCCTGCTCGCAAAAGCTCGGCTCGGGCTCCGCACTCGCCCCGCTGTTACTCCTGTCATTTTGTATAAATCCAAAATTCTGACTGCACAGATACAACGTAGTACCCCTTCTGCATTTAAGTTTTTTTGGTAATTAAATATTCGAAACTTTGTCGATACGCTTTGTCTACAATTCCTGGATTGATCTCGCTTATATACCAACTCAAAAATCGTATTTCGATCTAAAAATGTATGTTTAAAATGCTAGTATGTTTGACCATTACATTGACAACGTTACCTCAGTTATACAGAAAAGAGACCCCACTAAGCTCATTTTACCCAGATCTAAATCAGCTTTAAAAAGAAAGAATTGTTACATAATGACCATTAACATATTTAATAGATTACCAAAAGGCATTCGAGAGTTACCTACTCGACAATTCAAGGCAAAGCTTTATGCATGGCTGGCTGAAAAATGTTTTTATAAAATAAGTGACTTTTTAGATTATAATTTTGACATACGATATAATTAAGTAGTCGATAATTTCAGATTGTTAAATTAGATATATATATAATGCATGATAAATTTTGCACGCCGTCACACGGTGGAGTATGTGAAACCAAATATTATAATTTAAGAACTGTATACCATACTTCATGCAATAAACAATTTCATTTCATTTCATTTCATTTCATTTTATTTCATAAAAGAATCGAATCTAGAATCGAATAAATATTACTATTACTATTACTATTTCGTATATTCTGTAAGAAAATTCTCTCCAAATAATTATCTACGTTCAGTAGTTTTGCCTGTGTGTTGTCTGTCAGTCAGTC
This sequence comes from Lobophora halterata, assembly GCA_932526365.1. Lineage (NCBI taxonomy): Eukaryota > Metazoa > Arthropoda > Insecta > Lepidoptera > Geometridae > Lobophora > Lobophora halterata. The sequence continues at coordinate 6,009,346 of OW052027.1, read as the reverse complement.
AGTCAGTCAGTTAGTCAGGATTCACCTTTTTTTTTAGTTTAGTACAAAGATGAAAAGTCGCCACTATGTCTATTAACACTGTAATAACTTCACTTGCAAAAATGCCGGGCATATTTGCACCAATTTTATCACGGTATAAATTTGTCAGCGGCGCATAAGTCCGTGCAATAATGCTAGATGCTCGTCGTTGTAAATTCGTCAAGTCTATTTATACATAATAAATGTAGCTGCCTTGTCGCGTCTGTATGATTTGTTGTAAGCATTTGTCTAATACCGGCTTTCGTCTGCTATTGTTCGTTTTGTTCATGAATAGCTGGACGTAGGACTCTCCCATTTCGCGCCACTGAGCCCGGTCTTCGGCTCTCCGCATCCACTTTTTACCGGCTGCCTTACGTAGGTCGTCGCTCCACTTGGCCGGTGGGCGCCCTACACTACGTTTGCCGATACGCGGTCTACTCAAGAACCCGTCTGCTCCAGCGGTTTAACGTAAATAAATCAAAATTTTACAAGTACATAGGTACCTACTAAGTACAAACGACAAACTAATAAAATTCTTATGGGACCAATCTGAAAGCCTAAAGAATTTTCCAAAACTTCTAAGGTAACACACATAAGTTCTTAATTTATCTGAATTTTGGGTTTTTTTTTGGTTGAGGTAACTTTCTGATACGAGACAGATTCATATTTATGTTTTTGTTTGTATGAAAAAGAGCCTTAGGTTATTTATAAGTCGTATAGTTATTTAGTTCTGTGTTTCATTATTTACTCGTGAGTAAGTATAGTATATAATAGTAAGTATATTCCGACACAATGTAGAAATTGATTGAAAAAAAAAACTAGATGAAACAACTTAAACTAGATAAAACATCGTTAACAAATTATCCAATGTTAGTTACACTTGATAAGTAGACGAGGTCCACACTTAAGAAAGACTCTATTAAAAATATAACATCACCTCAAAACAGACGGTTATAAATACCCCGGTGCTACTCTAACCCAATTCACTCATTTGCATTTCTCAGCTGCATCTCGCCAGTAGCATCTGTAAATTACTTTCTAATCGAAATACAGGACGTACTCATATTTATGACACTCTTGCATCGTAAATACAAGAGCACATGATGCAAGAGCGATAATTCTTGTATTGTTTTGACATCAACTATGAATTAGTTTTTATGAGTCATAAATATATTCACGCTAGTTTAACTCAGATCCTAATAACGACTCTACACAATTATATCGTCCGAAATACACATAAATTAAACAGTATTATCGGAATATACAAGGAAAGCGTATCCAATTTAAAAACGATATCGATATCATCTGCGAGAACGTTGAAACTTTAATTTCCGCCTCCACACGTCCGCTTGCCGCGGCTATCGGCAAGCGACTGGCACTTACGAACCCGTTCACCGGATACACCCGGAAATTTCAACTTTCATAAAACTACCCTCGTTTTAAATTTTATGAAATTGAGTTTCTCGTCTCCTGTGCACCAGTATATGTCTCTTAAAATTTTCTAAAAGCCCAAATGCTTCAGACTTGAATTGACGACATCTTAAAATTTGTTTGCGTTTCGAATTAACAATTTTTTTTCGTAGCACGCGCTTACACTTAGAGACCTTCAAAATTTTAGACCTATACGTTCAGTAGTTTCTATGAGCGTTATCTGTCAGTCTTTTAGTCCAGACCAAAGCCTTTTACAGTAGTAGTGCACGAAAGGAGCCTCTTCTAGACGCACTTGTTCGAAGCACCAATCCTTTCACCACACTGGTTCGAAAGAGTGAATTGATAACAAAAAGAAGTTTGATTTAGTATTTAGTATTTATTTATTTACTTTAAATAAAACGGTTAAACAACCAATTCAATTATTTAAAGATTAAAAATAAAATTATTAAAATACAAATTAAATTACAAATTACTTAAATTATAAATTTAAAATAGTCATCAAATAAATAATACATTTAATTAATTATATTTATGTCAAAATTTTGATTGGCAGTACCAATGGAAATCAGAGGTGAGCTCTTTCCATTGATCCGCAAATATGTCACTATGTGGACTGGCTTCTAGGAGGTTGTTGAGGGCAGTTAGGGACCTAGGTATCGGTGAGTTGACGCGCGCGACAGTACGGCACAAGGGCGGAGCAAAGAGCCTGTGCTTTCTGCTTCGAGTGTAGTTATTAGGCACGAAGAGTAGAAGTGACTCACTAAGTAGATCAGGCGCATCAATTGTACCGCGGAACACTTTGCAAATAGTTGTGATCTGATCCTGCGCTCTCCTGGTTTCAAGAGAGTTATAGCCCAGACATCCAAGAAGAAATCTCGTCGGGTACATAAATGGATAGTATCCCAGCCTGTGTTTGTATAGAAATCTGAGAAATGCCTTCTGTACCTTCTCCAAAGGGAGAGCATAGGTGCTCTCGTATGGATTCTAGATGCAAGAGCTGGACTCTAGTTTACTGCGAACCAGCGCACTAAACAAAAGTCTGATAACGTGCTCGCTTTTAAACTCACGAGCATTTCTGAGCACAAAACCAAGTCTCTGGAAGGATTCCTTAGCAACGATAGTGATATGATCGTGGAACGTAAGCCTCTGATCGAATGTTACTCCTAAATCTTTTATCATTGATGTAAAGTCACTTAGCATTACTTATTCTTTGACTGTAGTCACAAACTTTATCAATTTATGAAACATCTCAATCTTCCAGCGATATATTACCAAATTACACAGAAGATTAGCGACCAAAATGTATGTAAATGGTCCTTTCATGACCATATAATACCACTCTCGTTTGACCTGCCTCTACGTCAATGCACAAGTGTATCATAGATCAGCTGATATTGGACGATACATCTGGCAGTGGTCCAAGTAAGAGATTGGTCATTGTGCTTGCGCTTTGAGGGATAAAGGAACGTATAATGTGTGTAATAAGGTTGTAAATCGATCCACGTCTGTCCGCGTGGAGTTATCGGGATTTGATAGCTCGGGGCTGGTTTGATGGGGATGAACGATTTGGAAACGATTTGATAACGATTTTTTTTGGCTTGATTTTTCTAATATACTAAAGTAAGACTATGGTATCTTCTTAGTTAGAGAATTTTGTGATTTGTCGTTTTACCTTTCCGATATTAACATTACTTTTTATTCATGGACGAAAAAGACCTTTTATTCGGACTCCATTTCAAGAGTCTTATGCTACGGTTATTAAGTTATTATAAATGCTAATATTTGCGTCATTGCTATCTGTATTTTGTTGCTCAAGCGCGCCATAACAGTTAAATCAAATTGACTAGCCAGTCGATAATATAACATAGCAACACTGTCATATTTAGAAGACTAAACCTGATGTGTAGGTTATCCATAAATAATGACCTATCTGTAGTGGATGTTCGCAATTTGGTCGAGTTTATATCGATCTATTCTCGTTCCTCTACATAGCTCCAATAATTTAAATTCAACGTGCAAATCGTAGTGGGTCAGGCTCCCAATGTTCCCGCGGGAATAGCGATTTATTATGTAAATATTATTACTACGATATTGTTACGGAACCCTGAATGGCCAAGTCTTGTTATTCTTTAGATCCAATTGTGGAGATACAAAATTCAGATAAAGGCCAGACATACGTTCAACATACCAACATACATAATACATAGACCATCAGCGTTGACAATAGATTGAAAATACTCGTAAATATAAAAAAAACTGCTACTGGTAAAATCTGAAAAATAAGGTAACAAGATTACGCTAAATCAGTAAAGGGAATGTTGTCATAGGATGGGGTGGTCTAAGAGGGTTTAAGGTAGCGTTTCCACTGACGCATAGCTGGGCAGAGAGGAGTGGAGCGAACCGTGGATTTGCCAACCACAGTGCTCGAAGTGGAGCGCCCAGCTCCGCGTCTGTGGAAACGCAAACTAAAACCTCGTAGGGAAGGTTAAAGGAGTATAAACTCAAAAAACCTTAGTTTTATTAGGTTCAAATAACGTTTTGCACAAAGGCAACCAACACGGGTGCATTGCAACCGGAAGTGCAACGCCGCCCAACGCCGCGCAATGCCGCGCAACGCCGCGCGCATCGCAAACAAAAGTGTACCAATCGAGCTAATGGACGAGATACGGTTATTGTTCCACCGCCCGCCCCGGCTGTCTTGGATACTTACGGCATGGTATGTGTTTTATTGGCTTTATATTTTTAAGATTTGTATTTATTGTTGCCCGCAACTTCGATTGCGTTGCGAATTTATAAAATCCCTTTCTTAGTAAGAAAGAAAACTAATTTATTCCAACATACACGGCAACACACATTTAGAAAGTACTAATTATAAAAAACAGAAAACTTAAAATAGAATAAAAAATAATTATAACATGTACAATCTACCTACCTACAAACACAACAAATTATTACTTAAATATTTGAAGTAATAAGGTTGGTAGAAGGTACACACAGCTGCCGGGTTTACCGCGTTGTCGGAAACGGTCTGTGCTCAGCATAATGTTGAGGATACGCATCCACAACGCTGATTTTCAGCACAAACCGATGAAGTGACTCACGAACAATGCACTGCACTTTTTGACGAACACGTCTACGTTCAGCAGTTTGGCCTGTACGTTGTCTTTCAGTCAGTCAGTCAGGTCCAAGCCTTTTATTAATATTGATTGTTGATTGATGTATAGTCCGATTACACCGTAATAATAATACAACCCTATTATATACGTATGTAGAGCGATTAGCGTTATTTCTTTATGCAAAAGTGGGACAAGATGAGCTAAGTGCTCTCCTGATGGTAAGAGATCACGCCTGCTCATTACCAGGACAGTGCTACACAGGAAATTGATTCACATAGGCCGGTGCAATACTGCTAAAGCGCTCGTCCACATTAAGTCATTTTGATGGTCAGTCTCGAAATCCCAGTTATAGCCAATTATACATTTTATTAGCCACAGTGCTCTTTAAACTGGAACACAGTAATGCTTACACATTACTGCTCTGCGCCCGAATAAGTGACACAGATTATATCAGTACTTTCTACTTTAACTCCCTACTAGAGTAATAACGTCTAAGTACTATCGTTTTCTCTTACAGTGTCTTTAATCACCTCTTTTCTTGACTGATTTCAATCTCAATCTCATTTAAATTAAAAAGCTTCTAAAACCGCAAAGTTATTTACAAAATTGAGTAATTCCGAGACTACCATCACCACTCATCTAAATCTCAATTACCACAATTTGCACAAGAAAGTCCATAATTGGTTATATTATCTCAGAGACACGTTTGAAAGTAATCATCTCCGCAATTTCTCATCCTTTTGAAAATACTTGAGGAAGTCTTCAAACTTTGGGTTCCGTATCTGTGGTTAGTTCATTCGGATAATGCAATCTGCTCAACTTACGCCAATTCTACATTTCCATTGTATTTTCTTATCAGCAAAAGTTTTCGATGGTGATTTGTGGGACTTTACTATGATAAGGTTTACAAAGGAACAAAAACGGTGTAAGTGCGGTTTCAGACTAGCGTATTTTTGTCGGGCGTTTATAGGTGTCTTCACGGTTTAATAGAGCTCGGCGAAAGTGGAAGGGAGCTCTGCGCAAGTGACGTGAGGCGAGACGGCGCCTATTGGTTTCGCCGCGGCGGGAAGGTGGCTAAGCGACCAATAGACGCCGGCGCCGGGCACCTTCCCTGTCGCGTCGCACCCCTCCCGCCAAACACATCTAAAAATCGACTTTTGCGCATTGAAGATCAGTGCTATTAAACCGTGACGATACCTGTAGGAGCGGTTTGGTAATAGCAAAACTTCAAAAGCCGAACGCGCGTACACGAGCGAATACCGGCGTTTACGCACGGTATTTACTAGCGAGTGTCAGTAGCACGAAACGTCTCTCGCGGCTTGTCGCGCATATGTATACGCAATTACGCACGCGAGCGAATACGCGCTGCAAAAAACAAAACACGAGCGGTGAATCCGCTCAGTTAATTCGCTAATCTGAAACTGCACTTACTTTTGTATTTTTCTTTTTTTTCATGTACGTTTTCATGAACTTTGGTCAGTATATTTATTTTGAGTTCAATCAAACCCAGATTCAAGAAACATCTTCTCATCTGATTCTCATCAATTATACAAAACGCAGTTTACCGCTCTATCTAGCCAGGCGTTACTTACACCAATATAGCATAGACTAAAATAACAGACTAGACAGCACGCAGACTAACTTTCTAACTGACGTAACCGGTCAAAAAAATTCAGAAAAAAATCTTTGAAACCACAGAGAATGCAACGCCGAAACGCCAGTTACACACGTACCCGACACCATATGCGAACGTAACTGAATCCAAATCCGGCGGGCTCCGCTCCATTTGCGCGAAGTGACAGACGAACAGACGTTTGACGTTTCGACATACGCTAATTATAAACCGGTTTGATGCGGTTATCGCCGCTTGCGATTGGTTTACGCCGGTTCGAACTGCAATCTACATTTTAAATAGAAAACGGATTCATCTTTATATCCGCAGGCAAATAACGTACTAAGTGTGGCCTATAGGCTATTCAAATTTTGCGGCTCCTGCCGACTGCTAAAGTTCGATAACAATCATATAAATATTTTAATAATGAAATCAATAAAACTTTTTGGGACACGTGAAAAACCCAATAATCAATCAAAATCAAATAAAGCAAATAATATATTTGGAACATAAAAGGAGCACGAAATAAAGTGGGAGCGTTGACAAAAGTTGAGTTAAAATAAAACTGTGTAGCAGCAGTCAGTACCTTCTTTAGGACAAAAAATAGTACAAGGTTCCAACATGAATAATAACACTTAAATTACAGATAAAAATACAAAAAAATTTGGTAGAGCAAATAAAAAATAGAATACTGTGAAAAATGGAAATAAGGTGGAGTAAGCATGTTTTAAACAAATGAAAGTAATTGTTTAAATCAAATTGTTTATTTCGGTTCTATGATACCATATTTTGTAAGTACATAAGGTTTATTCTAAAGTTAGTAACAAATTGAAAATTACACATAACCAATAATCTTCATCGCTCTAAATTTGTATTTTTTAAGTCGATATTTTCATTTTTTTTTACTATCACACTATGTGTTGCCAAGTTTAGTGTGTGTTTTGTTGACCTTCAATTTGAATTGATATTCGCTCATCATACTACCCTTAAAATATTACACAAGTCATCAAAGAGAAAGCATCTTCACAAAAAAATCTATTAGCAACGAAACAAAGTTACCCTGTAAAGACACACATAAAACATGAAGTTTACTCGTAAAGGAAAACGTTGAAAACTCCCGCCACAGTGTACGCTTATGCAGTAGGTCAATTTATTAACTAGGCCGCAAACCACAGGTGGGTTGGGAAATTTTATTGTTGGGAAGTACAGATATAGAAAAAGAAAAACTTTTGCAAGTCATTATTTTTTATTCGTTGATTTCTTTTATTTACGACACCGTGGCTTAGTTGGTAGTGACCCTGCCTACGAAGCTTGGTGTTCCGGGTTCGATCCCCGGCCGGGGCAAATATTTGTGTGACGAACACAAATGTTTGTTCTCGGGTCTTGGATGTTGTGATGTCTTGTATGTGAAAATGCCACCTGCGACACAGGGAATCCTAGTGCACGAGTGTGAGTGTGTGAATGTTTATTATCATTATTTAAATATTGACAAATGAAACGAACAGTGATATTTATTTATAAATTGGTCAAATGAAAAAGACACGGGTTAGATTTTATACCGATACAATGCGTAAGCCGTGGGCAGCCACTTATATTTTAACTGATCTTGATGATCAGAAGCAGTGTTGGCCGAGTGGGAGGTGCCTCGACTTTCGATCCGAAGTTTGTTGGTTCGAACCCCGTCATACACCAATGGATTTTCCTGTTCAAGAAATCTATGTGTGCATTAAAACACGTGCTTAACGGTGAAGGAAAACATCGTGAGGAAACCGACATGTCATAGAACCTAAAAAGTACAAAAACATGCACGAAAGGTGCCTCTCGAGGCGCACTTGAAATCCTTTCACCACACTGGTTCGAAAGAACTACACGATAACAAGAAGAAGAAGACGTAGACGTAGAGCGTCTGGTCGAAGCGACGCGTGATCAGAGGGCTGGCAGCTATCTGGGCCAAAGAATAAGCCTTGCTCTACAAAGAGGCAATACAGCCAGTATCCTCGGCACGCTGCCATCGGGTATCGAGTTGGAGCAGTTGAGCTACCTATAGATCGTTTGCAACGCTCTATGGGTGGCCCAATTGTTTCCTTTTGTAAATTTTGTAATATAGATTGTAGTAGTTTGCTTGTGCTGTAATAAATGCAGAAGAAGACTGATTTTGATCTACTGTAAATCCTCTACACTGTGGCACAAGAAGGGAGGGTGATAAAATAAAAACATATTGTTTCTTTTAAAAATATTTGTCTTCGGGGGGCGCTTTCCGCGGGCCGTATCTCGCGTTCCAGAGTGTTTTGTTGAGATTTACATACCCTGTATAAGATTTATACACCCTGTATACGGGTGAAAAATGTGCGCTCTTCAAAGGAGGCACTGGATGGTGAATTAAATATTACTCGAGTGAAATACATAGCGTAATATTAATACTGATCTTTCGTTAATGTAACGTATCAGTCAAAACGAAATACAAAGAATGTGAGTTGAACGAAGATTAATAATGATGTACAGTCAGCTGCAAAAGCAGCAAAAGTTTTGGAAGAATGGGAGGTGCCTTGACTTTCAATCCGAAGGTCGTGGGTTCGAACCCCGTGGTTGTACACCAATGGAAGATTCAGTTCAAAAAAATCTGTGTGCATTTAAAACACGTGCTTAACGGTGAAGGAAAACATCGCGAGGCAACCGGCATGTTATAGAAACTAAAAAGTTCGAAAACATGACTGTGTCAAGTGCACGAAAGGGGTCTCTTCAAGGCGCACTTGAAATCCTTTCACCAAACTGGTTCGGAAGAACTAGTGACACAATACGAAGTTCAATAAAAATAAAATACAAAAATGAAGTAAAATTATATAAAAGTTCATATATTCCCAGCGGTCTCCCTATCACTTCATTAGGTGGTATTACCAACATAGTTTCATTTTTACCGAAAACAAATTAAATTATCTCCTCAAAAGTAGCGGAAAGTTGAAACATCTGATCCCGGGGGGCGAGTGTTTAACGGGGTACAACGAGGATGGTAAATTGGTTTGCGAGTTTATCCAACTGTTGCAGGAATACCCGGGTGGTTTGCTTAGCACGAGCTGGAGAATTTACTGTTTTTTTTTTTGGATAATTAAATTATTCAGTGTGTCAGGCAGAACATTTCGTTAAGTAAGAATAAGGAGATAGATACGAGAAGATGCCACGGGTTTCGGCGATTCGTCATCAATGCTTTTTTTGGTGAATGGTCCCAAACGAGAGGACGTGGATTGTCCGAGTGGATGAGGTTGGTTTTTTCGGTCGAAAAAATCTATGTATGCATCCCACGTTCTCGCAACGGTGAAGGAAATCATCGTGAGGAAACCGGCATGTCAAAGGTGAAAAATAAAAAATGTTCTATGGCATGTGACATTCCACCAATCCGCATTGGGTCCGCGTGGTGGATTAAGACCCATTCACTCTCCTGTCGAGAGTAGGCCTGAGTCCCAGCAGTGGAAACATTAAGGCTGATTATGCTATGCTTATGCCCAATGAGTAGTACCAAAAATGCTAACGATTAACAATCTAACTCTATGGAAATTTACTTTTTATGGTATCTATCCCCCTATCTATCCCGTGGTCGTACCTTTCTTTCACACGCCCCTGTAAAGTGGTGGTGACTTTACTAGAGGCTTCTATGGAGTTTTGGAGGCAACACGATAAGGCAAGTTTTACAATATTACACTATTCTCCAACACTCATACACGTTCACGAGCACTACTAACGGGTAAAAAAACACCAGTTTCACACTCAAAGTACCTAATACAAGTTTTGGCAAATAATTCAATACCGTCGAGGCAGATCAAAAAAAAAACAAAAACCCGTCGAGGCGACATTTCCACGTTCCCGGCGAAAACTCGGTCGTAGTTCTATTTATCTAAGGTGTTTTGAATAACATCCAACTCTTTTGTATAAATCCTTATCTCCGAAAACACACAATATCTATCAAACGACAGCCCGGTTAGTACCTAACCATGCTACGATATTTTTGCATGACAATCTCACCCTTACAGAATGAAAAATTATAACATCTTTAGCTAAAGGCCCGTACATACGCGCGCCATTACTGTACTAGCCAACATATGACACTGTTCGCTTCAAAATATGTAAATTGGTACAAAAACGCAAGTTGCAAAAAAAAAAACCTTTTTCAGATTTTTAGAATTGCTGTTTGAAATGGCCATAGGTTAACTAGGACATAGAGAATGTTGATTGATTGATTCAGGCGTTACTTTGCGGACTCGCCGAAGTTCGAAACGAGAGTTCTCTCGTTTCGAACTTCGGCGAGTCAACACCTCCTGATGATGCCTCGTGTACAGGCGAAACACGTGTCGTATCTTTAAACTTTGGTTTTCTGTTCGTTGACTCTTTGGTTTATAATATAGTAATATGTACTAAAGTTCTAAACTAAAGTTAAGTTAATTAAAACCTTTGTTTAGAAATCAAGCGGATTTATTACTAAATATATTTATATAATTTGTTGATATAGAGAATGTTGATCTTGACAACAAAATCAATATTATTGAACGCTAAAAATAAATCAATATATGTTATGCGTCAAAATTTTCGACTACAAGGTTCGAACCGGTGGATAATTCGGTGATTTTAAAGAAATTATTTTAGTAACATTCTTTTGTTGTAGGTATTGTGTACTAGCTAACATATAACTTCGATTGCGTTGCGATTGCGAAACAACAAAATTCCTTAGCACGCTCTTACACTTGACGAATGTACCCACGGAAAACAAGTGTCTAAGCTATACATTGAGCGATATGGCCTATGCTATAACCGCATTTTATATGCAATATAAAATACATAAGTAAGCAGAAGGTAATTAAAACTAACCACGCCATCACTTACCATCAAACGAGTTGTGGTAAGATAGGTAAGTAAACTGAGTATCAAATTGATGATCACGAGTGTGATAGACACGGACGCAGCGCCAACTCGCCTAGTCTATCCGCGCCCTTATGTTGGCGAAGCGGGAGTGTTGGCGGTGATAAATGAACCTGCTGCTTTAAAATTTAAGTAGACTGCAAGATTATGCCACAGAATAATGTAAGGCACCTACCGTTTAAACGGGGTTTTAAAAGGATTTACGTATAAAGAGTTCGGTGTTAGTTTTTATATTTTAAAATAGCTTTTTATTATTTTGGCTGAGCCACACAAGCTTAAGAGCTTTTTACTCTTCACTTATGTATGAGTACGTATACACCACAAGTTTTAAAGTATCAAAAAAAAAATTGGTGGTCTGTAAAGTAAAGTAAGTGAAGTGGTTTACGGACGATAATTTAACGTGGTGACTATAAGTGTAACGGGACAATGAGCGTTACCGAATAATGACGTCAACGTTTTCGTGCATACAGCCGGCGGGCGTTCATCGATTTATTAGACGTGGTTACGTCAAAAAAAACAAATGGGCAATGCAAAAGGGGTACTAGTATCTGCGCAGTCAGAATTTTTTGGTTTTTACAAAATGCGCGAGTGCGGCGCCCGAGCCGAGCTGCGGCGAGCTGGCTCGAGCTAGGTACCCGGGTTTGCCAAACGATGAATGAAACTTAAATTGTTATCAATGATAGGTACCAATTGACGCAAGGCCATAGGAAAACGACTAACGGGAACAGTTGTCTAGTTTTTATATTTATTTCGAAATAAATTTAACTTAATTGTTTCAAGTTTTTTTGCCTATTGATTAACTTATGTACCTATTAATAAGCTCTCGTATTTCAATATTTGAGTAAGGCTTTACTCAACTTACTTTCATTGAAAGTTAATTTAGAAAGTATGTATGTTTATTTTACATTTTCGTAGTTAAAAAAACTTAAAATTAGGTACATACTTTGTATGAGCCGGTACCCTTGATATTCATCAGAAAATTCAGAAAAAATGCTTTAATTAATTTAAAAAAGAGATACCCTACACAAAAACCAAATTACTTCCAGCGCACACAAAGGCAAATTTCAAACCAAAATACACAAAAATACATACAAACTGTTCGTCAACGAAATTGAAATTAATTATGTATTTGTTGTTAGCCAAATCGTACGACTTCAGTGTATTGTGTATTCAAATGAGATAGGGACCAGGGGAGGGAAGGGTAGATGCCAGGGGAGGGAAGGGTAGGTGCCAGGGGAGGGAAGGGTAGGTGCCAGGGGAGTGCCGAATTTTAAGCTCATTAGAGGATTTGTTGAGATGTTAAGTACTAATAATTTAATTTGTTGAGGAAACCATGAACTCGATTCAAAACTGAGTTAGAGTAAATTTTAGGCATGGAAATGATTGCTACTTCTATTTCATTGTCACATGGTGATATTATTTCATTGTGTAACAGCTCAACCACCGGTGATTTTGTAAAACACTGCTATTCTTTATCAGTGGCTTAAATGTCACTTTAGCTTCAAAACTTTTTGTATAAGGTTAGCGTATGTTTGAGTGAATAAATGCCTTTTTATTTATTTATTTCACTCTTACTCTACGCATACTACCGACTGTTATACATAATTATTAACGATATGATACGAATGAAATTGTGAATGGTGACACGTATCATAACATCACAGCGTCCGCCGGCGTACTAAATCGCCTGCCGAAGCGCGCCTCGGCGTGTCACCCGTGATGTTGATTTTGTAACAGATTTGGTCTCAGAAATTAACACATGTTATTTGTGATCAGTTCTATATCATGATAAAATAATATCATGTTACACGGTACCTATACTTTTCATACCTAGAAATTTGGTAATAGATTCTACTCCTAATAACGACGTACGTAAGCTCAATTTTGTTGGAATTAGAAACATAAATAAAGTGGGTCTCATTGACATTTCAACCGGGGCACAAATGCACAACCCACGGACCACTATTAATTACACTCACGCTTATAATTTGGTCCTATCAAATCTATAACCTTATTCACAAATTTCATCCTAAATCAGCTCAATCGCTTCCCTTTGTTATTTTAAAATATTTGTTATCAACCGGAAGTAAACACAATGACTGGCCACTATTTATCCGGGCGGTAAGTACAGTCAGCAAAACAAGCGGTCGTTCCAAACAAGTATGCGGTACATTCGACTGGATTGGTTCCGGACAAATAGCGATGGCGGGAAAGGGTAGCCGGACTATTAACTGTCACTTGCTAAGGGTGGGGAGATACCGGGAGCCAATTTTCAAACTGGGAAATGGGAATGAGGTTAAGTGACAGATATCCTATCCTTCCTACAAATATTATAAACGCGAAAGTTTGAAAGGATGGATGGATGTTTGTTACTCTTTCACGTAAAAACTACTGAATGGATTTTAATGAAACTTTACAATAATATAGCTTATACATCAAAATAACACATAGGCTAGAATTTATAAAGATACCTGCGCAGACGAAGCCGCGGGCACCAGCTAGTTATGCCATAAAGTAATAATGAGTAAGCATTATACACACATATTAGTGCATGAAAGGAGCCTCTACGAGGCGCACTTGAAATCCTTTCACTACACTGGTTCGAAGGCACTAGTGACACGATAAGAAGAAGAAGAAGATTATTGTGTTTCGGTATGAAGGGTAATGTACAGTTGTATTTGTAAAACCAAGCCTATATTCTTTTCCAGCTCATAAGCTAGGTACCAATACCAAATTAGAAAAGAATCGGTTCAGTGGTTTTGTCGTGATTGAGGAACTAATAACCATCTATCCATTCATCTTCAGAACTTTCGCATTGATAATATCAGTACCTAACCTATGACATAATGCTTAGTAATACATTCACATTCATTCATTCAGGACAACGAGATAGGACGTTCCTGCTGTACCACTAGCCTGAACCGGTTTGCACCGGTTCGATCCGCCGCGATCCGGATAATTTGCACTCGCGGTCGTGTGATTAACTGCGCTCTTCGCAGGATCAGTCCCGGCATCGACATTTTGTGCAACTTTTTTTGTCACCAAATCGTTTAGTAAAGCAAATGGCTCTCGGGTGTTTTAAATTTGCGCCCGACATTAGGTTTAAATAAAAAGTTAACAAATAACAACTTTGGGTTGTACAATCGAACAGAGAACCCTACTTATAACAAACTACACATATAAATTGATTGATCAGTCTTAAAAAGCCGTGTTGGCCGAGTGGAGGTGCCGCGACTTTCGTTTCGAGGGTCGTGGGTTTGAATCCAGTCGTAGACCAACGGATTTTTCTGTTGAAAAAATCTATGTGTGCATTATAACTCGTGCTTAACGGTGAAGGAAAACATTGTGAGGAAACCGGCATGGCATTGAACCCAAAAAGTTCGGAAAACATGTGTCAAGTGGACAAAAGGAGCCTCTTCGAGACACACTTGAAATCCTTTCACCACACAAGTTTGAAAGAACTAGTGACACGATAAGAAGAAGAAAATTGATCAGTTTAGGAAATAAAATTAACTAGAAATTAAATTAGATTTATTTTCCCAGCCCAGTCAGTTAGTTAGGTTACCTTTAATATGGAACACAGTAATACTTGATTACACACTACCTACTATAGGCGGCAGAATTTTTGTCACTGAATATGAATAATCGAAATCCAATATCAAATAACGTTTCTACAAATTGACTCATTCCTTGAAGCAATACCAAAAACAACCCGTTAACAATAAACAAACCGCAAATCACCTTCAACAGACAGACAAATTATTATTATTAGATAACAATAAACAGTTGCCTTTTATATTACGCAAAGAAAACGAAAGTTTTCCTATACTGACTCATCCAATCGAAAACCAATCCTATTGTAATCTCATAAGAATCAAAACGCCTCGTATCGTGTCGAGGTAGCAACAGGTTACAATTAATTGTAGATCGTACACTTTAGATAATAAGGTTGATTTTAGTTTGAGTTGACGTGTGCGGCAGAATACTAGGGAAGCGCGTAGGGAAAGTCCTCGCGAATGTAGGTAACGTTTGACGTATGGTACAAGTTATGAAATGAAAGCAATCGTCAAAAATATATTTTTTTTATTTCGGGACTATTTCAAGTTGTATTTGAAAAGTTCATGATTTGGATCTCCAGCTCTACTAATTTTGTTTTTCAAATTCCTCATTCTATTCGTTACATAGGCCCGATGATGGAATCAGACGAGCGGCAAGCGGTCGCCGAGATGCATAAACTTATCATAATGTAGTAGTCATTCTTATGCTCGATGAACTTAAAATCAATTATGTATTTATATTATGTATTTTGGAGAGTGTGCGCTGGAACTACATGACTTAGTTCCACCATCACCGTTCCACCATCGGACGACCAGACGCTCGGGATTGCGCCATCCCTATATAGTGGACATACCATGTATTCGCACAAAGCGCTTTGCTTCCACTTTCATTATGCGAACCGCCAAGGAATGGAATGCTCTGCCGGCGTCAGTGTTTCCCGATCACTATAATTTGGGTGTCTTCAAGGCAAGAGTGAATAGGATTATTCTAGGTAAGCGTGCTACATCGTCGACCACATCGTCACTTACCATCAGGTGAGATGGTGGTCAAACGCAAGCCTATATATAGTAAAAAAAAAAAAAATGTAACGTACAAACTAAGTACTAATAAAGATACGAGCGATTCCGTTTAACGTAAATTGAGCCTTAAGAATCTGATGATGGAGACCATGACTTTATTAAAAGTTGTACTTGATGTGATCGTTTTTGGCACTTATGGTCTATAGAACTTAGGTGCTTCTTCAGTTGTTTCTATACTTAGTTAGGTTTTATGCTCGGAATGCGAAGTTATTGGAATAAAAATATTGACAAGCGAGTAGTGAACAAAGTTTTCCGCTTTTTGCTTGTGATTAAATTAATAGGTTGAAATAAGAGAAGAAAAACACACCTTATTCAATAGAAAATCATAATTCTGGAGTTTTACAGTTTTTATTCGTTGCGAAATCTCTTATGACATGCGCCAGCGTTATTATCTAACGATATCAGGTAAACGTGAGAATCAATTCGTTTTCCAACACAATTTATTAAGTCGAATGTGTTTGGTATAAATATAGATTTAATTAATTTAATTTTATGTTACTCGTTCGTATATTTATAAAGAAACTTTTACTTCAATATTTATTTTATTTGTGACACTTGCTCGTAGTTATCATAAGTCATCACACAAGTTATAGAAATGTGAAATTTTGACGAGGAATTATGGATAAATGTTTTCTTACTTAATAATGATAGCATGCTACTAAAGCGTCGATGACACACGGCTTTTTTACACGCCGATTGTTGGCGTTTTTAAAGGCTAGCGTGTGAGCGTGTTAGCTTTTGGGAAGGATTGTCAACAAGCAGATTGTAAAAACGCCGATGACGCTGGACGACTTTACACGCTACAAGCGAAGTCCGATGGCGTGTAGCGTGTAAAAAAAGCCGTGTGTCATCGTACTATACGACTACCTAATCAAGAAATTAAAAAGCTAAACTAAAATAAAACATAAAATACGCAAGTAAAGCCGCGTGCTGAAGCTAGTATATAACATAATTGCAGTACCCTTAGTACTAACAATACCATAACCTAAACTGGAGGCTCCACCGAGGCGCGGTGCTATTTCCATAACCTTTTGTTGCAGTGATTTGTCCAAAATAGGCCTTTTACGAAACGTCCAATACCCACGTGCGCCGTTAGCCGTGTCCCCGGGTCTCTTTATTTTTATTTCGTCCCATATCCGGGTCGAAATGAGACCTCTCTGTCGTGTTATTTGACCACAGAGGAAAGAATAAACAGAATGGTAAAGGGGTTAACACTCGCAAGAGCGAACGCTTTAACATCTTTTGTAAGTGCGACTTCGTATCTTGCGAATCTGTTCAGTAGTTATGGCGTGATTGAGGAGCAAACATCTATCTATCCAATCACCTATCCATCTATATCTATCTTTGATCCATCGATTCTCACATACTTTCACGTTTTAAAATGTTCTAGCTGACGCCCGCAACTTCTTTTGCTTTAAAAAAATATATAAATTCCTTTCGATTCATAACGAACACACTCCCCAAATTTTAAGTCTCTACGTTCAGTGGTTTAGCATATGCGTTGTCTATTAGCCAGTTAATCAGTCAGGACGAAGCCTTTTATATTCTACTGCTTTCTTTTATCTGTGGCTCGACCCACTCGAGCGCACTGTGCAAACCTTGGATAGAAAGGATTTAATTAGAAATGGTACAACAGGCCCTGGAGATTATTAACACTCAAGATGTTGATACGCAATAGCCCGTGGGGTAAAGCTGAATCGTATCGCGCCAATATGTTGGAGACAATTTGTATTTTGCCTCGTTAAGTTAATTATTAAATATGTTTTGGCAATATGGATAACTGCACTATTGAATTGGGATTTCTAGTAATAATACTTATCTGTAGCAGTTCAAAAATACTAAATAAATAAATGATTCTCCAATCATTAACGACTTACTTTGAAAGCAGAGCCAGCCACTGGCTTGCACATTAGCGAAGGAAAGGCTGAGTATTCGTTTTCAGGTCAAAGTGAACAAGCGCCATATCAGTGATGTATTGGTCTATCCTGTGAAACACTGTTTTGGTCATGGGCTGGCGTTATTGAAAACATTAGAAGGGCTAGATAGACAATCGTCTAGCTATGACCATGACTAGTACGTTTGATGGTGTGAGACAAGTGGAGTGGAGATTAGGAGATTACTGCAATCTCTACTCTAACTATGGTACGGGATGGTGAGATCAGAGATCGAGCAATAGAGATCCTCTAATACACCAACATTGTAAGAGTCAGGAAAAAGAGGCGAAAACCCAACCAAGAAAAAACTCAATTTATTTTGTCATCTGCCAGAAAACCCGATCACAGCCTGCTTGCTTTTCATTTTTCCCAACGCAGGAAGGTCGCCAACTACTCAATTCCGTACCTTATTGGCCGCTCGACGCAGCTCGAGTGAATGAAATAGAATAAATAAACTCTACAGGGACCTTTAATCCTATCGAGAGGTTGTCCCGTAAGTCACTTTACAAGATAAACTTTACGCACGTGCCGGGCCGTTCGGGAGACTTGGAGGTATTTTATTAGTTTCTGGTCCGGTCCTGGGTGAATCATCTCGGGGTGTGATTATGAACTGTGGCATTCGTGAAAATATTGCATTCACTTTTCAACTAGTGAAATTACTGGGCTTTCGAGACGGACCATCAAAATCTCTCAAATCGAACAAACGAGCGATTTCAGTATTGCACCGGCCTATGTGATTCAAAGTCTTGTGTTTTGGTCTCGGGCAGAAAACAAAACTATTAGTATGTGTTATCAAAACTTTTTCGATTGTGACTTTTTTGAACCCAATTATATGAGGAGAGTGCGAGGTATAAAATCTCGCTGGAGATCTTGTTTCCGAGAAATATATCCACCCGAGATGAATGTGTCAAATACAAAAATCGAGAATCGTTGAGCTGTGATGTGATACTTTGGATACCAACTACCAAATCAGAATAAAAACTGTTTTCGATACTACATATATAAGTGAAGATATTACATGAATATTACCAAATAGTATATATATTTAGTAATAAATCCGCTTAAATTCTAAACAAAGGTTTCAATTAACTTAACTCTAGTTTAGAAATTTATATTTATAGATTTTCGCAAAGTAACGCCTGAATCAATCAATTATATTAAATGAATTTGTTACTTACTCGTACATCAGTTCATGGTTGAATTCCATAAAATCTTATGAACGCGCTATTCAAACAGCATTGTTACACTTATTTATACAAATAAATAATTTGGAATAAGGACATCACTTCAAAGTAACTAATCACCGTATCCTTGTTGTGCAAGCCTGTAACTGGTCTACGTTTTAGATATTTATATTTTTGAGTATTGTATCAAAATTTGTATTATGTGTGCTATTGGCATTTGCCTTAATAACTAAATACAATAAAATAATACCTAAAACTAAAGCCAGCAACCACGGCATGATAAGACTAAATTAACCAAAGTCCTAAGTACTCGGCGATTCCAAAGCCGAGCCAACTTAAAAGTAAAAAAAGTATGAATACCCCGTCTAGCCAGTTAGCAGAGAAAAAAATCTATTTACCCCTGTCAAAGGGGATGAGTTTCCCCAATCATTATCTCAGTTCCCCGGCACGGCCCGCGGCGGATATAGAAACGCCGGGGTATTTTCGCGTCGACATGCTGAAATCAAATACATTATTGAGGTTTTATTTTATTTTTCTAAAATTTTATTTTGCCTATGTGCCGTGCTCTTAAAATATTGTGTAGCTGAACTTACTTAAATATTATACAACTCACTAATAGATGAGCTGATAAATCTTTATGATGAGGTACCATTTCGATCCATATCATAAAAAAATAGATTGTTTTTTCTTATTAATTTTTTTTCTGGTTCGGACTACTTTTTAGAAATCTTTGAATGTAGTATTACAGTCTATAAAAAATAAAGTTAAGTCTCAATTAAAATATTTTTAAAATGTATTATTTAAAGTGGCCCACCAAGTCCACACAAGTGTGACACCCGGTATTTCATATAACGAGACGAGCAATATGTTATTTATTTAGTAAGTTTTCATTAATATTTAAATATAAAAATAACAGCGCATACAAAGATCTCAAACATGAACCTAGCGTGGTAATCTACCAAAAAAAACCCATTCAGAAAATCAGAACACGTCAAAAACCAAGTAAAATAACTAATCGTAAATAAGGAAAAAACTTGCAAGACCCGTCTTACCCCGTCACACCCTAGAGTTCCCGGGGGAGCCACTCGATAACGGGACTGGCCGTTTAATGAAATGTCTAATATTGATTTATTACCGCTGCCGAATGTTTTTCATTGATAATTCCGACGGGAGACGCCGTAATGAGATATCTGATAGAGCTGTCAGTTCGCCAGTTATCATTATCGTTATAAGTAGCTTATTACCCTCTTGATTATATCCGTCCTTTTTTTTAGCGGATATTAAACGTAATTAGGGAAAATGGTATAATAATATGATGTTGTCGATGACCCATAATGAAAAAAAATATATAAATCACAGGCCAGAATAAATAAAATATGTTTATGTATGTGTAACATTTTTAGGATTATTATACATGTCATTTAATTTGGAAAAAAAATATAGTAATCACCAATTTTTTCAAAATTAAAAACTACTCACACAAAAGATTTTTGTGAAATGTTTAACATATTAATATACAAATATGTATATCAAAGCAGTAATAAATAAAAACGTGTTATTCCAATTTCAATCCTTTCGCCATAACACATCAGTTTTTATCAAACCGTTATTTATATTACCGTATATTATCAAATTACCAAACACACACGGGAAAATATATAACAATAGAAAAACTTATGTTACCACTTGCTTTTTCTTTTGTTCTATTCATTTTGCAGATCCGTAACTGAATACGAGGTATTAAATATTCAGTATGAATAGAAAACTGAATGAATAACTTTTTTAAATACTTTTGTACCGTATGCGTTGAAATATATTAAACGTTGCGTGCATTTGTTATTCTTATGTGTAGCAGTTCGGCTTGGTATTGGAATAAATTTGGCCTTTTTTAGTTTGTAACCTTTTTATTAGTAAAAAAAAAGATTATCTGTAAATTATGTATACGTAATTACGTACCGAATTTCAGCTCAGTGATATTAGAAAGTTTGGCACTGTACTTTAAACTAACTTAACATTTGAAATTTTAGGAACTTAATTATACCTAACTAATAAAAAAAAGTTTTCTGGTGATTTTTTAATTATGTATACATACGTTATACATAACATATTATATTACGTATAGTCATCAATCACCAGAAAAAAATACGCATAGTCAGTTGCCGTTACTGAAAACAGATATAGCAAAAAAACTTGAAAATTTAAGTCGAATTTTAGTCAAATAAATTTGATTATAATTGGATAACTGTTACCGTAAGTCGTTTTCCTATGAATTTGCGTCAGGCGGTACCCTTTATTGATAATAAGTTTTTTTTTCCATCGTTTGGCAAACCTGAGACCCCTAGCTCGAGCCAGCTCGCAAAAGCTCGGCTCGGGCGCTGCACTCACGCCGCTGTCACTCTGTCATTTTGTAGAAATCCAAAATTCTGACTGCATAGATACAACGTAGTCCACGTCTGGATTGCCCATTAATGGTGGTGTATATTAAGGTTAAGTTTGATATCAACAGAAAGGCCTGTTGCTTCTAAAGATACACCATGTAACTATAACTATGAAAATAATGCTCGCATGAAAAATCTATTGGCCTGCCTTGCTATACACCAATAATAATAATACATAAGCATAACACACGTGTATATTGTGTGAAATACTTTTACAAAGTTACTCTAAGCATAACACACGTACATTGTAATGCGTGAAGTGCTTTTACAAAGTAACTATTATTATGACCAGAACTCTCGGTGTTTTCTCCAAACCGGACGTCCGGAACAGCGTTGGTGGAAAACCGGAAGTTGCAAACTCGGTGTCGGTACTTCCTTTGCAGTTAACCAGGTAACAAGGTGCAGGCAATAACAGTTTGACGCTCCGTAATGACGTCATTTTGAGTTTTCAGGGCGGGAGGCTACGCGGATGTGACGTCATCGCTGCAGTCAATACAGAGAATCGGGTTATAAAATTGCGAATTAATTTCTTATTACCCGACTGCCAAGGAAGGGTTATGTTTTTATTCTTGGTATGTATTTTAACACAGTATTTTCTTATTTAATCAAATGCTGTGTAGGTACGTTTAATATGGTATCATGTTTTATTATATTCACCGTATGAATAAAGCGTGATTTCTCGAAAGCCCAGTAATTTTACCAGCTAAAGTGCCCTCCAAACTGGAACACAGTAATGGTATACATATAAAAAAAAACACATTTCAAAAATAGGCCCCATAGCATTTTTTATCAAAATCGGTTCAGAAGTTTAGTTTTTAAGGTTTATCCTCAAACGCACTTCCATAAAAAATGTATAGGACAAATACTCAAAAAGTACGCCGTATTTTAGTAATTTCTTCACACTATTCGTTTTGTACTTTTTTTTTTATTTCGTCAACAAAAAAAGTGAAAGATTTTGTTTTGTTGACGAAATCAAAAACATGGACAAAACGAATAGTGTGAAAAAATTACTATAATACGGCTTACTTTTTGAGTATTTGTCCTATACATTTTGTATGGAATTCGGATTTGAGGATTCCCCTTAAATCAAAATAACTGAAAAAGAAAATTCGTTGAAGTGTACAAAATTGCGTATATTGCTCCGCTGAGACTTGTCAGTGGTGCCTACGGTCACTGGAACAGTCCGATTGAAGTCGGTTGTTGTATGTATTTTGTACAACCTTGATTATTTTACTTGACAAAGTAACACATCAATGGGGATTTTGAAAACATTGTGTTTATTCTGAACGCACGATTCCGATGCATAAGATCGTATCTGTTTCCGACACGCGACCGTGCCTGCCCGTGGCTGGCGTTTACGTGTTTATGCCTTACGGTCCACGGTATTTTAATGTACCTACTTACTTAATGACGACTTTTCATAATCATAAAATTTTGGGCTTTTGACTTTAATCAATCTTCTTATCGTGTCAGTAGTACCTTAGAACCAGTGTGGTGAAAGGAAGTCAAGTGCGCCTCGAAGAGGCTCCTTTCGTGCACTCGACACATGTTTTCGAACTGCCGGTTTCTTCACTATGTTTTCCTTCACCGTTGCGAGGACGTGGAATGCATACATAGATTTTTTCGACCGAAAATGCCCATTTACGCATGACTGCCACCGGGATTCGAACCCGCGACCATCAGATCGCAAGGTAAGAGCCTCATCCACTCGGCCACGACGTCCTCACTTTAATCAATGGTCTAATAGTACGATGACACATGGCTTTTTTACTCGCTACAAGCCAGCGTTTACGCTTGTAGCGTGTAAAGTCGCCCAGTGTCATCGGCGTTTTTACAATCTGCTTGTTTACAATCCTTCCCAAAAGCTAACACGCTCACACGCTAGCGTCTGAAAACGCCAACAATCAGCTTGTAAAAAGATTATGTGTCATCGACGCTTTAGTTATTAAGGGGAATCCTCAAATCCGAATTCCATACAAAATGTTTCGGACAAATATTCCATACAAAGTGTTTTTAACTTAGTAGGGTAATTTTAAAACGCGTATAAAATCTAAATTAAAGTATGAAACCTTTCATTTTTTGTTGACGAAATCAAAAAACATGGACGAAATGAAATGTGAAGAAATAACTATAATACGGCGTACTTTTTGAGTAATTGTCCGAAACATTAAGTATGGAATTCGGATTTGAGGATTACCCTTAAATTCTAAACAGTAGAGACATCGACAAAATTAAAAAAAAATACTGACTGATTGACACTGCCATTTTTGACTATTAACCTCGACTTATATGACGTTAATTTTTTTGTATGTTTGATTTAAAACTAAATTAGTGAACCGATTTTGATAACATTTCTACGGAACCAATATGTAAGTATAACCTCAAACAAAAAAGTTTATTCATATCCGTTTATAAACAACAAAGTTTGAGGTAACAAACATAAGAAATACATACAACCTGAACTGAGAACCGCTTTCTTTTTCTAAATTCGGTGAAAAACCTTTTCATCTATAGTCATCTTTCAAACAAAAATAATATGGCTTATTTAATGTCCAGCAGAAACATACAATTTATTTCCGCACATAAAAAGAAAACAAATCTGTCCGTCTGTCAACGTTATCGTAAGTTACTACCCTACTAATCCGTTTTATAGACATAGGGTCACACTTACACCTGTCTCCATGGTAGACGAACACTATAGCTGCTACTTGCGGGTTCGTATCGTATAGGTAGTCTAAAGCATTTTTATTCGTGCATTCGTTGTGCCGTAATTAAAAAAAAAAAAAAAAAATTCTCTACTAACTTTTAAATTAATTACTAACCTGGATTTCAAGTGAGCCTCTTCGAGTCGTACTTGAAATCCTTTCACCACCCTGTTTCGAAAGAACTAGTAAAACGATAATAAGAAAAACCTGGATATAAAATTTCAAGTCAATGGGTTTATTAGTTCCGGTGTGATTGAACCACATACATTCATCTATCCATCCATCCATTCCTACAAACTTTTGTGTATTAATAGTAGGATGCGTTTTTGTTTCATTTCTCTCTTCTATTTGAGTGACAAAAATTTACATTACAATCATTCACAAAAAAAATACAATTAAATTAAAAAAGCTTGGAACTGACTGACTGACAGACAACGTACAGACCAAACCGCTAAACGTAGATACTTGAAACTTGGAGGGTGTGTTCGTTAAGAAGTGTCGCGTAATAAAAAAAGGATCTTATCAATTCACTATGCAAACGAAGTTGAGGGCTTCAGCTAGTTTATAATTATTTGTAAAATAAGACCTATCTGTAACCAAAAAATTAAAGGAAAAATAAATCGATCAATTCAATTCAGGTAACCGTGTCAAAATAGGCCATCGCTTCCCATCAGGCGTGCCGTAGTTCAAAGTAAGCCTATTTAAAAACAAAATCATACACTCAAAGCGTTGGGTCTATCCGACCCAAGTTCACTTTTAACCCGTATTGTTGACATCATTACCGGTGAGGGCGGACCGGATAATAGTGTCACTTTAGACCCACTATTAATTAATAGTACGGTAATTTATACTTTACACCCCGGGGGATAATAGAGAAACGTTAAATGATAAGTGAATTTCATCATAAATTTTGCCATTATGTTTGTATTATAGAGGCGGAGTTACACACGCTTCAAAATGTTATTTTTTTTAAAGGATTTTTTTTATTTCTAGTTTCATCATTTAGGTATGTTTGTATCAGTTATTCAAATTCCGGCGGTTTGGGAGATTATGAATCAGCCGATCTATTACTAAGTATACGTTGCGTATACTAAGTAATAAGTCGAATTACTACTAACTACTTACCGATTCGTACACTCCGATAATAATTTATGATAAATTCATTCATATTTTAGTTTGCACACTATGACTTCCGATTCGTACACTTTGGCGTATACAAGACATGTATTTTTGATTAGGTATAGGTGTAGATTATGAATCTAGAGTCTGTAGCTATACGATGTACTGATATACAATCAGTGTCGATCGATACCTGCTAATTGCACTAGTTTCAAACTCGAGATTCCCGAGAACCGTGTCGCAACATCGACGTACATTTCCGACAATCTTAATCACCGCAACCACAGTGTAGCAGTGCAGTAGCTCAACTTCATCTCAACAGTTATGAATTTTTAAACCTACATGCTAGCTTTTTAAGCCTAGCTTTTGGGCAACCTCACTTATATTATCAAAGCTAAAGTCTGTGAGGATGGTTGAAAAGGGCGAAGGATTAATGGATGATACGCCTAAACCACCGAACAGATTTAGCCCATTTAGCATTTTTTTGATATAATTGGAAACGGATACAGGCAATTTTTTCTCCATAGCACATATGTGTACTATGCGTACCCACAGGCAGATTGTAGTGTGATATAATTTCTGCAATTTATAATTATAAATAATTAGAGGAGAAAAATTTTGCAGCCTTCCGGGTTCTAATCCATGGTAACGTATTCAATTCATATTTCATAGATCTATTTGTTACTACTATTAGTCGCCATACGAACTATTGATAACTTACCAGGTGAGGTTAATTTGCCACAACCTGTCTCTACCCCACAAGGACTTAAATTGTTTTTTTTTTTCATCTTGGGCAAAACGGGTCCAATGTGAGGTCATTTTGTAGTTTGTTCTTACTTACCTGAAATAAAATAAAGACATATTAGATAAAATATTACAGAACTAAATTCTAACAAAAGCTTAAAATAAATAACGCAAAACACTTCAGCTATGAAAAAAATACCAACATATTTCAGGAAAAAGCCGCAAGAGAAAAGAACCGATAAAGTTTGGAAATGGCTTACTGGTTTCGCCGATACCATGCCAACAAAGTTTAGAGATTAATTGCTCTGAGATGTCGTCGTTAAACATGTACGACACTTGTGCGATTGGCTTCAATTACTTAAGATTTAAAATAATTAAAATAATCTTGACGTCATTATAAATGAAATGATATGATTTATTTTGATATTTCTTTTTCGTGTTTCTGTCTTACATTTATTAGGATTATATTCTCAAGTAATCACTGTATTAACATCAAGTTTGTAACCTGTACAGTTTCTGAGTATGAATGTAACGCAGCGACTCCGAATTTTCACACATCCCTCTTAAATAATTATTTTTACTATGTAATACAATGTTTCTAACGATTATCAACCCTAGCAAAACTTGTAAAGCAAGTAACTTGTCTCCAAGCACTAAGACTAACGTACCAAGACTGCCGCATGCAACCTCACGTACGCGCGCAGTGCAAGCTAACTGCTCACTTATTAATTTCAAAACTTGCAACCTTTAGAGTTGTAAAGTTAGTTGTAAGATTGTGTGGTGAGCAAGTTTGCTGACATAAGGCCCAGAATCCCGCGTGCCGCTTTGTCGCTCGCACATTTGTACATTTTGGAAAATATTAATTAACTATAAAAAAATAAAAAAAGCCACTGGGAGTCTTGCAGGCCCAGTAATATCGCTAGTTACGGAGCAGTTATAATAATTAAGATTTTATTACCTCATGTTTTATTTTATGTCATTAGCTTGTTTTTTTATTCAACCGACTTCAAAAAGGAGGAGGTTGAATGTTTTTTGTTAATATATTTTTTAATGTTTGTTACCTCAGAACTTTGTTGTTTAAGACCAATTTGAAACATTATTTTTTGTTTGAGTGGATATACTTTCAGATTGGTCCCATACAAATTTCATCAAAATAGATTTAGTAGTTTAGTTTGTATGTCCAAATAACAGAAAAAAATATTTCGTTGAAGTAAACGAAATTGCGTATTTTGCTTCCTTGCGACTTTTCAGTGGTGTTAACGGTCACTAAAACAGTCCTATTGAAGTTAGTTGTCTATGTTTTTTTTTGTGTTTTATATAATTTGTAATATTAATTTTATTTCACTAAGTTACTCGCTCAATTACCTCTTGCATGTCGTCTTCACCTATAATTGCAGTGGCACTTGGCCTGAGCTATGTATCATGTAACCAAAAAATGTATTAGTGTATACTGTGTTGGTGGTCAATAAATAAAATAAAATAAAGAAATAAAACCTTATTATTTTAAAAAAGAATGTTTACACAGTAGTGTTTGAAGATTTTTGATAAATATAAATTTATAAGTAAGAGTAAATTACTCATTGGCCTACTTTAACTAGATTTTAATAGTATTAGAGCGCATTTAAAAGTGATTAATGTGCACTAAACAAAAAAAGAAAGTGTTTGAAGAAAGTGTATCTCGCATTTCATAAAAATCATGCAGGGGACGCCCCTCCACCATTTAAAGGACAACATAAGAAACATGGGATGCCTCCCAATAGCATAGTAAAATTAAAATATCGATAACATGATTCAAAATAAACAGATAACCACAATCAGGTTAAATACCAACAAAATATGCAAAATCCGAACTAAAGCATAGACAAGCCATTAAATAGATAAATGTAATGCGATCAGAATCGCTAATAGCCCGCGACGATATCTCGATTATTCTCGATTCCATTCATAAGCAAACGAATCGATTATGCAGATCACTCGGTAATCGCTGTGTACACTTCAGGACACAATAAGTGGGCCCGCCCGAAAGTTAATGGATTCCGTTAGAAAATGGAACGAATTTTATGAACAAGTTTCAACAATAATAGTAGTATAGTATTGGACAAAATATTATGTTTTATGCCAGTCCAAATCCAAAACTATAGTATGTACATACATATTTACTCACACACATTTTTTTATAAACATAGAACACATCCAAAACAAGAAGGAGGTACCCAATAAAGAAAACTAAGTATCCAGTTAAAACTGATAGTTCAAATGTTTGCAACCAGGATAGTTGACAAATATACTGAAAAATTCTTCGTACAATCAATAAACGCCCGTAGTATATAAATCACGTACGTACGAGGAGACGACATGCTAACAGCAGCGCCAAGACGTGAAAAGGACTAGCTGAAATCTGGGCTTAGTGGTACAAAGATGCTCAAGATGGTAGAACATTAAAAAAATCTAATACAATTATTTATAAATCATCATCATTTTCTGGTCATTTTCCTATTTACAACATATCTTCTTCTTACATTCGTCTCTATCACCCGTCATCTCTGTACTTACTTACACCTGTTCGATTCATATCATCTTTCAGTCCATCCATCTTTTCTTCGGCCTTCCTCTACTCTTATATCCATCCACTTCCATATTCAGCTCTCTCCCAGTCACATGACATTCTTCCCTTCGCATCACGTGTCCATACTTAGCTAGCCTGTTACCTCTTAATTTATCCATCACTGGCGCTTCCTCTTTCATACTCATTCCTTATTTTATCCATCCTCGTCACTCCACTCATCCATCTCAACATTCGCATCTCTGCTACGTAATAAATACAATTATTTATAAAAAGTAAGTGATTTTCTCCAGTTTATGTTAATTTCCTTTATCCGGTTTTAATTTTCCGGTTATCTGAAAGTCTACTACTGATAATCGCCCTCTTCACACTTTGAAAGGTACGCTTAACGACAAAAGCGCTGAACATTTTTTAGAATTTAGTACTATAAAAAAAATAACCGGGCGTCCCCTCGTTCCACGGCTCATTACTTAAAACCGGATGGCTATCTAAAAGAATCCCTTCCTTCCTTATGCTTCCATTTCAGGGTTCCGCTTTGTCTTGTTATTGTGGTTAGATCGAGATAATGTCGGAACGGCACCATGTTTTTTCCTGAACGTCAATTAGGTGGTAAATAAGCTTACGCTTGGATTTTAATCTTTAGTAAAAAAATTAGGGGACAGTTTTATTTTTTTTATCTTGACCGTAAATGTAAGATTTTTTTTACACATTCTAACCCGACTTTTTAAGGAAACTTGCCGTTATTTGGCGGGCCGCATCGAGCATGTTACGTTACGCCTAACGTGTGCTAAAATCCGTGTGAAAGCGGCTCGTTGCTCGCGTGTTCGTGCTCGTTTTCACGCACTGACTGTACGAATGCTCGCTTTGTAACAAGTTACATTACATCCGGTCAGTACTTACCCTAATATTTTTGTTTTAGTTAATATTCCAGCAGCGCTACCCTGCCATAAATCATATTTTATTAAAACATACTTTTTAAAGCTTAAACAAAAATGTTGGGCGATTTATTTTGCTCTCCATTGTACATACTAAGATGTAAGAAGCTTTTAAATGATTGTTGCCTGTTATTTGTGTTAATTTTCGGAGAATAATGGTTAATTTCAGCCTCTATTATCCCACAGGCTCACGAAAAAATATTCCAAAAATAGCTATTTATAAAAGTTCTGATAAAAAAATAAACTTATACTCATTACTCAATACATTTATTGTCTTCCCAATATATTGAGAAAACGATTACACAATTTTTGGACGGTTTAAAACAAAATAATCAATCAATCTTTGGGAACCAGATAACTGATACAATACGTAGACTTTTTTTTGTAAATACCTACATATATAGAATTTAGAAAACACCCAGACTCAGGACAAACATAGGTGTTTATTACACAAATGTTTATCCTGAAGCGGGAACGACACCGGGCGTGGCAGTCAAATACACCATCCGTGTCGTCGGAAGGTATAAATTTTAAATTTTTTTGACAATGAAAGTGTTCTGCCGGTTACTTCCATTCCACTGAGAATTGAGCCTAAAATAAATTCTTTCTGCGCAATAAACCCGTAAACCGTAAAGCGGTGTTTGTTTATGCGGACTTCAAACCGAAGCGCGAAGGCCTCGGCTTCTGTGGGGAGGCTAAAGACGCCACCGTTTGTGGGATGGCGAGATATCAAAAGCAGGCCCCGTCGCTACATGACAGTGTGTATGAATCAGGCGTGGATCGAGTTTGGGCGGATTTTCAGAGGAAAAGTAGAATCCTACCAATATTATAAACGCGAAAGTTTGTAAGTATGGATGTTTGTTACTCTTTCACGTAAAAACTACTGAATGGATTTTAATGAAACTTTACATTAATATAGCTTATAACTTCAGAATAACACATAGGCTACAATTTATTAAGATACCTGCACAGACGAATTCACGAGCACCAGCTAGTAATTATATAACGGAGTATTTTTGGCTGATATGCCCTTAGTATCAATAAAAACGGTATAAAGATCGGTAAAGTGATCCAAATAACAAATTTGTAGTTTGTCATTCAAATAACATTAATTTTATATTTCTATGACTTATTAGTATTTAGTTATGGTTATTTTCATACACGAACTGGCGTAGTTTTGGTTAAAAAACAAAATGGCTAAAAACTTGAAAAACAACCCCCTTATCCAAGTGCGCAGAAGCGCACAGGCAAGGTCTTTAAGAAAACGCCTGCAGCGCACAGGGCACTATTTACACGAAACGCTTCGAGCCATTTTGACCCACTCCGTAACCCTAGTTCTTATTGAGATAAATTTGTGAATTGTTAATGCAAGGATTGCATCATTAAAACACGTTATGAAGCGCTTTTGACTTGCACAGAGCTCTATATTTATATAATTTTTCATAAGATTGAGAGCTTGCCAATAATTTTCACAATAATTATTGTTTTTTTTTTATATATCGGTAACTCAAGACCGAACACATTGTATATTGATTGATTCAAAGGATGATGGCGTCGAAAAACACGACAAAATATTTAAAAAAAAAACTCGTTTCAGATTTCGGGGAGACAACATCTCCTGAGCATGCCTCGTGTAGAGGCAAAAAACAAGTCGAGTTCTGACTTAGATTTTCTGTTTTCGGCGCTTTGGTTTAGATACTAAAATTCTAAACTAGAGTTAAGTTAATTAATACCTTAATTAAACTAGTATCTAAGTAGTCGAATTTTTAATTTAAAAACCTTGTAACTTACTAAGTGTGCGCCGTCTATCTCATCCAATTATATTCTTTCCTTGCCGGGTTGCCTGGAAGAGATCGCTTACAGCGATAAGGCCGCCCCTTGTACTACCAACCTTAAGGCTTTTGTTTTCTTGTTCTATTGTTTTACTCTGTTTTGTTCTTCTTGGTGTGCAATAAAGTGTTCATCTATCTATCTATCTATCTACCTTTGTTTAGAAATTAAGCGGATTTATTACGAAATATATTTATACTATTTATTAATCATTTTTAGACATTTTTAGTAAGTCTATTTGTTTTTGGCTAAGTTTCACCGCTAACACTCGCACCGCACCCTGCGCGTTTACCGGCAAGTCAAAAGAGTCCCGAGATGTAGACGAGAAAGGCGCGCCCGCGGCACCGCATCAAGATGCAGCGGATTCAACCATGCGACCGCCTTCTAGGCACAATGTGACTGTTTGTCGGGACGTACAATCTTCTAAAATAAGTATAGTTTAAGTATACACGGTGAATACTCTCAACCGCATACTGAAGGCAAAATCGTAACGTCTATAGTTATGGAAAAATGTTGTTAGAAGTCAATAGCTCGATTTGGATTATTTTCATACAAATCGAGCCCGTGACTTCCAACAACTTCTAATGAACTGCAATTAAAAAAAACGATGTAAACTATGATATGCATCTAGCTAAGTATTGACAGCATTAAAACAGATCCTCTCTGAAAAAGATAATCCGGATTTGTTTATATCTAAACTTTTAAAGAAAATACTTATAATTTGCACCAAATACATTCTATTTTTTGTTAAGTAAAACAGACAAACAAAGGTTTTCTAAGCAAATAACTCCTAAATTTCCATTTCAACCGTTTCTTTCACGAGAATAAACCACTGAAAGTGACCTTATCTCCGTTAGCGGTTTTATTGCGTGGAACGGAATGACTCGGTAGCGGGGCGGAGAGAGATTGTTTAATAAGCAACAACACAGGACCTTGTGATAAAAAAATATGGCTTTTAAAAAGTAGGAAAAAAATAAACCTCTTCTCACGTGATTTACTAACCTTTTTTTAGTAAAGATAGATAAAGATAAAGATAATTTATTTGCCAAAACATATGTAGGTACAATATTATGGTCTTAAATAAATTGGTGTCCTAAGTATGTTCTACGTTTAGTTTAAGGTGTGCAAATTTTATCATATTATTATACAATTATTTAATAGAAAAGAGAGTTTAAATAACTTATTAAAAACCTTGCAGAACATGTAATATGTTTGACGTTGTGTTTGTCCTAATTTATATCTAAGAATACTAGTGTTTAGGCAGTGTCCTAATAGAACGCGATGACGCGACCATCGCAAGTTCGCGCGAACGTCGATCGCGCGATCACGCGATCAAACGTACTAACGTCAAATAGGCGTCCCGATTGGCAATCGCGCGATCGCGCAAAGCACACAAACAATTAAATCAAGTAAATGAAGATGATATGGGACAGACTCAAAAGTGTTTAGATTTCATGTGATAAAAGGTTATAATAGTTTTCAGTTTCTTTTGAATATTTAGCTAAATCAGTTCTAAAATATACACAGGTCAAACCCAGAAGCTCCTTTTTTTCGTTGGTATAAATAAGTACAGTACATATTTAATATAAATAATTTTAGAAGTCTGATAATACTCATAAAATAAACCATTCGATTAAATTTCTAATGGAATAGGTTTTAAACTTTTTGCCAATAAAGAGTTTAGTCTAAAGAGGTAATAAAACCGAAACACCTTATTCTGCGTAAACCAGATCACGTCTCGCCGTAAATTACGTTCCATTTTCCAATTCAGATTCAGAACGTTCCGTTACCGTGGCTAATGGATGCATTCTTAAAAACAGGTTTATCGTTTGCAAAAAGGTTATTGATGGAATAAAAACTTATAATATACCTAATCATAACCTCTTAAGAGTACTAAAAGTATTCTAAATTTAATAATAATGGCTTGGATTACATTTCAGTTTGTATGATTTTCTTCAAACATTAAATACACCACAAATTTTTAATTACCAAAAAAACTTAAATGAACAATGCAGAATACTACATTGTATCTGTGCAGTCAGAATTTCGGATATCTACAAAATGACAGCGGCGCGAGTGCGGCACCCGTGCTGAGCTGAAGCGAGCGAACCAGCTAGGTACCCGAGTTTGCCAAACGATGAATGCAACTTAAATTATTATCAACGACGGGTACCGCCTGACGCAAACTCATAGAAAACCACTAACGGTAACAGTTATCCAATTTTTATCAAATTTATTTTGACAAAAATTGGACTTAACTTTTTCAAGTTTTTTTGCCATGTCTGTGTTCAGTAACGGCAACTGATTATATGTATTTATTTTTCTGGTGGTTGAAAATTTGCGGTGTATAAGCTATTGACTTCTCTGTGACGTTCGATACAATTACGTTTGTCAAAAAGTTTTGTAACCGAGCGAGTCGAGCGTCTCGCGTCGGTCACAGTGCAAACACAACAGTACGTCAATCAACGTTAGCGGCGACTCACGCGTCAAGATAACGTCGCAGCGTCAACGCGACACGACAGCCTTTGTACCGCGTCGCTCAGTCGTGATTAATGCGCTCAACCGTTTAAATCATCGACCGTCTTCGTTGTTAAATTCAAAATGCGTCCGTTATAAACACCTCTTTCGTAAAATAATAAGTATTTTGTTTTATGGAAAAGAGATTTTGTAGGGTGACTATTGTTGTCGCTTATCGACGGACTTAAAAAAAAATAAGAACATAATTAGGTGTTGAAAAGTTGTGAGTAAGTATTTTCTACAATTTTTCGTTATTATTTTTGATTTGAAAAAATAAAAAAAAGGGTACCTCCTTTACATCAAATTAAGGCAATACTGACAGATACAGTGCCAAGATTTTGTTGTCTCAATTTCTCGAAGAAGTAAGAATCAAATACATATAACAAACGAAAATAATGTATTAAAACAAAAATATAAGCGTAATAAAATCATTAATTTTTATTTCAATCTATCTGTGCACTGTCTCACACAAAAATATCTATTATTTTTCTGAAAATACACAGTGTAAAAACCATAGACCGGAAGGTATTCAAAAGTCCCTTAAAATTCTACCCCAAAAAAATACGCCACGCATACATACCCCATAATTCAAAGCCTATCTTTTCTATTTTCACGTTTGTATTTCCGTTTCTCCGCTGAAGCAAAGAATACAGAATACACTAGCTGAAGTTATTTCAACCGTGTCCCCAAACATTACGATAAAAACTGACCCAGTTAACGATATTATGGACTAGCTTGTGCCCCCGGCTTCACCTGCGTAAACTCATTTGTAGAGCTTTCGCAACTGACCATCAAAGTGCCTCAAAGTTTTTGGCGGAAACGTGAAAATGTCGCATTCGCGGCAATAAATTATTTTACAAAACTTGTATTACTTCGAGTGTTTAAAGGTAATCCTCAAATCCGAGTTCCATACAAAAATGTTTCGGACAAATACTCAAAAAGTACGCCGTATTATAGTAATTTCTACACACTATTCGTTTCCTCTATGTTTTTTGATTTCGTGAACAAAAAAAGTGAAAGGTTTCATACTTAAATTTAGATTTTATACTTGTTTTTAAGTTAGTAGGGTTAATTTTAAAACACGTATATAATCTAAATTTGTCCGAAACATTTTTGTATGGAATTCGGATTTGAGGATGCCCCTTAAGTGTAAAAACGGTGTTTTTTTTGTTCATTAAGTGCTCGTGAACTTGTAAGTGTTGGCGAATAGTGTAATGCTGTAAAACGTGACTTTTCGTGTTGCCTCCAAAGCTCCATAGAAGCCTCTAGTAAAGTCACCACCACCACTACTTTACTGGGGCATGACTTGACTTAAAAATAAACATAATCTTACCAAGCTATGTGATTCAAATTCAGTCATTCATCAACGGAAAACAACAGACACACAGACAAACCTAAATATTTGTGTAGCTGTGGATAACTGTTTGCACTGTGACCGAAGTTAATAATTTAAATCGTACACTTGATGGTATTCAACAAGTTATGTGCCTTACAGGTTTGGTATACAAACTTGGGGTTGGTCGAGCGAGGGTACTTTGTTTTGTCACAGTGGAAATATTCAAGTAAGCCAACTCACATTCTTATAAAATAAATATGACTTTATTGCTACTCAACTTAAATAATATTGTGAAAATAAATCCTGTAATCAAACAATTATATTAATTATGTTTAAAATTTAATTTTACCGGACAAAATACGAATGAAAATATACAAATTGCTTAAGCATTTTTTACCGGCCAACCTCACAGGTACAATAAATAAATCAAAAATATATTTTGCCATATTACACTATACCATTAGCCACAAACTAAGCAGAACTTGTACTATGGGAACCAGATAACTGACAAATTCATGATAACGTGTATGATATTTACAAAATTGACACTATGGTCTACGATAAGTATTATTTTTATAAGGTAATAACAAAAAATTAGAAAAATCACAACTGAGTTGGCCCACTGCATCGGTTACACTGTAGTCCAAAATACTTCGCTCCACTTAATATATTACGCGGAATGTCCCCAGGTTATGTTTCCGCTTCCGTTTATTTAAGTTCTTACGTTGGGACAGTCGGCAACACAAATGCCCGAACATTTTACAGAGATAAAAAGATTTCAATATAAAATGACGTAGCCCGATTAAAATAGAGCGTAGTAAAGATCCTATGATAGAGCAAGTTTGTTCAAAAAAATAAGGACAAATAATTTTTGAGAAATAAATTTTGGACGTTTTGTATACGGCTAAATCTTCACTATAAGCGCCCCTCATTGTATTCAAGCTTTAACTTTACGATTTTATTCATAGTCTTTTCTTATCGATAGAAAAGTGTTTATAAAAATTTGGATATCAAGCAATTTGTCGCTGACTGTACATTAGGAGAGAGTTTTAATGCAAGGGTCATTTTAGCTGTGAATTTTTTTGATTTTTTTAAAGAATGTTTTTTCACATCAGTTATTCTAAAAAATTATTTTCCGGCGCAGAAAAAAAGAGTCCGAGAGAAAATTATGGTTCTTCTCTTTTGAACGAGAAAGGCGAACAGTACCTACCATGCAGAGTTTTTTATAATTTTGTTTTTCTTGCATATGTTTTTTTTCTTTTCAATTTGAAGCACAGTGATTCAAAATATTACCGCTCCAATTTTTGACCTCCGACCTTATCATCAACAACATCAATCAAAGCAACAGAGCAAGCGAAACTCAATTATACGCCAGTCGGTTTAATGTCTAATTTCACCAGTCATTGTTTGCCAATTTGTGGATAACGATCGGGAATACGGAAATAACTCTTACAAAACAAGGGGTAAATATACTCTTTATATATACATTTATTATTAGACATCAAAAGGGCATAAGTACATTTTCTCCATCAACTCTAGACACGTTTAACATCTCTCTAAAGCGTCGATGACACACGGTTGATTTACACGCAACAAGCCGGCGATTTTAAAAGCTAGCGAGTGAGCAAGCTATCGGGAAGGATTAGGTATCAACAAGCAGACTGTAAAAAGCCGATGACACTAGGCGAGTTTACAAGCGAACTCGCTGGCTTGTCGTCAATATTTTTTACTTTACCAAACCTATCGAGTAGGATATCAAAATGAAGGAAATTAAAGGAAGATTACAAACCTCAGTTTATATTTAATTTTGAATAATAAATTGCCAATCAATATATATTATTTCGCAGTCAGGTTTTCAGTTTTTTTTAACTTAAAGCTTGTCTAGTACCTACTTATCTTTGTATTCTACCTGTCTTTGTATCTTGGTAATCTTTGTACCTTCTCCAACTGTAAAACTTTATATGATGTGCTAATAATAAACCTTTATGTTTATAATATATATATTAAGTGGTAAATAAACTTTTGTCTATATCTGCTAGTTTATAAGAAGTTTCTTATGTAATTCACGCAGATTCCGTGAATGTCTATGTTTATGCTGGATTACAAGAAGTTACGTCTGTAATTCACACATTCCCAAACGATTACATGACACGTACAAAAATGGGCCTATTCCCTGGGGTTTTACGTTGTAGCAACGAATATCGTATGCGTGATGGGTATTTCAGAGACGTATCAAGAAATACGAATAGGTAACAAACTTTTTGGTGACTAATTTATACAGTGTAAATAAGAAACATTGTTTTTACTAATGAATTAATACTTATTTATAATTAATTTAATTAATTATTTAAAAAAAATCGTAAACTGCGGAGCGATGCATTCCTCCTGTTCAAAATCTTGTTGGAAAAACTGACTCATAATCAAAATATCACGAACTATTCATTCAACTAAACGGTACGTGAATTTCTCGTTAATTTAACAAAGCTTCCCATTAATTTAATGATGCTTCTAGTTAATCACGTAAGTTTAAATATTTTTAACTAATTAAATTTAAACACTAGAAAGAATAGATTCCTACTTGAAAGAATGGTCGACAGTAGCCCTGTCCTGCAGTGGGACAATTCAGGCTCACAAAAAAAAAATAAAAAAAAAATTGAAACAATCGATTCGACCAAACGGTATGTGATTTCCCCGTAAATTTAGCAATGCGATATTTTGATTGCGAAAAATATCACCATCTTTCTACCCAGTACTTTAAACACTTGACATAACATAACAATATAAACGTGGTAATGGTAACTTGTTGGTCCTGAAAGCGAGTCGACGCTGTTTGAATTATTCACCGTCTGACCTTCGAAGCGACCTCCAGGGTGACAGATGTTGATGCCTGATATGGCCAAGTTTTATTCTTTCTTGGGGATACTTCAAATCTAGACATTCTTTTATTCTCCTCGTGTGAAATCCGTTGGGAATTTTACACATTACGTTACCTATATTTTTTACACTAGCGACTTCCCCAAACCTGTTTACGCAACTTTAAAGTAATTTTAAAGTTAAACCTAAATCTAAATGTATTAGGAGAACCAGCTTACATCTAGGACAAACCATTCGTGGCTTTTTAGATATTTTGTTTTAACGTTATGTACCAACTAATTTCTTAAACCATAAATAATAAAAAAAAGCCGTCCGCCACCGTAGTAATCTGTCTGATACTATGTTGAAACTCTTCTGGGTCCTATGTTAAAATTATTATTACAAAATCACGACAGGGATGGTAGTTTGGGATGTGTGTTGGACTGCCGTGGCGGTGTCGCGGGTTCGATTCCCACTTCAGGACAAGCATGAAACTCGGTGTTTGGGATTTGAATACGATTTGATTTATTTACGATGTAAGAAGGAGGAACGTGTGTATGTAAGTATTGTATCAGTTATCTGGTTCCTATAGTACAAACTCTGCTTAGTTTGGGGCTAGATGGTTTTGTGTGCAAAATATTTGTAATTTAAACCGCTTTTTCAACCATTGAGTTCTAAATACGGATCATATAACCTGATTCAATTAAAAAAACTCTTTTATATTGACCTAGAAACATCCAAATGACTGACCCAGTAATATCCGTCTGACCCACGGTCATCCAACTAACCCGAAAGTTCAGATTCTCTACCTGTCCTCTCCAGTTAAGATGTCGATTCCATCCGGCTCGAAATACCAAAAGTTGGTCTACAATTTAAAACTAAAGTTGCGCGGCTATTTTCTGCTTGGCTGTTGTTCGCAACTAGTTACAGGGCACGTCAACTTGTCTAGGGTAAGTAACAGTCTAAAGTTTTGCACAGAATGAGTACACTACAGTATAGGTAGTTTTATGTCTGACGCCAGGGCTAGATATAAAGGTACTAAAATTTATCGAAGTGCTCTTCTTATTAGGTAGGTAGTCCAGGTAGGCACAATTATGATTTGGAACTCAAATTTGATTTATGTAATAATTTTATGTAAATTTCTATCAATAATTTTTAATCAGAAAACAAAATTTAACTAAATTTTCAATCTGTTTAGGTGTTTTATATGTGAGACTAATTAGCAGATAATTTTTTTTAACGAAACGATCGTCGTCTATAGAACAGTGTTCAAAAAAGACCGAAGCATGCATTCATCGTTTCAATAGCTCGGTTTCAAAATGACTTTTGAACAGGTGTCTAGACCGAAGCATTTAAGTAACACCATCGAAGTTTAAAAAAGTATCTACGTAAGCCTTATCCCATATCCCATCCATATACCGTTGCCACAGACAGAACGCTCATACCATATATACTATATTCATACTGTGGCCAGTTTAGTTCAGTCAAACTTAGAGCAATGCATAGATTGCAGATGCATTGCTCTAAGTTTTAGTCGGACAGTCTACGAGACGCTCGAGTGGCCTATCTTAGAAGTCATGCAAGCGAGTTCTGATGAGCTCAGTCCAACTCAGAGCTTTCAGAACTGTTATAGCCAGGCATGGCAGCATATTTTTTAAATGTCAATGCTTTCCAAGTTGATCAATTTACAGAGGGGGCGAACCTGCGTCTAGATTGTCTCCAGGCCACGCTCTAAACCAACTAAGCTAAGTGAGTAAAAGTTGGTTTGAAGATGTCAATCTTGGTGTTCTATAGGAGCACCGTTATTAATTTATGGCAGTGTCCTAATAGAACGCGATGACGCGACCATCGCAAGTTCGCGCGAACGTCGATCGCGCGACGGTCGCATCGCTTGCTCGCGCGACGATCGGGTAATCGCGTTCTATTAGGACAACGCCGGCCGTCTCGAGCCTTTTCCATCCACCAAATTCGAATGACCGCAACAATGTCGTCGGTTCATCGCGTGGGGCCGTAAGTCAGACATAACACCCGGAAAAAAACTTGTTGGCCGAGTGGGAAGTGCCTTGACTTTCGATCTGAAGGTGACTGGTTTGAACCCGGTCGTACACCAATAGATTTTTCTGTCAAAAAAATATATGTGTGAATTAAAACACGTGCTTAACGGTGAAGGAAAACATCGTGAGGAAACCAGCATATCACAGTACCATAAAAGTTCGAAAACATGTGGCAAGTGCACGGAAGGAGCACCTTCGAGGCGCACTTGAAATCCTTGCTCCACGCTGGTTCGAAAGACTAGTGACACGATAAGAAAATGAAGAAGACCACCCGAAAAGCATTACCCTTTTTCTTCTTAGATGGGGAAAAACACAAGCGATTCAATTAAACACTTCGACAACCGCCCCAACTCCTGGAAACAGATGGTCTGCTGCTAATTGGAGTTCGGATTCCAAACTATTCGGCTACATTTATAAATGTGTAGGATGATGGTTTAGTTTAATAAAACAGCGAAATCGCGGAACGCGTTTATTCCAAAAAAAACTACATCTTTCCCACTGAAAATACGCCAGAGGGCGCTTTATACGGCGCGCATAGTGCTGCCAGCTTTCATTTTATAAAAAGGTCGATACGCAGATCGAATAAACTAGGTAGGCAGTAAGTCATCGAGGTTGTCTCTTACAAATGGAATTAAATGAAATGATTTGATGAAGCACATTTGATGTATAATCTTGCGTCACAAAGTTTTGTTTAAAAATAAAAAGTGATTTTATTTTTATAGAGATTAAAAGTGGCCTATGTGATTTTCCAGCTCATAAATTTTTTATTTATTCGACGACACGGATGGTCGAACGGCAAGTGTATTGGAATGCCACGCCCGGTGTCGCGGGTTCGATTCCTGCTTCAGGACAAACATTTGTGTGATGAACATCGGTTTGTCCTGAATCTGGGTGTTTCCTATGTCTTCTATGTATGTATTTAAGTATTGTATCAGCCATCTGGTTTCCATATTTCAAGCTCTGCTTAGTTTGGGGCTAGATGGCGTTGTGTGAAATGTCCAAAATACAAAAAAATATATAGGATGGAAAAAAACAATTGGGCAAGGGAAACTACTTTAAATCGTTAAGATAGATTATTTTACTTCAAGAAAACATTCCTTTATTTTTAAAAATAATCAAACCTGTTGATACATGTTTCTTGACAAGCTTACCTAACCTTACCGGGAATCGAACCAGCTAAAAATATAGAAACTAAACACTCGCTACTTTATTGTACCAATCGATAGAATCATTATTTAGATGAAGTCTAATGTATCATTAAAACGGAACCCAAAGTAAACTGCAAACCACCATCCGCCATATTTGGCAAATGTTATTCAAACACACATAATTTGTGAACTTCGAATCTGGTTCAATTTGTTACCCGTGGTTTTCGGTGACTTCATAAGTTTATAACTCGAAAGGTAATTAGGATGGTGTGTGAGTACTGAGTATGGATGATGAAGGAAGATAGATGTTTGAACTTCTGTGGTACTTTAAGATTGCCGCAAACGCGTCACCGAACTCAGCGACCGGTTGCTGCACTAAAGCCAATCTTTTAATTTTTTTCTAGTGCAAGGAAAACTTCGTGAGAAATCCGGCATGTCATAAAACAGAGAGAAAAAAATATCTACGGCATGTGAAATCCACCAATCCGCTTGGGTCCCGTAGTGGGAACATTATAGACTGATTATACA
The DNA here is from genome assembly GCA_932526365.1 of Lobophora halterata. Taxonomy (NCBI): domain Eukaryota; kingdom Metazoa; phylum Arthropoda; class Insecta; order Lepidoptera; family Geometridae; genus Lobophora; species Lobophora halterata. Next base: position 5,967,739 of record OW052027.1, on the reverse strand, counting down.
TCACCAATTTTTAATTACGGGAAATTTAGAAGGGGTACTACGTTGTACTCGTATCAGTGCAGTCAGAATTTTGGATTACTACAAAATGAGCGAGTGACAGCGGCGCGAGTGCGGCGCCCGAGCCGAGCTGCAGCAAGCTGGCTCGAGCTAGGTACCAGAGATACCCGGGACGGCTGCAGTGCACGGGGAGGCATGCACTGCAAGCGGAGCTCGGGGTCGGCGCAAGCCTTCCCTGGGATGGGCCTCACAGCAACGTGCGTGAGGGACACCGGTACGTGTTCTAAGGATATCCCGTCCCGTAAGGTCCCTCTAATGCGCAGAAGTCGGCCACCATGGGGTTTTAGTCGGTTAAAATCCGACATACCCCTCCACCTTCCCCCAAGGGCGGTGGGCATACATGAGGATTTCCCCATGTAAAAAAAAAAAGGTACCTACCAGAGTTTTCCAAACGATAAATGATACTTAAATTATCATGTATGATGAATACCTATAGACGCAAGGCCAAAGGAAAAAGGTTAACGGGAACATTGTCTAATTTTATTCATACACATTTTGAAGAAAAAAAAAAACTTAATTTTTTCATGTTTTTTTGCCATATCTGCGTTCAGTGTCGGCAGCTGATCATCGCGTATTTCTTTGTGTATATGTAAGTTTTGTTTTTATCACAGACGAAACCGCGTACAAAAGCTAGCTCACCCCATCATCAGGTGGTCCATTGTCCTTGTGTTGTCGATACCCTAATCCCTGGTAACCAGAGATACCTTGTTATCGCGTGTCGATCGACTCTCGACCTTAATCCCATTGATGAGGGTCGCGATTGGGGTGACAACCCGAGCACGACAAATAGAATTTTGTTATTTCGAAATGATATTCGAATTTACTCTGTTCTATGAAACTTTTCGTTTTTATTAACTGTAGTTTGTACCTTTTTTGGATTTTTTTAGTGTTCTTATTTCACACAATATCTGATTTATTATTGGTTTTTTTTATGGCCAGTTCAGAACGAAATGACACCTTATTTGCTAAAAATCACTAACCCGTTAAGCCAACATGGCCGTAGAGGCGAGTTGTATAATCTTGTCCCGAGAAACGTGTCCCATTTCAAACGTGCTCCAAATTTACCAACTTACAAAACACGAAACACTATACCCGTCTTCTTCAGAGTTGAGTACAGTACACAGATATGCTTACACAATACTGCTTAGTGGTAGAATATATATCAGAACGCCTCCCAATGATTATTCAACAGCGAGTAACCAAACTAAGATAATTTACCAACTCACAAAACACGAAACACAATAACCCTTCTTCTCCACAGTTGAGTACAGTACACAGTAATGCTTACCCAATACTGCTTAGTGGGAGAATAATATCAGAACGCCTCCCAATGGTAATTCAACAGCGAGTAACCAAACAAAGGGGTAAATCAGAAAAGAAATAAAGAATTCCCAGATTTCCAAATAGGTACTTCTCTTTTCTCAACCGCCATTTGAATTCCAACCGTAAAATAATGGAGCTTCGACGAAAAAAAATAAACTATAAAATGCGGAACCCACCCGATAAATTCGTGACGAATGGACCGTTTACCGAGCGCGCGGGCGTGCGCGGTACCCTAACTGGATAACAATGAACCGCGATGAGAGGGAGTGAGTTTTTTGATGTGTAACATCTTTCCTCTCGCTCTCTGTCAATTTGTGGCAGTGATTTCGTGAAATGCAGCGGAATTTAGCCTTCAGTAAGTACCAATTTTAGAAAAATTAAAGTTATTCTTTCTAAAATTAAAATCTATCATCATATATAATTATCATAGAAAATCAAATTTGAAATGTGACTTCAGATAAGATTAAGATCAAAACACCTTTTTGTACACCCGAAGAAAAAATCAAAATCAAACAAAGCTATCACTAAAATAACCAAAAATAATTTGCATTGTTAGGTTTAATTTAACGTTTAGTTTTATAAATGTACCTAATTATGGTTTTTCTTTAAGACAGAACGTAGATGTGTCAAGGAGGTGTGTTTAAGGGCGTACCTACAAAAACATGGCACAATATATTTATTTGTACAATAAAAAAAATATGAAAGAAAGATTCAATATATACGGTCCCCAATATCCAACCCTATTATACGGTTAATAACATTGCACAATTCGTCATATTGCGCAGTATAATTGATCGTCTAAGGGACGCCTAAGACTGCTACCTACACAGTTTTAAAACAATTTTCAGTTTCTCCGTTATTCATGTAACATAGGTCCTGTGTGTTATTTGTTCTGAACAAATAATTTAGATTTTTTTAATAATAAGAGATTCAAATGGACTTTCTATGTACTCGATTCGATATCAGTAAAAAAACTCGAGCTTTCCATTTACTATCAGTGACACGGGTACAGGTGGGCAAAGGTTCTACGCGAGGTATATCACGACACAGTTGATATTCACAAAGAAAAAGTATTTTTATGTGGAAGGTAAATAATATGACTATTGGAAAGTTTTGAGTGGCATGTATGTAACATAATAACAAAGGCCCGATCAGAAAAAAATCTGACAATCGCGTTCGTATCGTATCCAAGGGGATATTATTAGTTAGTATGTTTTTTTTGTTAACTTATTGGAATATGAATCTAGTTTAAAACAAAGTATTGTACTTATTAGTATTAGTAGGTTTATTTTTAAGTGGATTGTATTCTGCTTGTGAAATATATAAGTAAAATAATATAAACGCATACAGACTGTTGGCTTTTCTGTGACGGAAAGACGGATACGATACGGACTCGATTGTCAGATTTTTTATGATCGGCCCAAAGGATAATACGAAATATGTCTGTTTTATTTTACTTAACATCGTTTACTTTTGATAATCAGGAGGTTTTTTTTAAATAGATATGAATAGGCATGAGTAGTAAGAGTTCATTCCTACCTATGACCAGAAAAAAAATCCCAGTAGAATAATTTCTTATATTATGCTCTATATGGAATAAATGAATCGAGAATTGGGTATTTCACTTGCTACAATGTGCCTTTCAAACCGGATCACAGCTGTTATGCATAAATATGTATATGTAAAATATCACAAACGCTCGCTCACGACTGAAGTTACTGAAAGATCTAGTTTTGGCGTTAGATCCTGAACCTCAAAGCACATATTCAAGCAAGCTCTTTACTCCGGGGCACACCCGACACCCATTAGATTCTGAAACATGTACACATTCAGATCACGTATGTTTATTCAGGGGGTATTGACTTGCCCCATTTTTAAATTCTGGCTATATTTTAAGTTATATTGTAAACTATAATCGGGTGTCAACTACCCGAGTCTTCGTTTACGTTGCGATTTAACGAAATTCCTTTCGTGATACGCGCCTACACTTCTTGACCGAACATACCCTCGGAATTGCAGGCAGAATATGAAAGAAGATGGATATACGAGTAGAGGAAGGCCAAAGAAACAATGGATGGACTGTGTGATAGAGGATTCAGTGTTCAGTATTTATTTGCAATATTGGGTAGGTTACATTTTAGGTCTTAGTAAGTCAAATAAATAAAAGTACAGCTACACAATATTACCCGTTTAGGGTGCTGCAACTGATAGAGTCGGGTCGATATTTTTAACTATATAGTTACGTCACTAAATTAATCATTCATAAAATCTTGCAACTCATTTTTTTAATAGCATTTATTTTAGATTAATTTCAAAAATGTGATTATTTTCCTGTATTTGAACAAAAAAATGTGTTAATACAGAGATGACGGCTGATAGAGACGAATGGAAGAAGAAGACATGTTCTGTTGACCCCGCCTGAGTGTGGGATAAGGACAGGAAAATGATGATGAATTAAAAAAAAACAAGAAGTAATAAACCTTACAGAGCCTAGAATTACAATGTAAAAGTGCATTCCGAAGCACAAAAAACCTGTAATAGTATGTAACGTAAGGAACAATGTTTATGATACACGCCACATATTATGTTAGAACGACCAAGCAAGTAAACTCTAGATATTCCAAGTAAAGTAATGGGCAAAACTGTCTTCTCTTCAAACAATATCGAGGTCGGTAAACGAGCGTTTTGCCTGAGATATATCGGTAAACAGTTTTATAAAGAGGGCACCGTATGAGGGTACCGAATTTTCGTGGAAATTTACGGAAATTTACTTGTACGACCAGCTGAAAATGTTTAGATATAACAAATTTTATTTAATGGAGTTTTATAGAATACTAGCTGACGCTCGCAACATCGTTTGCGTTGCAAATTCATTCAAATTCCATTCTTAGTACCTACGCACTTTCAACTCTTGACAAACACATCCTCCAATTTTCAAGATAATAAATAATAATAATAATAATAAACAAATATTTTGGATATTCCACACAACGCCATCTAGCCCCAAACTAAATAAGCTTGTATTATGGGATTACCAGATAACTGATAGAATACTTATATTCTTCTTTTTTTAAAGACATAGAAAACACCCAGACTCAGGACAAACACCGATGTTACTCAAACAAATATTCGTCCTGAGCGGGAATCGAACACGCGACAGCGGTCGTGGCAGTCTAACACACTTGCCACTCGACCATCCGTGTCGTCAAGATGCTACGTCTATTGGTTTAGCCTGCAGGCTGTAAGAAGAATCAGCTGCCCACGTAGTCCTCGAATACGTGGGAGTGACAGCACAACGACACGAAACCCTCGGGCACCCGAGGTCACACCGCGATGCCTGTGATGAGCCCAGGAACTATCTGCGCTTCTGGACGGAGTTAGGCTGGCTACATCTGTAGCCAGCAGGTAACGCTCACGCAAAAGGATCGACTATCGAGTCCAATTGCGGAAAATGGAGTAACCACACACAAATTGCAGGCTGTTCCATCAGACAGCCAGGACTAAAACTTTTGTTAATCAGCTAGGAACGTAGACTAGAATAATATAGGTCACGTATAACTACTACTCGGGCGAATTAACATGCCACCTGGCTGCCACTCTCGCTCGGCACTTGCTGCGTCCCCCGCCCCCCGCGCGGCGCCGCAGCAATGCGTGTTTCTTCTTCCTCTAATTGCGAAGCCTTATCATTACTCATCATTACCAAGTATTACAGGACCTCTTCTCTATCATGATTATCCAATTCCACGCTGTTCTTTGGACAAACGTCATTCGAGCCCGGTGTCATGTTAATTCAACCGAGTTATAGCCATATTTTTCAAACACCAGCTCGCTTTTTCAAATCCAACTTTATTTTTTCGCAAGAAATCCAAATTTTAAACCCGCTGTGTCATAGTTAAATTTTGTATCCACCTTCAAAAACTGCATCGAATCGATAACGTCTGACCATAGATTTATTAAAACGGTTTATGTTAGGATAAAGGTCAGCCGCACACTTTAACCTTTTTACTTTCAACTCGGGGTAAAAGTTAAGTGGAAATATATATTTTTTTCAGTAAAGAGGTGTCCCTAGCAGGTTTACCTGGATTAGCTTACATTATTTATTCAAGTTTGTGGCTAGTATTAGAGGCAACCTAAATTGAACTTTAGTTGACACCCGCAACTTTGTTAGCGTTGTGTCAAATCCTTCAAGTTTCAAGGTTCTACGTCTATTGGTTTAGCCTGTAGGCTGTCTGTCAGTCAGTGAGAGAGTGAGTCAGTGAGGGAGTCAGTGAGGGAGTCAGTGAGTGAGTCAGTCAGTGAAGCAGTGAGTGATTAAGTGAGTGAGTGAATCAGTCAGTCAGTCAATCAGGACTAAGTTTTGCTATAATATACTGACTTTTATATGGGTATATTGATTTAAAAGAAAATCTTTAATTCACTACGTTAACAAAGTTGTGAGTGTTAAGCTATTTCCCCGATAAAAAGCAACGCAGAAGGCAAAAACTAGTTAGAACTTAGTACGATTTAATGTATTGGTTCAAGTTACGCCTGTTTCTGATAATATTATTTATTATTTTATGTTATGTGATTCGTTACGTCTGAATTACAAGGCTATAAATTGTGACGAATTTTATAATAATATGAAAAACGTATTGTTTTGCAATAATATGCATATTTTAACATGTTTAGAAATATAACAAATAAATTGCACAACTAAACATAACTTCTCAAGGTGACGCCAAATGAGACATTTATCAAAACTAGCTGATAGTCGCGGTTTTGCCCGATTTTCATCATGATCCTCTCAGCTCTTCATTCAGGGCATCCCGGTTAACATAGGAAATTTAATAAATTAATTAATTAATATTTAGGATATTTCCCAGAGCTCCATCTAGCCCTGAACTACGCAGAGCTTGTACTATGGGAACCAGATAACTGATACAATACTATGTCTAATGGTTTGGCCTGTACAAGCGTTATTTCAGTCAGTCAGGGTTAAGCCTTTTATATACACTGTTACCATAGTCGTTTTCCTATGGATTTGCGTCAGGCGGTACGCATCAGTGATGATAATTTAAGTTTTATTCATCGTTTGGCAAACCCGAGTGCCTAGCTCGAGCCAGCTCGCAAAGCTCGGCTCGGCTCGGGCGCCGCACTCGCCCCGCTGTCACTCTGCCATTTTGATAGAAATCCAAATTTCTGAACGTAGTAACCCATTTAAGTTTTTTTGGTAATTAAAAATTTGTGGTGTCTAGTGATCTTCCTATGAACTTCCGCTAATAGAATTACATGCAATGAAGAGGCAATTCACTTAACTTTTCTCTCATAAAAACCCTGGCGGCAAACAATAAGACTCGCTTTCTCCGCAGTCGACGAACCGATGCGCGCACGCAATTTCCTGACATATCTACCGACCAATCGGTAGCGTGGGTTAGTTACATGATTGGTTATTGTAAACTAGCTGTTGTTCACACCTTTGCTTGCGAGATACTGGCTTCTTCTTCTACTTATCGTGTCACTAGTTCTTTCGAACCATAGATAGATGGATAGAAATTGCTTTATTGCAGAATATAAAAAAACACAAGTACACAGGCGAACTTAATAGTAGTTAGCATTCTGTTTCAGCTAACCTCTGTATTTTGGAGATGTGGTAGTGCTAGATGAGTGGTGAAAGAAAGTAATAATTATTATTCTTATTTTAATAACATAATTCTTAGTAATAATAAACAAAATACACTAATAAATAATAAAAACCTCAAGTATTCTTGAGTGACAAGTAGTGACCATCCGGTTACTACTTGTAGTTTGGATTTACAACAGGTCATAGGTTCTATGACACAGCGGTTTCTTCACGATGTTTTCCTTCACCGTTAAGCACGTGTTCTTGTGCCACGTGCATTTTGTTGTACTGGGTAAAATAATCAGCTGACGTCTTGTGAGTGGTTTTGAACTACATCTATGCCAAATTTTGGCCCAATTGCTTCCGCAGTATCGGTGTGATAATAATCCTAAAAAGTTCGAAGTGTCAAGTGCACGAAAGGAGCCTCTTCGAGTCGCACTTGAAATCCTTTCACCACACTTGTTCTAAAGAAATAGTGACACGATAAGGAGAAGATCGGTGTGATTTTGTTATCTACATATACTCAAACAATGTTTTCACTCTTGAGTTTAAGTAGTATGATATAGGTACATCGATGTTCAAAAACTCACGTATCCGTTTATTTGATACTTAAGTACATCAAAAAATTCAAAATATGTATATCCTTGTAATATTTTTATTTGTGCTAATTTAGGATCGCGATATTCATAAAATGTGTTCATCTACTTACGACGTGTTCAAAGTGCCGCTTGTTCATGAGCGGAAAAACGAAAACACAAAAGCGGACCAGTTGGAGGATGAGAAGAACCTATTTATCACAATTTGACACATTTACATGCATTGGTTATATTTAGCGGCCACCTAACAAAACCTTGCGTTAATTGGACGAAACACCATTAATCAAGAGAAACGACAGCCAATACTCAACAAAAAATACATACATTATTCAAAGAACAATCGTTCCAAAAATAACCTCTCTTCCCCGGCACAACGTGTCAAATTTGACACCCAACTGTCAATGTCAGTTTAGACAGGTGTCACGCGAGTGGACAGGTCGCATCCGGGGATCACATGGTTATGGGTTAATATTAGATTAAAATGGATTACTTTGGATTGCAACACGAACGAATTAAAATTCGTGTAAATTTTTACAGCCAGTTTCACACATGGATGTGAGGTTTCATGACAGCAAATGCACACAGATGAACGAGACACGGCCGGATTTAGAGAGTATAATAAACCTGGACTACTAAGGGATGCCAACGGATTTTTCAGCATAATTGTTTTTGTACATAAATTAGTAGTTCAGTATTATGATTTCAAAACCAACGTATACCGATCGATTTTCTAGAAATTTCTATGGTATCAATCTAAAATTATATCCTTTTAAAGAAAAATATTTTTCAATCTGTTTATAAACAACAAAGTTCTGAGGTAAGTAACAAACATAAAAAAAATCATTCAACCGAATTAATAACGTCCTCCTTTTTTAAGCCAGTTGAAAAGGCTTCATAGACATAGAGACTACTGGACGTAGAGAGAGCATGTCCGTACAGAAGTGTAGGAGGGAATTTTGAAGGAATTTTGTTAACTCCTAACGGAAGCGAAGTTACAGGACGTGGTGGCCGAGTGGATAAGGCCCTTGCCTTGCGATCTGATGGTCGCGGGTTCAAATCCCGGTGGCAGTCATGCGTAAATGGGTTTCTTCGCTCGAAAAAATCCTACGTTCTCGCAACGGTGAAGGAAAACATCGTGAAGAAACCGGCATGTCGTAGAACCAAAAGTTCGAAAACATGTGTCGAGTGCACGAACGGAGCCTCTTCGAGGCGCACTTGAAATCCTTTCACCACACTGGTTCGAAAGAACTAGTGACACGATAAGAAGAAGCGAAGTTACACATCTGCCTCCTCACTTACGTTTAGGTGAGATAGTGGTTAAACGCCTATAAATAGTGAAAAAAAATTGCGATCGTCAGCTGGAAAGTAATATATTGGTAAAATTAATGGGGTTCCTAAATACAAAAGGCACGGCCTGTTGAATTGCCACATGAACCGAGTTAATTGACGTGAAATTGAATGAGAGTTGTTTGATCTCAAGTTGGGCCCTTTCTGTGGTTTTGAGGGCATAATGCGCCTTTAATTAGGTACCGTAGTCTTCAGAAGAACGAGAAACGTGAGTCCTAAGAATTTGAGGACGGTAAACGTAGTGGTTATAAAATGCCGAAAATTGGAGTAAAATGCGTAAATCGTGGTTTTTTCATCAGTCTTCAAAAAGCTTCTCAATTCGGTAGATATTTTTTTTACCTCAGAACTTAGTTGTTCGTAAACCAATATGATATTTATTTTGTTCACAAACAATACTTACTATACAATATAATCAGATTGGTCCCATAAAAATTACATCAAAATCAGTTCTTTTTTAAAAAAAATTGTCTTAGAAGTAAACGAAAATGCGTATATTTTTTTAAATATATGATTATTATGTTAAGGGACTAACCTGATGGTAAAAATATCGCTTGCTAATGACGAACATTGTTACACAGGACTATCATTCACATAGGTCGATGCAATACTGCAAAACCGCTCGTCCACTTTGAGACATTTCGGCAGCCAGTCTCGTAAACCCAGCAATTTCACTAGCTAAACAGAACTATCTGAGCTTTATACCCATTAAAACAGTGTCAATTATAGAAGGATTTCAACGCTACGCCATTTATTTTATACTAGCTCAAACTCATAGATTCGTAGAATTCTGTTCAATTTCCACGTTTTTACAACAAGTCCGTGCATTTTCTATGTTTCTACAGTGAATCTGTTCAGTCATTATGTAGTGATTACATTGCACGCCCGCACGCCATGTTGGAATACATGTAGTTATCAAATCACGTAATGTATGTTACGATGAGGAAATCATACTTCAGAACAAAAAATTGTAACATGATGTTTTGACCAATGTGGTACTGAAATAAATATGGACAGGATGTTCTTAATTGCATCTAAGGCTATAAGTATTAGTTTTAATAAAAAATCATACATTGATTCTCATCGGGCGGCGGCAAAATTTTTAGTACTTTTTCATTTTTATTCCCAAATTGCATCTGAATAGTTCTAATACAGTTAGTAAAGAAAATTTTTCATAAGATTTTCTGTTTAACAACTGGGTCCTTACTTTAACCATCAACCGAAAGGATCTTTGGAAAAGAGTCATTTTAGTTCTTTAAAATTACTATGTACGTAAAAACCATTTGAACTTTATAACGATAGTGAGCTTTCAAGACTGACCATCTAAATGTCTCAATGTGGACGAGCGCATTAGCAGTATTACACCGGCCTATGTGAATCAAAGTCATGTGTAGCACTGTTCAGGTCATGGGCAGGCGTGATCTCTTACCATCAGGAGAGCGTTTAGATTGTCTTGTCTAATGTTAACGTAAAAAAAAAAATAATATCTTCGACCGCAGGTAAACTGAATCGATCCAAAAAATTTCAGCATTAGTTTTTTACGTGTATAAAAAAAATACGCACAATCAGTATATTCAAATCGATTTGAACATGAAAAAGTAACGCAGGAATAAAAATAGAACAGACGCAGCCCTTAATTCAATTTACAATCAAGTGGCTCCCTCCACGAGGGCCTGTGGAATGTAGGGTTGGCTCTCCAGCTGTTCATAGCTGGAGTGCCATCTAAAAAAAATGCAGAATACGGGATCCAAATGCAAACTACCCAACCTAGATAACCACGGAAACATCGGCAGTGCCGCCCCAGCCAAGATAAGCAAGTATGTATTAGCTTACAAGTACTTACAACCATTTCTCAAAGCATCTTTTTTGTAAGTTAATGACCAATTTTGCATTGTTTGTATACAAGATTATTTTAAATGTCTGACTTTCTTTAAAAAATTTAGTATATGCTCTGAAGAAGCGTAAACTCGTACTTAGAAAGGAATTTTGTTAGTTTGCAAATGTAAATAAAATTGTGGATGTCAGCTAGTTTTCATATAATCAACGTTTTACAAAAACGTACTACAATCGAATTCAATTGGCTGAATAGTCACACGGAAGTAAAATACGCAATTTCGTTTACTTCGACGACAATTTTTTTTACAGTTTTTTCGTAATGAAAACTAAACTATTGAACCGATCTTGATGAAATTTCTATGGGACCAATATGAAAGTACATCCTCTAATTTTTTTTTTTATTGGTCTATAAACATCAAAGATCTCAGGGAACAAACATAAAAAAAAATCATTCGAATTGATAATCCTTTTTTTAAGTACGTTGATGAAAATATCGGCCAACCTCTTACCGTATGTTTTTCTAATATAATACGCTGCAGAACTGTCTTACTCAGGCCTTATACAGTAAAGTTTTCAAATAAACCTGGTATTTGACAACCCTAGCTAGAGTGGTACACTCGAACTTATTGAAACGGTCAGACCAATGGAAAATAACCTGGGATGGTACAAGTGCCTAAGGTACTGAAGTGTGGTACAGTACTGTTGTGTATACAAAAATATATTGACTATATACATAAAATTAATACTTAGAATACTTACTTAAACCTCAGTTTGCGTTGCAAATTTACATAATTGCTTTATTAGTAGGCGCTGGCACTTCTTTTAGAACATGCCTTCCAAATTTTCAAACATTTATTTACGTGAAAGCCCATTTGAGTGAATAAGTTTCCCGAATTTTATTTGCACAAAAAATATTTGAGCATATGACACTTTTTTAGGCAGCACTTTTACGTTTATATCTTAGAAATGCTTCTCAAGCATTCAAAAAACGAAAATGTAGACTCAATTTGGTTTAAGATTAGTATATATTTCAAAGCATATAATTATAAGAAAAAAATGAAACTGTGAGTTTAATGTTAAATAAATAAATAAAAATATCGTAAGTAATTTCAAAATCAAAGATAACCACATTCTGTATACGAGTTCATCTACGACGACACGGCTAATATGTGATAAATATAATTAAACACCATCCCGAGCATATTTTCCTCTAAATATTTCACATTAGCGACGCGACGTTACACCTGAACGTTAAATATAAATTAAAACTGAGGAAGGTACAGTCGCGCCCATAATTTTAATTTAAATTGTACATGTGATAAATTAGTCGGTTCGGTGCAAACGTGCAGTTAACGGGTTAACGGGTTCTTTTGTAACGAATTTCGTGGCAACAGGATAAATGGGTCCAAAAATAGTTTTTTAACACATAAATAATGCCAAAATGTATATTTGTGTGTTTTCATACAATTATTCTTCCATGCTTCTTCTATTGGGTACAACTTTTACACGGTGTATATTTCAGAAACTTCAAATATTTCAAATTATGCTACGGAAGCTTTCAGCGATAAGTCATTTTTGAAAAATCGCAACGCAAACAAAGTTGCGAGCGTCAGCTATTACTTTATGTAAAGAGAATTTTTTTTTTACCCGACTGCCAAGGAAGGGTTATGTTTTTCGCGCGTATCTTGTATGTACATAAACTCCGATTCATAATTCAAGATTTTTTTTGTAAACAAAGAAGTGTCATGATATGTCACTGTAACAGAGACAGGTCAGGGTCACAAACGAGTTTATACCACGGATCACTATTACTAGTAATGGCGCGCGGTTTTGCTTGTGCGATAGTTTCTTATTTTACGTAAATAATTCTTAACCAAACTTATTCAGGTAATAATCAGTACAAAACCATTGCTATTTTCCATTCTATGGATATTGACTAGAAAATAAACCGTACCATAGGTATTTAGGAAAATTGAGTAAACGTCACTTTGATAAGTATTTTTTTAGGGTATTCATCACATCATGTCACACCTTTGTTTACAAAAAAAATCTTGATTTCTGAATCGGGGTATAGTATGTATGTAAATTCCTGTGTTAGCTCGTATCTTCCAAACGGTTGGATGGATTTTCACAATTAAGGTATGGTTAGATTCGTCTCAATCACCAGTGTTCTTAGATGGGTTATTTAAAATAACCAAAATAGTGGATTTTTGGGACTACATAGTAAGGCGTTAATAATTTTTTGTACTTTTGAGTAGTTATAAGTTATGTAGTTATAAGTTATATGTTTAAATTTAATTTGGAATAAAGAATTTATAATAAACATATAATTATTTCGCAGTCTGGTATTCAGTTTTTTAAACTTTAAGCTTGTTCACTAATTACTGGTTGCAATATTATTTTCGCATGAAAAGTTCAACTTAAACTTTCAACTTCAACACATGTTACAGAAACTTACGGAAACTTCGACTAAATTTCATCTGATGTGGCGAGACTTGGTAGGGATTTAATTATTACTCTTCGAACATTTTAAACGGATTTCGTTTAAAAGCAATATGATGTAAATTTCACCAGTATTTTGTTGAACGAACTTTACCAGTAGTGGTAAAATCATATACTAAATATTACCCTCCTTTTTCGCAGACGGGCAAAATACCGTGGATTCGTTATCAGAACTGCATCCTCTTAAAACTTACCTGAAACAATATAAAAGTATGATTAATAAATTTATCAAATCACATCTTTTTATATAGGTACATAAAAAAAGTTCAATGGAGGAATGCAGAAGTAGTCAATTTAAACAATACATTCGTAACGTAACTACATTTTCTGGAGGGATGCAGAAGTAGTCGATTTTAAAAATACCGTACTCATGTATTTTTTAAATAGACTACAACTACATTTACTGGAGGAATTCAGAGTAGTCGATTTTAAAAATACATACGTAACTACATTTACTGGAGGAATGCAGAAGTAGTAGATTTTAAAAATACATACGTAACTACATTTACTGGAGGAATGCAGAAGTAGTAGATTTTAAAAATACATACGTAACTACATTTACTGGAGGAATGCAGAAGCAGTCGATTTTAAAAATACATACGTAACTACATTTACTTTTATACAATACGTTTTCATCAAACTTTGTTATAAATTCCGTAATCGAACCCGCTCATTTTAGTAGAAAGGCGTTGTGATAAAAATTTTAGATGTTTGTAAAATTTTGTAAATATAGTTTGTGGTGAAATCGGGATTCTAATCTATCGTTACATAAATAACATAAGATAAATTCCATCAAAGTTATTGTAATTGGTACAGGAGCAATTCCATCAAAGCTCAACGTCTTAGCTTGTATTATATTATAACTATAATTAATCCCAGGGTGTTAAGCTATTTTGAGAGATTCTGTAACGATATTATAATGAGATGAGTAGCAAAATAATTATAGGTAGGCACCAGGAAGTATATATATTCAGCTGTAGTCTTAAAATAATGGGGCAGAACAGCTCGACTACGAACGAAGTAAGCAAATGAACATTATAAATGTAGATAGATAGATAGATAGAAAATGCTTTATTGCACAAAGTAAAAAACAAGCACATAGGCGAACTTAATGTAGTTAGAATTCTCCTCCAGCTTATGTAGAACATCTTATAAAGTTTGTAAATAAATACATTAATTAAGCCCACATACATTTTTTTATAACATACTCCTAAAATCCCAGAGATTTTTGTAACACAATGTATAAAAAAAATCTTGAAACTGAAGCCGGTCTGTGAGTTACTTATAAAAAATAATATGAACAGAATAAGCCCCTAACTTGATCGTATATAATCGTAATAAATGGCCTAAATATACAGTGTGTAATGTAAGTGAAAGGTACACGGGCGTTAAATACTCTCATTTACGCAGCTTAGGCGCTCATGTCACCAAGATTTTGGGGCTATGAAAACAGAGTTTACCTAAAAATAATAGCAAAACTTTCATATAAATTAAATAATAAAGTTACTTCAGTATCAATACCACGCGAGATGCGGCAAAAGCAGTTATCAAACTGCATCAATATGTACTGTTTTGAGACAATCACTCACTGGACGCAATGAAAACGATAAGTCTTAAAAGCAAATGTAGATAGAATATTAAAAATCTAAGAACCACATTGTTTATGCTTTTTCTGTATTTCGCTTCCCCTGCGATATAAAGCGGTATTTTATGTTAGGTCGGCATAGCATGCCAATAAATGGATTAGCAATGCATTGTCTAACGAGCTACAGACATACAGATAAACGATTTAATAAAAGCGTGATAAAAAATCTTTTAAGAAGCATTTTTCTGCCTTATTATTCTTTGCTTATGAACAAATTCCAAGCTTATGAAACCGCTTATCTAATAGCTTTATACTCTTCGTATAAATTCTTAAGAGCGTTTTCATTGCTACTTATCACATACCTACCGGCAATAAGGGACACCCCTGCCTACCCTTTAGCCATTTGACAAGTTCACGCCTTGACTGATTTATTGTACAGCCCTTAAGAATATCAAAAATGTTTAATATAACGTAGAAAATAAATATAAGGCGCTAGTTGACACCCGCAACTTGGTTTGCGTTGCGAATTTACAAAATTTCTTGACAAGCATACACTTGAAATTTCTAGTCTCTACGTTCAGTGGTTTGGTCTGTGCGTTGTCTGTCAGTCAGTCAGTTAGGACTAAACCTTTTATAAATAGGGTAATTCCGGGGTAGATGGCCGTAAGGGAGAGATGACCAGGTGAAAAAAAACCAACTTATAACTGGTAGATGACGTTAATGACAGTATAGTATGCTTCGCCTTCCAGCCAACAACCAGTGTCAGGGTGATTTTTGAGCATAATTTGAGTTTTAAATGAGTAAAATCACTTAGTTTTTTCAACACCCATGTAATATAAGGTAAGGGGTTGACATATTATGTGGTCACAGAAAAGTTTTTAGAATTATGCTTCTTTTTGTGGTGTTATCGTAAGGTAAATAACTTTCCTCATATTTTAACATCAAAATGAACCATGTGGGCGATAAAATAAATTTAGAAACAGACATGGCCATCTCCCCCATGAAATTGGGATAGATGACCATGTTGTTTCTGGGGAAGATGGCCTTAAAATATTAAGTTATTTCATGACCAACATATAATAAAAAAGGGTTTTTACAGATGCCAAACTCTATGTCCGGAAGGCAGGCATTCAACTAGAGGTAATTAGATTGAAGGAGACCTTAAAAATGCTTTGGACAAAGTACAAGCCCAAATAAAATACTGCTAGGAAACGTAAAACTATTCGCAGGATCTCAGACAGAAGTTGCAAAGAAATTCTGGTTTTGGGTGATACTTCTGAAAGTGGAAATAAAGACAGAGAGGAAGCGGTTGACAGAGGTTGTGGTGAAAATTGGGGCCAAGGGGGGCATCACATCTAGCTCCCCAGCCATCCTTTACCTGCAAGCGGTGGCCCTGCTGAATAACGGAAAAGGTTTTGGCACTGAGGGGCCTCTCCGCGCGTTCCTCTGATTCAGCAGAGGGCGCAGTGGATGAGGCTGGGTGGAGGAAAGGAGTTCCTTCTCCACCAGGTGGGAGTAGATGACTCATTAAGTCGTCTAGCAAGGGTTCGCCTTTTGATGGCGATTCTGAGGGACCACATCTTAAGTTTTTGACGCTCGACGAGGGGAGTACCGTGCGATTGCGAGTTTGGACTGTCGGTTCACATCGTACTCGCACGGTATGGTCGGGGGGAACCCGACCGCGAGGGCGCCACCGTACCCACACACACATCAGTTACACATCTGTGCGGTCAACACAAACATTCACTCTTACTCACACATTCTTACACATACCTAATACTCACTATTCACATACACGCATCCACACACTTCGGGACCTATCCCTTAAAATAGGAAAATCGAAAATGAATTCGGCGAATTGTGGAAAACTACCCCAGGGGGGTACCGACGGCTCAGCCGCCGGAGAATCCCCCCGTGCTTCGGCACGCAGCCCCTCGTATTCTGGGGGGGGCAACAATCGCCCGGAGAACAGAAGTGAGAGCATTGAGACGAGACGGGAGAGAGAGAGGAGAGAAAGAAACGGAGAGAGGAAAGAAGAAAGGGAGAAGGAGAGAGACTTGCAGCGGCCATGTGGGAATATGTTTGCCTACCTTTCGCAATCAGACTCAGATATGGCCGATGCAAGCCCGTCTAGACAAGGTGGGCAGAAACGTCCAAGGACCAGAGCAACCGACTCTGAGAGTGGCACTTCGATAGAAAAGCCCAAAAAGCTTTCGTCAGCCCGCAGAGGACGTCCCGGACGCAAAGCAGCGATGAGTGCCGCCAAATTGGCCCCTGCTCAAGCTGAAGCGGATTTATACCGTCTTGATCGAAGCGTTGAGGCGCAAGCCGAGCCTGACAAAAACACAGAGGAAGTCTGCGCCGAAGACCTGTGCAGACAAGCCCTGGAGGCGGTAGAACTGATTCAGGATCAGTCCCGCCAGTCAAAAAATATGAAGGGCACAGTAAAGGGCGCTATAAATCAAGCGCTCACGACAATGCGCGACGTTGTTGCCAGCCTTAGAACGCGAACTGTCGATGACGAGAACAAACGTCTTAAGGCGGACAATGAGCGTCTCAGCCGTGAATTGGCACACCTGAGGACAGAGGTGAGTGCCCTTCGTCGTGCGTACGAAGAACAAAACTCGCGCGCCAAAGTCGCAACGCATCCACTGACTCCTCCACAAACTAGGGTTTTTGATGTGGAGGACATCGAGCGTAGAGTTACCATTTCCGTAGGGAAAATGGTAAACGCCCGACTCGCGGCAATTGACGATCGGCTACTACCTGAGAAGCAGATGAGGCCCCCATTAGCGGCGGACTTGAGAAGAGGTGCCCCCGTGGCATCGGCGGCATCAGCGGCCTCTTCAGCGAGGCATCAGCCTACAACAGTGCAGCTGATGGGTCCCCCGACGAATCCTGCCCCCAGGGCACAAAGGTTGACGGCACCACCTTCACCCATGGATACGCAACCATCCACAAGCAGAGTTGCGACTTACCCCGAAGTGGATGATGAAGGTTTTGTGACGCCGAAAAAAAAGAGGCGTCGCAAGAAAAAAGCAACTGCGCCTGCTAGAGCGGTGCCTCACGTGCATCAAACTTCTAAGCCCACGCCTGTCAGGCCAGGAAAGCCCAAAAAGCCAAAACTAGGGCTCCCGAAGTCAGCTGCGGTGATAATTACCCTCACACCAGAGGCCCTTGCAAAAGGTGCAACGTACACGGAAGCCCTGACCAGAGCCAAGGCCTCCATTGACTTGGCCGAGTTGGGAATTGAAGGGGTCCGATCGAGAGTTACGGCGACTGGAGCTCGCATGCTCGAGCTGCCTGGAGCCTCTAGCGGGCCCAAGGCGGACCTCCTTGCTGACAAATTAAGGTCGACCCTTGCTGGCGTTGCCCAGGTTAACCGTCCAGTAAAACGCGTTGAGCTGCGGATCGCGGGATTAGACGACTCTGTCGGGAAGGAGGATATCGCTTCAGCAATAGCTAAGGCTGGATGTCCTACTGATCATGTTAAAGTCGGAGACATCAGGATCGGGCCAGGGGGCTCAGGCATAACTGTTGTGCAGTGCCCTGCCGCGGCGGCCAAAGTAGTGCTAGAGAAGGGCCGACTCCTAGTGGGCTGGAGCTCCGCTCGAGTCACTGCGCTGGAGTCACGACCGCTGCGGTGTTACAAATGTATGGGCATTGGCCACACTCGTCAGCTCTGCCCTTCAGAAAAAGAGCGAGGTGAACTCTGCTTCCGGTGCGGAAAAGATGGTCACAAGGCTGCAGCCTGTAAGGTAGCAGAGCCGCGGTGTGCGGTGTGCGTTGATGCGAATCGCCCAGCGTGCCACAGAATGGGAGGCAGAAGGTGTAACCCGCCTTTGGTCAGGGGAAGATCGGCTCCGTTAGCCCGGCCTACCCATGAAATGGAGGTGGTTGAAGTCGTGTCGGCACTAGATGTCTAGATCCCGACATTTCAACTTCCTCCAAACGAATCTAAACCACTGCGCCGCTGCACAAAATCTTCTTGCACAGACAGTGGTGCAGTGGTCTATTGACGTTGCTGTTGCCGCTGAGCCGTACACCGTTCCTGACAGCGCTAATTGGGTTGGTGACACTGAGGGGCTAGTGACCATCTGCACCTCTGGCGTACATAGTTCTCACCTTTTGTCCCTCAGGGAGAGGGGACCGGGCTATGTTGCGGCAGCCTGGAGGGAACTTACCTTAATCGGGGTTTACTTCTCGCCCAACAAAAGCCTCTCGGAGCTCGAGACGTACCTACAGGTACTCGGTGGCGTTGTTAGGAGAATGCCTTCGTCACAAGTAATTGTGATGGGGGACCTTAACGCCAAGGCTACGGCTTGGGGCTGCCCCGCTACCAACGTAAGAGGCGAAGCTGTGACAAGTTGGGCGGCGGCGGCTGGCTTGATTTTACTCAATCAAGGCTCCGCCAACACTTGCGTGAGGCAGCAAGGCGGTTCCATAGTTGACGTTACCTTTGCTGCACCTACAGTCGCCGCGCGTACGTCAAACTGGCGAGTGCTGGAGGAGGAAACCTTGTCAGACCATTTATACATAAGGTTTGAGATCTCCACCTCCTCAGGTGTAGAAGTAGCGCGCCCCTCAACGGGTCACGTGACGTTTCCTCGGTGGTGTCTGAAACGTCTAGATAGAGAGCAGGCTGAGGAAGCTGCCATAGTTCAGAGCTGGTGCCCGAACACGGTATCGCCTAATGAAATTGACCAGAGAGCGGTCGTTTTGCGAGCGGCACTAGTGTCGGTGTGCGACGCCTCAATGCCGCGTGTGAGACGTTTGCCGGAGAGGAAGCAGGTATACTGGTGGTCTGACCAGATTGCATTCCTCCGACAAACCTGTAACTCTTCGCGTCGAGTCTATAAGCGGTACCGCAGAAGGCGTGTCCTTATAGCGGAAGAAGAGAGGCGTCTCTACAATGACTACCGCCAGGCTAAAAAAGCCTTACAAGAGGCAATATGTGAAGCGAAGTGTGAGGCTTGGAAGGAATTCATTGAAGACCTGGATAGGGACCCTTGGGGACGTCCGTACCGTATGGTAAGGAAAAAACTTTCCCATTCTCCGCCCACCGAGTCCTTCCAGCCTCAGCTTCTTACGAGCATCGTTACGGGACTGTTTCCCGACAGTCCTCCACATGAACCACCACCAATGGTGGAACTCGGAGCCTTAGACCAACCTGCAGAAGAGATCCCTTCCATCACTGAAGGAGAGTTCGGCGGTGCGGTCCTGCACCTGAGGGCAAAGAAGACGGCCCCAGGACCAGATGGTGTACCAGGCAGGGTTGCCGCCCTGGCCCTTAAACATCTGGGTAATCGATGCATGGAGCTTTTCGACTCATGTCTTAAAGAAGGTCGGTTCCCTAAAACGTGGAAAGATGGCCGCTTATGTCTGCTAAGGAAGGAGGGACGCCCACCAGAATCTCCATCTGGTTATAGGCCAATTATACTGCTCGACGAGATGGGCAAGCTGCTAGAACGCATAGTGGCTGCTCGAATTGTCGAGCACTTGTCCACAGTGGGCCCTGACTTAGCAGAAGAGCAATACGGGTTCAGAGTTGGTCGCTCTACCGTGCACACCTTATTGCGACTTAAGTGTATCGCGCAGGAGGGGGTAGCTCAAGGGGAGCGCGTATTGGCGGTATCGCTTGATATCGCCAACGCATTCAATAGTCTCCCCTATGAATGTATTGAGGAGGCCCTGCGCTACCACGCGGTGCCCCTATACCTGAGGCGCCTAGTAGGCCATTACCTGAGAGAACGAGACGTTCTCTATGCGGACGACAAAGGGCGGATCCGCGCCAGGCGTATGACGTCCGGTGTTCCACAGGGCTCAGTAATGGGCCCCTTGTTATGGAACATCGGCTACGATTATGTCCTGCGAGGAGAGCTGCTTCCCCGAACGAGTGTCATTTGCTATGCGGATGACACTCTGTTCATTGCACGGGGACGCAGCTATGTTGAAGTCGCCCATCTGGCTTCAATAGGCTCCAGCCTACTGGTTGAGCGTATTCGATCGCTGGGGCTGAAAGTGGCGGTCAGTAAAACTGAGGCCCTGCTTTTCCATGGCAGAGGCGGTAGGCCGCCAGCTAATGCCTTTATTATTGTCGATGGAGTTAGAGTCAACCTCTCGAACCGCATGAGATACTTGGGGCTCACGCTGGACAGTTCTTGGAAATTTTCCGAGCACTTCCAGCTGCTGACCCCCAAGATCCAAAGTGCAGCGGGATCCCTCGCCCGCCTCCTGCCTAACCTGGGTGGACCAGGTGCTCACTGCCGCCGTCTGTTCACCGGGGTGACCCGCTCCATGGCTCTTTATGGTGCACCAGTGTGGGCGGACGCTCTGACTGCCGGTAATCGGAGGCTTCTGCAGAAGCCTCAGAGGATTATGGCAATCAGAGCGATACGGGGTTACCGCACTGTGTCGCACGGAGCGGCATGTGCTATTGCGGGCACCCTGCCGTGGGACAAGGAGGCGGAAGTGCTGGCGAAGTTGTACCGACACCGTGAGGAGAAACGCGCTGAGGGTATTCGCCTGGCTCCTCAGGAGGTACACTTTGCCAGGGAACAGGCAAGGGAGGAGGCGATTCAGCAATGGGCGGTGGAGATGGAGTCCAGCCTGTTTGGCCGGTGGACCATCGACGCCATCCGCCCTGCGCTGGGAGAGTGGGTGCAACGTAAACACGGTGCACTCACTTTCCGATTGGTGCAGATACTGTCTGGCCATGGTTGCTTTGGACGGTATCTGCACCGAGTCGCCTTAAGAGAGGTGACTCCGGCCTGCCAACACTGCGGTGCTCCCGAGGATACGGCGCAGCACACGTTGGAAGTGTGCAGCGCCTGGGCACCGCAGAGACAAGTACTGGAGGCCGTTGTTGGCCCGGATCTCTCGCTACCGAGCGTAGTTAAGACTATGCTTGATAGCGACAGATCCTGGGAAGCCATGGTCGCCTTCTGCGAGGAGGTTATCTTGCAGAAGGAGACAGCGGAGCGGATCAGAGAGGAAGACCCTCAGGCTGATCCACTCCGCCGGCGGAGGACCGGAAGGAGGCGGCGGGAATTCCACCGCCTTCTTCCGCTCGATGGAGGCCAGCTGGGCATGGGTGCGGGGAGCCCCATCCCGGCATCGCACAGGCCTCCTACGCCGGGGGATGTCCTTAATATTCCGGGACATCCCCCGCCCCCCCATAGGGGCGGCAGAAGGGTCCGCCTCAGGCGGACAATCACCGACAGGGCCGCGGTCGAATCCGACCGGGACCCCGTGACCCTGTCTAGTGCCGATGCGCCGTCAAACCTCTCGTCTGATGATGAGTGGTTTGACGACGCATTGGCTCTGAGGTGATTGAAGGAATATCAATGGGTTTTTAGTCGGTATGCCACCGACCACTAGCACTCCTCTAGTAGTCTGGTGGTGAGCCCGACATACCCCTTTAGCCCTCCCTGGCTAAAGGGCATGCGTAAAGCATTTTCCCATTGTAAAAAAAAAAAAAAAAAAAAAAAAAAGGTTGTGGTGAAAATTACTACAGAACCCAACTCGATGAAGACTGGCTGAAATTTAAAATTATGTTTGCTCTGGGTCCACGAAAATTGTACTGAATACGATGACATGTTGTGTTCTAACTGTGATAATAAGAAAAAATGAATGAAAATACCCTGAGGGCAAAGGAAAGGGCAAGAAAAAACTGGCCATCTCCCCCAAAGCCCTATGGCTATCACTCACGGACACTCTGGGAGAGATAGCCAATCGTATTTTTTTTCAAATAGTCAATAGTGCCATGTCTGTTGAATTTGAGATTGATTATTATATTAATATAGTAATATGGATAGTTAAAGTTTTGTTTTTAATCAAAATGGTAGTTTAATTCATTAAATTTATTCCAAATTTAGGTCCTCAAAGTTAGTAAGGCCATCTACCCCGGACTTACTTGATGATTGATAAATGTTAGAAGAGTTGGTGTGATTATAATAATAATAATAAAAATGTTTTCATTCAACGCCATCTAGCCCCAAACTAAGCAAGTTTGTACCATGGGAACCAGATAACTACAATACTCATATACTTTTTTGATCGATGAACGCCGGCTGCATGCACGAAAACGTTGACCTCATTGTCCGGTAACGCTGTCATTGTCCGATAACGCTCATTGTCCCGTTACGCTGGTAGTCACGTTAAACTATCGTCCGTTAACTAACTTTACAGACAACCATTTTTTTTTGTAAATACATAACATAGGATACATAGAAAACACCTAGACTCAGGACCAACACCGATGTTCAACGCATTAAATGTTTGACTTGAAGCGGGAATCGAACCCGAAGTAGTCACCTAAACCGCTGCCCATTATTTCTGTTTACGTGCACCCCAGTCTCCGATTCGATGGTGGCAGTGGAATTTGTCTCCTCGTCGGATTATTCGCAGGACTAATTGCTTTCTTCCAATTTCAGCTACAATGGCTGGTCTAAGTTACGAGCTAACAGCGAGATGAATTAACATCAATATCAATTTATACAACGATGAATGATTGATGGCGTCAACGAAGAAAAAATCCTTACTATGTTGTATTGTATTGTATGTATGTTAGTCTGTAAGGACATATATTTATATGGGCCTTTTGCTTTTCTGTAATATTAAGTTGCCTGAAATAAATCGTTATTATTATGGCTTGGACCTGACTGACTGACTAACTGACTAACTTGGAGGATAGATAGATAGTAACACTTTATTGTACACCCCGAGGAAACATACAATATAAAAGGAAGGAATAAAATAATCTAAAAAAAAAATAGAGGCTACAATTGGCGGCTACAAATGAAGGGAATAAAAAGAAGATTACAAAAATATAATTAAGTCATATGTTTAAATTTAGTTTGGAATAATTAATTGTCAATCAATGCATGTATAATATTTTGCTATAGCGTGATTTTTCTGTAGTCGGGTTTTAGTTTTTTAACTCAACTTTTATGATAATTCGCAACGCAAACAAAAATTTGGGTAGCAGCTATGCTCACAGATAGCGTAGCGATACGCCCAGAAACAAAAATAGCTCCACAGTAATTTTAGTTTCTGGGTAAATCGCTACGCTACTGCCACCGCTACCGCTTATCACTTAACGCTACTCGCGACTCGGTTACCGCATTTACACCGTAGCTTTAATTAAACACATTTTCTTCGGACGGACGATATTTCTTAGATGCCGTAATTTGTTTAGCAACAGTGTTTTTGTAAACAAATATCAACTGGCTTCTTGATTATTAGAAAGAAGCCATAGAGCTGAATGATAATTTAAAAGAAAGTTTTTTTCATCACTATTTAAGTCAGTACCTAATAGACTCCATTATACAGGGTGTGTGATTGAGTTAAATTAGTAAGCCTACATTTTGAAGAGCGATGGCGGAATAATCAAAGTGGTATATTTTTTTTATAGATTAGAACATGCAATTGTTTGATAACGAATTTAAATAAGGAGACAGACTTATGATCCCTACAAAAAAAATCATAAATGTGAATAATTTGGTTAACGCCGCGTAAAAAATAGTCTACTTCACTTTATTGGCCTGTAAAAACATCGTAACCGCGTTGGAATTCCGCAGATGTAATTTAAAAACGGTATTCTTTTTTTTGCTCAAGGAGTCCAGCAATGCAACGCCCAAAATTGTACTGCAAAAAAGGCTTGCTGCTTTGATAGATTCAATAATATTTTTAGAACGCATTTTATTTTTTTTACGAACATAGCCTCGACATTTCAAGTCGCATTGTTTAGTGTTAAGAACTATGCGTTGTCTATCAATTATTATTAGGACAAAGCCTTTATATATTTTAATTGTAGCGTTTTAGGGAATAATTCATTAATAATGAGTATCGTTCTCGTAGACAGCAAAAACAATTTATGCGGAACCCTGGAACGTTTAATCTGAGACAATTACAAATAGCATAAAAATAAAAAATGACAGTATCGTAATACTAATAATATAATAATTAAACGTTCGCGTTTTATGACTAAAGTTTTATGACTGTAAAATAATAATAATATGACAAATAGATAAATCAAAATTAAAACTTTATGAGCAGATTATGATTAAAATGTTACGACAAACGATGAAATATATATAACAATACTCAATGTATGAGATAAGTACTTGCCTATTTAAAAAAAAATATTTTATGTGAGTATTCTTTATAGTGTCACTAGTCCTTTCGAAACAGTGTGGTGAAAGGATATCAAGTGCGCCTTGAAGACCCTTTCGTGCACTTTATGTGCGTGAGAATAGTAAAAGAGGTGTGTCGTGATCTATTGAAATAATTTGATATATTTGTAACTTTCTAGTATTATTTCTATAAGATGGCAACGATATCTTCAGTATTTTTAGTTGGGAACACTAGTTTGTAAATAACGTGTTCCGAGTGAGGAAGGCCGAGCGGCCATGGCCTTGAAAACGGTTTTATGTCGATGCCTACCGAGCTAACTTCGGAGAGAATCCATTGAACACGGGCAGTTGATGTCAGTCGGGACAAGTGACAAGTCGTATTGAGCACGGTAGTTTTCGTTGTTCAATATTTCTAGGCGTGTAATATCCTGATGTAAATTATAATACTCGTAAGTCTATAAAAGTGGTGAAATATAGTGTTGGTGGTATCTATTCATTTCATGTCAGAAGAGGGGCTGAACCCAGGTATGTAATTTGAAATATTATTGCATAATGAAGTCATTATATCATATTTCGACTACGTATCAGAGTATTGCTGACACCGTGATCAGGGCTACTCTCCGATGTTTTCAGCATACAATACGCAAGTGCATAGGCAATAGTTGCATAATATTTTTATCAGGACTACCATTGATGGCAAATTATGTCGCAAACAATGCATAGTGATTATCTTGATATTTTTATTTGTGAGTCTACCCACTGATTTTATAAAAAAAAATAATTGGTAATATCATCATGATTAGTTTAATGCTTCGATTGTGGTCGGGTTTACATTTCAATCGAGTTTGTAACTAGAATTTATTAAAAAGGCACCGTCGACAGGGTTCGACCAGGGCTGCTCTGTAATAACATTTTGCGAAATTGCTAGCAGTGCAGTATTGTTAAGTAACATTAGATAAATTCACAAAACACTATGATGTGATGAACAGGTAGACTCGCTCAAGTGTAGGATTATTATTATAAATTTAAAGTTTTGAATCTTATGAAGTCACTAGGTAGTTTCAATTAATTATGGTCAATTTGAGCTTTATTGATGTAAGAAATTAATAATGATGTAATCCGGGTTTAAAATTTATTTTTTTTGTTTAGGATCGTTATTATCAGCATAACTATGTCATGCATATTATTATTTTTAAAGATCAACGGCGTTCACGAGAGACTTTAGTACCTACATGTTGACCAAATTATTTTTACTCGTTATCCCTTGTGCTGTTTTACTACATTGCTTCGCATAATAAATATTTCTAGAATTATTTAAACAAAAATAAGTAGCTGAACCATGCATGTTCGAGATTGAGTATACTAGTGATTAGATTTTCACGAAACTGTGATTTAGTAGATTCAGAGTAATAATGAAGGATATTTTATGTTCTGATTGAACCATGTGTGTTCAGAATTTCAGTACGTAAAATGAAAGGACCATGTGTGTCCAGGATTTAGGAACGTCGTCTTACTGAACCATGTGTGTTCAGATTTCAGTACGTAAAATCAACGGACCATGTGTGTCCAGGATTTAGAAACGTCGTCTTACTGAACCATGTGTGTTCAGAGTCTCGTTCCGCAAGTAAGTTTTGACTGAACCATGTGTGTTCAGATTTCAGTACGTAAAATCAACGGACCATGTGTGTCCAGGATTTAGAAACGTCGTCATACTGAACCATGTGTGTTCAGAGTCTCGTTCCGCAAGTATGTTTTGACTGAACCATGTGTGTTCAGATTTCAGTACGTAAAATCAACGGACCATGTGTGTCCAGGATTTAGAAACGTCGTCTTACTGAACCATGTGTGTTCAGAGTCTCGTTCCGCAAGTATGTTTTGACTAAACCATGTGTGTTCAGATTTCAGTACGTAAAATCAACGGACCATGTGTGTCCAGGATTTAGAAACGTCGTCTTACTGAACCATGTGTGTCAGAGTCTCGTTCCGCAAGTATGTTTGGACTGAACCATGTGTGTTCAGATTTCAGTACGTAAAATCAACGGACCATGTGTGTCCAGGATTTAGAAACGTCGTCTTACTGAACCATGTGTGTTCAGAGTCTCGTTCCACAAGTATGTTTTGACTGAACCATGTCTAAAATCAACGGACCATGTGTGTCCAGGATTTAGAAACGTCGTAGAATGGAGGCACGATTTCAAAGTTTATTTGCGTTTATTAGTTTATTGACTGACATAATTTATTAGGAATATAATGTACATATTTAATTAAGGAAACGTTACCCGACATGTACATGAAACTTAAATAGTTACATTTTATAAGAATAAAACAATTCATTATAAATACAAAAACACAATAGACTTTAACAAAAAAGCAATTCCTTAGTACTAACTTAACTATTGGCAAACTTATTGAAAAAAATTGAGAACAGAAGATAAAATGAGATATGTACAGTACAACAATTGGACAAGAATTTATTATTAGATATAGGTATTTTATTCAGTTACTCTCAAATTATTTTAAAGTTATTTTTTCAGTTTATCTTCCAGATAACTTTTCAGTTAATTGTCAAGTATTTATCTAGTACTTTCTTTAGTTATTTTCTCCAATAATTTCAATTATTAATTATGATATTAACAATAGTTTTTGGGACATTTTGAACAAAAACTAATTTATAGTTTTTTTTAAGAACATTTTTACCTGTTATTTAACCAGACATTTTAAATTTATTTTCTGGTTAGTCACATAGTATTTTAAAGTTAAATCTTCAATTATATGTTTAAAAAAAAAAAGTTTTATATTACTTAAATCAACTTAATTTTCTACGTTAATTTGACGACTACATCAATTAGCGCCTCGAGATGGGTGCAAATCAAACACGCTTGTGCGATCGACAAGTTATCTTTTTAAGTTGCTGAAATTAATTTATCACGATCAGAAGTCAATTTTTCAAGTTAAGTTTACTTATCAAGTTTGTTTATTTAAACTCATAGATCAAGTCAAGTTGTCAAGTTAATATTTCAAGATTATACGAAGAGTTTATTTTCTTAAATTGATATTTCAAGTTTATATTTTGAGTATTTCTATCAAGATTATTTTTAAAGTGTAACCTTGACGGTTTAAAAGTAAATCTGCGATAATAGGACGGTGAACAATAATTTTATTGAGTGGATTTGAGAAGCCTGTTCATTCACTGATTCGTTAGGTTGCTTTTGCTTAAAAGACATCTAGTAAGTAGTAGTACCTCGTTTAATGTTTTTAGGAAGAAAACGTTCTACAACGTTTCACAAGTATTTCATGCTTCACATTTCAAGTTTACATTCCCAGTTTGCATTTCAAGTTTACTTTACAAATTTATTTGAAGAATGTTTACACGTAAATATTTGAGTATATCTTTCAAGACAGTATAGTTATCGATAAATTAAAATCTAGGTATACAAAATAAAGTATCTTCTTCGTAGTCGGGCACTCTTCACAAAGGCCCGATAAATGGCAGCTTCAACTATTCATATTTAGTTAAACTCTGTTTTACGCATTGTGGAAGCGGTCGGTCTTGGTTGAATCTGTGAGGGTTTCAATTAGATTTTACCAATAAACAGTTGGATAACAACCACGGGATTTCTTGGTTTCCATTCTTCTTTAATAACTAGACTTTCCATTGAGTCCTCTTTGCATATAATATCTTTCAAGAACTTCGGTATTGGTATTTAAACAGTTAGCAGTAATCTTTCCTACGAATATACCTTTTAAGTAAACAACTTACAATTAATAATGTATTTAGCTATATAGCAAATTTTACATCGTGTTTATGAGATTTGAATTATTTTGAATATAATTTAATTGCTTTAATTATTTGAAAGTTTATTTAATTTAAATAAAGATAATTTGAGTCAATTCAAGTAAGATTAAATAAGGTTGGCGCCATAAATATAAGTAACTCCCGATAATCAAGGTTATATCAAGTTTATTCCAGTACATCATCAACAGCCCTTTATCGCCCACTGCTGTACAGGCCAATTTTTGTATGACGCCACGGACTAGCGGACTGCATAAAGACTTCTTATGACCACAACAATGTCATTTGTCAATGTCACTGCGCATCGTGAGGATGATTCATTACTTTTACTAACTACACTTGATTCAAGTAAGTTCAAAGTTATTAGAAGAATTTCCAGCAAACTCAAGTTAATTATTAAAACTTATTAACAGAATAAATAACTTAAAAAAAAAAAACAACTTAAAAGAATTAATTATTTATATTATTGATTTAATTAAATTAATTTTAAATATTAAAAACTCTGCTAGATGAATTGCAAATTGCTATTGAAGTTACATTTTAATAAAAAAAAAACAATAATCAGATCACCTTAACCAAGATAATTCAGACTGGTCTTTTAAACTGATATTATACAGTTATGATAATTCATATGAGTGGACATATAATAAAAATACCTTAAACAAAGTATCTTAGAGTTATTTCATATTAATTCATTAATATTATGTGAAAGTTATTGTTAATATTGGATGATGGAAAACAATTGAATCATTCATTTCGTTCAGATCGAACATCGAAATCTTATAAGGTATTTTCATTGTTTGGTTCATTTATTATTCTAGTTAGTTCAATCAATAAAATAAATTTAATGCAAATTATCAAAATAAGTAGGTGATGTGACATTAAGGTAATTTAAAGCATCCAGGTAATGTCTGCACCTAAGTCATTCAATTTGTTCGATTGGATCTCTGAGTTACTAGAGTTGCTCGGATTGCTTACTGGCGACTTAAGTAACCATGTTGAATACAAGATACTTTAAGTTATTCATTATTACCATACTATACTAATACTATACATTAAGTTGCTCGAGTAACTTAGTCGGGTAACTCAGATTATACACGTTTCTAAGAAATCCGAGCTATTAAAGCTTTTCAAACTATTGGAGTTATTCTAAATATTACAAGTCATTTGACTTATTCAAAATTGTTAAGGTTTTGGTTTTAATACCTTGAGAAAGGTTAATCCAGCCTTTGTAGATTATTTATTTGTGACAGTCTTAATATTATTTTTCTCTGGACTTAAAGAAATCAAATAAAACGAAACGACATAATTGATGAATCGAAAAAGGCAGCTAATTACTTTTTACGATGTTCTGATTTTAAATTAATATTGATTTTTGCGAGATCATGATGAACTATGATGGAGGACAAAGCATAATTCATGTCGTAAGAAATTATGAAAATGGATGTGTAGATGATGGACGGCCAATGCACCACGCCATCTTCCCAAGGCGTGGACGAGTGTGAAAGAAGAATCAACGGTTAATTTTCAGTGGAACCAACACAAAAAATAAAAGCATTTCTAGTAGATCTTAATGAACGACTATTGAGCAAAGAATGTTATGTGGAATAGATGTGACCTATATTGTATTTAAGTTATTTTTCTA
Organism: Lobophora halterata; assembly: GCA_932526365.1. Lineage (NCBI taxonomy): Eukaryota > Metazoa > Arthropoda > Insecta > Lepidoptera > Geometridae > Lobophora > Lobophora halterata. The sequence continues at coordinate 5,937,323 of OW052027.1, read as the reverse complement.
AGCTTTGGTGAACCGAACAGGTGCATGTTGGTTTTTGGTATGGATAAAAATGTCTTATCTATTCTAGTTTTAAAGGGTTCAATAGAAATTTGTCAAAACTCAGTAGATACTACGGCAAGCCTAAGTTAATAGGTTACTTTGATAAAAAAATAAATGTAAGTTAACACAAAGAATACATTTAGTTCTGCTCTTTTTAGACAAACATGTATGATAGTGATAATTTATTTCTAAGTTTAATTGTCACATGCAGAAACTAATTCCCATGCTCATGGGCCAATTTACACTAACGTTGTACTGATAAAGGCAGGCATTCAAGTAAGATAAAATTATACTCAATATTTTATTATTTATATATTACTAAAACTTGAGAACATGCGAAAATGCTATTATGGATTTTGAAATATTTAGGTATGGGTAAAGCCATCCATTTACTGTTGAGTCACTTGATAGTCAGTTTTATACTTTAAATGACAGCAAATACTGAATACAATCTGGCGTACAAAGTTTAACAAAAACACATATTATTTTGCATATTCAGTACAAAATATGTTGGGTTAACATCAATAGCTTTATTTCTATTGATAACATTATTGGACATTATTACATTAATTTCTATTAAATACATAGCTTTATTGAGGCCAAATGTCGTGATTTATGCCCAAAAGTAATACCTACATATTTAGAATATTTTGTTTGTATCTGTAATTTCTGCGTATTCTTATGGCTTTACGATAATGTTTAGTCACCTAATCAGTATGAAAAAAAAAAAATTATTATGATTTACTTTTTTTGGTTAACTATAATTATTACCATAATTATTTATGCAAATAAGATTAGGTACGCTTGATGGAGTGAAATTCTAATGATAAGTCTCATTGGTCCTTACTATAATTTTAATATTCAAGAAATCTATAGTTGCTTACGTACGCCGGGAGGTCGTACGATGTCCGATGGCCGAATGTCGTGATCTATTGAAATAATTTGATATATTTGTAACTTTCTAGTATTATTTCTATAAGATGGCAACGATATCTTCAGTATTTTTAGTTGGGAACACTAGTTTGTAAATAACGTGTTCCGAGTGAGGAAGGCCGAGCGGCCATGGCCTTGAAAACGGTTTTATGTCGATGCCTACCGAGCTAACTTCGGAGAGAATCCATTGAACACGGGCAGTTGATGTCAGTCGGGACAAGTGACAAGTCGTATTGAGCACGGTAGTTTTCGTTGTTCAATATTTCTAGGCGTGTAATATCCTGATGTAAATTATAATACTCGTAAGTCTATAAAAGTGGTGAAATATAGTGTTGGTGGTATCTATTCATTTCAGGTGTTACATCCATAATTCTTCAGCAAATCCTAAAAGTAAGTAACACCATTCGAAACGCACGGTAAATTTGCCCAAGAATTACCGGCACTCATAAATCATAAGATTTATTCAAACATAGCCTTTTTCGGGCAATTCAATGCGTACACCCTGTATGAATTATAGATACGCTTGTAACTGGCGGTGTAATATAAGGTGAAATATCGTTGAAAATTATCTTATGTTTATCTACACTGATTTACTATATCTCAAAGTGGACGAGCGCTCTAGCAGTGTAGAACAAATCCGCGTTATTCGTCCTGTGTATTACTGTTCTGGTTATGGTGTGATCTCTTTTCATCAGGCGACTTTTCTCTACGCCGCCGATTTCACTACAAAAATAAACAGAGTCGTTTCAGATGTGTGACTAACAAAGCGAAATGAGAAGTGGAATAAATCTCAAACGGTGCATCGTAAAAACGTTTTTTTACGTATTTCAGCGTATTTTTTACATGTACATTAAAGTGTAGACTTTATCACAGACATATGAGACACAAAATTGAACAACCTCACAACATATTCTATTGTATTACACGATAGATTTCGACTTTATTGTTAACCGCATAGAGAACAAATTAAAACCTGAAATTTCTTGTAAATTTCTCAAAAGTAATTTCGCAATATTGAAGCGTATGACTCTTCGTGTGATTCTGAAATTTATTACTTTCGCAATCACGCAACGTTTTGATTGCAACATAATTCATAAGAATTGCATACTTCATCATCTTTTCATACAGCTCATTATCATCACTGAAAAGACGTATCACTTAAAACTAGATAATAAAAATCATAAAATTACCAAAATTTTTAAAATAATTAATTTAAACAACGAATTACTAACTAAATGCTAGAACATAAACAAACTAAAAATTACTTAAAAATATAAAATATTTTATAGCTAGTTAACTGTCTTGGTTAAGTTTCACACGTAAATGTCTGCTTAGTTCTAATTCAAAGGACTCTAAAAATAAATGAAAATGTATATTTTCATTACCCACAATTATTTTAGGACCAAAAAATTTTTAATGGGTAATGCAAAAGGGGTACTATGTTGTATGTTGTCAGAATTTTGGGTTACTACAAAATGACGTGCGGCGCCCGAGCCGAGCTTTTGCGAGCTGTCTCGAGCTAGGTACCCGGATTTGCCAAACGATGGATGAAACTTAATATCTATATGGGTACTCTATTGACGCAAGGTCATAGGAAAACGACTTGTACAATTTTGATCATATTTATCTCTGGAGAAAAACGATTTAATTTTTCAAGTTTTTTTGCCATATTTGTGTTAATTAACAGCAATTGATTATGCGTATTTTTTTCTGGTGATTAAAAATTTGCGGTGTATATAAACCATAGCAATAAGCAATCCTCCCAATATCGCCTAACTGAAATTATATTACTACCGCGGGTTTGATTATTACCTGTGACCCTAATCCGAGCAGCGGCATTACATACCTTGTATCCTGATGTCTACTCGTATCTGGATCGGACAATCGGACACCCAGTATGCCTGTGGTATCTAGATGGCACACCCGGTATAATGTGAACCTATATAGATTGGGAACTGGTATATCCGCTTTGGATGTAAGCTGGGCTGTTACAGTGCCTTTGGATTTGCATTAAGCATCTAGAATGGAATAAGAGATTTTATAGGAAACTTAAAAATGTAGCAATCCCATACCAAATTTCAGCTCAATAGGTACAGTAGATTTGGAATTTTTGAAAAAAAATCCTGGTTAATCGGTAAAATATTTATCCCGAGTAACCGGTAAAACAATTTCAACATACCATCTCCCAAACTAGACGTCACATGCTGCACAATGACATGCCCAAACCGTGTACAACACGCCACATTAATGTGCACTACATTACATGTGGTTAATATCCGCGCCGGCCTGTGCGGAACTTTAGCCATATTCCAGCTAAGATATTGTAGGCTTTATAGGGTTGTCAAATCATATCGAAACATTTGTGTCAATAATTTTAGAGTCTGGGCAAGAAATATAGATTAAAAATTTGAAAACTAAGTTTTATGGTTTTGCATTATAACAAAGAAGCGAGATAGTTGCTTCTTTGTTTCGAAAGTGTGAAAGTTTCAGCCGGATAGCTCAAGTTTCTAGTTGCAAAATTCCACCCGGAACGACGGACAGAAGACAAACAAGTGACTTAATAAAAGCGGGTAAAATTAACTTTAGGCTTAGGTAGTATACCTTATTTTAACCTTCGTCTAGCTGTGGGACAGTGTAGGTTAGAAAAAAAAAGTTTTCGAAAAAGTAATTACTTCATTTAAACATAGTACTTACCTATTAGATATTCCATATTCATAATTTAATATATTTTTAACGAAATTGTATCTTAATTAATGTAATTGGTTTGTAGCCGTTCTAGTTAAAGTAAATGATTACAAATAGAATTCATTTTACCGCTCATAAACGACACTCATACCAAATTATCAAAAACTCACTTAATTTCATACAACTCTAGTGACAACCCTGTAGTATTAATTTACTCAGCTCGACCAAGCCTCTTTGATGCGTCTAGTACCAAGATCATAATATCATGGATCACGACTCAAAAGGATTATTACTTGCTATGCGGAGCCCGTTGTTTCGTTCGCGTGGTTGGTAGATAGCTGGTAGCTGTTAGGTTTCCAGTCATAGCGAAGTCAATGACTTACGAGTAGGTACATCCAATATTGTTTTAAGACTTTGACTAAGCTGAACACCATACTGCGTTCCAAAACAAAAAAATGCTAGCCGGCACGTCTGTTGCACGTCCAGCGAATTGAGGGCAAGAACCACCACCAGACTTGGGGTGTTACTTGATAGGAGAAAAATTCCCAACGAGTAACACTGTTACATGTTTGGGTGTTACTCGAATCCATCCACAGAATGGAGGGTGGGTTCCCATCGAGTAACACCCAAATGAGTAACAGTGATTCTCGTTGGGAATTTCGCCGAGTGGGAGGTGCCTCGACTTTCGATACGAAGGTCGTGGGTACGAACCCGGTCCGGTACACCACAATGATTTATCTGTTAAAAAATATATGTGTGTATCAAAACACGTGCTTACCGGTGAAGAAAAACATCGTGAGGAAACCAGCATGTCATAGAACCTAAAAAGTTCTAAAACATGGGTCAAGTGCACGAAAGTAGCTTCTTCGAGGCGCATTTGAAACCCAACCCTGGTTCGAAAGAACTAGTGACACGATAAAAAAAAAAAAAAACAAACCAACATCCATCAAACGGCTGTGTTCTTAAATCGCGATATTCCGCCTTGTTACCAACATGAATGGGCTAAGTAATTAATATATTTCGGTACATTTGAACAGAAACTCGTTAAAACGACGCATAAAGTTTGAGTGCCTCAATAAATAACGCCATTGAAGAGTTTCCAAACGTTTGGGATATTTCTAGCGATTTGTTGCAACAATGTCGCTATTAGGTACTAGGTACCTTGTAAAAACTTAGTAGTTACACTTTTATTACAAGTATAACGTAAAGATTTATTTTATGATTTTATGTAGAGGCACCTAAAAAGTTCCACTCTATTCAATGTTTCGACAAAACAGATGGTCGAGTGGCAAATGTGTTGGATTGCCACGCCAGGTAGACGCGGGTTCGATTCCCGCATCAGGCATTTGTGTGATGAACAACAGTGTTTGTCCTGGACTGGGTGTTTGCTATATTATGTATAATCATTTACAAAAAAAATATATATAAAATGTTTACAATGTAAATCAGTTAGTCTCTTAATAATTTTACCAAAAACGAAAACAAAATAATTTTGTATTTTGTAATATGCAAAAAAATAATTTTCATTCAAACAATTCACAATTTTATACGAGACAAGAACTTCATTGTTAATATGAGGAATATTGTTAAAGTAGGTACTTATTTAGGTAATAAAAAACATTATTGTCAATATACATGCTTATGGTAAGAAAGTTTACATGTAAACCCTTCTTCGGGGTTTAAGGAACATGAACCTACACTTACCTCACTCAAGTATGTAACCTATCTTTCGTATAAAATCTACACTCCCCCAAGTAGGTCGACAAAGAAGATCATAATCATAACGCTTAGCCTATCTCCGCAACACTGCGCACTTTAGCCCCATAGAGCGCACACTTCATACGATACGACTAGGGCTGCCCCTCAATGAACGGCGGTATTGAAATGTCAGAAAAAAACACGTTGTATAATTTTGATGTCAAGAAAAATATTTTTTTTTTCTTTGATTTCGGAGAATATTTACGATGTAGAGCTACAGGCAAGGACCTAATAAGATACGTAGTTTAGAAGTTCTTTGGCTACAGGTACAGCGTGTTCATGACTTGTCACGTTTGACGTAATTTAAACCTAACTCAAATCTACGAAAAACTAAGTCAATAGATACCACTGAAGTCCTTTTCTCTTATGTAAGCTTGTGGCCGGATTTGGTTTTCAACCCGTCCATTAATGTAAAATCAATTTTCACTGTTATGATAGTAGATATGACAGTTGTCGTCTACAACTGTACTAGCTAAATGCCGCTCAGTGCTCCATAGATATGTTATGACGTCACGCTTATCCTATCCAAAGGATATCCGCTTCCTGCGCTATCCAGGCATTATGATATTGGAAAGTGATTTGCGTTTCACGGCACAGAGCTCGCAGACTCTTGCTGAGAATAGATTAGGTCGTATGATCACATTGTCTGAAATATTTTAGTGTGAACAGAATAATATTTTGATAAAAGAAAAATCTGCTTTAGCATCGCATTGTCAACCCAATTATTTAAAATAATAAATATCATTAAAATCCGATTAACAAAATACTTAGAGCAAACTCTTTTTTTTTGGCTTGAAATATGAAAAGACGTGCTTAAGTTCTTGTAGAGCCTCTTTGAGGCGCACTTGAAATCCTTTCACCACCCTGGTTCGAAAGAACTTGTGACACGATAAAAAGAAGTACTTGTAATTGTAAGATGGCCTACCCACGGCCAAATAAGAGCGACGCAGGACTTATAAATAATCAAAGTGCAGTATTTTAGTTACTAATGGCGTAAAAGGGTTTCTCAAAATCTTTAAAATTTCTAGTTTCCTTTGTTTCGTTTTATCTATTTAAATTATATCACAAGTTTATACGTTATCACCAATATAAGCAAACTATCGCCACCGTTAACGCGAAATGAGATGTTTTCTATCAATTTTCCTGCTCGTGCATTTCCAATAACACTTTACTAATGGTTCTCGAACACAATAAATTCGACTCTATTCACTTTTACAATTCAAAATCTCCAGAACAAAGATTCAATTCCTACACATATTTCAACTTATATATGTATGGTTTGCAAAAAATATTTGGATTACTTAGGTTAAAGACGATTTATGCAAGTAAAAACAAGCTGCCATAGCATTAAAGCAACTGTAAATGCATCCGTCAATTTTAGAACCTCGCGATCAATATTAGGAATCACTAAAAGTCGACTCAAATTCTATAATTCACATTCGAGTTTCCAAAGTTTGAAATAATCAAGAAAGCAGTACACTATTGTTAAGAGGTCATTGTTCCTCAGTCCTATTGTAATCGAGTCGAGATGGAATCCAGGACGAGATTCATTCGAGTTATGAATGCAAAACTTGATGGCTTGATCTAAGGGCAGTGAAGTTTTGAGATCTTCGGTTTTATTTATTAGCATAATTGACTATTTAGTTAGTCTAACTAAAAACTAAAAATTTTGAAACGAAATTTTGACATGAAGTGTGTATTGAGCGTCTGGTGGCACAGGGAAAATTTAAGGAATCACAAGTTTATAAATTAGAATAAAAAAAAAATTGGTTGTCTGTAAAGTTGGTTTATGGACGATAGTTTAACGTGACAACGTCATAACCAGCGTAACGGGACAATGATCGTTACCGGACAATGACGTCAACTTTTTCGTGCATGCAGCCGGCGTTCATCGATTAATTAGACGTAATCACGTCAAAAATAAAAACAAATCTACAAAAGGTTACTGACAGAGTGCGGTTTGCTAAGGTCTGGTTGAGAATGGGGCTATACCTGTGTGGTGATGATCATATTCATAGCTCAGATAAAGAAGAAACTGAAACCCCCCAGAGTTTTATTCGAGTTCGCTTGGTACGGGCACTCGATTATAATGCAAAGATGCTTTTTCTTAATAAGGCGGGAGTGTGACGTGGAAAAATTGTTTCTTCAACGGTGGCGGAAGCAGTTTTCATTTTGTTTATTTTGCAACAGGAAGTCATCTGACTCCGCCAGATGGTTTAGAATAATCTATCTCGGTTTAATAAAAACAAAGTTCTGAGGTTAATAAAAAAAATTGGTTGTCAGTAAAGTTGGTTTACGAACGATAATGACTACCAGCGTAACGGGACAATGAGCGTTACCGGACCATGACGTCAACGTTTTCGTGCATGCAGCCGGCGTTCATCGATTTATTAGATGTAGTCACGTCAAAAACAACTGAATTGAGAACCCCGCCTTTTTTTGAAAATATAGATCATCCGAAATGTCCGACGCGCATTGTCCGTGGTCAGTTATCCGGCTTTGTGACCGCAACCTAATTGTGGGAGACAAAAGGCGTTGTGTCGGACAAAGCCGATACCTACTGTACGTGTAAACGTGTACGACGTACGACTGTATGTGGTACGCAACAGATGTGTATTCCACTGGAATCAGACACGAAAATTAATTTAATTTTGAGAAAGTTTGATGGTATAGAATTTCCCAAGTCACTGTTGCTTTAGAGGTTTCTCTTTTCAACAGACTTCAAAAAATGAGGAGATTATCAATTCGGTCGATTTGTTTGTCACCTCAGAACTATGATGTTTATGAAATGAAATGATATTTATTTGCCTGAAGTATGGTCATTACAAGGTCTATAATTAATAGTATAGTAGCACATACTTCATCGGTAGTCGACATGCAAATTTTTACTTTAAATAATTTTCTATTTTTTTTAGATAATAGTATAATAATAGACAATTGATGAACCGATTTGAAAAAATCTGTTATTGTTTGAGAGAATATACATACTTTCAGATTGGTCCCATAGAAACTTTATCTAAATCTGTTCAGAAGTTTAGGTTTAAAATCAAAATAACTGAAATTAAAAGTCGTTGTAGTGAACAAAATTGCTACTTTGCTTCCCTGTGACTTTTCAGTGGTGCCTACGGTCACTAGACCCGTCCAATTGATGTCGGATGTTGCATGTTTTTGTAAAACCGTGATTATATTATAACTTTTCATTGATATTATAGACGAGAACAAAATTGCAAATGGAAACAATAATAATTGTATTTCTAATTATATTATATTAATTTTATTTCACTAAGTTACTCGCTCAATTACCTCTTGCATGTCGTCTTCACCTATAATTGCAGTGGCACTTGGCCTGTTATGTATCATGTAACCAGAATAATGTATTAGTGTATACTGTGTTGGTGTTCAATAAATAAAATAATTAACATTTCAAGCAAATGTGAATTTGTTCTCGTTACCGCAAAAAGACAAGATTATACCAACTATTCGTACAATGATATTCACAATATTGTGAAAAACTGCGACCGTACATATGGCTTGGCAATAAAATAGGTCGTAGGCAAATTGCTATGGAATATGTCGCCAGGAATTTGATGAATATGATATTTCTTTTGCGTTGTATTTTCTTTTTTACGATAAAAGCTGAGATTTTCTATGATGACGTAAATCATATTAGATACTGTTCTTGTGTCAACGACAGAGTTTTTTTTATTTCTTAACTACTTGTAGAGAATTCGTATGCCTAGATCACACGTACCGAGTACTCGGCTGAGACAGAACTCTCGGCCGAGTACTCGGTACGTATAAACATAGCGCCGATTGCTCGGCTGAGCGAGTGACGTAAGCTTTCACTGTCTCGGCCGAGTAACATTTTACTGTCTCGGCCGAGTACTCGGTACGTGTGATGTAGGCATTAGTTAGTGGAGTTATTGAACAAAGCATTATTTCTTTACTTCACGGAATAAACTTGTTTCTCAACATATTCATCTCATCATCAAATGTATCGGTACTCGGCAACGATTATGTATTTCACTGAATCACAAATAAAAACTATTGGATAGCTTGTGATAAAGAGCAGTGAAGAAGCACGTTTGGCTGTGTTCCGATTGCGGAGACAAAAGGATAAGGCAAAATTGGATCAAAAACTCATAATTGAAAATGCATACAGATAATAGACTGTACAACGAGGAGACCGGCCATATTTCAAGTGAAAACTTCAATCATTTTCTTTATCGAAGTTTGAAAGCTTTTTACCACCTCGACTCGTTGTATGCTCACAGTCTTGGATAAGATAACTGGTACATTTTATGTAATACCTTATGAAACTAGTTAAAACCTTTTAACATGCATATGATAAATCCTAAATTCGCTTTCAGGACATTTTGACATTGGCCAAAAGAAGGAGAAAATACTGACCAACATTAGAAACGTATCGACATGACAAGACAAAATACTAGAGAAAGCCTGAACTCTACCTTGTATCAAAATGCCAGAAGAAATTACATCGTGATAATAATGCACCCGACAGAAAGTGGATGACAAGTCGAAGACCAGGCTCAGAGTTGTGCCTTGAAATACCTTCGTCGAGCACTAGACTGCTCTTAACGATTTAGATTTTTTTTTAATATTTTTTCTAAATATATCTCAAGAAATCTTGATTCAAGCCCTGAAAGTAACAGACAAGCACCCGTATATTGTATCTTGAACACTATTAACCACCTTCGGGGAACTTCGACCACTGAACAACGCGAATGACCTTAAATACGTGTCAGATCTTGTCACTCATTGGCTGATTTTCCTGGAGGTATTCTCCTCAAGGCAAATTTCCATACAAAATGTTTCGGACAAATACTCAAAAAGTACGCCGTATTATAGTAATTTTTTCACACTACTCGTTTCGTCTATGTTTTCCGATTGTGTCAACAAATATTAGTAAGGTTTCATACTTTAATTTAGATTTTATACGTGTTTTTAAATTAGTAGTGTTAATTTTAAAATACGTGTAATATCTAAAATGCTTGTAGCTTGTAACTCGCCTTGAGTCATCGGCTTTTTTACAATCTGCTTGTTGACAATCGATCCCGAAAGCTAACTCGCTCACTCGCTAGCTTTTAAACTCGCCGGCTTGTAGCGTTTAAGCTACTCGTGTGTATTCGACTTTTCAAAGTCACACTGGTCCAGCTGTTGCTCTCATGAGCTGTGTCAAGAGTATGATCGCTCCGATGCAGCGTCAAGTTTTATTACTTTCCACAAGATTGTTTTATTTGATTTGTTTCCGACAGACAGATATAACTTCAGCTTTTATGATATCTTCATAAAGATTGCCTACTATTTGTGGAGTTTCTTTTTTGCTGTGGTGTCGTTTTAAAAAAAAAATAGGTGACATTTTGGTGATATGAGTTTAATAGAAAGAAATGAAGAAAATTCTTATATTCTACTTATAATACACTATTGCATAAGACTCTCTGTAAGACTCTACTTATAACATAGAGTCAAATTATAAACAATATATTGTTCGTTCAAAACCAGTAAAATATTCTTAAATGAAAACACTAGTGTCTTCTTTGAAGCTAATTTCTCAGTTAAGCCAAGTAAAATATTATTTTAGTTCCAGAAAAACGGTTCTCTTACAAAGAATTTCACATTCTTATTATAAAATTTTCCGTTTTCAATTTCCATTCTACAGTGAAGAATCATTAACTTCAATTAAGATTTGTATTGTTTTCGATTGAGAAATTTTTAAATTATTTTGGTGATACAATAAACATCTTAACTGAAGTATACTGATTCTTCTTTTAAGACTTTTTATATTCTTAACTTGAATATTAGAGTATTTGTTTCATTTAAGAGTATATATGCTTAAAATGTGTACATGTATATTCTTCTATGAAGAAATAATTGCTTAGTGAAGGAGTATTGTATGTGATTATTCACTTTTAAGAGTATGATTCTTAAAGTAAAACTCTCCATCAAATTTATTTTAAAAATAAGAATACTTATTTTCTCAGACAGAAATAATTAAATATCGTTAAGATTAAGTATATAATTTTCTCGAATGAAAACATATATTCTTGAAAGGAAAACACATACTTTTCTTGGATTGATACTTTGAATGATTCTTAAATAAAAACCACTTAGTTTTGAATCAAGTATACGATTCTTATTTTTAGTAGTTATAATGAGAATAAATTATTGTCAATCGAAGAATTGTGTACTTCTTAGATTAAGGATAATGTTTTAAGTTAAGATAATATTGTTTTACATATAAACAATATTTTTGAGAATAATGGCTTTCTTGGTTTAAGGAAATATGGAGTGTAATTTTTTTCTGTGTAGACGTTTACCTACTCTTAAAAAAAAAAAATACCCATGCAAATATGCAAAATTTTCATGTGGTTTTCATCAATAAAATTATTTATTTTCTTTTATTTTTCTTTTCAAAATGGACCCCCACGTCAAATAGACTTTTAACGATATAATCATTCTAGCATGTCCAGTCCAATGCAAAAATTGTACAGTCCCAGCAAGTTCGGTGGAATTATTCGCCTTAAAAGTTGTATGAGACAATGACACGCATATGGCACAGGCTCTTATAATTAAAAATATAATTAAATGGACAGAGAACATGTTAAAGGCTACCGATTAAACCTACCGAATTTATAAGATCGGTCTATCTACCTTCAAATATCGTGACTGTTACTGTTCTTTCATTTTTACGTTATAAGTAGCGGCACGTAAGTCTAGCGCTGAACGATACGCGGGGGGTGTTACTGAATACTGAATACATGTTTATTGTATGTGTAATCCCCCTCAGGTACCTTACTTTTTACTTATGCGCAATAACGTTCAGCACTAAAGTTACGTGCCGCTATTTGTAACTAGTTATGAGACGAGCGCTCTCCTGATGGTAATAGATCGCGCGTGCCCATGGCCAGAATAACAGATGAAAAACAAAAAAGTAGATTACATTTCGAGGTGTGAGCTACCCTTAAAGTTTCCGCCGGTTAGCTCATCTGGAGTGCTGAAGTTAAGGGGAATCCTCAAGGCAAATTTCCATACAAAATGTTTCGGACAAATACTCAAAAAGTACGCCGTATTATAGTTATGTCTTCACACTATTCGTTTCGTCTATATTTTCCGATTGTGTCAACATAAAATAACTAAGGTTTCATACTTTAACTTTTATACGTGTTTTAAAATTAACCCTACTAACTTAAAAACACGTATAAAATCTAAATTAAAGTATGAAACCTTACTAATTTTATGTTGACACAATTGGAAAACATAGACGAAACGAATAGTGTGAAGAAATTACTATAATACGGCGTACATTTTGAGTATTTGTCCGAAACATTTTGTATGGAATTGGATTTGAGGATTAATTAATTAATTAGCCTTAAGAATGTTTAACCAACGGTTTTATTATCATTGTCAGCATCATTCTAGCCTGAAATAACCTACTGCTAGATACTGCAGGGTGCCATAGTTACCTGGAAATTCAGGCCAGAGATGATCACTAAGAAATAAGGAAGGAACGCGTTACTTTGTGCGTAAACGATTCCAAGCTGTCCCCCCAAAGGTACTAAAGAGTACTTGAAACCCGATTATTTTCTACAAATGCTACAATAACAAAAGCCATTATCAAAAATATTCTCGTGTCTAAATACATTGGAGTTAATATTACTTCTGAGAATCCAAGATTCCCTGGGAGACCATCAGGGTTTTCTTAGAAATACAGGAATCTTGTTTAATTTAGTTTCCATCAGTTATTTTCAGTCGTATTGGGTTGCAAGTTGTTTTACAAACAATTAATAAAGCCTTCCAAATTTAGGTACCTTTTTTGATCGATTTTGTTACCTACTGAAAAAATATTTTATTAGCAACAAAGATACTTAATATAAGTTTTACAGAACAAAATTTGAATTAAGGCTACTACTTAAGTAAAGAAAAATATAAGATACAAAGATTAAGTAAAGAATAAGCCTTGCAAGACAAATAGGCAATGCAGCCAGTATCGTCGGAAGTCTCGGCACGCTGCCATCGGGTATCGAGTTGGAGCAGTTGAGCTACCTATAGATAGTTTGCAACGGTTTATGGGTGGCCAAATTGTTTCCTTTTGTAAATTTTGTAATATAGATTGTAGTAGTTAGCTTATGCTGTAAATAAAATTTATTAAGGCTAACATTCCAGATCTTTTCTTGATGATTTTGAATAGGATGCTTTAGCGGTGGTCCTCACACTAGGCCAAGGCCTGTATCGTGAAGGCCTTTTTTTCAACATTGATTTAATTGTCACAAATGCCTCGGACTAATACCTAAACTTAATACTTTTGAAAATCATATATCTGAAAATTGTTTTTAAAGTTTAATCTAAGATCATTCACGAGGAGAGTGCCTTGCTAGTCTTGTCACAAAACACGGCAAAAGCATGCGTCCTTGTCGTACGCCGATCGATAAATCCCTCCTTCATTATTTACTTTGAATATGTTCTTGCATTAAATTGATGGAAGACTTTGCCAGTTCTCTTCGATGGCTGGTCCCGGGCTCGCCGCGACAATTTATCAACGCCGAAGACCAAACTGCCACTTCTTAATGGACCATCGATCATACCATGCTGTGTATGTGTTGTATAAATATAAATATTTATGGACATTTCACACAACGCAATCAAGCGCCAAACTAAGCAGAGTTTGTACTATGGGAACCAGATAACTGAAAGAATACTAAAATACTTTTTTTTGGAAATACATACATAGAAAACACCCAGACTCTGGACAAACACCGATGTTCATCACACTAATGAATTTTCTGAAGCTGGAATCGAACCTTCGATACCGCTGTCGCAGTCCAATGCACTTGCCACTCGACCAATCGTGTCGTCTAATTGATTTTACTTTTTTATACCGAAACCACGAAAGAGGAAATACCCAATAAGGCGTTGCTAAAACGAGTGTCCTGTGGCTGACACACGACTCTGGCAATAAAAAAATCTCGAAGAGCTTACGACTAAACTATTTTGTTAAACTGAACCTTTTTGATTTTATTTGTTTTTTGAACCAGTTTATAAACTGGTGCAAAAAGTAACGGATTTCGGCAACTATTTATCATGAAATCTGCAGTTGCCAGTGTCTTGTGTCAGACACAGGAAATTAGCAACTGCAGATTTTCATAAAAATAGTCTCTATTTTTTGTTGTAACAGCTAACGACTTCGAGAATTTAGCCAAAGGAGATGTCGTCGAGAGAAACGAGAGTCTCGTTTCGAACTTCGGCGAGTCCACACCTCCTGATGATGCCTCGTGTAGAGGCGAAACACGTGTCGTATCTTCAAACTTTGGTTTTCTGTTCGTTGACTCTTTGGTTTAGTTGAACTAAAGTTAAGTTAATTAAAACCTTTGTTTAGAAATTAAGCGGATTTATTACTAAATATATTTATATAATTTGTTGATAAAGGAGATGTTAACGCAAGGCGTACCCCTCTGCTGGCCATATAACCTTCGTGGCCATTCACGTTAAATAAAATTACTAGTATACGCCGTATTTGATAATTGTGTGCGTATTTTTTGCTAAATTCTCGAAAAGCTTACGACTAAACTATTTTGTTGAACTGAACCTTTTTGATTTTATTTGTTTTTTGAACCAGTTTCTAAACTGGTGCAAAAAGTAACGGATTTCGGCAACTATTTATCATGAAAATCTGCAGTTGCCAGTGTCTTGTGTCAGACACAGGACACTAGTTTGCGCACCGCCTAAACTCATACACAAAACAAACGAGCAAAGTTTTATAACAGTCATCGTGGTTTCATACAGCGCCAAACAGCAGACGGGCGAAGCGACAGACGGACCAACTTTGCCGATACCAACTTGAAATTGTGTTTCTCACATCGCATTCCGACACTTGACCGAGACGAATGGACTGTATACTCCCAAAACTTTGAACAATCACATCTGTATGAATACAGGGGATGAGTTTTTTAAATTGGACTTGGATGGCCCAATCCGAAAGTATAAGAAACAGCGAAAATTGATCAAAGGAATTTCTCTCTCTCTATTTGTGTAATTACATCAAAAATTACTCAAGGTGTCTCTGATCGATTTGATAAGAACTGCATACTAATTTGATTTTCTTACACTTGCCAAGCGTTCTCCTTTTTTGTTTTCGTCCGCGTCTCATAGACAAATTTAGTGCATTGCCTCGTCTGCTTGTCGATACTCAAGGTATCTCGGGATCGATTTGATAAAACTAATTTGTTTTTCTTACACTTGCCAAGCGTTCTCCTTCTGTCGTACTCAGTGTCTCGGGATCGATTTGATAAACTAAAACGGTTCATAGACAAATATAGTGCATTGCCACGTCAGCTTGTCGATACTTTTCTACTTATCTTTCTTTTTCGTCACTATGGTTCATAGCTTCCCATATTTGGCCGTATAGAGTTTTCGGTGACCAAGTAGATAGATCGAGTTCCTATTTAAACGCTATACATTTTACCATCCTCACAAAAAAGGACAATATCAATCGAAACTTCTAAAGCGACTTATAGAACTAAAGTAGTTACACTTTGGGATGAGATCTTAGATACTCAAAACTTGGTTCTTGGGCCTTTATATCGGGTAGGTATTTTAAGTGGGCATTTATGATATGATATAATTGATAATTTGATACCCTGAGCAAACCACAAAATTCAAGCCTAATGCCATGCTAGTAAAAAAAACTGAAGATTTATCATTAGATAGTTACACAATTTTTGCTTCGATCTTTAGATATAGAACAATGAAATCTCCATTCAAATAAATATCCAGTTGTCTTACAAATATGGTCGATTTGAGACTTAGAAGACAAAAGTTTCGTTGGATCTTGGAGCTTTCAAGACTAGAGCGATAAAGTTCATATATGTAGGTGCCTTCACGGTTTAATAGCGCTCGGCGAAAGGAGCTCTGCGCAAGCGAGGTGAGGCACTTCGGCGCCTATTGGTTCCGCCGCGGCGGGAAGGTGGCTAAGCGACCAATAGACGCCGGCGTCGGGCACCTTCGTGGCGCGTCGCACCCCTCCCGCCAAACAGATCTATAAATTGACTTCTGCGCATTTAAGGTCAGCGCTATTAGACCATGAGGATCTACCTATACTAGCCAAGCGTACTCCCACCAAACACATCTAAAAATCGACTTCTGCGCATTCAAGGCCAGCGCTATAAACCGTGAGGATCTATCTGTACTAGCCAAGCGTACTCCCGCCAAACACATGTAAAAATCGACTTTTGCGCATTCAAGGTCAGCGCTATAAACCGTGTGGATCTACCTGTACTAGCCAAGCGAACTCCCTCCAAACACATCTAAAAATCGACTTCTGCGCATTCAAGGTCAGCGCTGTTAAACCGTGAAGATACTGTTACTAAGGGCTTTCAGTCTCGATGACATTCTGAGTCTCGGGAAAAAAAAAACGAGACTCGATGCGGTCTCGAAATTCCCGGGAAAAACGAGACTTTCGAGACTATTGCAATAATACTTATAGGCACACTCATAGGATCGGCATTTAGGCATTTTATGGCCTATTAGCGAACACATCACAGTTTACACTTTACAATCCAGTATTTGATGATGTTCGGTGTTGTTCGATGTTCCAGATTTATCAAAATCCGCTTTCCACATTCCACAGCAGTAATACTTTTTTTTTATATATGCCCTTTTTTGGTTTCTAAAGTCATAAGACTATACCACCTTGTCTTATCCTTGTTTTAGATTATACTAAGAGCTGCTCTACACTGAATATTATTAAGATTTGTCTAAGTATCAACTGTATCGTTATTCCCGGTACCAAAACCATCAGTCTCGAGTCTCAAAAGTTCAAAAAAGTAAAAAAAAAAGGTTCCCGGCATGAAAGCCTTTGTTACTAGCCAAGCGTGCTCCATCCACGACCTAGAGTTAGGACTCACCACAGTGATGGGATATGCCGGGTTGATGATGGTGTAGAGCAGGATGTGGTTGGGGCGGGCGGGTAGCTCGCGCTTGCGCCGCGGTTCGCTCGCCATGTAGCTGTTCCCATTGCTCTGTAACAATCATACATACACACGGTCAATTTTTAATCATCAGAAAAAAAACATACGCATTGTCAGTTTCCGTTACTGAACACGACAAAAAATCTTGAAAAAATTAAGTCGATCTTTTGTCAAAATACATTTTATTAAAATTGGATAACTGTTACCGTTAGTCGTTTTCCAATGGATTGGCGTCAGGCGGTACCCTTTATTGACAATAATTTAAGTTTTATTCATGTTTTTATTCATTCAAATTCTGACTGCACAGATACAACGTAGTACCCCGTCTGCATTGCCCATTTAATTTTTTTTTGTATTCTAAAATTGGTGGTGTATAGATAGATAGAAAATACCTTATTGCACTTAACAAATAGTACAAAGGCGAACTTAATGCTATGTTACATTAATCTTTCAGCTAAACCTTTATTTATTGTGGACAATAGCGTGGGTAGTGCATGAAGAACAGTAATGATTATTATTCTAAATAAATATATAAATTATATAATATACATTTAGAGATATATATATATGTATGTACATAAATAAATAAATATAAAGTACCTACTTAAAAAGTTGATCATTGAAAAAAATAGTTCATGGATATGATTAGCTCAAAGATTTTATATCAAGAAATATTTTTTATATTACAGCATAAGCTATAATAACTACTACAATCTATATTACAAAATATACTATATAATATGTTGAATAATTGCGAACGCTCTTTAATTCAGACCAATCACAGCACAGTCGCCCTCTGATTGGTAGGTTAGGTATATTGTTTTTTTTATCTTTGCCTTTTTCTGGCCGCTCCGAATTGGGTTACCGTTTTGTAAAATAACGATTTAAATACCATAAATTTGTGAACGGTTCTATTTCATAGTAGACTTTCGTAGTGTTATTTTTCGAAATGTGAAAATACGTCTTTAAAATAGGTAAAATTTTCAAAATTTCCTGTAAGAGTATTTCATCAAACAGTTAAATTAGTTGTTGTTCGAAACTCTAACGCACCTCTAATAGTTCCAAATCCTGTTTGAATTCCGTTCAGGTTCCCAAAATTAGGGATTTAACTAAATTGAGACCAGTAGAATCACCAAACTTTTTGACAAGAGTATTCGTAACGAATTCATCACACGTCGTAGGTTAGTAATAATTTTTTTTAAAGTCATACAAACTGTTGACTACACTATGACAGATTTGATACGAATAGGTAAGCTTGTTGGAAAAGTTCGGTGATAGGTCTACAGAGTTAACCAAATACACGTAGGTACACCGATTGTGTCAGTAACGAAACGATTGGCCCAATTTGTACGATGAAGCGTGGTCGACTCTCTTCACACTAAAGCGTCGATGAAACAAGGTTTTTTTACACGCTACGTGCCAGCGAGTTCGCTTGTAGCTTGTAAACTCGCCCAGTGTCATCGGCTTTTTTACAATCCACTTGTTGACAATCCTTCCCGAAAGCTAACTCGCTCACTCGCTGTTTTGTAGCATGTAATAAAGCCGTGTGTCATCGACGCTTTAGTGTAGCGCCACATTGAGAACCTTGATTTTTTAAGTCGGTTAAAAAGGGCATATTGACGACACGAATGGTCGAGTAGCAAGTGCGTTGGACTGCTTCGCCGAATGTCGCGGGTTCGACAGGATAACATGGTGTGATGAACATCGGTGCTTGGTTTGAGTTTGGGTGTTTTCTATGTATCCTACACTAATCTTCACCGCGGTTGGGTAGTAGTAGGAAAGCTTTTGACTTCCACCACCCGTCTTCGTCTGATGAATATTCATAGAGCGTGTCTGATTACGTTTGTTCAAGGATCTGACAAAGACTAGCAAAGTGTCTTGTTAGTTAATGATAAGGTAAATCCTTCTCATGACCGAAATAATAATAATTTTATTTTAGACACAAGAAATGTACAATGTAGCTTAAATAGCCCACCCTACTAATATTATAAACGCGAAAGTTTGTAAGGATTGATGGATGGATGTTCGTTACTCTTTCACGTAAAAACTGCTGAATGGATATTAATTAAACTTTACAATAATATAGCTTATACATCAGAATAACACAGACTACAATTTATAAAGTTATTGTGTAATTTGCTACTCGATATTCTAATCCTGCGCAGACGAAGTCGCGGGCACCAACTAGTCAATATATAATTTAAAAGGCTGACTTTCTGACAGACGACGAACAGGCCAAACCAAAAGTTTAAAAACATTTAATTTTTTATTGAACACGATCTTTATAAAACGAAAGTTTTGAATTTTCGCTTTCAAAAATTAATAAATAAATAAATAAATGACTCAAGCCAACAACAACTGAATGGTATGGAAACAGTAAAACACAACGATAGCGCGTTCTAGCTTTTGTACATTCTCGCCAGCGCCATCTAGTTTTGCTTACACGAACTAATAATGCCAGAATTTTATAAAATCTAAAAGTGTTCCGTGGAACTCGTAGGACTTATTGGTTCATGCGACTAATAATAACTTTCGAATGAAAATAGACAATAAAATGTTTTAGTATAATAAGTGACTTTGGCACTTCAGTGTTAAATAAATATAAGTAGGTGGGTACTTAACTTGGCTACATCCCATTTGGACAATGTTTCATTTCGTAACCCTTGTTAAATACCTACGCAAAAGTGGCATTTCGTAACCTTTCTATTTTTCATACATTTAGTAGCATTTGGGGAACCATCATTTTAGTTAGATACAGTAAGCTTACATTTCTTTAACTATGATATATTTACGAGACACTAGTTACTTCCTCCTTATTATTACCTATTTCTTTATACGGACACTGATGAAATAATGTTACTTCGTGGTATAGATTAAAATATACAGGGTGGAAAAAATCAATGGGCCCTGGATGGAAACCCCTTTAGTTAGATTTATTTTTAATAAGAAACAAAACTACATTCACAGATTTCTTGACAATTTTACCTAAACCGGAATCAAACAAGCTAAAAATTTCAAAAAATAAAAACTCGCTATTTTATTCTATTTATTGATAGGATTATTTATTTAGGCTACAATTTCTCTTATAAACATTTGGAATAAAAAAGATCATGATATCTCACATGAATTTAATTTTATCATCAATTCTATTATGAAGGACGCGTAAACATGAAAGAAAATTATTACCTTTCTAGGTATTTTTTTTTTCAATATATTTTTAGACATTGATACTTGAACTATTAAAAATTACAATTTTGTTACACTTTAATGATTTAACTTATAAGTTGTGCTAAGTAAACCCCTAGTTACACAAATAAATAAACAAATAAAACACAATAAATTTGTGTATATACAGATTTAGTCATTTTGAAATTCACTTCGTGTAGCCTTTTGCAAAGTATTGTGGTGAATGCTCCTAATAACACTTTCTCATATTATCTTATACGACAGACGAGTGTAAGACCAAATATGTAGCAGAGAGATTTTATCCTTAACAATAATCCTATCGATTAGTAGAACTATATATAATAACGAATTTTTATTTTTTGAATTTTTTAGCTGGTTCGATTCCCGGTTTAGGCAAAATTGACAAAGAATCTGTGAATGCAGTTTTGTTTCATATTAAAAATAAAGGAATGTTTCCTTTAAGTAAAATAATATATCTTAAGGATTTAAAGGGGTTTCCCTCCAGGGCCCATTGATTTTTGCCACCCTGTATAGTATAGACAAAAAAAATTGCAGGTCTAATCCATGTTTTTGCTACGATAATTTATCTAGTTTTTGAAGGCGCAAGGCGTGATTTAAATGTAAAACATTTTTGTATTAGGAATATAAGCAAAACTGATAAAGCTGTGATTAAAAGTATTCAACATGAACGATGTGTTAGATATTTATTTTACCTGACTGTACTATTCAAGCAAAAGGTTTGCCAAATGAAACTAAATACACGCTACTTTGAAAAGTTGTCCAAATGCTACTAAATGTATGAAAAATAAAAAGGTTGCCAAATGCCACTTTTGCGTAGGTATAAAACGAGGGTTACGAAATGAAACATTGTCCAAATGGGATGTAGCCCTTAACTTTTATATTTTTTTCCACATCTCATGTGAACGAAAATAAAATTCAAAATGTCAAGTGTATTGATATAGTAAATCCTAGGACAAACACGCGAGCACGAGCATTACCTACATTAGGCGACATGTAAAATGTCGAATTCAATATGAATAATGTAACATAAACTGAAAGGTCGAAGGAATTTGGAAGTTAAGCCGATGTTGCCATGATTCAGAAAAATTCAACTGTTTTTTGACTGTCAGGTAATATGAAAATTTTATGATAAAACTCGGTTCTATAACGAAATATTATAGGTACCTATCAACAAATTATATAAATATATTTAGTAATAAATCCGCTTGATTTCTAAACAAAGGTTTTAATTAACTTAACTTTAGTTTAGAACTTTAGTACATATTACTATATTATAAACCAAAGAGTCAACGAACAGAAAACCAAAGTTTAAAGATACGACACGTGTTTCGCCTCTACACGAAATCTTTGTTTAGAAATCAAGCGGATTTATTACTAAATATATTTATATAATTTGTTGATATTTATGGATTTCCGCAAAGTAACGCCTGAATCAATTAATTATAGGTACCTACTTTAAAATCTGAGGCTAGATGAACATCGCAAAATTAGTGATAAAGCGAAGAGGGTTATAACTGTCTTAAAACAATTGAAAACCTGATGAGAAAAATGCAGTTAATTGTTTAAACATAATAGTTTTATTGTGTCACTAATTACCTGTGTGTGTTTTATATATTGTGTTTGTTTTGAATTGATCACATAGACTATTATATTTTTTAATATTCAGCCTGCATAATATGTGGTATTAATAATAAGAACGAACGAGCCATTGGCAATAATTTTGACAAACTATTAACTCGTACAAACTAAATAAAGGGTTTATCTATCTAAACCTAGCTATTTTAGACTGTACTTAACGAGTATTTTAGGTGCATTATCGTATGAAAGACACGTATAAACAGAGTTTGAAACAGATTATGCGAGCGCATATCATGAGGTTGCCATATTTATTCAAGAATTTAATTTTAGTTGGCAGGTATTATTATTGTGTTAGGACGAGAGTAAAACGGAACGTATATGCCAATTTGCGCGGGAGTAAGTAATGTTAGAGAGATTTAAAGGAGTTGTTATGCATGTAAACGTCAATTTACTCTGCAATCATGACTGATTTATGTACGCTTTATTGGCTTGGATGCTAGCTTACATCATTAAGTTATTACAACATTTGCAACGTATGCAAAAAAATATTTTTGTACATTATTGTGTTAGGACGAGTGTGAAACGGAAGTGAGAAGAGTGGCTAGTCTCCTCCGCTGGTAGTAGGTACAATACGTACATACAAACAATACGTATCCATTGGTACTGTTATCCACAACACCTATTATCGATGGCAGACCAGCGTTGGTTGATATACCTACCAACCAACATATGCTGAGTCGGAGACCTTTTTGCACCACGCTATCTGTATATTGTATTAACATCGTTTATTTATTTTTTTCATATGTCTATAACTGTTTGTGTATACTGTATCGTGTGCAAATAAATATTTAATAATAATAATAATAATAAACGTTCACTCACTCACACCCCTGCACTAGGATTCCCTGTGTCGCAGGTGGCATGGACACATACAAGACACCACAACATCCAAGACCCGAGAACAAACATTTGTGTTCGTCACAAATATTTGCCCCGGCCGGGGATCGAACCCTGAACACCAAGCTTCGTAGGCATGGTCACTAACCAACTAAGCCACGGTGTCGTCGCTTTTTCATTTTCATTTTCATTTTCATTATTAGATGTAACAATATTATAAACTTTAGGCACTCAATATCTCACTTAAAATCAATCGAAAGTTAACTAAAGCAATGAATGTTTCGACATCGATTCACAATTATGAACCATCAGTTGTGTACGGAGTTTATATGATCTACTTTTCATTAATAAATCGAATTAATCTCAATAATTTACGTAAGTTGTAAAATTAATACAAAAAACATTAGGCCCTTGGAGACCAGGGGCACACAAAATCTACAAAGATCTAGCTGATAGGCTAAAAGAATCTACACGTGACCAGAATGCCGGCTTCTACTTTGCATAGCGTATAAACATTGCCATTCAACGTGGCAATGCCGCCAGCGTTCTGGGCACGTTGCCTTCTGGTGATGACAAACACCGACTGGGTTATTTATAATTTTATTTTATTTTTTTATATCAAGTGTAATCCTACATCACATACCTACAACACAAGTATAACACTTAGTGTAGGCACTTCAAACCAAAAAATAAGCATCACAAGCCATATATGTTATTTTTAGATTATCATAATATTTTTAAGCTTGTTTATCGTACAAATAAATTTATCTTTATCTTTATCTTTAATCCAAATCTCTAAGTAGGCAATCTGTTATTTATGTTTAAATTATTAAAAATGTTTTATACAAAAATCAAACTTTTCGTCTTCCGGTTCGACTACTAATTAAAACTCCCGTCATGCAAAACAAACACACTACATTCAAACAAATCACCGAACAAACGATCCGTTAATTAAACACAGGGATGGGAATAAAAAGGGGAAATATATCATATGACACGAACAGTGGCTGGAGAGTTACCCTATCTATACTATATGATGTAGGGAAGGGGTAAGGTAATGAGAGAGAGCGATAAAAAGCCGGATGTTTATATTTTTAACTGCCATTAAACGTTATATTCACTAATCAATAAAATGTAATTTGTTAAACATTTTGGATAACTGAGATTTTATCATTT
Organism: Lobophora halterata; assembly: GCA_932526365.1. Classification (NCBI taxonomy): domain Eukaryota; kingdom Metazoa; phylum Arthropoda; class Insecta; order Lepidoptera; family Geometridae; genus Lobophora; species Lobophora halterata. The sequence goes on along the minus strand of OW052027.1, from coordinate 5,913,066 downwards.
TTTTGTAATTTTTATATATATAAGTAATGTAAGTTTTAGTCGGATAGCTAATTGAGAAGTGCTCGAAATTCGAGTTGCAAGACCCATCCGGAACGACAGACAGACAGACACACAGCCAAGAAAATTACTTAATAAAAACGTACCAAAAATACTGCTATTAGCGAAACAGAAAATAATAACATTTTTTGTAGGTTTACAAGACCTTTAACTTCTCCAAAGTTTCATGGCTTAGCAATCAAGGTTGATTTATACCTACATTGGCTTCGGTTGCTACGGAACTCTCAAAATCAACAAACCGGATAACGGCCAACCCTAAACATCTCTGAAAAACAGTGTTGTGACAAATTATCCCGGAATTAATCCCGGTGTAGCGCCACTCGAAACGTGTCAGTGTATTTTTTTTTTACACATTTTTGTTTGCGTTTGACAGATCGACATAATGGTGTATTTAGGGATTTAACTGTTGGATAACGACGAGTAACTCGCGAGGTGATTAATACATTTCGGATTATTTAAAAATATGTACCTATTGGTATTTTCCACCGTAATCACCGTATCAAAAACAAAATTATAAGAGGCAAAACAGAGGCAAGGATGTGGTTCAACGGATCCTAGGTCTTCAATGAAACTGGGCAGGGCACTTACAGAGGTTAAAAAAGAATAGATGGAGTCAAATTATAACTAACTGGACTCCCCGAGAAACTGGACTCCCCGAGACGTGTCTCGGGGAGTCCAGTTAGTTATATCTAGTATATAGTATGTAGTAGTAGTAGTAGTAGTTAGTTATATTAGTTCCGTGGAACGGAGAAGGGGAAGACCAGCTACCCGCTGGAGCGACGACATAATAAAAGTGGCTGGAAAACTATGGGCTTAGAACAGCTGGAGACAGGAAAAAATGAAACACACACACACACACTACACATATTATATAGTTATATAATCCTTAAGTTATTTGTAATATGTACATAATTTGTGTAAAGGAAATAAAAGCTTTTCTTATTTTTATTTTTTTCGGTATTTTTCACACGTACTATTCTAACTTTTGTCGTGCCAATGGTTTATTATTAGTTTTTTATTAATTGTTACTTCAATAGGCTAGCGTTTAGTTACTATCCTGTCTAGAGCCCTTGATGGCCAGTGACGATGTAAATAATATTGAGTAAGATGCAACGTTATTTCATATAATTTTCATAAAACTTTAGTAGTTGAGATCTTGAAAAATTTAGTCTTATTTTCATCCTTCCGACCGGAACACAGTAATGACATCACTGGCATTACTGCTTTGCGGCAGAATATCTGGCACTGTGTTGGGTGCCCATCTAGGCAGCATCCGGCACCACTCCCAACGAACGGTACAAATAACTTCAATATAATATGACTTTTATGTAAATTAGCTTACAAAGTAAAAAGTTAGTGCAATGCGTATCGTTCGAGTAAAATTAATTAATAAAGCATGTACAACAAAGTGAAGCAAATTATTCAAACTCGTAAAAACACAGCAGACGGCACCGGGTGTGAGTAAATGAGGAAGATACACCGGAAGTTACTTAGCGAGAGTCAACAAAACACTTATAACTGAGATGTACACGCCTTATAACTTGTAATCGAGCTTGTGATAAAAGAAAAAGACTTGGAAAAATATTTGACATTATTCGGTTTATTTTAGTAGATGAGAGAAACAGTGTTGGCCGAGTGGAGGTGCCTCAGCTTTCGATCCGAAGGTCGTGAGTTTGAACCCGGTCGTACACCATTTTTTCTGTTCAGAAAATCTATGTGTGCATTAAAACACGTGATTAACGGTTAAGGAAAACATCGTGAGGAAACCAGCATGTCATAGAACCTAAAAAGTTCGAAAACATGTGTCAAGTGCACGAAAGGAGCCTCTTCGAGGCGCACTTGACATCCTTTCACCATTAGAAAGATCACAAAGAAAGGCTTTAAAAATTAACCACCTCATTATAACGTAATAATCTAATCACTTTCTCGTATCCACGGTACCCTAATTTTATCTTTTACAGTGAAAATTATCTTTTGATGGGAAAAACCAACTGAAAATTGGATTAAAACCCCTAATTTTATCTTTCACAATGAAAATTATCTTTTTGCGGAAAACCAAATGAAAACTGGATTCAAACCAACCCTTTTTGTGATTAGAGATAAAATAAAGGTATTCTTTCGTTTGCAGAATTTTTTTTGTGGTTATTTATGTTTATAGTAACTTGCTTGGGACACGAACGCACAGTGTGCAATATGCCCATAGAATCGGACATTCTGATTGAAGTTCAGCATTCGATGCGTCTTATTATTCTATATGCTAGAGTAGAACTCCTAGAAGCCAGTTCTGTGTAGATAACTACGGAATAATTTTTCAAAGTGTAGCTACTTAATAAAAGGTATAAAAAGTACAAAAACCCGATTTTCTCGAAAATTTAATATTTGACTGTGAATTTCAAAGCGTAATATAATTAATCATGTAAAACAGCGTTTCTGAAAGACAATTAGAACGCGAGTAATTTCAAAAAATCATTCAAATGCTTTTGTGTTTTTTTTCTCGATTTCTGTGCATTTTGCGCACCTAAACTTATTTTTATAATTAAAGCTATTGTGTATTTTATAAACACAAAAAAAAATCAGCATTCTTATTCGTTTCGATTCTGAGATAAAAATATTTTTAAATTTTGAGTCGAAGCGCCTATAATTTTTTGGCGATAATGACCTCGGAAGGTTTGATTTCAACTTGAAGTAGAGAAAATAAACAGTATGATAAGAGTATGATTGTATAGGATACATATTCAAGCGATCGCTATTGTATACCCGACTGCGAAGAAAGATGATAATGTTTTTCAGTGTTGTATGGCTAATAAGACGCCTTCAACAATAGCGATCGCCTGAAAATGAATCCTATACAATTATACTCTTATAATACTGTTTATTATTTCTACTTCAAGTTGAAATCAAACGTCCCGAGGTCATTGACGCTAAAAAATGATAGGCGCTTCGACTCAAAATTTAAAAATACTTTTATCTCAGAATCGAAACGAATAAGAATGCTGTTTTTTTTTGTGTTTATAATACACAATAGTTTTAATTATAAAAATAAGTTTAGGTGCGGAAAATGCACAGAAATCGAGAAAAAAAATCAAAAGCATTTGAATGATTTTTTGAAATTACTCGCGTTCCAATTGTGTTTCAGAAATGCGGTAAAGCTTGAAAAATACTGTTTTGTATGATCAATTATATTACGCTTTGAAATTCACAGTTAAATATTTAATTTTCGAGAAAATCGGGTTTTTGTACTTTTTATACCTCCAAAGTACCTACACTTTGAAAAATTATTCCTCAATAACTATACAGAATTTGCTTCTGGGAGTTCTACTCTAGCTTATAGAATAATAAGACGCATCGAATGCTGAGATTCAATCAGAATGTCCGATTCTATGGGCATATTGCACACAGTGGAACGTCAAGAGACTAATTTATATACAATTAATTAATTACCAACGATGCGTACCGATTGACTCAAGGCCATAGGATAACGACTAACGGTAACAGTATGTTCAATTTTAATCCTAATAGGTATTGTTGACATGTGGATTGACAATGACATAATGTAGGCCAATGACAGCTGTCAGACACGGACTTGACTAGAGAGAATCTAGAGAGATGTGACGATCATTGGATTAATATAATTTTATTACAGCTTTACGGTGAATTTTAGCACAATAAGTAAATATTAAATATTAGTAATATTCTACAGTATTTATTCTGAAAAATAATCGATTCAATTTTTTTAAGTTTTCTATGCCATACTTAGCTGTGTTTAGAAACGGCAACTGATTATGCGTTTTATTATTTCTGGTAATTAAAAACTTGTGGCGTATAAAAAAACATAATGTGGGATTAACTACGTGGACTTCTTCCTATCATGTCACTAGTTCTTTCGAAAAAGTGTGGTGAAAGGATTTCAAGTGCGCCTCCACTCCAAGAGGCAAGATGAAATTACTGGTAACTTAGGATTAGTTTACGTAGGTTTTCTTACATTTCGTAATAACCGATTAAATTCAGACGAAAACCTCTGTACTCTGTCCAACCATATAAAGGTGTTACCTGACTTTAAACAACCCAAGAAATTATCACAACCAACACGCAAATTCTCATCGTGAAAACGCGGCATCAGACCTTTATAATTCGATTCCCAAAATCACGACGATCCATTTACGCCCTTTATAAACAGCCAAAATAAAATCAGGCCCTTGATAACGAGCACGCGTTATTCTCTTCCTTCTATTTTGATACCATTTTGTTTCTGCCACAAGCGGTTTTGTTGTTGAGGAAACCGTCCGGTCACAAAACAGAAACAAGTAATGTATCACGTTTTCATGCTTTTGTTTGCTCTATCTTGCTTCTTTTACGAGATATACAGGGCGTCCCACGGATATGCCACATGGAGGGAAAGTACCTTGAATATTGTAGATGGAACATTTTACTTAAGAACACGTTATTTGAATTCAAAAAATAATTTAAACTGCATTCACAGATATTTAAATAATTACATGGTTGAACCGGGAATCGAACCCGTTACACGAGAAAAATAATCACTCTGTAGCTTTATCATACCGATCTAAAGGCTTCATAATAAAGATTATTTTTTGCTAAATAACATAGTGTCACAAATAAAAGGGAAGACCATGAATTTTAACAATTGATGTGAAACTTTGTTCAGAAAAATGAAAAGTTTACTAGGACCAGTATCAAAGTGTCCACGAGCTACAAGCAGAACTTAGACTGATTATTCTAAATATCCACCACAACAAGATCAAAATATCGACAGGGAGCGAAATAATCAAATAGTGCAACTTTGTATTCAACAGGAAGGAACTCATTATGAGCATCTGATAAATTGATTAATTTTGTATTAAAATTGTTAAAACTCATGGTCTTCCTTATATTTGTGACACTATGTTATTTAGCAAAAAATAATCCTTATGTTGAAGCCTTTCGATCGGTATGATAAAGCTACAGGGTGATTTAATTTTCTCGTGTAACGGGTTCGATTTCCTGTTCAACCATGTAATTATTTAAAAATCTATGAATGCAGTTTAAATTGTTTTTAATATTCAAATAATGTATTTTTTCAGTAAAATGTTCCATCTACAATATTCAAGGTACTTTCCCTCCATGTGGCATAGCCGTGGGACGCCCTGTATATTTTACTTATACAAAAATTTTATATTTATACGTAAAAACATTTTTAAATTAAGTACCTATGCATTGTCCTTCATTGAGTTAATAATAAATAAATAAATATTTTGGACCTCTCACACAAGTTGACTTTCACTAATTTACAACTTGTGTCTCGTTTATTAATTAGTGAAAGTTTCAAAGATAGCCAATCGGGAAGTGGGAGAACTTAGAGTTGCAAAATTCCACCCGGAACGACAAACCGACGAACAAGAAAATGACTTCATAAAAACGTGGTAAATAAATACAATAGATTTCAGTCAATGAAAGAAATAAAAACCGAACCTGCGAATACTTGTGTCGAAAGACTCACACTTGACCATTCATAGAACAAGATTCTTTTGTCTTAAAGTACCATTAACCTCTTCATTGAACAGCTCAACTACTCGTAATCCCAACTTTACCAAACGCTCCCATTGGAGGGCGTTCGGAACCGGAAAATATCCGGTTTGAACTGGTTTTCTTTTGAATCGGTCCGCATTGTCCGGACTTTGTCACGGCGGTGGCTATTCAACGGTCAGCCGGATTAGGGTTGTCGCAAGTTTAGCTTCTTTTCGTCACATAACAATGGAGGATTCTTATCGTGATGTTAAAAACATGTTTCGCACAACACACCTAGATTTTTCTGATAATCCTCACGTTTCGGATTTCGGCGAGTCAACATCTCCCGAGGATGGCTCATAGATAAATCGTTCTATGAATTGGATGAATTTATTGCAATTAAAAAACTTTTTTGACATTATTTTAATATTATTCATTATCAATAATTTACACTTATTTAGTAATTTATATTTTATATAAAAAAAATAACACTCAATTTGTGTGAAAAACACACAACATTTTTTTTTTCTTAAATTACAGAGGTTAACAAAACCACCGCCGACAACAGCCTATATTTACAACATTCAACAAGATAAATAAGTACTTCGAGTACATTCGTAATTGAATTCCTCGCTCGAGGCGGGCGGAGTAATGAGCGCTCGTTAGTGTTGCCTCCATTTTTATTTACTTTGGATATGGCTTAAAAGTCCCAACTTTAGAGCGAAATATATTATAAACAAACTATATTTACAATTAATCCATTTGAAAACGATGGGTAGGTAAATTACAAAAAAATATTAATTGTTCCTATGTAATACGATTATTTTTTGGCGACAATCTCTCTGATCGCTTTATCCGAACATTTTTAAATCAAAAATTCTGCAATGTTGTACAGTTCAACATAATTTTTGAGCACGCCAAATTGAAAGAAACAAACAATAGAAAGAAAAATATTTGTATTATAGTATATATATACAAATATTTTTCTTATATATATTAAAGTATTTGCAAGATCCGAGTAGCACAAAGGCCAATGGAGCGCGCCATGCTCGGTATCTCCCTACTCGACCACATACCTAACGTGGAGATACGACGGCGTACGAAAGTCGTAGACGTGGGTATGCGGATTGCCAGCTTGAAATGGAGATGGGCAGGACATGTTGCCAGACGGGACGACGACCGATGGACCAAGGCGTTAACGGAGTGGTGGCCCAGGGACGCGAAACGCCAACGAGGCAGACCACCTGCCAGATGGACATTGCTGCGGTAGCGGGCAAATACTGGATGCGTCTCGCACAACATCGCGACAAGTGGCGTGATAAAGAGGAGGCTTATACCCAGCAGTGGGTGCAGACGGGCTGATATGATGATGATGATGATAGAAAGAAAATACATATTATAAAGTTTCAGATAGTAAGTATTTAGTAAGTAGGTTTTTTAATGTAAACTAAAAACCAGGTGACAGTGTATGTAGGTGACATAACGTAATATTTACCTACTACGCTTATAGTTACTAAAGTTAAGTATAAAGATATTGGTTGGTTGAGTTGAAGAGATTTTGAGTTCTTTGACTAGCAAAATTAGTTCAAGGGTTTAGGAAATTTTGAGTCCGTAGGTAGACAAGCCAAATAGGACACGCGAGATATCTTCATTTGGAGCGTACTAGTTAAAAAAAGTTCTTATATAAAAACCCATTAAAATTGAATACGGTGGCAGAATGTAAACGCTGCGTTGACCATAGACTGAATAGAGCTTCATTATCTGTGGGCCGCGTCAAAAGGCGGGAAATTGTACGGGAGGTTTCATTCTTTGTGTGAACTCTTTTTGCCGTTTTTCTGTAAAAGGATTTGGTATGACGTATGAGTTTTTCATAGGTTTTTTAGTTCCGGTGTGAAAGGTGAAAGGTTAATTTATTACAAAAACATAATAAGTAAACAATAACACTTAATAACTACTTACTTAAAATAAAAACATTTATAAAAAATTAGTTATCACTGTGTCTTAATAAATTTAAGTGTTATATTTGTCCTACCCACTTAATGCTGCTTGAAGTATATATTTTTTCTATTCTTTTCTATTCAATAAGTGCTTTGATTGTTGCTCCAAAAATAGCGGCAAAAATAATATTCTTATTCTATTCGTTTATTTATCCTGGCACTCCACGTTGTTTTATAATATTTTTCCTCATTCGAATATTTTTATTGTAAGTAGGTACTCGTATATTTTAGAATATCCGTCTGTTTGTTTGGTTGGTAACAGGACTATTTTCATTGATATTAAATTTATAAATGTATTGAGAAAACATACTGAAGGATAACAAATATAAGTACATCGGTATATAAATAAACAAACATATTCAATTGACTCGAGCGAGACGCAACGCTACGAATTGGGCGTGAGAGTTTCTTTAAATATGAGACACATTAGTAAAGACTCATATTTTAACGGAAAAAACGTGACTAACTAGAGTAGAAAAATAAATTGAAAACTTTCCGGCGCACGCGTGCTTTCCTAACGCGCGTTTCTTTTCAATTGAAGTGTGTGTACACTTCAATAGAATTCGGGGTTTGAAATTGGGCGTTTTGAAACGCGCGTCATCAAAGCCCGCTATACAATACGGCCGACGTATCTTAGCGAGTCTGAACATTTGTATTTTTGTATTTATTTATTTTACTTTAACTAGAACGGCTTACACCAATTATACTAATTAAAGATTATACATTTGTCAGAACATTACATTATTCAAAACATAAAAGTCATTAAAATAATCAATAAATATTAAAAGTTCAAAATTAAAATATTAAAGTTTCTTATACGTCCTCGCAAAACTGTAGACACATAAATAAAATCTTCTTCCATCCATCCGCAAACAGATCACAGTCCGGGTTGATCGCCAGGAGGGCGTTGAGAGCAGCAAGGGTGCGGGGCAGGGGCGAGTAAGCGCGCGCGTCCGTGCGGCAGCGGGGCACAGCGAACAACCTATGCTTCCTTAACCGGCGATAGTTGTCAGGAGTGAAGAATTGTGCCAGCTCGTTATGTAGATCAGGAGCGTCGATCAAACCGCGGAAAATTTTACAAACTGTGACGATCTGATCATTTGCTCTTCTGGTTTCTAAGGAATTAAAGTTGAGGCAACCTTGCAAGAATTTAGTCGGGTACATATATGGGTAATAGCCAAAGTTGTGCTTGTAGAGGTACCTAAGGAAAGCTTTTTGTACCTTTTCCAATTGAAGCTTGTAAGTGCTCTGATGCGGGTTCCAAACGCAAGCGCTTGCTTCCAGTTTAGTACGGACTAGTGCACTGTACAAGAGCCGAATGACATGCTCGTTCTTAAAATCACGCGCATTCCGCAACACAAAGCCTAGGCGCTGGAACGATTGCTTGGCTACTGCAGATATGTGCCCGTGAAAGGTGAGCTTTTGGTCGAAAGTAACGCCTAGATCTCTCATTGCTATAGTTCGAGTTACTGTAGTGTTATCAATCTTGTAATCGTTTAGCGTTAGGTTCCGCTTCCTACCAAAACTCATTACATAACACTTGGAAATATTGAAGTTCATTTTGTTGGCAACACTCCATTCATGTACTGCTGTGATGTCTTTCTGTATAGCTACACAGTCTGCTTCCGACTCTACTACAGAATACAGCTTCAAGTCGTCAGCGTAGAGTAGGCACTCTACATGTTTCAGGACAGTAGGTAGGTCGTTTACCATCAGGAGAAAGAACAATGGACCGAGAATAGAACCCTGACTGACCCCAGAACGAGTATGATAAGGAGCGGATTCGTAGATACCTAGTCTAACATATTGTTGACGATCTCTCATATAATCGGCAACGAGTCTGAGAAGGTTTGGTGCGAAACCGATGCCGCTAAGCTTTGTAAGAAGAATATTATTATTTACTTTATCGAAAGCCTTTTGGAAATCAAAATATAGAACATCCACTTGGCGGCCTCGATCAAGATGCACTGAAATGTATTCTACGAGCGTCAGTAAGTTAGTGTTAACTGATCTTTTTGCTCGAAAGCCGTGCTGTGCATTAGTTAAGTACTTTTCTACTTGAGAGTATATTCGCCGGTGGATAATATTTTCGAACACCTTTGCAGGCGAGGACAGTATCGCAATGGGTCGGTATTCCTCAACGGCGCTTTTCAGAGAGCTTTTAGGAATGGGAGTAACTCTAGATATTTTCCATTGTGGAGGGTACCGCCCAGTACTCAAACAGATGTTAAAGATATGACAAAGTGGGGCAGACATAACGTTACTCAGACGCTTAATAATGCTAGATGGTATATTGTCTGGCCCTATAGAACTACTGGACTTTAACTTTTTAATACCGTACTTCACATCTTCCAGCGAGAACCTAAGTATATTAACGTAGTTACTATTAGGCCCTGTATCGAGTCTGTTGATTTCCTCGGCATCTAAATTTGGGACATCTTTTAGGAAGACACTAGCGAAAAAGGTTGCAAATGCTTGAGCAGCCGCTACCCCTGTGTAAGTTTCGCTTTTGTAGGTGACATCAGGTTCGAACCCTCCCTTTGATCGCAAACTAGTGACATGGTTCCAAAATTTACGAGGATCGATTTTGAGGTCGCTTTCAATTTTGCTCATGTATTTACTATAAGCTTGTGCTATTCGACACTTGAGGGAGCTTCTGAGGCTAGAAAACTCTTTGTAGTTTTCACTTGATTTATTGCATCTCCATGTGCTATGCAACTTACGTTTGCGTTTTATGTCTTTTATGATAACATAAGCTATGCGAACTTTAGCGCATGTACACACGTATTCCAATGTTTTATATGTACAATATATCAACGCGGGCGAAAGCGCGGGCTTATACTAGTTGGTTTATAAAAATAAATTGGCATCAACAGTTTTCTATTGCGTGTTTTCATGTGTTAAAGTTCGCATAGCCTATGTTCAGACTCGCCAAGATACATTCATTTTCATTCATTCATTCATTCATTCACACACTCACACCCCTGCACTAGGAATCCCTGTGTTGCAGGTGGCATGGACACATACAAGACATCACAACATCCAAGACCCGAGAACAAAGCCACGGTGTCGTCGAATCTTCTTCTTCTTCTTGGTCGTTACACTCTTGGCAGAGTGGTCGTGGTTGTCATGGTGGGGGTTGTGACACGCTTCACAATCCTGCGCCATTCATCTCTGACAGCGGTTTTCCTCGTGCATTCGTGTAAGGGACCATCTAGTGCTGCTTTGACTTGGCCAGTCCAACGCATTGGAGATCTTCCTCGCCCTCGTGTGCCCTCGACTTTTCCCTGTACCACCAGACGCTCGATGGACATTTCTCCACGACGCGACACGTGTCCGAAGAACGTGAGAATACGAGCTTGCACAATAGATGATAGACGCTGCTTGATGCCGAGTTCTTGAAGTATGGACTGGTCGTCGAATACGTCGGCCGTATTGTAAATCGAAACAGAATTCGTAGCATTCGTCTGTTGCGGCGTAGACGATAGCTACGGCGTAGCAGCGCTTAGTATTACAATCGCAAGTCCGCCAGGTAAGCCGTCGATTGGGCGTTAAGCGATAGCTAACAATATTTATTTTTTAATAAACAATCGATAAATATTTTGTACTTCTAAAAGAGTCTAACGGTTTTTTCAACCGACTTCAAAAAAGGAGTCCGGATGTTCTCAATCCGGTATGTTTGTTACCTCATATCTTTGTTTATAAGCAGATTTGAAAAAATCAAAATAACTGAAAAAAAAAGTGGTTGAAGTGAATAAAATTGCGTATTTTGCTTCCCTGTGACGTTTCAGTGGTGCCTACGGTCACAAGAACAGTCCGATTGCAGTCGGTTGTTGTATGTTTTTGTAAAACCTTGATTATGTGCTCTTCAACTCAAAATACATGTACAATAAATTTTAACCTCTGATTCTGCCTGATTAAGTTTAATATAAAGCGATAAATAGAAGCGATTTAATATATAGCGTCTATATATAATCAATTGCCAAAGTCAATGAGATAGCTGCCTTGTTCGCTGTTCCACAGAAAGCTGAGAGAGGTATTATTCACCAAATGTTACTTAAATACACACATAATACACGTTAAATGAATTTAAAATTGACAAAAACTTCATAAATACACTATAATTTAATTTAAACTCAAGATAGGTATATATTATTAATTATTATTTTATTTTGTATTTTTTCGATTTTGTCTTTTAAGATTAATGGTATAAAGTGTTGTTGTACATATATAATAGGTATACTTTTTGTTTGTAAAAACAACATTGCACGCCCGAGACGGCAGAATATATTGATACCAATGTAAATATTTAAGATCTGTAAAAACATATATTTCATGCAATAAATTAACTTTGAACTTTGATACATTGCACTTTTCGGAATGGCAACGAATTTTACTTTCGTTGTATAAAAAGGTGTCGATTCATTAACGACTCGTTCGGACGCGGTAGCGCGGGTTTTCCGCCGTTTTAAATTTAAATGCGATTCAATTTGGTAATTTAACTCGAATGAGCCAATTTAAGCCAAAATTAATGCTTCAATTTCGAAATCATTGTTATTTAAAACTCTGCGCAAACTGTGTGAAACTCAAATTCATTTAAAATCAACGTAATGTTTTTGATATACATTAACATAATTTAATTTTCATTAATATCATTTGGTGTGTGTGAAATTAGTCATTTTTGTAACTAGACTAATGCATACTCGCACCAAACTATCTAAACTACCTAAGCAATTACTTTACTCGCTAGGAAGATCTTAACGGTATAATACCCCGTTCTACGTATATATTATAAATTTTAATTTAATCTTAGTAAATCCCACTAGTATTATAAAATCAATTGTTGACAGATAGATGGATGTTTGCTCCTCAATCACACTAAAACTACTGAAGCAATTTGGCTGAAACTCTATATTGGTATAGTTTATGAACTGTAAAAGATATGGGCAACTTTTTGTTCCAGAACCGGCGTAGCCGCTTACAACAGCTAAAATAGTCTAATCTCAAACACCAGACCTGTAAATTTATTTTACTCATAAAATACTAAAATGGCTTTTAAATATAAAAACGCTTTCATCCAATTTCAGTACTAACCCCTAATTTCATAAGCTCTAATCTAAACTAGGGTTAACCCAAAACTTCGGTGGTTTTCGTTCAACCCAATTCATGTGCCGCACCCACCTCTGGTTTTTGCATTAACTCCATTCATATTACGAAAACCACAGACTAAATTGTTCTGCTGACTAAGTGGTGCGGTTGTAACTCGGCATTTCAACAAAATCCTATTTATTTATTAATTGTTGGTTTGGCGTTTGTATGTTGGTTGGTTTGTCCGTTTGTAAATTAAATGAGTTATTGAAAAGTAATCAATGAAACTTTAAAATTAGGGGTATAAACTTTAGAATAAAACGTTAGTTTTCAAAATACATGATTTGGGATATTTAAGTAGCTTCATAATCACGCCAAAACTACTGAAACTTTTAACACATAGTATGGTATTTATAAGGTGGAAAATAGACGTTATGAATTAACATAACTAATACCTATCTATTATGATTTATTATAATTTTGGCTACACCAGAATCCAAACTTAAGGCTTAAACAGAATCCAATGGCACTGCATCTGTCAAAATCCCATCAAGCCTATTCGGTTTAAAACATCCCTCAAAAATTGCACAATTGCACACAATTGCACATGGCAAATTCTAAAGCAAACCTGATGCACGAAAGGAACCTTTTCGAGGCGCACTTGAGATCCTTTCATCACACTGGTTTGAAAGAACTAGTGACACGATAAGAAGAAGAAGAAGGCAAATAAGGTAAGAAATCTGGGTTAAGAATTAAGTGCCCAGTCGGCCCTTTTCACAAAGGATTTTGAAAAATAAAGGATTTAACACAGGTGTTACCACGGTAAATAACTAGTAGCATTTATAATTTACAAACCACAAACAAAATTGTTCCATTTACTAATTGGTGTGGTAATTCACCTTTTAACAATGTAATGCGATATTCTGTTAAATAATTTAATTGTTGAAATAATTAATAAGTAAAGATTGATGTTTCTGAGAATATTGAATGTTATTGAAAGTTATTATTAAAATATATATAAATTAATAAAATTAAAACAGAGATTGACGACACGATTGGTTGAGTGGCAAGTGTGTTGGACTGCTACGCGTGTGTCACGGTGTCGCGGGTTCGATTCCCGCTTCAGGACGAGCACTTGTGTAACGAACATCGATCGGTGTTTGTCCTGAGTCTGGGTGTTTCTATGTATTCTATAGGGATAAGTATTTTTACAAAAAAAAGAATTGGTTGACGATAGTTTAACGTGACAACGTCATAACCAGCGTAACGGAACAATGAGAGTTACCGAATAGTGACGTCAACGTTTTATTTCGTCGATTCATTAGACGTAGTGACGTCAAAAAAAAAGTAGTTTTAAATTTTCTATCAGTTATCTGGTTCCTACAAGCTCTGCTTAGTTTGGGACTAGATAGCGTTGTGTGAAAATATATTGTGTGGCATGTAACATCCACCCACTACATATTTTATTTACCATGACTATTTAATACGTTACAAATACCACGCAGCCAAAACCGCGTACATCAGCTCAATACATATACAATTTCAACCCTTGAAACACCTACTTCCCAAAGACGCGTAATGAAACGTTTCATTTCTGATTCCGAGGAGATAGTTGCCCAATTTTATGTTTAATAAATATTGAATGAAGTTATTATTAAAATAGATATAAAATAATAATAATAAAACAGAGAAAATTTTGTTGTATGGCATGAAACATTCACCCATTGCATGTTTTATTTACCACAGACTATGTTTTACGCTACAAATACCACGCAGCCAAAACCGCGTACATCAGCTCAATACGTATACAATTTCAACCCTTGAAACACCCTACTTCCCAAAGACGCGTAGGTAATAAAACGTTTCATTTTAGATTCCGCGAAGATAGTTGCCCAATTTTATGTTAAAGATATCTTTTATGGAGTAGTAGAAGGGGGAACCCTTCAACGGAAACCGATTTTGGAATGGATTTTTCCTTGAATCATACACAAACGTGACAAAACTCAACCTGATGCCGAGTGTTGTTTTTCATAAGAAGCCCAGATTAGCTGTTTTCCGGTTTTTTACTCGACTATGAAGAAAAAGAGCAATATGTTTTAGGTACAGTAGTTTTAAGCCTTCTACTCGTTGTTCTCCATGTGTACATGTGTAATAAATAATTATCTATCTATCTCTCTCGTATGAAAGTGGGTATGTGGGTATGTGAGTCTTCTGGCACGCAGTTAAGGTCAAGATAGAATTTGACAAATGAGGCGTCATTTTATTCGTCTAGTTAGGTCATGCTATTCGTCTAGCTAGGTCGTGATATTCGTCTAGCTAGGTCATGCTATTTGTCTATCTAGGTCGTGCTAGTCGTCTAGCTAGGTCACGCTATTCGTCTAGTTAGGTCACGCTATTCGTCTAGTTAGGTCATGCTATTCGTCTAGCTAGGTTTGCATGAGAGTCGGCTACTTACATGTCAAAATGGCGACTAATTGTAATTGCTAATTATTATTGTAATTACGAACACGCGTTACTCGGCTACATAAATAAATTAAAGAAATAAGATGGCAGCTGTATGATGCCATTTGTATTTTTAGCTGACGTTATTCATGTGTCATGCCGTTACCATTTTTTCGCAAATAATTGACAAAACTCCACGTATAGAGTTGATTTGAGCTTTCCAGGATTGTGATCCGAAAAGAGACATGTCATTGGCTCAGCCCCTCGAGTGTGATTTCAGCTGGATTCCGCTGACGCGGCGCAGACATGGTGGAAAAACGGATTATCATCGTTTAAGGGAACACCGGGCTAGCTGGTTTCCTGGTGAGTTTACACCGGACTAGTTACTGGCTTACTAATGAGCGTAAGATGGAAGCCACTCTGGTTATTTTTGATAAAACATCACACAATTTAGCAAATACCTATATACGATGGTGCACGAAAGGAGCCTCCTCGAGGCGCACTTGAAATCCTTTCACCACACTGGTTCGAAAGAACTAGTTAAACGATAAGAAGAAGAAGCATATACCTATTTGCATTTTTCTAAATTATTTTTGTTTATACAAGGTATTTTAATTATATTTTTTTTTCACAGATTAATAACCTTTTCACTGAACCGTCAAACCTAGGCCTGAATTTGGTATTTCAGACCATAGCTGACGCTACTCTGGAAAACATTCTTGCATCGGCATGAAAATATCGACAAGACTCATCTACGTTTTCTTCTACGACATTTGGCCGAAGAGAAAACTGTAGACAAGCTTTGTCGAAGGCAAGATTGCATAGCTGTTTGCATTCTGTCACTCTTCACTATTTTTTGGTCACTTACTTACGAAAGTTACCTACTTCATGAAAGGATAATGAAATCTAGTCTACAGTTCCGATCTTTAAAGGTAGACATGGTAGCAAGAATAGAATACTAATTAATTCTACCTAGAGTATCTAGATACAGAGTTTTAATAGTAGACTCAATAGCCACAGTCCAGTTACTCGCCCGATATCTACTCGACCACTGTCAACACTCATTAGTCGCGCTGCCAAACCTATCAATCCAGTTTTCAACTATGTCCTAATCTCTTTAAGGTTCATTTTCGAGGTTTACCAATAGGGATTTGAGGTATCACCGCTTAAATAGGATCGGATGACCGCTGGGTGTTAAATCGGGATCCTTTAGTTGATATTTTTATCTCGATTTCGGGATATTGAATCTAAGATTGTATTTAATTGATGTATAGATAGGGGGTTGGGCGTTTATCTTATCGCATTGGCCGTTTTTTACGTCAATGACGCCAATTTTTTTTTCAATCATGTTCTAATAATTTTCGTCCTAAATTAAAAAACTTTGCGTCATCTAAATGTACTACAGCACAAAATGTACCTCTTTGTATTGCAAGACTTATTCCTTGGACCAGATAGGAGCCATCCCTCGGATCAGGAATCAAAAAAAAAATTATTTAAAAAAATATTTTTTTGAAAAAGAGTTTTTTTTTTTTTTTTAAATACGGCACGTTCGGCTCCGAACTAAAAAAAATTAAAAATAGTATTTTACTGTTGGGTTAACAGTTCTTTCAACATACTTCAAAAAAGGTCAAATCGATAGTTTTTATTATTTGTTTGTTTAACTTTGATTTTTATAAACCGATTTGAGATTAGTCCCATAGAAATTTATCAAAATCAGTTCAGTAGTTAAGTTTTTAAATCAAAATAACTGAAACATTGTCCAAATGGGATGTAGCCGTATTTTACTACCCTGTGACTTTTCAGTGGTGCCTACAGTCACTTGAACAGTGCGATTGAAGTTGTTGTATGTTTTTGTAAAACCTTAATTATTTTCAGTTTCAGTTTCAAACTTTATTGTTCTCATTAGCATACAGATGGAATACAACTTAGGTGTAAGTAGCTAGTACACAATGCACATGAACCCTGTCAGGGCGCAACAACTTTGAGTTCATTTTTATATTTAGTAGGTACTTTACTGAAATAATATTAGATTGTAGGCTCGTTAGTGTATATATTACATACGGAACGTTTTCTAATTTAAAATATTTGTATTGATATTAATGATGTCATCAATCTAATATACCATAAGTATGTCAAACTAAATATTTATCAAGGAATCAGTGAAGAACAATAATTGTCAATATAAATCAATAGTAACCTAATAATTAGATATTTGAATAGAATACAATGTCAATAAAGAGGTTCTAAACAGTCGTCATATTGTCAAAGTTATATCATTAAAGAGGTAAAAATCATAATAATTAATCGGTTTAAGAAAGTATATGTAGGTTAGCCTTACAACAGCTTTCACTTCACTTGTTTCTGTGCCACAATAGTAGATTATTCACTAAGGGGATAAAGCAGTGTCTTATGTCGCGGGTGGCATATTGAACCCTGAGCGAACGGGGGACTCACCTGAGTGACGCGAGGGGTTCAAGCTACCCAAGACGAAGACAGGCTTTATCCCAGAGGAGCATACTCTACTTTTCACACCTTCTGCGAGACAATAAAAAGCTAGGGCTCCAGCTGCGAACATGCACCGTCTATTGTTTCACAATCTTTGAAGTCGCGCCTTTTTTCTTTTTTTTTATGAGTGGCTAGTTTGATTTTAGAACAAACCTTTTTACAAAGCCATATGGGCGGGCGTTCTTTTACTTAGAGTTTTCCACAAGTTTCCACACGAATTTGACGTTCCAAATTCAAATCACATTACTACCCTTGGGAGTTTCATACAACATTACCTCCCTTGGTAAGTAATGCTTTACTTTACCTTGATGATAGCATGATATGTAATTGGATATTGTCGAGCAGTTGGTGTGAAAAGCTTATTAAGTCTTCTCATCTAAGCCACCAGGCTGAGATTCTGGCTGTCGTGAAATTTTTAAGCCACCAAAAATCCAGTACTTAATGAAACGACAATATTATAGTTGCTAGGATAACAATAGTCCAGGTATTATCCACGGTTTAACGCCTTAACTTTAAAGGTCGGGTTGAACCGGGGTCTAACCCGGATCACGGTTTAATTGCGTTTCAACTAAGTTTGCTTGTAATAATGATCTTTAATCGTCTTTGTATGGAAATTTTAATGTGTTTTACACTTAGTAGTGAGCGAACGGTAGCTTAGGCCGGATTACACGCTCGATGCGATTGTCTGTTGATTGATGATGGCAACCCTTGAATTATTAAGCCCCGATTACACGATAGTACAGTGGACATGTGGACAATCAAGTGACCACTCAATTGTGGAAAGGATTTTATATTTTCAACCGACTTCAAAAATCAAAGGAAGTTCTCAATTCGGTTAAATGTATTTTTTGTACTTGATAGCATTGCATAAATTGTCCAAACATAATATTATTTATATTTCAGATATCGAGATAGAGCAATTGAGCTACCTATATCGTTTGCAAAGGGTTATAGGTGGCCAAATTGTTTTCTTTTGTAAATTTTGTAATATAGATTGTAGTAGTTAGCTTATGCTGTAATAAAGTTTTAAATATATTTATACCTGCATTAACCGTTTATTTCCTTTCTGAACTTACTTTTCGTAAACAAGTGACAATACGAGTTAAGAGCTCTCCTAATGTTAGGAGATCACACCACACCTGCTCGTGACTAAAACGGTTAATAAAACTTACCACTGTCCTGGCAATTAGGCCACGACGATGATGTTTCTGTTTCTTATGAATTTTAGGTATAACTTAAACCTTAGTTTACGTCAACGATAGTAAGATGAAACTAGCTGTCCAATCTCCATTCGTGTTTAAAACCTTATATGTAACTAGCTCTCCAATTTTGTATTCTGCTTACCTGAAAATGAAAGAAATACAGGTCAGGCGATGTATCACCTAAGGATGCCCACTCTATTAAGAGCTGTTAAGAATGCCCACTCTATTAAGGCCCAGAATCCCGCGCGCCCTTATCTCGCTCTCACATTAATACGTTTTTGAAAATACAAATTAACTGAGTATAAATTTCAAAAAAGTGAAGCGGTGAATCTGTTACTGTGGTAGTAACATCAGGCAATGTTTTAGTATATTTTTGATTTTAATATGCTTAACATAAGCGAAGGAGATTGGGAGCAACACTTTTGCCCTATTTCCTTCGCTTATGTTAAAATTATCAAAACAAATAATATACTAAAACATACCGTGAGGTGGTTGAAACAAATTCACTAAGCGGTGAATTTGTTACTCTAACTTTTTTATAATTAAAATATACTCTCAAGCGTCGTTGACACATCTGGCTTAATATCTTAAAAAAAATTCAAATGTGCGAACGAGATAACGGCGTACGGGATTCTGGGCCTTAAGAATCGTTAAGAATGCCCACTCTAACTAGGGCTGGTAAGAATGCCTTTTTATCTAGGGCTGCTCCAATCAGCGGCGCGTGAAAAGGCCCTCACTAATTAGAGCACCAGCGACCCCTGGCAATTAGGAGTGAAGTGATGTGTCACTCGTGACGTCATCGTCGGGGTTTTTATACATCACTTGCCATTTCTTTGCTTGTGTTTTTGATTTAAATTTATTAAATTTAAATTTGTTTATTCAGATTTTTTTTTAATTTTTACGTAAATTCTTCGTTATAAAACGTAACGCTTCTTGTTGATGTTACTAATTGAAAATGTTGGTAAAAAAAAACTGATAAGAAAAAAGGTTGGATAAGTTCGCGAATATATTTTTTAAAATAGTCATTCCATCCTCTTTGTGGCACAATTGAAATCCTTTCACCACACTGGTTCGAAAGAACTAGTGACACGATGAGAAGATTTCATCCGGATCGGATGAAATTTAGTAAACGAGATAGTTAAAAAAAATATGTTTTTTTTTACTCGTACCTATGGCTTGTAACATATCCTTAAATGCAAATTAATAACTCAAAATGATTAACCTGCTTTGTTTGGTACCTAGTGTACCTACAACAACAAGTATCATGAAGATAAGATAAGATAATCATTTATTTCGCGCTTTAGTTCGCGCGTCGCGCTATTACCGCACGCATCGCTTTACGACCGAACACACAAAATAAATTGAAAGAGGCGGTTTTATCAAACAGTACGCGACTGTGCTTATTATGTAAAAAATCTCTATTGGATTACCTACGACGTGGTGAAACATAAACATAAATCAGATATCCCAGTGAAAAGTTATCAACGAAATAAGTCCGATATTATTGTAAACTAACCGTCAAAACTTACCGTTCGGTGACTCACCGCGCACAGCTGACCGGCGCACGGCGACAGAGCGCTCACACAAAAGCTTTGAGATTGTTGATAAGCATTTGTTTTAAAAACAATTATTTAACTACGAACAGAAGATGGTTTGCGAAAAATGCAAAGCGAATCATACATATGTTTAGAGATGTTTTGAATATTGACCTTACTGGTTACATAGAAGAAATTAGACGAATGGGTAAACACGGAAGTCGACGACCGATTGTGGTAGAGCTGATCAGTAAACGGATGACAAAATGCATATTAAATAATGTCAGGCAATTCAGAAACACAGGAATCTATGTGTCTGAATTTCTTGATGAGAAATCACTGCACGAGAAAAGATCCATACAAGAAAAACGATACATTTACAAACAAAGCGGACAATCATCTTCTCAAAACTACGGAAAAGAACAAACACAGAACAATAGAAGAGCAAGTACGAGTACATTAAGCAACACTCTCCACACGCCAAAACACACCGACCGACGAAGCTCCTTTATGCCTGGATCGCAGGAAAACACAACTTTGAATAACGCGCAACAAACCCAGCAAAAAGTAGGCGGTACGTTTCGAGTTTAATCTGATAGTACAAAATATACAAAGTATTAAAAATAAGATACACTGCCTAGAAAGCCTTCTTATCGAAAGAAAATTCGATACAATATGCCTAACCGAAACTTGGATTCATGAAAACCAGAAAAACCTAGTACAGATCGAAGACTACAACTTTGCAGCAGCGTTCTACCGACGAGAGCATCGAGGTGGAGGAGTGGCCATCCTCGCACGCCACGGCCTTGAATACGAAGAACTACAAGACTTCGCTACGATGTCAATTGAATACAAAATTGAATGCTGTGCTATAGAGTTAAAGTCACCAAAATTAATAATAGTGAATATTTACAGACCTGATCGAGACATAGAGGTATTTTACGTAGTTTTAGATAAATTACTTACTTTGATAAAACAGAAATATAAACATAAGTATGTTATTATCACCGGAGACTTCAACATAGATATGTTATCAAATACAAATGAACAAAAACGACTGACAGACACAATGTTAGAACATAATTTTAATCAAATTGTCAAATCACCTACACGAGAAACAAATAGCACATCGACTTGTATTGATCTTATGTTCACTAACCAAAAACACGGCACACTGAGAGTAGAAAACAATGGGTTATCCGACCACCACAGCCTTATATACAATCAATACATGACCCAAACTCGAACTGCAACTAAAGCTTACACCACAAAAAGAATTTTTAACGAAAAAAATATAGACAACTTTAAAAGATCGCTGATTCAGATAAATTGGGACGAAATAATTGACAGTAAATGTAATATCAACGAAAACTTTGTAAAATTCTATAATATATTACAACTGAACTTAAATAAATACATACCTAAAAATCGTATCGAATTAATAACAAATAAAAAACCTATCTACTTAACTAAAGGACTAAGAACATCTTGCAAGAACAAACGACTCCTAAAGATATTATCAAATAAGCTAAAAGATGAAGTTTTCAAAAAATATTATAAGCAATATGAAAAAATATTAAAAAAAACTATAAAATATTCGAAAAAACTAATTTACGCCAAGACTATGAATAGAGCTACAAATAAAATAAAAACTATGTGGCATATCATTAACAACATCACAAAACCAAACAGACATTCCTACACTAAAAATATTACACTAGATAACACTGATAACACACCACTGGCTGTCGCGAACGCATTTAACAGCTATTTTGCATCAATTGCAGGGTCAGGCTCAGGCGCGTGCGGTCGGCCGGTGCACGCGCCTGCGACAAACTCCATGTACCTCCGACCGGTATGCGAGCGAGAAGTAAACAGCGTTATCAGCAAAATGAGTAGCAAACGAAGTTTTGGTGTAGACGAGATTCCCCCGTTACTTATAAAAAAATGTAAATCGGAAGTTATGCAACCGCTATTAAAACTAATAAATCAATCATTTCACGAAGGGATCTTCCCCGAACAGCTAAAAATAGCAAAAATTAGACCGATTGCGAAAAAAGGTGGTGCAGCTGGAAACCCAAGTAATTATAGACCTATAGCGCTCCTACCTACCATCTCAAAGATATTCGAAAAAGCTATGTCAAACCGGGTAACCAATTTTTTAGAAAAATATGGTTTATTTGATAATAACCAATATGGCTTTAGGAAAAGTAGATCGACCACACTCGCAGTGTACAATTACATACAGAAAATATACGACATCATAAATGAAAGGAAATACGGAATAGGTTTGTTCCTTGATATGACCAAAGCATACGACAAAGTAAATCATCAAATACTATTACAAAAATTGTACGGGCTTGGCATTAGAGGAATAGCACACAACTGGTTTAAGTCTTACCTGAGCGACAGGAAACAGTTTGTACAGCTGGATCACTACAATAATACCACACACGACATTGAAAACATAACTTCAGAAATTCTAACAATAAATTCATCAATACCACAAGGTAGTGTGCTCGGATGTACCTTATTTTTAATTTACATAAATGACTTGCCTAAATCCATAGATACGACTTGTGTTCTTTTCGCGGACGATGTGTCGCTGCTTTTTAGTAGCACACTGAATATCGACAACACTCACATTGTGAATACAGTTAACGATTGCGAACAATGGTTAAACGAGCATAATTTGGAAATTAATTACAATAAAACAAAAATTCTCCAATTTAGAACCTACAAAAAACAACCTATAGATTTGAAACTATTGTCAGAGAGCATGAATATAAAAGAACAAAATGAATTTTCGCTATTAGGAATTACACTAGACACACATTTAAATTGGAAAAAGCAAATAGAGATTACAAAGACCAAACTTTCAAGATTTGTATATGGGCTAAGTGTACTGAAAGCAAACACTAATTACCAAACTGCCTTATCTGCCTACTACGCCCACGCTTTCTCAACATTAAACTATGGTATTATCTTATGGGGCGAGAGTACTCATTTTGACCAAATTTTTATACTACAAAAGAAATTAATTCGAATTCTAGTCAATATCCAGTATCGCGAAAGTTGCAGACCACATTTTATACAAAAACAGATTTTAAGCCTACCTTGCATTTACATCTTGCAAGCATGTATATTTGTAAAAAAACATAGACACTACTTTAAATCAAACATAGAACTAGATGACAACTATAATAGACGTCATAAACATAGATTAGTGCTTCCTAGTACAACCTTAAAAGCTGTAGGAAAAAGCCCTTACTTCAGACTTATTACATTATATAATAAAATTCCTGAAAATCTTAAAATTATACCTGAAGTTTACCCTTTTGCGAATAAACTCAAATCCATACTTATCAAAAAATGTTATTACTCAGTTAATGAATTTCTCACTGACAATAATATCTTAGAATGTTAATTATGCATTGTACTAGCTGACTCTGAAGTGACTGTGTAATTATTACTTAGGCTTTGTTGACCCATTAAATGACTTGTAATTCGCATAACATAATTAGGTACATTAATGACATTGTTAAAATTGAAAATCTATAATTATATTGACGCTCTATTATTATTATTTCTAATTATTATTATTATTATTTTTTATTTTATTTTTTTATTATGAAATGCAAATGAATTCGATTATATTTTAGACTTAAATTTTTCTTTAACAATTTGTTATTATTATTTAACTTCTTTTTTACATTTTAAATATTTAGTCATGACATTTATAAATTATACGATACCTAGATAAACCTAATAAAATAACCTAATAAGATAGACCTTTGATATAATCGAACTCAGAAATACCATGTTGCATTCGCCCTGACAGGGTCCATGTACTATACCTAGTCTGTAACTACCACTTAAGACCTAAAATACTTACCTGTATGTACATGGAGGCAATAAAAATAAATACAAAATACAAAAATACAAAATATTTGCTATAATGTAGGTACAGTCGGCTCTATAATTGTCTTTACACCCAGCTTACGCCGGTTTTCTCCTGTGATTAAACCACTCACACAAACACATCATGTTTGTGTGTGAATAAACTACCTACTGATGTGAATAAACCACTTAAGATATACTTCTAATATAGTTTAATCACAAAAGAACAGCGGCGTAAGCTGTGTGTATAGACAATTATAGAGCCGACTGTACATAATAGGTTGTTACATAGTCAATATTCAAGCGGTCCTATACATTCTGCCTCCATTCGAGGCTGAAAACTGAATATTATAATAAAACATCTGAATATTATAATAAAACATTTTACTGCTTTATTATGATTTTCAGATTTCAGTGTTCATCTATTCACCTATATCAAATAAGCCGTTATAAAAGGCAAGTCAAACGCACACTCTATCACCCGCATAATTTATTATAAGTTAATGAAAAAAAAAATGCGCTCGCTCACTTCTTCTCACACTAACTCGCGTAAAGGGTTCAAAACTTTGCCAAACTAAAACATGATTAACACAAAACTTGGCCAGAGCTGCCTAGACTTGGCAAAAACATCACGTAAAGAGAGACCTAGTTACGGGAATGGAGTTATTGATAGTACCTAACTTAGTGTAAGTGTAAGTTACTAGCAAATTTTCAATTGAAATATAATATAACTTATTTCAATCGTAAACAAAATATATTTTTTTATTTATTTATGTAAGTAGCACTTTCTAAAAAAATATATATTTAGAAGAAGAAAAAAGCTTACGCCGGTGTTCTCCAGTGATTAAACCACTAACAAACACAACATGTGTGTGCATGAGTAAACTACTGTTGTGATTAAACCCATTAAGATGTACCCATAATATAAACTACAAGTGGTTCAATCACAGGAGAACACTGGCGTAAGCTGGGTGTACAGACAATTACAGAGCCGACCTTACAGTGCAGTCAAAAAGGTTCATGCTTAGCATGTGTTGCAGTAAAGTGCAACGCTGATTTAATTATTTAAATATTTGAGAATAGATGGCACCCAAAACTTCGTCTACGTTGCGAATTTCAATGTTTACAAGTGGTTCAATCACAGGAGAACACTGGCGTAAGCTGGGTGTAAAGACAATTACAGAGCCGACCCTACAGTGCAGTCAAAAAAGGTTCATGCTTAGCATGTGTTGCAGTAAAGTGCAACGCTGATTTAATTATTTAAATATTTGAGAATAGATGGCACCCAAAACTTCGTCTACGTTGCGAATTTCAAGGTTTACAAGTGGTTCAATCACAGGAGAACACTGGCGTAAGCTGGGTGTAAAGACAATTACAGAGCCGACCCTACAGTGCAGTCAAAAAAGGTTCATGCTTAGCATGTGTTGCAGTAAAGTGCAACGCTGATTTAATTATTTAAATATTTGAGAATAGATGGCACCCAAAACTTCGTCTACGTTGCGAATTTCAAGGTTTACCTTGAAGTGGTTTGGTCTGTGCGTTGTCTGTCAGTCACATTACACGTACTCGGCCGAGACAGTAAAATGTTACTCGGCCGAAACAGTGCAAGCTTACGACACTCGCTCAGCCGAGCACTCGGCGCTATGTTAATACGTACAGAGTACTCGGCCGAGACAGTGCTCTCGCTACTCGGTATGTGTGATCTAGGCATAAGCCTTTTATATAATAGTGATAATGTATTAGCTCTTGTCTTTGCCTGTGTGATGTCAGGATAAACTTGATTAATTTTTGCAAAATAATTATATACAATATCTGAAAAATATTTATAGGCTATTTTACACATAAAAAGCGTCTTACTTATTACCTTGTTTGTATAGTTTACTATACAGAATAGAGAAAGATCTAACATAAAAGAGAATTAGGACGCATTATTTACAAAATGCCACTACTAACGCTGCGGAGCAGTGTGGCTTAGCTCTTAAGCGTCGATGACACGGAGCTAGTTTACGAGTTTAGTCGGCGCGTTTAAAGCTAGCGAGTGAGCGAGTAAGCGGCCCGGAAGGATAGTCAAGTCAAGTCTAGCAGATAGTAAAAAAGCCGATGTCACCAGATGAGTTTACAAAGTTGTGGTGTTCGTATACAATAGTCAAATCGCACACTTGTATTGGCTGTGGCGATATCATAAAACCAGTTAAGTTGACGTATTCTGTCATAACTTGACTGTGTTAAGTCTCCGCGCGGTGATAAAATGTAATTTCTTCGAGTTGCGAGCATTTACGTCTTTTCTACGAGTGGTCGTCCCGTTGACGTTTATGAGTCGACAAATCATAGCGGGTTTTAAAATAGCTCCAAATTCACTTTTAAGACACTAAAATTATTTTAAAGGTTGAAGATTATTTTATGTAAACAAGTGCCGAAACAAGCTTGACGCTCCCTTTGCGTGATATGTTCTAACAACCGACTTCAATCGGACTGTTCTAGTGACCGTAGGCACCACTGAAAAGTCACAGGGAAGCAAAATATGCAATTTTGTTCACTTCAACGACTTTTTTTTTTACTGATTAGATTTTGATTAACTTCTGAGGGATCAATCTGAATAAAATCCTCTCAAACAAAAAAAAAATTCAAATCGTTCAACAAAGTTCTGAGGTTACAAACATTAAAAAAAAATATAATTAAAAACATCCTCCTTTTTTGAAGTCTGTTATAAATGATTATGATCTTGGTATCCTTGAACGAAGCCAAGGGGAAACATATACATAGAGTGTAATAGAACCGCCGCAATATTATTGTTTACATTCATCCAAATTAGCCCACGTGGTATGATGTTTGTAAACAACATGGCCGCTTGGCAAAACTGTTTTTAGAATGGTCACGGTTGAGTCGAGATATTTTGGCAATATTTGGAGCTAAGAGAGCTAGGGCAGGTCAATGTTACCTATTAAGAACTTGTTTTGGACTTCTGAGGTATTTCAGCTGTGTTTCAGGTTAATTGATGAAAACTAACGCAGAGTTAACTTAGATAAATATTATTCGGTGGCTTAATCGGCTTGCTTGGCACCCGGATTGTAACCTATACTCAGGGTGTATATAAAATACTATTAGTAATTGATTAATTGATTGATTCAGGCGTTACTTTGCGGAAATCCATAAATATCAACAAATTATATAAATATATTTAGTAATAAATCCGCTTGATTTCTAAACAAAGGTTTTAATTAACTTAACTTTAGTTTAGAACTTTAGTACATATTACTATATTATAAACCAAAGAGTCAACGAACAGAAAACCAAAGTTTAAAGATACGACACGTGTTTCGCCTCTACACGAGGCATCATCAGGAGGTGTGGACTCGCCGAAGTTCGAAACGAGAGTTTTATATATACTATTAGTATTGAACTATTGCTATATTTTAAGTGTTTTTGGTAACATCACATCTATCTAGCATTAATTAATTTATAATAAATGTTTACCAAGTGTTATAATATAACGAAGCAATGTTACACATTACCCTAGATTTATTTATTACTTAGAATACTGAGGGACAAACGGCACAGTGTACAATAAAGTATTAAATAATAATTTAATTCAAAAATATAATTTTCCGAAAAGGAAAATGGCATATTTTATATTTACATTTTTGTACAAAAAAAAATGAATGATTTATGAAACAAAGCATATTTCTAAATTGTTTTAAATAAAAGCTCTATAAAAATAACTTTAAAAACCAAAGCAAGATCAAAAACTTATTACCACTTTTTCAGAATTATTACTTTGCATTTCGCGAAGCAATAATCGTTCAAAAGGATTAAAGTGCGCAAAGAACTTCGGTGATAAAAGTCAAACTCTTTGCTTCGCGCCAAATGAAAAATGGCGCCAAATATAGCGGCCTTCCGTCTTTTATGACGCTAACAAAATATCAAACGGCTCTTTAAATAAAATGTTTAGAAACGAAACAAAAATGAACACATCATCATTATATTAAAATGATCACCACAATTTATATTTTTTTTACAGATTAAATTGCGCCAATTATGTCACAAGAAAATCGTGGTAAATACGAACCATTCATAACGTCGTAAGCGGGAATATTATAGTGTTATTACGTTTTTTATTACGCTTTCGACTTAAGTAGGTACTTAAAAATAAATATTTGTACAAACGACAAGATTTTGCTGTATCTTTCAAGTGGTTTGCAGTTGTAAAATAGATTGGCAGAATAAATAAGAAGACACTCATAACAGGTCATGAATACTATGTTTAACTGACTAAATAGACAGTTCGTCATGTCCGGTTTGTCACAGTGACAGAAGAGTGAGTACGGACAGTCGTGGGAACAGTTCGGAAAGTGGCGAGTGACTTGGCAAGTCTATACAGAACGTGAAACGTCTATGTCCTTTTAACTTGACTGTCCACTTGACTAGTGTCAACCTTGCTTTATGGAGTCATGACCGACGTCAATCAAAATCGTCTAGCGTACATAATGCCTTTTTAGGGCGAATTCTTTATAACTGTTTTCAGTGATCTTCTATATTATAGCTTAATCAGCCTATCACTGCTGGGACTCAGGCCTACTCTCGGTAGGAGAGCGAATGGGTCATAATCCACCACGCGGACCCAATGCGGATTGGTGGATGTCCCGTGCCGTAGAACATTTTTTTTTGTCCCTTTACATGCCGGTTTCCTCACGATGTTTTCCTTCACCGTCGCGAGAACGTGGGATTCATACATAGATTTTTTCGACCGAAAAAACCCGCATGACTGCCACCGGGATTCGAACCCGCGACCATCGGATCGCTAAGCATGGGCTTCATCCACTCGGCCACCACGTCCTCTTCACCACGTTTATATTTAGTCACTTTCTTGTTTGACTGTCTGTCTGTCTATCATCACTTTCCGATTAGCTATCCGGTTGAAACTTTCAGGGTAGCTTTCAGCTCGATGGCAATGCATTTGCGCTATTTGTCGTAAAAAAGCGCGATAGAGCAAAAGCACAAAAACGTGGTTTTTAGATTTTTAATCTGCATTACTTGTTTCAGGAAAAATAATAATCTTATTTTGATGAAATTATACAACGAATTTCAAGTGTAGCACTGTAGTTTTGAGAAATAATCTAATAAGACAGTGCATGAGATTTTGATTACGGATTAACTTAAGATTAAGGTTCATTTAAGATTAACGGATACTTTTTAAGCGTTCAATTGCTCACAGACAGGAGCTTATTTAAGCGTTCGACAAGTGCTAATCCTAGATTTCTGATATAAAGCCGAGAGACAGAATGTTAAAGCGTAGCTAGCTATACCTACATACTCTAGTTTTATGCGTAATATTATACATATTCGTATGTAAATCGTGAAATATGTGTTAACGCCGCCCATCGTTGTCTGCCAAGAATTTAATATAACGGTTGAGAGTAGGTTATACGAGCTATCCTTTTATGGTGCGTTGACACTGGAATAGTAGCTGGACAGATTAAAAAGACCGATGATACGACAGACGACACATAATAAATTTTAATAAATAAAAATTAAATTTTCATAATAGCTGCTGCACTAAGCTTTCTTCCTTCAAACATTGCGAGGCGAAATTTGTGAGGTTCGAACAATGTTTGATCCTCAATTACGCCAATTACTCGTATGCACCAATACCGAATTGACATTAGGATAAACATTCTAAAACTTGACATTACTACACATATATATATTACAAATCACCTAACAAATAATACTTTATCAATATTTTTCAAATACATAATTAATGTCAATATGAAATAAATATATTCTGATAATATATAAGTAAATTAAATATATACGGAGCAAAAATGAACTAAAAGTTGTAGCGCCCTTACAGGGTTAATGTGCATTGTGTACCTTTATGCTACTTACACCTGAGTTACATTGTCTGTATGTAAATGAAACAATAAAGTATGAATATGAACAGATTGAGCTAAAATTCGGTATGGAATATTCTCAAAGTGCTGAAAAAGCACACACGGAGTAAAAATATCTCGTTATGGTTACTAAATTTCTAGTTGAATTTGTGACAGCGAGAATAATTTAGTAAAGATCACAATAATAATAGTTCCTGCTAACTAAATTTAGTAACGATTACAATATAATCGTTCTAGCTAACAAAAGTTAGTAAAGGGTAGAAGAAAACTATCGGTTACTATTTTGTCTCGCTATGCCATTTTATTTTCTCCGTGCATAGGCTTTATATTCCGATGCCACGAAGGCGGAGCCGCAAGCAGTAGGTAGTTTATAATATATTCTAATATTATAATTATTAAAGGAAATGACGCGATCCAGCAAGATATGCCTAAGATCAGGTTCAGGAGCTCAGGATCAGGATTATATAGTTCTGGCTATAAAACAATGCAACTCTAGTCGCATACATTCTTTATTCGTAAAACCAGATAATGTGTGACGTGAGTTTACCAATCTTAAACTTCTTAAATAAAACAGACATTTGGATTGGCAATAAAAGTAGTTTTCAGCCGGTAACAGGCTAGTATACATAATCAAAGTTTCAACAAGCCAATTCCAATTTTCTTAATAACTTTGTCGAGTCGAAAGATCTCGCTGCCAAATGCACCTTACGATGGGAGTTCCGGTGCCAAATTGCCGACGAGTGGACTCGACCATTCACTAATGCAGTGTGAATGGGACTTCAGAAATACCAACTGTGTAGGTATTTTAAATAGCTTTATTTTTGTATTAGATTTTTTTTAAGTGAAAACAAATTTAGGCACGTTGAGCAATTTATTTTGTAGGTATTGAGACTGAGCCATCATGCTGGTTATGTAACGCTCATTCGGGTAAAGTAGGCTCGAGTCGACTAAGGTGATGAAGTTTTCACTTCTGTCGTCTTCTGTCTTTTTTTTGGTAGATGCGTTTGACTACAGCCTGCTGTACTCGCCTGTATTTTCTTATTTTTTAGTTTTAGAATTAGCTACTCCAGAAAAAATAGCTACAAATCTATTCCCAGCAAAGTTCATATATTACTTAACTGATAATATGCAATCTCATATATTCGTTAACTGGCAAAAGAAAAAAAACTCTGTAGGTATATGTTTGCCAAAACTACTCAAATTACTCCTAAAATACACCCATACAAATAACTTTGAATATTCGATAACAAACATTTCGTATGCTCCATTTACATTGCACAAGTAAAGTACTTAATACGAGTAAACCGCACGAGGATAGCGCACTAATAAAACAATAAGTTGCGGTTACGAGAGGCGAGTGCATGTCGATAAACTAAACCAACCGCATGGCTTATAGCTTTGTAATAAAACAATACTAGCCGTTGTGCTGTGTTTAAACTAGTTAGATAGATGCTTTACTGTTTTACCCATAAATTACTAAAGATACCATATTTATCTATGATATTATGTAGATTTCTGTCTGAACATCTATCTAGATAAGTTACGACATTTTATATGATATGTTTTAATTTGAAATATTTGTTTAACTCTTTTGATACAGGTTGAATTAAAAACAGCATTTGAGCTAAAAATGAACCATAGCATAGAAGAAGTTATATTTATATATTTATTTGACATTAAAATTAAAATTGACATTAGAATTAACAATATTTAAAACTTGACATCACTCAAACAAAAATACAAATCACCTAACTAATGCTAATTTATCAATATTTTTGAAATACATAATTAATTTGACTATGAAATAAACATAAGTGAATTAGATGCCTACCGAGCAAACAATTAACTTAAAGTTGTTGCGCCCTTACAGGGTTCATGTGCATTGTGTACCTATAAGCCATTTACACCTAAGTTATATAACCTGTATGCAAATGAAACAATAAATAAATGAATATGAATATAAGTTACTATTAAATAGAATAAAGAAACTATGTATACGATTTCATATTTAAGAAAATATATCGGAAAGAATAGCGTTTACAAAAGAGGCTTACACCCAGCAGTCGTTAGTTATGGGCTCTGGATGAAGATGATATATCAGATATATCAGAATATCATATTAATTAATCTATAATATTAAGATATATCATAACGTAAAAAAAAAAGAACATCAGAGTTAGTGATTATACCGACTAACGTCATTTACTATCATTGTGTAAACAGACCATACCACCAAAAAATCCTATGTCCCTTGTTTTATGAAAGCCACGCGCTTTCCACTGGATTGGCTCGCCCCGTTTGGAATACAATATTTACTGGCGCCGTAAATCGTGGATGGGTTACCGGGTGATTGATTAAACATAGTGTATAGGGAATGTTGAATTTCCGTGTTGCTAAATTAGGGTAGATAGATAGATAAATAACTATTGAAGCAACACCACGAAACAGATAAAATATACAGGATCTTAAAGAAAGTAAAGCAAAATGGGCGGTCCTTATAGCTTATAGGAATAATCCTTAAATCTTTGGATACACTGGAATTGATAAGAATACAGTTAAGTTAGTATACAAATCTTTAAAATTCAGAATTGTAAGTCTATCTATGTATCTAGCATAGACGTTTTTCATTGTGCTTTCTTACTTCTGTGGTATCTAGATCTTAAAGATCCCCGACATTACTTAAAAACTAAATATTTATAGGTACAAAATTACTTCAGGGTTGCCACTACCGCTGTCACCTTCGAGAATCTAGCCAAAGGAGATGTTAATGCAAGGCGTACCCCTCTGCTGGTCATGTAATAACCTTCTTGGCAATTCACGTTAAATAAAACTATACGCTGTATTTGATATCTGTGTGCATATTTTAAGATGGTGTGCGAGATTAAGAGATTAATGGCAGAAAATTATGTTAGCAGATTCTG
This sequence comes from Lobophora halterata, assembly GCA_932526365.1. Lineage (NCBI taxonomy): Eukaryota > Metazoa > Arthropoda > Insecta > Lepidoptera > Geometridae > Lobophora > Lobophora halterata. The sequence continues at coordinate 5,880,023 of OW052027.1, read as the reverse complement.
ACGTTTGACGTCTCCTTTTGCTGGATTCTCGAAAGCTGTCACGGGTCATCGAAGAATAAGTTCCTATCATAGGGCAAATTCTATTGGCACCACACTTATCCTGAGCTTAAATTTTAAGCAACAACTGTTGGTTTATTACACATTTTAAAACATGCGCTATAAAAAGTAGTAACTTACTTAATGAAATTTTATATTGAGTTAGTTTAGGATAAGTTTCGTGCCAACAGAATAGACCCCGTATGCTAAACATGTTTAATCCAACATGAAAACAGATCGAATCTCATCCAATCCCATCCATATATTATCGTATCATGGGATCATCGTGTTGTTCATACGATGAGACTCGTATCGGTAATATCGCGTAATTGATGTTTTGAAAAGGTATCGGCTCAGGGCTGCCTCTCCCATTGCACAAGTGTTTAGAATTTTGAATTTATTTATTTCGCAATAATGTACAGTCGGCTGCACAGACTTGAAACACTCTTCACTTTTACATTTATATTATACTCTTAATTTTGCAAAGACATTCTTCTTTTGACAAGAATTCTGACAAGACTACATTAATTTGAATATGCTTGCGTGCACTTTTTTTTTGCAAAATTAACAGATATAAATGTGAAAAGCTTGGGAGTGTAGTGTATATATGTCTGTGCAGCTGACTGTACAGGTGAAAAGTAAACTAGTTTTTTAAAGTTATTACATGAGCCCTGCTAGGGCGCTATATTTCAGTTATTTTGATTTCAAAACCAAAGTACTGAACCAATTTTCATTACAATTTCCAGGGAACCAATCTGGAAGTATTATACCCTCAAACAAGACATTTTTTTGTTTTCAAATCGATTTATAAACAACTAAGTTCTAGGGTCACAAACATAAAAAATGTGTTAAAAAGTGAAAGTGCCAATAAGTTTGTTAAAAAGTAAAAATGCCGTGTGGTAGCAGCCCTGATCCGCATTCGGCGGATGTCTATCGAATTTCTCGTTGTAACGCAAACGCCTTGCGCGGTTATTGGCATTCTACTTGTTAAAACGAACGGATTGGTGTCTTTAGCGAGGGTTATCAGTACCACGTATAGCATCAGCCTATAATGTTCTCTGTCCTCTTTCTTTTCGAAGAACCTAAGTTTTTCGGTTTTGGCTTCACATCAAAGGTATATAGCCAGTGTCAAGTAATTGGAGAGATTATTTTGTCATAAGTCAGAGTCGATAAGTCAAGTCATGCCCCTGTAAAGTAGTGGTAGTTACGACTTTACTAGAGGCTTCTATGGAGTTTTGGAGGCAACACAAAAAGTCACGTTTTACAGCATTACACTATTCACCAACACTCATACACGTTCACGAGCACATAATGGATAAAAAACCACCATTTTTACACTTAAACACTCAAAGTTATACAAGTTTTGTCAATCAATTTAATGCCGTCTATGCGCCATTTTTCATGTTCCCGCCAAAACTCCCTCTGTCCTCTTCCAGGTAAGCGTGTCAAAGTAGGCCACAACATCGCTCCTAATAGAACGCGATCACGCGACCATCGCAAATTCGCGCGAACGTCGCGTCGCGCAATCGCGCCAATAGGGACGCCTATTTGACGTTAAGTACGTTTGATCGCGGATAAGCGCGAATTTGCGATGGTCTGATCGCGTTCTATTAGGACAACGCCTAATCCATTCAATCATTATTTTAAAACAAGTTGATTTTACTTCAGTATTTAGATGTAAATAGTATACCTACCTAAATTATAATTTTATTAGTATTTAATTTTATAGATAAAAATTTCTTACCATAAGTTATTAAGAATGGAATAATTTCAAAAACACAAAGAAAAACACTTTCCTAAAATCATTTCTGTATTCAAAAATGACAACACCGATCAAGAAATAAAAAAATAAAGAGATAAAAAGTGGTATTTTGTGATAAAAGCCGTCATGCTCCCACTACAGTCACCAGAAAAAAATATCACGTTCTGTTTCGAATCACGCGCCCACCTTATATTTATGGCAATATTATTGAATCTGTGTGACCAGAATACGCCGCAGATGTAACGAAAAGGCACAGAATTCTTTACATTTACGGACAAAATACAGGGCTTCGCGAGGTTTTATGTATCTTATATTTATGTGGGAAGCCGCGGTGAGGGAGGGCATACTGAGAAATGTAAAAAGTCTGAATAAACACTACGCCAGATATATTATCATCAATATTAATATAAGGCTTGGGACCTGACTGACCGACAGACAACTTACAGGCCAAACCGCTGAACGTAGAGACTTGAAACTTTGAGGGTGTGTTTGTCAAGAGCTGAAAATGTGTACTGAGAAAGGAATTTAAAATATTCGCACCCCAAGGGGTCCAAACGGGGGGCTTAAAGTTTTCACATAAAAGCCGTATATCTCTGAAACCACTCGTTCTAGAAGCTTGAAAATTGGCATGTAGAATCCTAGTTTATTGATCGAATAAAACTATATTTTTTATATCTATGGAGTAGCTGGCGTGAAAAACAAATTATTAGTTATTTCGGCGCCAAAATATACTTGCAACATTGTCACGTTGCACTTTGAATTTGATTCTATTTACGATTCAGAATCGTGATTCATGATCAAATGAGTGAATGAATCGGGGCCGTTATTCTGAGAAAATTGCGACACTCAGGAATGCTGCGAAACATACTCCCGTAATTGTGAATATATCTGGTCTTGGATATCAGTGTGGTGAAAGGATTTCTAGTGCGCTTCGTAAAGGCTCCTTTCGTACCTACACTATACAGATACCTGGTTGAAATCAGAATACAATCATAGATACTCAATTTTTTGTTCGCATGAATATAAATTGGGTAATGCAAAATCGTTTAAGCAGTTTTGTTTCTAAAGCAATATACTGAAATCATAATATGTCATCAAAGTATCTTTTCAACCGACTTTAAAAGGAGGAGGTTATCTATCAATTCGGTTGAATGTTTTTTTTTGTATATGTATGTTTGTTACCTCAGAACTTCAGTTCATAAACCGATTTGAATGATTTTTTTGTTTTAGAGGATATACTTTCAGATGGGACCACCCATAGCAATTAAATCAAAATCGGTTTACTAGTTAAGTTAAGTTAGTTTTAATATAAAAATAACTGGAAAACTATGTCGTCGCATAAACGAAATTGCGTATTTTGCTTCTTGTATGTGGCTTTTCAGTAGTGTTTACGGTCACTAAAACAGTCCAGTTGAAGTCGATTGCCTATGTTTTTATAAAACCTTGATTATTTACCTAGTTTAAGTTTAAACATAAGTATAGAAGTCACTTTTTTTTTTTATAAATATTTTCTTTATTATTTAACATAAACATAAACATAAACATTCACACACTCACACCCCTGCACTAGGATTCCCTGTGTCGCAGGTGGCATGGACACATACAACACATCACAACATCCAAGACCCGAGAACAAACATTTGAGTGCGTCACAAACATTTGCCCCGGCCGGGGATCGAACCCGGAACACCAAGCTTCGTAGGCAGGGTCACTACCAACTAAGCCACGGTGTCGTCATTTATAAGCGTTCTGGGACTCTCTTGATGGTAAATCAGTAGAGTCCCAGAACGCTTTACTGATTTTGATTATCCAGACTTTATTATATCAATTGGTAGCAATATAGCAGGTTTTATTACCATGTTACGTATGTCTGTACAAACTATGCCATTATTGAAATCCAGCTTTCGGTAATTCAATTAGTCTTGTACAGAGCTATTAACGCGAACATTTGGCGCGCGCGGCGATGTTACGTTTTACGGTACGTAAAAGCTGAATTTCAGTGTTACGGGCGCAAATGAAGATTCGAGAATATTACAGCAGTGGACAGAGCAATGCACTAGAATATGGTCTACTACAAATCTTCAAAAGACCGATAAAATTTTAATTTCATCGGTCAAAATAAATGGGTGCGAATTCGATTCGTCCCGAGAATAAAAGCTCGCGAATCCTTTACCTGCCAATTCAATGAACGGATTTAGATATGAATTCTAATATTTATTTGTTACAAGCTAATGCTTGCTAAATCGATGAACGCCGGCTGCATGCAATAAAACGTTGACGTCATTGTCCGGTAACGCTCATTGTCCCGTTACGCTAGTAGTCACGTTATACTATCGTTCGTAAACCAACTTTACAGACAACCAATTATTTTTAAGGTAAATTCGTCATTGCTGGATTTTAAGCCGTTAAAGTACAGTCAGCAAGAACATGTAGGTACAGTTAATTAATAAATTAAATGTGTTTACTTTATTTATTTACTCCTGAACGATGCATAATGAAGAGACGTAAATAATGCAATATGCGGATGAAACAACGGATAAAAAGCTAGTGGATTATAAGAAAACGGCAGAGATTACATTATTCCCACGCGCTCAGAAACCATTTCCTAAAGCGTCGATAACACACAAGCTTTTTACAAGCTGATTGTTGGCGTTTTTAAACGCTAGCGTGTGAGCGTGTTAGCGTTTGGGAAGGATTGTCAACAAGCAGATTGTACCTAAAAACGCCGATGAGACTGGGCGACTTTACACGCTACAAGAAGTCACTGGCGTATAGCGTGTCAATATACCGCGTGTCATCGTACTATACACAATACATTTTGCAACACACAATACATTCTGTATATTGTATAAAAAGTCTGATATTAAATTCCTCCGTGAAATATCGTGCGGTGTCCGGCAACCGAGTTTCAGAACGCTTCTTGTACACTACAGAGCAATATATTATGACTATGAGACTTATTGGAAAGAAAAAACCGCACTATCGTGTCTGCTTCTTCTTCTTATAGTGTCACTAATTCTTTAGAACCAGTGTGGTGAAAGGATCTCAAGTGCGCAAAATTAAACTTCAGTAATCAAGAAGAACCTATTAACATTTACCATTTATTTAGCATGACTATCCAATTTATTAATCATCTACTTATTCTTCTTATCGTGTCACTAGTTATTTCGAACCAGTTTGGTGAAAGGATTTAATGTGTGCACTTGACACATGTCTTCGAACTTTTAGTTTCTATGATATGCCTGTTTCCTCACGATGTTTTCCTTCGCCGTTTAGCATGTGTTTTAAAATGCACACATAGATAGATCTTTATGCACAGAAAAATCCATTGGTGTATGACCGGGTTCGAACTCACGACCTTCGGGTTGGAAGTCGAGACACCTCCAACACGGCTTTTTAATCGTGTAATATTTTATTTTACCACGTTTTTATCAATTCACTTTCTTGTTTGTTTGACTGTATGTCGTTCCGGGTGGAATCTTACAACTCAAATTTCGAGCACTTCCCGCTTAGCTATCCGACTGAAACTTTCAGGGTAGCTCACAACTGAATGACAATACATTCTAAATTCATTCAAATAATAACTGCTTAGAACAAGATGTCTAGCTTAATAAACTCATTTTTCATCTCGATACTAATAAGGCCCTGTCCGCACTGCGATATTTTTCCGCGAGAATTTTTTACCGCCATCCAGTACGGTAACTCCTTTAACATTGAAATCCATGTGTTAAGCGACAATGAAACACGACTTTTTAACACGTCACAAGCCAGCTTTTACGCTTGTAAGAACTAGACATAGATAATATTTTATAAGCTTATGTATTTCAAACTGCATATTTTTTTTTACGAGACGTACCATATATATACCAGAGTTATGCTATGTAACTTTTTGGCCAATAAATGATTGAATTGAATTGAATAAAATAAAAATTCAGACATAACCTCAAGAAACTATGAAAACCGCTATATCTCGTAAAGGAAGCGAGATAGAGCAAGAACACATAATACGTGGTTTTTAGTTTACATATTATGCTTGTTTACGGTTGCATTTGCAGATCATTCAATCACGCTAAAACTACCGAACGGATTTGGCTGAATTTTGGTATGTGTATAGTTTATTAAAATTTTCTTTTTAGTAGGTACTAATATAAATGAAATCGTAAAAAAAATTAAATTCATTATGACTTTTAGTACTCCTAAGACTTTCAGGTCTTCATTTATTTATAAGGTTTTTTAAGGACTATGGTTTTTTAAAAGCCTACTTAGCGTTAAACGGTGATGCAACGACGTTAAACGTGATGACGACGTAAACGTAACGGGCCAATAAATACGAACATAAACTTCGATACTGACTAACGGTTGAGGACTTGAGGACGTGGTGGCCAAGTGGGTGAGGCCTTGCGATCTGATGGTCGCGGGTTCGAATCCCGGTGGCAGTCATACATTGGGTTTTTTCGGTTGAAAAAATCTATGTATGCATCCCACGTTCTCGCAACGGTGAAGGAAAACATCGTGAGGAAACCGGTATGTCGTAGAACCTAAAGTTCGAAAACATGTGTCGAGTGCACGAAAGGAGCCTCTTCGAGGCGCACTTGAAATCCTTTCACCACACTGGTTCGAAAGAACTAGTGACGCGATAAGAAGAAGAACGCTTGAGGTGTTTGCACACTAGTATAGTTTTCGCGTTATATTAAGGCTTAAAAATTTATAATTATATTTTTTTTCGTCTGACAAGGTCTTGGCACGGTCATGGTATGATACGGGATAGTGGGTAGAAAGCTTTAAGCTAATAAAAAAAAACTTTACGAACATACTCTTTAAGAACCTATAAGGTTGGTGATGATTGTACTCACGAATTCCATAGACATAGTCATCCATTAGATTGAAGTAGGTATAATGTGTTTTTCCTTACCTGAAACAGCAAAAAATGCATCAATAAATAAGTTGGTTATTTGGAAAATAATTTGCACAACTCGGACGAATTAACTTGACACCTGGCTCGAATGACGTTTGTGCAAAGTACAGCGTGGAATTGGATAATCTTGATAGAGAAAAGATCCTGTAATACTTGGTAATGATAAGTAATGATAAGGCTTCGCAATTAGAGGAAGAAGAAACACGGAGGGCGCCGCGCGGGGCAGCGTCCCCAGCAAGTGCCGAGCGAGTGTCAGCCAGGTGTCATGTTCATTCGCCCGAGTAGTAGGTATATAGGTATAATAAATACTGAAAGTTATTCGAAGAGGTCCGTCAGTCAGCAAGAAATAATCTACAGAAGGACGATAATTTTCATTGCAGTCGAGTAAAAATTTCTACCTATTTCTCCGGGGACCTCACTGTAAACTAGAGACCTCATAAAACAAGATACAGGGTGCGCTATTACAACACTATGAGTTTGGCGATAATTTATAACAAAAGTATATTTCGTACATTGCATTAGTGGCACTAAAATAGGCTTAAACTGTCGCGTGAGGCAGGGTAGTCTACGAGTATGACCATAATGTGTCAGACGCGACTTTTAGCCGCGATTTCACTGACAAAGTATATTTAGAAAGTTGCCATTCTAAAAAGTAACTTAAACAGAAGGCAAACCACGTGTGAAGAAACTTATTTTCTTTATTTTCTAGGCTCTCTTATCGGATTTTTAACTTCATGGTAACCATTAACGACAAGCTCTATTTATTTGTTTTTTTTTGTATTATCATTTTTATTTGTACTCTGTGATTTTATTTTTTAGAATATGGATCTTGTGTCTGCAATAAATATATATTAGTATTATTAATTAATGAAAGGCGTTTAGCTGCAAATATAAGTCGATGAGCACGTTTCTTAGAAAAAGTCTCTTAAAATAGTCGCGTCCGAGAAAATTCTACAAAAGTAAATATGTTATAGTCTGCAGCCGTGTGGTACCCTCGACACTGATATACTTTCCTCGATATAGATTTTACGTTGCCATTCTCTGAAAGTATCCGCTTAGGGACAAATAAAAGTTGAGTAAAAATTTGTGTTGGAAAATAAGATCTAAGAATTTTAAAATATTTCAACCAGCTACTACCTGCATTTTCTCTTGTCATTACTATATGACACTTTTGGCATCTAATGAATGTTTTTTTTTAAATCATGTAGGTCATGTAGGTTTTAAACTTGAGTGTTAATAGTTTAATTAAACGTGCAATCAAGTTTTACTGTTGACTGTACCGCAATAAAATATACTTTAAGTACTTGATTTATAGATTGGATATCAATTTATAAATACCATCAATTACATATATAAAAAGGCTTGGACTTGAATGACTGACATACAACAGGTCAAACCACTGGTCGTAGAGACTTAAAATTTTGACGGTGTGTTCCTCAAGAGCTAAAAGTGGATACTAAGAAAGGTATTTTGAATATACGCAAACGAAATTGCGGGCGTTAGCAATTTTTTTATATAGCAGTACATTATTTAAAAGAACAGCCGTTAAAATGGCAAAACAACTACTTCACAAATCGTTTTAATTAAGTTAATAGCGATAACGCGATTCAGCGCGTTATCAGTAGAGTTTTGATTGATTTATTGTTGAATGTTGAGACTTTAACCGAATGCGAAATAGAAGGCTGTGTTTCGAGTGTATGTTAAGGCTAATCCTCAAATCCGAATTCCATACAAAATGTTTCGGACAAATACTCAAAAAGTACGCCGTATTTCGTAAGTAATACGGCGTACTTTTTGAGTATTTGTCCGAAACATTTTGTATGGAATTCGGATTTGAGGATTCCCCTTAATCTTTATATTCACTATAAAAATGGTTTGATTGATATTTTTAGATCGATAAAGATGAGGTTGTGTAATCAATTTGTATCGGATAATATTATAGAAATTTTAATCCAGCAAGAATTTTAAATCCCATAACTAAATATAGCTTCAGAGAATTTGAATGTTCTCTAAACGGCGAAGCGTATAACACGTTTAGTGCCAAAGCAACATATAGATGTTATATACGATCACGGTTGTCAAAACAATCAAGGACGAACATAGTATAGAATAAACACAACCGCAATAGTGCTCGAGATACACCAGATAATCCGGGGCAGCAAGCAATTGACACTAAGCTAGAAACTCAGTTTCGCCAGTATATGATTTTATGTGAGATCCGTTTAGTACAAAAGCTGGTGGCAACATCTATAGCTCCGTAAGATTGCGGTCGTCAAAACAATCCAGGACGAACATAGTATAGAATAAACAGAACCGCAATAGTGCTTGAGTTACGCCAGTTAATCCGGGGCAGCAAGCAATTGACTCTTAGCTAAAAAGTTAGTTTCGCCAGTAAAGGATTTCATGTAAGAACTACATAGATACAATTATTGCAATAAACAAAACGGGAGAGCAAAAAACAATATTTTTTAATAAATCTAGAAACCATTTACCGCCTGCTGCATGCCGCTGATGTCGAACAACCGCAAACGGGTGAGCAACTACAGCCACCGGAAGCTGGCTTCCGTCAGTTTTCAAACATTTTGTTGGTGTAACACGTTGCCACCACCGGCGACACGTGTAGCGGCCGCGCGCAGCTACAAAATGTATGAAAACTGACGGAAGCCAGCGTCCGGTGGCTGTAGTCGTACACCCGTTTGCGGGTGCACTTATTTTCTGACAACCTTGGGATGAAAGAACCGAGGAAAGCGTTTTGACGCCAGTGGCGTGTTTGAATATGTTATACTACATAAATATAAATACATAATAACAGTAAGAATCATGACTGTTTTTGTTATGCTAATTTACGAATATGATGAAACGACTCATAATACACTTTGATGAGACAAAGATTCACGAGATAATAGACTACAAAATGTCAGAGCATCCATTTCATCTACTACGTGCTTCGTTTGTTATTATTTAAACAGCAAAGTTATTTGAGTTACCGCGAAACTGGTAGTTACTGGTATACAAATCAAATGGAGATGAGTTACTGGTAAATACACAGTGGTTTATAGTGCAGGAGCTGACGCACTGATGCCTTAATTAACTTTATCTACGGCTTCTGGATTAGCAGTGGTAATTAGCATGTCTATTCTTAGCCTTAGTTCTTAGTCGTGGTTCAAATGTAGATATTTCTGTTACTCATTATACTGCGAATGTTGCTCGGCCTTGTTGCTTGTTTTCACTGGCTTTGTGTTGTTGTACAATAAATAATGTATTTATTACCTTAATTAATAAAAAAAAACAGGTATAATACAAAACAAACACAAGGTTTTACAAAAACATACAACAAACGACTTCAATCTTTCGGTTCTAGTGACCGTAAGTACCACTGACAAGTCAAAGGGAAGCAAAATACGCAATATTGTTTTCACACCACCTGCTCGACAATATCCAATTACATATCATGCTATCATCAAGGTAAAGCAAAACATTACCTACCTAGGGAGGTAATGCTGTATGAAACTCCCAAGGGTTGTAATGTGATTTGAATTTGGAACGTCAAATTCGTGTGGAAACTCGTGGAAAACTCTAACTCTAAAAGTAAAAGAACGCCCATATGGCATTGTAAAAAGGTTTGTTCTAAAATCGAACTGGCCACTCATAAAAAAAAAAGAGTAAAGGCGCGACTTCAAATATTGTAAAACAAAAGACGGTGTTGGCTGCTGAGTTCGGAGCCCTGGATTTTTATTGCCCCGCAGAAGGTGTGAAAAGTAGAGTATGCTCCTCTGGGATAAAGCCTGTCTTCGTCTTGGGCAGCTTGAACACCTCGCGTCACTCAGGACTCTACATAACTCCCTCGCGAATAAGTCCCTCGTTAGCTCAGGGTTCAATATGCCACCCGCGACATAAGACACTGCTTTATCCCCTTAGTGCATAATCTACTATTAATTCAACGACATATTTTTTCAGTTATTTTGATTTAAAAACTAAACTACTGAATTGATTTTGATAAAATTTCTAATGGACCAATCTGAAACTACATAATATGTATGAGGATATATTATATCCTCTCAAACAAAGTATTTTTTCAAATATAAAAATAAAAACGGTTCTTAAACAACAAAGTTCTTAGGGAAGACATTCAAGCGAATTGAGAATCTCCTCGTTTTTTGAAGTCGGTTGAAAAATATTTTATCGTTCCCGAAAAAGCTAAGTGCGTGAGTGGCCCATTATATTAAATTCTTTCAACACGGGCAGGATGGTTCATGCCATCACAAAAAGTCACGTTTTATGAATATGTAAACAAGGACATTTCGACAAATTTTGTGTGATTCATAAGCAATTCGTCCAAAAATGATCAAATGAATTGGACTTTTAAAAATCACGAAATTGAATTTCATGATTTTTTACGGCTGAAGACTAATGAAGCGAAAATATGCTACTAAAGAATCACGAAAAAAGTAATCAATCATCGTTTTACAAATACTACAACCGACTTCAATGAACTGTTTTAGTGATCGTAAACACCACTTATTTTACGTGGTTGACTTGATGATAAGGACGGGCCCTGTGCAACAACCACTCTGACTTCACAATTTGGGACTTTTTAGACTGACCATCAAAATTTCTCAAAGTTGACGACCGCTAATAGTAGTGTTACACACATAACACTTGTTACTTTCCGAGACCAAGTCTATTACAAAATAACTGGTAACAACCGCCCGGCGCGCCCCGGCAGGCGATTGTGAACGCTGTGATGTCATGATACTTTTTTTTTTTTTTTCTTTCGAAGAACCTAAGTTCTTCTATTTTGGCTTCACATCAAAGGTATATAGCCAGTGTCAAGTAATTGGAGAGATTATTTTGTCATAAGTCAGAGTCGATAAGTCAAGTCATGCCCCTGTAAAGTAGTGGTGGTTGCGACTTTACTAGAGGCTTCTATGGAGTTTTGGAGGCAACACGAAAAGTCACGTTTTACAGCATTACACTATTCACCAACACTCACGATATCATACACGTTCACGAGCACTTAATGGATAAAAAACCACCGTTTTTACACTTAAACACTCAAAGTTCTACAGGTTTTGTCAATTAATTTAATGCCGCCAATACGCCACTCTTCATGTTCCCGCCAAAACTCCGTCATGATACTTGAAACCATTCACAATTTTATTCGTATAGTAAATAACAATTAAACACAGTCATTGTGCTGACTGTGAGATGGAGTGATTGTATGACGTCGCGTCATGCGGACATTAATTTGCCATCGTCGCGGTAGACCACGCAGACGATGGCTTGTGTGTGGTATCTCACGACGAGCTACTGTGGCTCAAGTCGTGTAGGGGCTTCGAGCATAGCTCATTGCCCCGGCTTCAACTCCAGGGGCGACTACCCCTGGGTCACGTGATCCCTGCTGTGCCTTGACAATAGTGAAAACACAGGAAAGGGGGCATCCATTAATTACGTGAGGCTCTTAGGAGGGGGAGGGGATCGAGTCAAACCTCACCCAATCTCACGTGGGAGAAGGGGTGGTCTCGGCAAATCTCACGTATTTTTTTTTCCGCAAGAAAAAGTTTCAATGCTGTGAGAATCATTAATAAATTAATTTCTTTAGAAAAATCTTTCATTTACTTATAAAATATTTTTACTGTTAATTTAATATTTAGTAGCTGTTAACAAATATTTATTAACAGTTAATAAATCAAAAATAATGTAATTAAGCACAGATTAACTTATTTAAATTAAAAATATGTATTTCAAGAAATCTCGCGTGAGATTAGAGGAGGGTAAAGGGGTCGAGCAAAATCTCACGAAGTCTCACCAAGGGGGGAGGGGGGTCGAAAAATCGCCAAAATTACCTTACGTAATTAATGGATGCCCCCAAAAGGTACAGACAGGGCCGCTTATACAGACAGGGCCGCTTCAGACGATGGCACGACGAACTGGATGCGTTCGACGGGGAATGGAGATTAGTAGCACAAGATCGAGACCGTTGGCGAAAATGGGGGGAGGCCTTTGCCCTACAATGGGACAGCTCAGGCTGATGATAATAATAATAATAATAAAACATTATTACATTAGGCAACTAATGAAAAATCACCGGTGATTTCACTTTTACAAAGTGTTTAAGTGCGAAAACATGTGTCGAGTGCACGAAAGGAGCCTCTTCGAGGCGTACTTGAAATCCTTTCACCACACTGGTTCGAAGGAACTAGTGACACGATAAGAAGACTTTTACAAAATGAAATCATATTACCGTGTGACAATGAAATAGAAGTAGCAACATTTCCAAGCCTACAATGATCTAGTGACCGTAAACACTACAGCCACGGAGGAAAAACTACAGCCGAATAGAGAACCTCTTTTTTTGTAGTCTTTTAAAAAAAACATTAAAATTGGTTACCAACGGCAACTATGTAAAAATATAAACAGTTACATTGTGAACCTCCTCCACTTTTGAAGTTGGTTAAGTAAAAAATATGAACAGGTGCGACCTCCACAATGTGCCTTTGAGCCAATTAATTTATACGCTTTGTTATGACATCGTAAAATATAATGGAGGATTAATATGACTTAGTGGATATTTGTCATAGCAGATAATGGTTTTTGGTATTTATGTACAGTCAGCTGCACAAACATGATACACTCCCAAGCTTTCACATTTATACTACACTCTTAACTTTGTAAAGATTATTTTTCTGCTAAGAAAAACTGTCTGACAAGTAAGATGACTACATTGATTTGAATATGCTTGCATGCACTTTTCTTTGCAAAATTAAGAGTAATATAAAGTTTGGGAGAATACACATGTCTGTGCAGCTGACTGTACATAAATACTAAAAACCATTATCTGTGGTGTGTCTGTGGACATTTAACATTTATATTATACTCTTACACCCGTATTCTATGACAATTTTTACACTCAAGGAAATACTAACATTGAAATTAAACAGGTGACAGATGAAATCTTAAGTAAAGCGTCGGCCATTTTACTACTTATGTAAGGTGAGTTTGAGAATAAGGACTGACTTAGACTTAGAATACGGGTGTAAATTTTGCAAAGACATTTTTTTTGGTAAATCTATATATGTTTGTGCAGCTGACTGTACATCTAATTTAGTGAAAACTAGCTAAACTAGCTTAATTTTCATCAAATACAGTCTTCTACTAATAGGTTATTGTGTAAAGTAGGCTTTCGAGATTGCAGACGTTAGTCTTTTTTGATAAAAAACAATGACAAAGTACCTATAATTGGTTGCGTTTTAGTAGTAAGAATAGGAAGGTTTAAATAAATTTATTTACACAGCAACTACTAACATAATGCAAAAACTAAAGCAAAAGAATAAGTGAATTCCATTATTTCAATTTCGTGAATCACAAAAAGAATAATTAGCATAAATTCATAATTATTTCCAAACATGCAAACCTACAATTTCATTCGACTGAAATATTCAAATAGACAGAAAAAAAATGCTGTTATTTCTCTTTTACGTACAGTCAGCTGCACATACATGTATACACTCCCAAGCTTTTGCAAAATTAAGAGTAATATAAATATATTACTCTTAATTTTGCAAAGAAAAGTGCACGTAAGCATTATCAAATTAATGTAGTCATCCAACTTGTCAGAATTCTTGTCAGAAGAATAATGTCTTTGCAAAATTAAGAGTAGGTATAAGTTAGTCTGTAGTCTCAAGCGTGTATTAAACAATAGTTTCTTTGAATCCTAAATTATAAATTATAAGAGTTTGACCGTCTAATTCTTAATAAATTTAAATACGTATTTTTCTTTACCTCATCATCATCTCCTTGCCCTTATCCCACACTTAGGTGGGGTCGACACAACATGTCTTCTTCTTCCATTCGTCTCTATCAGCCGTCATATCTGTAACTATCTTTATGCCTACTTGCATAAAACTGTCAAAGTCCCTAAGCAAATACTTTATTCGCTTCGTAGTTCTTAACAGTCCAGATTCTGACCGTTTAGAACTGACAAGCGAGTAAAGTAATTGCTTAGGAACTTGGAAGTTTGGTGCAAGTAGGCATTAGTCCTTAACCTATTTATGAAAATTTTAAATTGACCATCTCCATTTATCTTAATAGCTGTTAGTTTTCCGAAATGATTAAAATAAAATAATATAAATGCGAAAGCTTGAGCGTGTATGTATGTTTGTGCAGCTGACTGTACAAAGCTATAACTAACTTTATTTATGACACAAAATAAGTGCTGCATTTTTTTTTCAACCCGAGTGACTAACACGTGCAGCGCAAACATCAACAAATTGCTAATTCGGCCGACGCATGCGCCGCAGTCATTATGTCGACGTTTATTGTTGTAAGCGCACGTAAATCACTTGCCACGATTCCAATGAAATTAAAAAATCTAATGTGCAACACAGTGGCGATATAAATTATTAATTAAAGCTTTATTTTCCTTTAACACTACATACTTTACAAATAAAAAACAAAGCGATATAAATACTAACATACTAATATTATGAATGAATATATAAAAAAAAAAAAAAAATTGCAAACGTTTGCGAGAGTTTGCAAATGTTTACGAGAAGTTGATGGATATGTAAATGAATATTTGTTTCTTAATCACGCCAAAACCACTCATGATTTGTCTGAAATTGGGTAGTATCTAGATACCACGAAGGCGATGTTGCGGACAGAAATTGACAAGAAAAATATTAAAACTTAAGAAAACTTTAAGAATTTGGAAACTAAGAATTAATATTGGAAACTTTTATGAATAAAAATTGAAAACTAAGAATTAATATTTAAAACTAAGAATTGATATTAAAAACCAGATTTTTGCACACTGTCAAATTAAAAACAGTATGTGTAGAAACTGAGCCAGCTTTTTGAATTGGAGCTGTGTTTGTCCGTGGCTAAACACTGAGTCGGAGAAATAATGAAAATAAACAGTTGTCATTTACGATTATTATTTTTAATTTGACGTCGCGAGTGGGATGCTTTGAAACAATTCACCTGAGGACCGATCTTGAAAAATTATGATAATCTAATTCATCACAGAGATTTGAATTTTCCGAATTCTTGAGGTGTCTTTGAGCCCCAAAATTTGTAAATGTTGGATGACGTTTTGAAACAAAGCATACAGACTGATAACCCTTCTATGACAACGATCCGAAATTGATAGTCAGAATTTTTCGTGATCACGCCTCTAATTAGAATTGGGTGTGCAACGATTACATTTCTATTTTTCACATATTGTAGAACTTTTGTATGATTTAATATGATGACGTATATTTATAACATTTAGATTTGATAATTTAAAATGAATTACCCAGATCCAGCTAGAAACTAAAAATACGCATCAAACAATACTGTCAATCAATCAACGAAAATAGCATCTAAAAAAGTCGAGCAGTCTGCCTCGCGCCTAAATCCAAAAAATCGTTGGCGGTTTTCCAAAATCTTGGACATTGTGCATATTTCGTTGAAATCCCCATACGAACACAATTCAGTCAATTTTAAACTTTACCGCAATTATTATAAAGGTTAAGTTGCAGTTTCGGTTGTGCTAAATATTGGTGTAAAATTTTTCCGCATAATTTTGAACTGTATCTCAAAGTGGCATGAGCTAGTTCGTCATACGCAGAGATGGTTGTGAGTGGAAAAGCGATTCCGTGGTGTTGATTCATCCGAGGATTATTCCGTGTTTTTAAACACGATTCCACCATGACACAGTTGGACGGCATTTCATATAGTGGATTTGGTACATTTTATCTTGGATTGGCTTATTCCCTTGCCTTGAAGAATATTCCGAATAACTCTGGAGGAAGATGAAAATGCTAAGTCATTATGTATTTGTTTTACGGAAATGTTTATTTCAACAAATAACGTTAATGTGCTAATGCTACGTATCAGATTGTCAAATAAGTTTCATGTCAAATAAGTTTAATGACACATTTAACTACAGACTCATTTTAGTTCCCAGTAGCTACGAAAATTATCACAATCATAAGTATTCGCTTCTGAAACATTTTGTAGCCAACATTTTTCGTGCAATCCCAAACCGTTTGATAACACATCTCATATCATCTCAATATTATCTGGCTAGACCAAACACAAATCCATAATGATGTTAATGGATAATACGCCATCAAAAATAGTCCACGAGAATTCCACCACGCCCACGCACATCTCCATGAAGAAGACGTCCCTCCCCGTCCTGTCCCCCCCAATTCGCCGCATCAATCACAATTCAAAAATAAAAGCAAAAGCTTGCCGTAAAAATATGAAAAATGGATAAAAGTGAATGATGCACAGGATGCTGTTGAAAAATATATACAGGTATTTCGGAATTTAGATCGTTGACTGTATATTTTCTACTTCAAAACTTTTTTTTTAATAATTACACACTTATTTTACGAGCAAATCCTACTTATATCCTTCCTACTATAATATTATAAACGCGAAAGTTTGTAAGTATGGATGGATGGATTGATGTTTGTTACACTTTCACGTAAAAAGTACTGAATGGATTTTAATGAAACTTTACAATAATATAGCTTATACATCAGAATAACACATACATACAATTTATAAAGATACCCGCGCAGACGATGTCGCGGGCACCAGCTAGTCATAATTACAGTAAGAGAAACTACCGAGCTGATAAGACTTATCGAAGCTAGAGACAGTTTGTGATCCATCGGACTTGACAATTAAAGGTACTGCCTAGTATTGTACTGTTCATAGAAAACCAAAGCTTAATTACCTAATTACCTTAGACCCCTCACCAGTCTTAATTAATTTCTCAGCAATTCTATTTATTTGTGCATGTCTGAATTAGATTAGATTATATTTTTATATTGTAATAATTTTGAAATTGGCACTAAAGATGAAGGTACACGTATATGTAAAATTATGTGGATGGTACTCACTACCAAGACACAAGTTGTTTTTCAGCTTACTTTGGTAGAGAGAGCTTTCTTTCAAGTGTATGTACTATAAATGAAATAAATAAATAATTTAATGTTCATAGAAAATCTCATAATCACATAAGTCGTCTAGACTAGACAATCGGATTTATTAAATACAATACGTAAATGATGAGAGCTGTATTATAATAACACTATTTTTAAAATTTCGAAACTAACACATTTGCTCCTACATACAATTATCTTCATTCAACACATACTACGGGATGAGAAACATCCTCGTTTACATTGAAAACTGTAAAAACAATCGTTGAAAAATCGCACCCATCCATTCATTCTCGTGCATGATTAATTCTATATCCGCCGGACTTGATCTACTGCCCACGTTTACTATGCCTTCTATTTCAGCCATTGGGTAATCAACCTTATCTAAATAAACTACTGTTCAATTTAGATTGCAGTGAAAACACTTGTAAATCATGTGAACAAATTGTTTCAAACCACGTTTTCTTGCCATTGATTGACAGAGTAAAATGTTTGCAGACACACCACCGACAGAGAACTTAAATCATCGACTTACATAACTAATAGAATTAACAGCGTGAAGTAGAAATGAAGTAAGCAAGCTAATTTGCTGAAGAAGCGAAAGACAAAAGCCGATAAGAAACGATGGCAACCTAATGGACTGGGCAAAAGACACACAAGGGAATAGATTCTAGCCAGTATACTGATGATACAATTCTAATCTTCTTCTTATCGTGTCACGAGTTCGTTCGAACCAGTGTGGTGAAAGGATTTCAAGCCTCGAAAAGCCTCCTTTCGTAAACTATTATGTCACTATATACAATTCTAATGAGCATAGACAATTCAATACAAGGTTAATTTTGAATTAGCGTTATGTACCTATTGTTTATTTGAAAATTTCAGAGTAAATTTCAGTCAATGCCTCAAAATTAGACTCTGCAACCTTGGACATATGGTTTGTTTCATCTAAATGGGTCAGATCTGAAACAAAGGTACGATATTGGCCGCCCACATGTAAGTAGCATAATGAGCTGTAAGTGCTCGATGTATCAAAACAAATACGCCGTTATACGATGGAATGTTTAGATGGATCAGAAATAATCTAAATATGTTTTAAAACCCATTTACAAGATATATGTGGAAGGCATAATTGCGTAATGGTAATTTACTGCGATAGTCTAGATTTCGTTCTAGGTCGAAATAATACTTATTAAAGGGCAATTTAAACGTATACGTATTAACTACGTTACGTTGTTTACCAAACTTTATTCAATTTAAAAAATAATTGAGAAAATTCTTGGTACTTAGCACCTTTAAAATCAGCAAAACCAATATTTATTCAATGAAAGTGGTATATTAGAGCCTTCTGCTTTAAAATACCATTTTCATTGCAAAAATCTTCTATTACCGTGAATTTAAAACTATTCGGAAGACAAATTCTGAAATACCCCATTCATTTACGGTTAAAAACACCAAACCGAAGTCACCTCTGAATCAAATATGGACTCGCTCAAACCTAGACGGTATCGTGGGTTATTTCAAGTCCAACTATAATAACTCTGGCTAGGTATGAAACCTGAAATAACTTCCAGAGAGACTTACCGACCTGTCGGTGTCGAGGGCAAAGATAGATTCAACTTGTGGAATTAAGCGCTTTATTATGGATACGCTAAAACTAGTGCGGTTTGAATCGGATAGTTTGGTCTGAGATCGTACGCTGCATTAGCCAAATTTATGTTGACCACACTCTTTGGACCTTAACGTAGCCTTAATAGAAATTATTAACATTTGAATCGGATGAGAAAAGCTCAAGACAGGCTTGTTGAAAGAGACAAATCAGACCTGAAGTTTAAAAGATGTTCACCTTCTGTGTCCCATTGTTGGGCAAAGGTCTCCCCCAAATCCTTCCGATCATCGCATTTTTTTGCAGCTTTCATAATTCCCGCTCGATTTAATTTAGATCGTCCCTCCAACGCTTTCTCGGCCAAACCTAACGACACTGTCAATCTTCAGCTATTATCCAGGAGGAGCATAAAGCGATTAAATCTTGCAAATGATGATGAGTTACAGTCACAAGATATTGACGTAGATTCTCAACAAGCACCTTTAAGCGTCGATGTTACACGGCTAGTTTACACACCACAAGCCGGCGAGTTTAAAAGCTAGCGAGTGAGCGAGTTAGCTTTCGGGAAGGATTGTCAACAAACAGATTGTAAAAAAGCCGAAGACATTGGGCGAGTTTACAAGCAACAAGCGAACTCGCTGGCTTGTAGCGTGTATAAAAGCCGTGTGTCATCAACGCTTTGCCCAAAAAGCGTACTCGAACTCAACGAGAATGTGCAGGATTCGTGCAAACGAGCAGCGTAGATTGCTGGCTGTCAATATCACTTCGCACCAAAACACGGGCTATAAACAATTTGAAATATAGAAAACACTATTCGATCGATCATTGATAAGTGAACTAAACAATTAGGCCAATCTAGTAACGGGCATTTAGCAATGATTTTAGTACTTTTTATAACAGAAAAGAACTGAGCACGCAACATACCTTTTTGAATACGTACTAACTATATAACCTGGTTACTAATTATAAAAATAAATATTTTATAGTCTGATAGGGAGTCAAGAGAAGTTACAGACTAGCGTATTTAACCGAGCGTGTTTTGGTTTTTTGCAGCGCGCTCGTATAAGGGCGTATAGCGGAATTTCGGACGCGTAAGCGCGAAAACGCTCGTACAATGGCGTGCCGCGCGTACACGCGCTGCAAAAAAACACGAGTAGCGAACTCGCTAGGTTCTACGCTAGTCTGAAACCGCACTAATTCAGAAAATCGGCTAATTTTGAACGAATTCTAAACAGGGTTCGGGGATATATATCAAGATATGTATCCGATATATATCAAGCTAATATATCCGATACATATCAAATGTTTTTTTTTATAAAATATTGCAGTACAAAAATGGTTTAAAAAATTCATATTATTAAGTAATTTTTAGCGTTTGTTACTGTATTTCTACTTCCCAAATGTAGATGGCGTGGAAGTAGAGTAGAAACATACTCTCTAACCGTTGAAGCGCTTTAAAACAAAAAAAATACTATTGACTGATAAGAATTAATAAAAAAAAACATTTTAGTTTTTATTTTATAATTTTTGTATGTTTTTGTAACACATATGCAAATAGTATTCATAAATACAATAAAGTAATAGTATGGCTTTCATACAAAATTGATATATATCAAACTTGTTATGATCCGATATTTTGATATTTATAATAAATATCGGATATTTTCGAAACCTGATTCTAAAATAATGGATCATAACAGAAGGTCAAGTCCAGACATAAAACAGTTGTTATGACTCTGTACTAAGATTTGAACTGCCTGTTCTTATGAATACCACTTTGTAAGCTTTAAGTAGTTTATGCACGATTTGAATTTACTGTTTTTGCAATTTACTGTGCTTGAATTGGAGCTATGAATTTGTAAGCCAATTTAATAATGTAATGGATCTTGTAAATTTTAACAGGCTGAAGTTTTGGTAACCTCTAGTTTATGTAAATGAAAAGGCATTTATTGACGGAAACATTCACAAACCTAATACAGAAAGATGTCCTATTCTAGCACATAACTCGAAGTTGAGTAGGTAAGTACTAGGCAGTGTTGTCTGTGAATAGTTAGAGAGCTCAGCCACGCTGTTTTCAGTCTCGCCTTTACCTATCCCAATATGACAATTTCTAGTTGAGCTACCGTAATAAAAATATACTATGCTAAGAGTTCATACACCTGTCACGTAAATACCACGTCTATTCCTATCTCGTTCATTTGTACCATCCGTCAGCTTAAATTTACCGCCGTCTTACTCACACCATATATATTATTTGCATATGCTGTCAGTTCCAGTGGATTCTCAATGAGTGACGTCAGTTGCATACTTCAGTTTATGGTTATGCGGCCTTGGGTGGTGCAGTTTTAAGTGTTTTGGGGTTAATAGGTACTAGGTAGTAAACATTTTAATTTGTTCAGGTGGATTTATATACTTAGTTTTAAGTTTTGGGACTCTAATGCCCACTTGCACCTAACTTAAGCAATTTCTTAACTCGCTAGGAAGATCTTCTGAATCTGATACGTAATTAATTTCTAAGGAACTTTGACAGTTTGGTGCAGGCATAAGACTTTTTACGCATAAGTAACGTGTTTGACAGTTAGTTGCAAGTAGGCATCGCTCGTAGCCGTAGCTACGTAGTAGATCGTAGGACGCTCGGGATTGCGCCATCCCTATATAGTGGACATACCATGTATTCGCACAAAGCGCTTTGCTTCCACTTTCATTATGCGAACCGCCAAGGAATGGAATGCTCTGCCGGCGTCAGTGTTTCCCGATCACTATAATTTGGGTGTCTTCAAGGCAAGAGTGAATAGGATTATTCTAGGTAAGCGTGCTACATCGTCGACCACATCGTCACTTACCATCAGGTGAGATGGTGGTCAAACGCAAGCTTATATTTAGTAAAAAAAAAAAAAAAAAAAGGCATTAGACTCTTTTACGCATTAGTAACACTTGTGTCCTCATACTCATACTCACCTTTGACTTTGCGTGGTTGAATAACAAAGTGACATTCATAAAATTAGTACAAATAAAAATAAACGAGCCTTACAGTAGTCGCTTATGATGTGTAACATCTGACATCTTATTTAAATTTAGAAGGATTTTATTTACTTTTAATTTCTGAAGTTGGTACCAATTAACGGATAACTTCCTGTTACACACTTCCGTTGCATTTCACGAAATCATTGTCATAAATTGACAACCTTTGGGGTAAACGTGTTCTTGAGTGGAGACCACGTCTAGGCAACCGCAGTGTAGGACGACCTTTGGCCAGATGGAGCGATGATCTGCGCGCTATAGCTGGCAGAAGGTGGATGAGAAGAGCCGAAGATCGGGCTCAATGACACGCCTTGGGAGAGACCTACGTCCAGCAGTGGACTGCTATAGGTTGATGATGATGATGAAATTGACAGAAAGCTAGAGGAAAGATGTTACACATCAATAAATAGATGATTACGTTGGTAAATTCAGTATTAATGAAGGCAATCAAATCCGAAGACATATTAACGAACAACACACAGATTACGCAGACATAAAATAATTACCCAGATTTAAACAGAGAAGCAATAAATTAACATCTGGCCGTGTTTCAAAAAACATTCAATTGATAAATAAAAAAAACTCCAATAGACAAATAATCATTAATTGCTAGCGTGTAAATCAACTTTGTGGAAAGTCTGCATGGCGTGTTAAAACCACGGTTGTTAAATGAAAAGTTTATTTTAAAATGAAAGCTGTAGGCTATAAACAGTTTAACAAAGAGACTTTTTATTATGTGTTTTTTTAACATAACTATTGTTTACACATGTATATTAGGTAAATATCATATGGGCCCTAGTTAAGCTACACTGTACTTTTCTTGTGTCTGAAATAAAATGATTGTTATCAGGACCTTTAATACGACAAATAAACTCTACAATACGCAAGGGAATCTTCAAGAAGCAGCTAATCAATCAAAAGGAACCATTTTTTGGTTAAGTCAACAAGTGATGTCAACAGAGTAAAGGCGAGTTAGGTGCTCTCCTGATAGTAAGAGATCACACCTGCCCATGACCAGAACAGTGCAACAGTAGTACAGTAGTAGTGCTGCCAGTGTAGCATTATCATCATCTCCCTGCCCTTATCCCACACTTAGGTGGGGTCGGCACAACATGCCTTCTTCTTCCATTCGTCTCTATCAGCCGTCATCTCTGTACTCACACCTGCTTTGTTCATATCCTCTTTCACACAGTCCATCCATCTTTTTTTTGGCCTTCCTCTACTCGTATATTCATCTTTTTTCATATCTAACACTCTTCTAGTGACATGGCATTAATTCCTCCGCATCACATGCCCATACCACGATAACCTGTAGACAGACACTCCTCAACCTATCTGTCACTGACGTTACTTTCAGGCTTCATCTAATATCCTCTATTATGCTCAGGTCACGTTTGCCGCATGTCAAGCGATCTTTGGGGCAAGATAACCACTGAGTGGAGTCCCGAAGCAACGGCGTCGACGCGGCAGACCATGGAGAAGATGGCGTGACGAGCTCATCGCGTTCCGTCCACCCTGGACTGAACTTGCCCATGACAGAGATTGAAAGAATGGGGGAGGCATTTCATGATAGTAATAAACCTTTAATATACTGCTAGTGTAGCCAGTGTTCTATTCTAAAGTAGCCTTCTTCTTATCGTGTCACTAGTTCCTTGAACCAGTATGATGAAAGGATTTCAAGTGCGCCTCGAAGGGGCTCCTTTCGTGCACTCGATACATGTTTTCGAACTTTAGGTTCTGCGACATGCCGGTTTTCTCACGATGTTTTACTTCACCGTTGCGAACGTGGGATGCATACATAGATTTATTCGACCGCAAAAACCCATTTACGCATGACTGCCACCGGGATTCGAACCATCAGATCGCACGGCAAGGCCTCATCCACTCGGCCACCGCATCCTAAAGTAGCCTAAAACTGGACATTAGCTCATCACTTCAACAACGCGTCCGTTCATTCTAAAACTGCTTTGTGATTCACATCGCCAGATACAGATGGTAGGTAACAAGAGATCTGATGCTTCATACCGAAATCCCTTGGGTTTAGAGAACTCTGCGAATAGATATTTCAACCAACTTAAAAAATAAGAGATATATTTTTTTCATGTTTCAGAATTCTGTTGTTTATAAACCGATGTGAAAATATATTTTCTTGTTTGAGAGGATATTTTAGATTTTGATTGGTCCCATAGAAAGTTCATCAAACCCGTTTTTTTAGTATTTAATCAAAATAACTGAAAAAAAGTATGTCATCGAAGTAAACAAAATTACGTATTTTGCTTCCCTGTGACTGTTCAGTGATGTTAACGATCACTAAAACTGTCCAATTGAACTCAGTTATTGTTAATTGATTGATTCAGGCGTTACTTTGCAGAAATCCATAAATATCAACCAATTATATAAATATATTTAGTAATAAAATCCGCTGGATTTCTAAACAAAGGTTTTAATTAACTTAACTTTAGTACATATTACTATATTATAAACCAAAGAGTCAACGAACAGAAAACCAAAGTTTAAAGATACGACACGTGTTTCGCCTCTACACGAGGCATCATCAGGAGGTGTGGACTCGCCGAAGTTCGAAACGAGAGTTCTCGTTTCGAACTTCGGCGAGTCAGTTATTGTTTGTTTTTTTTTAAACCTTGATTATATATATAGTATATGTATATCCCAGCAAAAACCTTTTTAAAAAATGCAAAAATAAAAGCCAAAACGAGCTTTTACCACCACAAAAATAGGTGATATCTTGTTATATTGAGCCTTGACTGGAACTCTTATCTATATTATATTATATATATATATATATATATATATATATATATATATATATATATATATATGATGATGATGATATGATGATATTATATATAATATTATATATATAATATATATATATATATATATATCTATATTAAATTTATCGTTAACTCTTATTTTATACAATCATTCATTCTAAGTTTGTAACAACTGATTTCGGCTTTGTTTATTCATTAACGTTTCCTTACTTGGCTATCATGCAGGAATATGATGACTTTGGTTATAAAGATGTGACGAACAAGGCGCCCTTCTGATGGTGATTGATGCCTGACCGTGAGCAGAACAGTGCTACAACGGATTTTGAATCACATAAGTAGGTGTAACACTACCATAATGTTCGTCTACTTAGAGACATGTTTATGATTGGTCTAGAAAGCAAAGCTTCAAACCGGAAGACAATAATGCTTTCTCATCACTACTTGGCAGCAGAATATCTGGCACTGTGTTGGGAACCACTTATTCTTCTTATCGTGTCACTAGTTCTTTCGAACCAGTGTAGTGAAAGGATTTCAAGTGCGCCTCGAAGAGGCTCCTTTCGTGCACTCGACACATGTTTTCGAACTTTAGGTTCTACGACATGCCGGTTTCCTCACGATGTTTTCCTTCACCGTTGCGAGAACGTGGGATGCATACATAGATTTTTTCGACCGAAAAAACCCATTTAGCATTACCACCACCGGGATTCGAACCCGCGACGGATCGCAAGGCAAGGGCCTCATCCACTCGGCCACCACGTCCTCAACCACTGGGAACCACTAAGTGTATGGCACTTGGTTGAGTTCAATTTTTGCTAGTATGTACTTTTATTATAGGTATTTCATTTTATGGGCATGCGATACGGATACGGAGGGATGAATGCTATGTTACAAGAAGTGTTAGAAATGAAATTAGATGGTTATACGAGTAGAGGAAGACCAAAGAGAAGACTGCTTTTATATCCTCTTTCACACAGCCCATCCAGGCTGTGTGAAAGAGGATATAAAAGCAGGTGTAAGTACAGAGATGACGGCTGATAAAGACGAATGGAAGAAGAAGACATGTTGTGCCCACCTTAGTGTGGGATAAGGGCAGGGCGATGATATTCATTTTGTACTTTTTAGCTATATTGTACCAAGTATCTCGCTTTAGCTGATGTACAGTCGACTCTGTAATTGTCATTACACCCAGCTTACGCCGGTATTATCCTATGATTAAACCACTCACACAAACACATCATGTGTGTGTGTGATTAAACTACTGATGTGATTAAACCACTTATGATATACGCATAATATAAACCACAAGTGAATTAATCACAGGAGAACACCGGCATAAGCTGGTTGTAACAACCATTACAGAGCCGACTGTACACACACCATGCACAAAAGTTTTTGCAACTTTCTTATCTAACACTTCATTTGTAAGCACAATGGGCGGTCTAGCTGCTAAAAGCAGTCACTTCCAAAGAACTTTTGGATGGATCTAGAAACGATAGGAACATAATATTAGCGGGTTGCCCGCTCCGTAAACTAAGCCCTGGTCATAATCTCATCAGTCTCTCGTAAGTTCTCCAGTACCGAAATAATTTAACTTCAATTTAAATTCTCCACGCTCTGACGCCCGCGTCGCATTTGACAGTGTCGGATACGTCACTAGGATGGGCGTATTTACGTCACGAAATGAGTACACGTTTGGTAACACGATGAAGACGTGATGGCCGAGTGGATGAGGCCCTTACCTTGCGATCTGATGATCGCGGGTTCGAATCCCGGTACCAGTCATGCGTAAATGGGTTCTTTCGGTCGAAAAAATCTATGTATGCATCCGACGTTCTCGCAACGGTGAAGGAAAACATCGTGAGAAAACCGGCATGTCGTAGAACCAAAAAGGTCGAAAACATGTGACGAGTGCACGACAGAAACCTCTTCGAGGCGCACTTGAAATCCTTTCACCACACTGGTTCGAAGGAACTAGTGACGCGATAAGAAGACTAAACGTATAGTATACAACGTGTACGTATCCGTGTATATTCAGTCATCTAAGGCGCTAGGGTATGTGAGCAATGAAAGCAAGGCTACGAAACACGCGTTGAGATTTTTACAAAAATATATTATCGGGAAATGTTACACACTCACTTTGATTCGCTGTTAACCATCAACATTCATCCTACTAATATTATAAACGCGAAAGTTTGTAAGTATGGATGATTGGATGGATGGATGTTTGTTACTCTTTCACGTAAAAACTACCGAATGGATTTTAATGAAACTTTACAATAATATAGCTTGTACATCAGAATAACACATGGGCTACAATTTATAAAGATACCTGCGCAGACGAAGTCGCGGGGACCAGCTAGTACATAATATCATCACGGAAATGGACTCCCCAGAGATTGGAGGTCCATTGTATTTATTTTCTCATAGGGAATGAGAAAAGTAAGTTATGCACCTCATAGATAAGCGGTTACAAGGTCCCTCCACCACTATCAAGTTAGTCAAAAGGTCGAAGAAAGGCAATGGAGGTTACTATTTTTCTTTATGGTCAAGACAAGGTTTATACTTCATCTAACCTGGAAACATTTGCCGACTTTTCGGTTTCCATCTTGTGTCGTGGCCCTACACACATCACTAAGCGGAGACGAGCTCTACCAACAATCACAGTGGGCCGAGCCGAGATGGACCCGTAATTGTGTTTATTGGACCCGGAATGACCCCGCCACGTAAGACTCATGATGGCCAAATTTAAGTCAACGACCTTAATGTTTTTTAGCTTGAAGTAATATTACACCCTGTATACAGCAGAATTTATATTACGTCCTGTAAATCATAACAAAGTCGTTATTACACCCTGTATACAACAAAGTTGTTAGTTAAATAACATAGGAGCTACTTCCCTTCAAATAGGAACACAGAAATACTGACACATCACTGCTTAGGAGCAGAATATTGAGCACTGTGCCAACACAGTGATGATGTGAAATGCACCGTTGCTTAACACATTCAGTACAATATGTGAAGACGAAGATACGCCAACAGCGAACAGATTCAAACTTACCACTTTAGACAATTTTTCCACTACACCCATAAACAAGGGTAAACAAAACGCAAAACCCCAATACATTTGATTGACACAGATAGTGTCAATCAAATGTATTGATTTACCGTCAAACGATGGTAACACGATGGTAACGCGATGGTGTCGAATATCGATTCAAGATAGCCAGTTACTGAAAATTTGTTTATGAATATAGGCCGAGCCTAATCTTTGTGTGTACTGTGTACTACATAATACCGCAAACAATACATAATAATAAAACCTAACCCCAAACTAAGCAAGCTTGTAGAACATATGAGGTGAGCGCGATAGATACCCGTTGCAATCAAATAACTTAAGCAAGCTTGTACTATGGGAACCATATAACTGATACAAAACTTATATACTTTTTGTAAATACATACATACAATACATAGAAAACACCCAGACTCAGGACAAACACCGAAGTTCAACACACAAATGTTTATCCTGAAGCGGGAATCGATCCAGCGACACTCTGCGTAGCAGTCCAATGCACTTGCCACTCGACCAATCGTGTTGTCATATGACCGACATTAGTCGCACACTTACGTTTGTATAGGTTTTTGATATAAACTGATTAAACATATTTTTTATTTTTTTTATAATTAAATAAATAATAATAAACATTCACACACTCACACTCCTGCACTAGGATTCCCTGTGTCGCAGGTGGCATGGACACGCAAGACATCACAACATCCAAGACCCGAGAACAAACTTTTTTGTTCGTCACACAAATATTTGCCCCGGTCGGGGATCGAACGCGGAACTCCAAGCTTCGTAGGCACGATTACTACCAACTAAGCCACGGTGTCGTCATATTACACAGAATTCCTTGGCTTGGCTAGGTCTACAGTGTAGACTCGACACCATAAATTAAGAATTTGAAATTGTGCTGTAAATTTGGCATATAGCCAGGTTTTTTGGTATTTAATTTATGCGAAGTCCGGATTGGAAGAGAAGTTCTATAAAGAGAGTTTATCCACGGAGTTAAAATAAAATTAAAATAAGCCCTCTTTGTTCATACAGTTCCTTACAGAACTTAGTTACAAGATTCGTAGAATTGTACAAAAAGATAGTATTTGAAATGCTAATTTACCACCAAGCGGTATTAAGCAGTTTCATTTTTAATTTTAAAAATTCAGGAGTCAGTAAGTGACTAAATACATAGCTTGGCAGGTCTTATGTGGCAAATCTTTAGAATCATCACAGTTTTTCCAATTTTTTTTGCCATTGTTTACATTTTTATTAAGCTAATAACTTTTTATACCCGCTGCTTTGGAGCATAAATGGCATATTTATTTATTTTATCAACGCTGTTAGTACAGTGTCACAAAAAAATCATGCATGCAGTTTGAAAAAAAATCGGGACCTGGACTCTATACATTTTTGCCCTATTATATTTATTTATATTATGGTAAGCGGCCTGACGGTATGACGCTTATCCCATGGAGAATGGGCAGGCCCTTGGTGTGGGACGCTACATGCGTAGACACTTTGGCACCTTCTCATTTGCCAGGGACGCAAGTTAGGGCTGGTGCGGCGGCAAACTCTGCTGAAGATCTCAAGCGGCGTAAATATGTAGGTCTTGATAGGTCGTACATGTTTGAGCCCTTTGGGGTCAAGACCCTAGGTCCATGAAGAATGGGAGCCTTCCGCGTTTTCAAAATTTTGTCAGAGCGTCTGGTCGAAGCGACGCGTGATCAGAAACCTGGCAGCTATTTGTCAGAGCGTCTGGTCGAAGCGACGCGTGATCAGAGGGCTGGCAGCTATCTCGGCCAAAGAATAAGCCTATATAGCTAATAAATACAAAGAGGCTATGCAGCCAGTATCCTCGGCACGCTGCCATCGGGTATCGAGTTGGAGCAGTTGAGCTACCTATAGATCGTTTGCAACGGTCTATGGGTGGCCCAATTGTTTCCTTTTGTAAATTTTGTAATATAGATAAAATAAAAAAAAATGGATATCATGGCAGACTTATCTTAAATTTTAGATGTACCTACTGGAGCTCTGTACCCTACACTAGGTCTCCTCAAGAGCCTGTATTGTAGGGTTACAGTGACTCGGTTCGGACTCTACATTATAATAAGTACTAGATCTCCTACATTCAACCCATACTATAATAAAAATACAACCTTTTCTTATCTATTCCTACAATTAGAAACTACATTATGTAATACGTTAAAACTATATTATCATATGAATGAGTGAATGATACTGCTATGCTTATATATTAAATTAACAAGTATTAAAGAGTGTGTAGTCAATATGGGTGTATGTATATTTTCTGTACGAGTTGTTTGTATAGTATCATTTAATGTGATATGTGTGGAAATAATGAATTGCTATATGTGTGTATGTAATATAATGTGTTGTGTGTAATATGAATAATATGTTTTATGTGTATATGTATATGTATTATAATGTGATGTGTGAGTAATATGTGTAGTGAATTGTATACGTGTGTATTTAATATGTATAATGTATAATGTGTAATGTGGAGGTTAAGATGGGTTTGTATATGTATGTAAGTATTTATCTGAAAGTGGTTTGGTGAGCAATAAGATTTTTAGTACTATCATATAATTTTATTCATAAGTATCTCTGTTTCTTCGTAATTAAGGTTTTTTAAATATTCATCAACTGTTGTTTTTAATTTTATTGTCTATAGTTGCTGTTAACAATATTTACATTTTTATTAATTCGATTGTAAATAGTGGGACCAAATTTTTTCATCGTTTTTGCGCCTTCGTCGACAGTTCGTGATTTTGGAATTTCAAAAACTATGTCCTTTCTACGTTTGGAACTGAGTGATGTTAGTATGTTTGAGTTCACGAGGGAGAGATTGTAGTAGTTAGCTTATGCTGTAATAAATTTATATTATATGATATTTGTAGAAATATTTTCTTAATAGTTACAGCACAACTCAACCACCATTCAAAGCTTAGTTTGCATGGTATATATTGAGATAAAAATAACTTATAATGTCCATTTACTGCTCTACAAACCAGTAAAACTTAAGCTGAAATTCAGTCTGTGTGACACCAAATTTCAGCTCAATCAATCCAGTTTCAGTAACACGTGTGTGTTTACGTGTGAGTGAATGAGTGAGGAGAATGAAAGTGGAATATGTATTGTCATATTTTCTACTAGTCGACATCCACAACTTACATTGTTATTTAACTGTATTTGAAATATTTTTTGACATGGACATAGTTGCATATTATGTAAATTTGGTTCTGATGGTTTCCCCAAAAGGAATTAAATAAATAATAATCAAGGTTTTACAAAAACATAGACAACCGACTTCGTTTGGACTGTTTTAGTGACCAAAACACCACTGAGAAGTCACAGGGAAGCAAAATACGCAAATTCGTTTATTTTGATAACATATTTATTTCAGTTATTGTGATATAATAACTAAACTATTTACGTACTGATTCGATTTTGATGAAATTTCGATGGTACCAATCTGAAAGTACAATATCCTCTCAAACATAATATTTCAAATCGGTTGATAAACAACAAGGATCTGAGGACACAAAAAAAAAACATTCAAACATTCAAATTATAGCGAAAATGTTAATTTCTTGCAGATATTTTCAAGGTTGCCTTAACTTTTGTTGATTGAATTATCGTAATACAAGGTATCCACGATACAGGCTTGCCTAGTGTGGGCCGTTAATAAATGCAAATATGTTTGAATCTCTCTACAAAATGCACTATTAATAATAGTAAATACACTTAGCTTTATTTAATTTTAACTTGGGTAGCTTAGCGAATAGATTTGTGTTTTGTTAGTAAATAAATATTTTTTTCATTTTTCATTTTAATTTTCACTCAACCGAATTAATAATCCTCCTTTTTTGAAGTCTGTAGAAAAATAAAAAACGAAGTTGCGGGTTGTCATCTAGTCTCTGTAATATGTAAGCGCTCTCTCTAACCAAAGCACGTTTTAATTTCACAACAAAAACTCTGCAATGGTTGGGTGTGGGCGCTAGATAACAAGTTCGCTGGCATACGAGTTATGTACAATGCTGACTTTATGATAGTGCCCATTGTTTGGTAAATGATAAGAAATAGTTTAAAGTCCAAAGTTTAGAGTGTGAAGTCTTGAATATTTCAAGGAGTCCGTGTGTGTAGTTCATTCATTCATTCGTATCAACGATACGTGTGAAACTCATGTACCTAGTCTCTAAGGCAGTGTCCTAATAGAACGCGATGACGCGACCATCGCAAGTTCGCGCGATCGCGCGATTGCCAATCGGGACGCCTATTTGACGTTAGAACGTTTGATCGCGGATTCGCGCGACGGTCGCATCGCTTGCTCGCGCGATGATCGCGTGATCGCGTTCTATTAGGACAACGCCTTAGCTATGGCGAGAGTTCTTCTTCGTCTTATCGTGTCGAAGGAAGTGTTGAAGGATTTCAAGTGCGCCTCGATAAGGCTCCTTTCGTGCACTTGACACATGTTTTTCGAACTTTTTAGGTTCTATGACATCAATTCTTATAAACATAATAATAATAATAATAAGCCATTTATTTCCATAAAAATATATTTACAAGGTAGATCTCTTTTATCTTATGATTATAAATTGGATACCTATCTAAGGGTGAAGGCTTCCTCCATCTGCTTCCACGCGTCTCTATCGTTGGCAAGTCTCGTCCAAGAAAACATACGCATTTATAAATATTAGAAGGGATTTTCAGCAAATACATACAACGCTAAAGCGAGCCCGGGGCAGCAGCTAGTCTCATATAAACTCATTAGACTATGCCATATACTTCTGTAGACCTTAACCAAAGTCTAATAGGACTTCAGACCCTAATCTCCATCAAAGGGTTAATTCAAATTTTCGTATACGGTTTTCCAATTTAACTTAAATAAGTCTCACTGTTCAAGCGAGTCACAAATGACCGTCTAGGGACGTTTAGGGCTTCAAAATATGCTCTTCATCATCAGAATAACCAGTCTCATTCCATTCTACATCCAGGTGGCGGCAAGAAGTTGATCTTATTACGACTGCCACGCCCGGCGTCGCGGGTTCGATTCCCGCTCAGGACAAATACTTGTGTGATGAACATTGGTGTTTCTCCTGAGTCTGGGTGTTTTCTATGTATTTTATGTATGTATTTACAAAAAAAAAGTATATAAGTATTCTATCAGTTATCTGGATCCCATAGTACAAGCTTGCTTAGTTTGGGGCTAGATGGCGCTGTGTGTAATGTCCAAACATTATTATTATTATTATTATTTCTGCTACGTCTCATTTTGTTATGTTTCTATTTAATAATTCGTTTTTTCTTTTTAGTGCACTCTTAACGAACGTTTCATATTTTAGTCTCACTCTCCATCCTAAGGTTGCTTGGAAAGAGATCGCTGCTTAGATAATAAGGCCGTCCATTTTACATACTCCGTAATTAGTATCTGTATCTTTAAGTTCTTTGGTACAATAAGGAGTTCTCATTCTCATTCATGACGACACGGATGGTCGAATGGCAAGTGTATTGGACTGCCACGCCCGGTGTCGCGGGTTTGATTCCCGATTCAGGACAAATATTTGTGTGATGAACATCGGTGTTGGTCCTGAGTCTGGGTGTTTTTTATGTATTTACAAAAAATAAAAAGTATTCAAGTATTATATTCTGCTTAATTTGGAGATAGATGGCGTTGTGTCAAATGTCCAAAATATTTATTATTATTATTTATTCATTCATTCATTCATTCTTTTTGCTCTACCATGGTGTGTTAGATCTTCTAATCTAATAAAACGCACCCTTTCGCTTTCTTACCACTTTAGGACGTGCATTTTCAAACTGAAATATCTCATCTTTTCTATGAAAATGATAACAATATTTGCGAAACCTTATAATTATGCTTTCCATACTTATTTTAGTAACTACAAATGAACCTAATTTTCGATACGATAAAAATAAAATAAACTAATGAGAATAGTTCCATAAATATAATCCCAAATTCCTAAACTAAGGTCAAACCTGTTCCCATAAATCTACGCACTTTTATTTAACGAACCGAAATGCCTTTTCATCACAATAAATTAAATAGTAAGAACCATAAATTCGACGCTAAACCTCATCTACACCGAAATCTCGTGAAAATTAAAACAATCTGATCCAATCTCATCTCTGGGTGTGAGTGTGGGTGTAAGTTGTAACCCCTGTAATCCCTAGATCCGTGGACCTTCATCCCGAAACTAGTTTATATCGGGTTAAAGGTGTCGTATTTCAAAATGAGAGATCCCAGCTAATACATATTTAACGTAAAAAGAAGCCAATACGAACTTTTCTACTCGTATTACCCTTCGAGAATTTAGCAAAGGAGACGTCAAACGTTAGGAATCTACAAATTTCTGCCATTTTTTACGGGGGGACAAGGTAAACACGCATTGCACACGCGCCTAACAAAATCTTATTAATAACTGTAAGTTATAAATGATAACTAATAGAAAATTAACACTACTAATTTAAAAACACGTATAAAATCTAAATTAAAGTATGAAACCTT
This sequence comes from Lobophora halterata, assembly GCA_932526365.1. Lineage (NCBI taxonomy): Eukaryota > Metazoa > Arthropoda > Insecta > Lepidoptera > Geometridae > Lobophora > Lobophora halterata. Next base: position 5,845,343 of record OW052027.1, on the reverse strand, counting down.
ACTCATTTTTGTTGACACAATCGGAAAACATAGACGAAACGAATAGTGTGAAGAAATTAACAAACATAGACAGCCGACTTCAATTGGATTATTTTAGTGACCGTAAACACCACTAAAAATTCACAGGGAAGCAAAATACGTAATTTTGTTTACTTCGACGACATTTATTTTTTCAGTTATTTTGATATAAAAACTTAAACTACTGAAACGATCTTGATAAAATTTATATGAGACCGATCTGGAAGTATATCCTCTCAAATAAAAAAAAACAAATCGGTTTATAAACAACAAAGTAATGAGGTAATAAACATAAAAGACTCATAGAACTTCGAACTTAAAAAAATATCTCTGAGAGCGATCTCTTCTTGACAACTATTGATATAACAAAGCGAATCTTATCTCAGCGTATCAATTAAAGCGATCGCTAAATTTGAATTCTTACACTACTAGAAAGCTTTCTCGACCCCAAGATTGTGTTATACTTACTCAAATTCTTCAGCACAATTTCCCAAGTAGACTTCTGATTGTAATCTGTGGTTAAACCACAGACAATCTAACTTTGGCTGCTTAATGAGTTTGGAACAATTGACTAAGCGATCTAAGGAGGGGACTTCTGTTCTCAGAAATATAAGGGTGACAGTAAAACTGAAATAATATTTTTTATAATAATTAATTTTATAAAATAATATGCTGACCCGGGTACGACTTCGTTCAGCCGTGTCGTGGTTCTTAATTTTTAACCGACTTCAAAAATGGATGATTTTTGTTACCTCAGAATTGATTTGAAAAACAATTTTTTTGTTTGATAAAATATACTTTCAGATTGGTCCCATAGAAATTTTATCAAGATCAAAATTAGTAGTTTAGTTTTTAAATCAAAATTACTAACCATATAATGTCGTCGAAGTAAACGAAATTGCGTATTTTGCTTCTCTGTGACAAATCAGTGGTGTTTACGGTCACTAGAACAGTCTAATTGAAGTCGGTTGTCTATGTTTTTATAAAACCACGCAAACATTCGTTATCGCGATAATGTGACCGTAGCGTTATAGAAAATCTCTCTCACATGCTAAATTTCACGTAATAATGACCTTTCTTTAAAAACATCAGTTTTTCCGAGAATCTTTGAAAATAATCCCCAGTTTCTTGTGGAAACATTAACATCGAAATTCCAACACTTTGAACAGGTTTCGCTGTTTTAACCGATCCGTCACGCTGTTCTCTTTGATGATACACACTAGCTTGTTTTGTTTTAGATTTATTTATTTGTAACCTTTATTATTGAAGTATTTTAATGTTTGATCTGAGATAAGTTTTGTATAAATGTGGGCAGACTAAAAAGCAATCTTACTAAAAGCAACTTAGCGTATTTTCGTTAAAAAAAATCCCGAAATTTCAAGTCTTCAAATCAAGAGAGAATCTTACTAGGCAAGCGTGCTACATCCTCGACCACACCGTCACTTACGATTAGGTGAGGTTGTGGTCAAATGTTTGCCTATTCCATATAATAAAAAATAAAAAAAAAGTCTCAAAGCCCAGTGGTATGGGCAAAGAATAAGTAATATTATTTGGGCGGTGCGTTGTCTGTCAGTCAGTACTAAACCTTTTATACTGATACTAGCTGGTGCCCGCGACTTCGTCTGCGCAGGTATCTCTATAAATTGTAGCCTATGTGTTATTCTGATGTATAAGCTATATTATTGTAAAGTTTCATTTAAATCCATTCAGTAGTTTTTACGTGAAAGAGGAACAAACATCCATCCATCCATCCATCCATCCTTACAAACTTTCGCGTTTATAATATTAGTAGGATAGTTTATATAGTTATAGATTTTATATACAAGTTAATGCTCACAACTTTGTTTACATTGCGTTTTAACATAATTCATTTCTTAAATTACACACTAACACTTTTTTAGTCTCAACGTCATGTGATCTGTGTATGGCCTGTGCGTTTGTCTAACAGTCACGGTTTTAATTCCCAAAAAAATGAGCAATGCAGACGAGGTACTACGTTTCATCTGTGCAGTCAGAATTTTGGATTTCTACAAAATGACAGAGTGACAGCGGAGCGAGTGCGGCGCCCGAGCCGAGCTTTTGCGAGCTGGCTCGAGCTCGGTCAATTAAAGGTACCGCCTGACGCAAATCCATAGGAAAACGACTAACAGTAACAGTTATCCAATTTTAATCAAATTTATTTTGACAAAAATTCGACTTAATTTTTTCAAGTTTTTTTGCCGTATATGTGTTCAGTAACGGCAACTGATTATGCGTATCTTTTTTATGGTGATTAAAATTTTACCGTGTATATACATTTTAGATATCGATGAAGCTGTATCCTTTTGGTATTCCGCAATTTTTTTGTTCTATTACAAAATGTCACCGGTCTCGTACACCTATTAATAGGCCGGATATTTTTCACCCACGTGCCTTAAAAATAGATCCATCACAGATGCCAGTAATTTAGTTGGTGGTTTATTAGAGTTGTCTTTGAAATACTTTATCAGATTGAGTGGAGTTGACTTTTGTGAGAATTTTTCTATTGAGTACAGTCATTTGTACTAAGATGTATACGTGCGCAAAATTTTCAAAATGACGTCATAAAGCTAAATTGAATTAAGATGAAACATGAAACTTTTTCAAAGAGATAAGCAATCCAGAAAAAAAGATAATATAAACCTAGGTTTTTCTATTTGTCTGTGATATTGGTGTTAATTGAGATATGACCTTATATGAGCTTAAATTCAATATTTTTTTATACGTACTTTAACTCTCTACTCACTGTTCCCAAAATGTATTCAGTTTTGCTTGCCTAGAACCCTACATTTTTTTTTTTTACAAAACCATAGACATATCTTGTCGTTAGTTTAATGGTTTCTGACCACTACCCCACCGCGTGCCATGAACGGAGCGTGTCGGCACCGGCAAAATATAAAATTGCATGGAACCGACTCGTTTGTAGCGTGTAAAGTCGTCCAGTGTCATTGGCGTCGTTACAATCTGCTTGTTGACAATCCTTCCCAAAAGCTAACACGCTCACACGCTAGCTTTTAAAAACGCCATGCGATTATGTGTCATCGACGCTTCAAGCTAGAGTGTTGTGTCACAGGGAATCCTAGTGCAGAATAGTGTGAGTTCTAATGCTTCCGTAATTGTTTACGTATGATCTTGTTAGTTAGACGGGTACACAGTTCCAACATGAGCATGGCAACTACCACTGAGAGTATTTGTCAAAGCTCGAAGCATAATTATGAGAGCCGCCGCGTCATTGTCACTATTGATTAATTACCGTGCCACAGTGTAGCAAGCAGTAGGTCAACCTTACGATACAGTCAGCGCCAGAAGTAGAGTTTAGAATTTATTTATTCTATATTCTAGTATCAAAGTATCACGCACGTTTTTATTTAAGACTTGGTTGCAACGGTTAAACGTATGATGGGACGATAACTTTGGTTTAGACGGTAATAGGGTTGGGACGGTAACTTGGTAGAGACGGTTATATGGTTGGGACGGTAACTTGGTAGAGACGGTTTTATGATTGGACGATAACTTGGTAGAAACGGTTTTATGATTGGACGATAACTTGGTAGAGACGGTAATATGATGGGACGATAACTTGGTTAGAGACGGTTATATGGTTGGGACGATAATTTGGTAGGGACAGTAATATATTTGGGACGGTAACTTAGTTTAGACGGTAATAATTATGATGACGATAATTCGGTAGAGACGGTAACTTGGTATAATAGACGGTACTAGAGAATTTTGGTGCTGCGGTGCGATCGGCTGGGGTAAGCATTCCTGTGGAAGAATTGTTTAAAAATGGAAGTAACACGATACAGATTATGCTCTAACTTCGGAAATATTTAGAAAAATCCCATTTCCTGTCTTTGGTATTAATTCAATTTTTATACACGTACATGGATAAAATTGACAAGCAATCGTTAGCCAAATGCTTATCGCCCGTGTCTTATGGTAATAACGTTCACAATCCGCTGTATAATCTTGTTACAAGATTAATACTTTGTTATTAATCTTGTAACATCAAAGAAATTCCATCATTCTATTTATTTGAGTTCGTTGGGGAATGAACGTTCGAAGGACATTGAAAATTGAAAATCAATACTTCTAATTTCCTTTTGTAGGGATCATCGATACAGAGTTGTTTAATTATTAATTTGTAAGTGCGGCTTCAGACTAGCGTATTTTCAACCAACTTCAAAAAGAGAAGGAGGTTGTCAATTCAGTTGTTTTTTTTTTTGTAATGTTTCCTAATGATTTTTAAAAAAGTCTCGTATAAAATGTCCCTTGGTGAACAAGATATAACAATTTTTTGTAAGCCGATGTTTATCGCAAAAGTGCTTGTCCTGAAGCGGGAATCGAACCCGCGACACCGGCGTGGCAGTCCAACACACTTGCCACTAAACCAATCGTGTCGTCATATAAATGTATGTTTATTTTCAGCTCAAAAACGGGCAGTAACTAGTAGTATAGTTCCGGATGAAAATTCACGCGAACACCGGGCTAAGACCGGAACCCTACGCCCTGTCTTCAAAGGTCCACAATAAATAGCGTGATGAAATGTCGTGCCCGGGCCCATTGTAGGCCTGGCCTGTAATGGGGACTTCCCTCGACAAACTGTGCCTACCCCTCAGTAGGGAGGAGGCGGTATCGATGTGAATGCCCGATAGTACTTCCGGTCGGAAATCGTAGGTACAACTGATTAAAGATTGTTGTCACGCATAAAATAAGTGGTACATGGATCCATGAACAATGGAACATGAAAGAAGTCCTTATTTTTTGTATCCATACAATTAATTAAAACTTTTTTTAGATTTTTGTTTAGTAAAAAAATAACGAACAGAACATTAACTGAAACACGATAAAATTGATACAGTATTCAGAAACTTTGTACTAGCTAATAGTATGTAACTGACGCTCGCTTGGGTTGCATAAAGAATTTTCAAAATCGTTGCGCGACAAGTCGCAAGAGTCGCCTCATGCTACTGACACTCGCTTGAAAAAACCGAGCGTAAACGCCTGTATACGCGCGTATACGGGCGTTTCAATATTAAGATTATCGTAATGTTTAAAGTATGCTGGTTTTTTGATCGAATAAAATTATCTTATCTTTAAAAATACGATAGTCTGAAACCGCACTTATTGGGGATATTCAATTATTTGTTTATGTCAGACAAATGGTAATTGCATCGATAGAAAACCAAATTACCGTCCCATCCCTACCCGCGGGGGGTAACAATAACGCCATTTTGTTACTCAATAAGACATAATTCATTACGTTTCGGGACACGCAACGCCTGATGGATGTCTTGGTGACATTTCGTGGCCTTTGTGTAAACGTAAAAAGGGAAAAAAATATTGAAAAATATTATTTCGTGGCCTTGTTGTAAATGTATTTAATTATTATATTAAATTATTATACTTTAATTAAGATTCTATGCGTGTTTTAAAATTAACCCTACTAACTTAAAAACACGTATTAAATCTAAATTAAAGTATGAAACCTTTCACTTTTTTTGTTGACGAAATCAAAAAACATAGACAAATCGAATAGTGTGAAGAAATTACTATAATACGGCGTACTTTTTGAGTATTTGTCCGAAACATTTTGTATGGAATTCGGATTTGAGGATTAGCCTGAAGAAGAAAATTTTGAAAAATATTTATTATTTAATATTTATAAAAATATTTTAAAAACTCAATCGGTTCTCTATTTTATAACTGCTATCGAGACGAACGAGGCTATCTACTGATAGAAGGACACACCTATGACTAAGAAGTACTGTGGGAAATGTCTGAATGACCCGAGGTGTCAGAACAGAAATTGGTTGAGTAGAGGTAAAGATAGAGGTTTGTGGCGCTTTTTGGGAAGACTTTTCCAGCAGTGGACTGACGGACATTTATTTTGATCCTGAAAATTAATTTTATTAACTAACTAATGGCAAGTTAGTTAGTATTGCGAATTTCTATAATTCCCTACTTAGTACGCACTTTCACCTCTTGACTAACACACGTGTCGAGTCTCTAACGTCCAGTGGTTTGGGCCTGTGCGTTGTCCGTCAGTCAGTCAGTCAGTCAGTCAGGACTTAGCCTTTTAAACATAGAAAGATAGATATTTAGAAAATGCTTTATTGCACAAGGTAATTAACAAGTACATAGGCAAACTTCATGCTAGTTAGCATTCGCTTCCAGCTGACCTCTGTGTATTATGGAGATGTGGTTGTTACATATAGATTATCGTCATCATCATCATTTCCTTGCTCTTCAATTCATACGGGAGGAGCTTATTTGAGGCGCACTTGAAATCCTTTCACCACACTGGTTTGAAAGAACTAGTGACACGATAAGAAGAAGAAGCCGTCATTTCTGTACTCGCACTGTCTCATCCATATCATCATTAATACAGTTCATCCATCTTTTCTTTTTCTTAATGCTACTTTTGTATATTTTAGTAGTCTGTGATGCCATTAATATTATACTTAAAGTAATTTAGTTGAAATTTATCGGTCGGTATGAAAACCTCGACAGCAAAGGTTTACACGAGTAGATAGGAAGGTACCCTGACTTCCATTTACCGTCACGTCAGATCAAATCCATTTGAATTCAAATCGAACAACAGCCATTTTGCATAATCCGATATAGCCGAGCCAATGTTGGTTTGGTACGCCATGTTGCGTTTATTAAAGTTATACTAGCTCCGGTTTGCGGCTTCGTTCGCGTGGTATTGGTATTAAAAGTGGCATGTTACTACTCGGGCGAATGAACATGACACCTGGCTCGAATGACGTTTGTGCAAAGTACAGCGTGGAATTGGATAATCTTGATGGAGAAGAGGTCCTGCAATACTTGGTAATGGTAAGTAATGATAAGGCTTCGCAATTAGAGGAAGAAGAAACACGGAGGGCGCCGCGGGGGGCGGGGGACACAGCAAGTGCCGAGCGAGAATGGCAGCCAGGTGGAATGTTCATTCGCCCGAGTAGTACGTCTTTTTCGATCTCTTATACTAAGCGCACAGTTACAGAATTTCAGTTTTGGTGCGTTTGAAGAACAAAGATTTATGAAATTCATGTAACCATCTTCTGACAAACTTCAGGATGTATAAAATTAGTGTAATTTTCATATTTGCATTACGTTCGGCAATGGACTCTTTCGTTTTCATCTCAATCATTGATTTTCAGCTTAATATTACTTAGCTTTATCTGAAATCAAATGGTTTCAATGTTTCGAGCTCCATATGAAATGCACTGTAAATAACCTCTTCGATATACATAATGTATGTCACCGTAGTTTTGTAAGAACGTAAATTATAAACATACGAAAGTCTGGTATGAAATAGAACAATCAAAGGACCATCCAAATATCTATTAAAGAAAGAAAGAAAGAACAATCTCAAATTTGTCATCATTTAAATTATTTTGAGGTGACTGTGAATCTATAAAAAGGTATGCAATATCCTAAGTAATGCAATATTTTCTTTGGACTAGCGTTGAGACGGTTTTAGTTGACATTTCCAAACTAATAGCTCATAGCGCGTATCGCATAATGAAAACATATGTTTTGCATCACAAAGTGACGTGACATAGTGTAGGATTATGCAGTGATTCATCTTCGAATGTGTTTGAATCGAATTAAATTGTGTATCGAATCTATTTTAAATTTAATGATGAGAAAATGTTTTGAGGTCGGCATTTTTTTATCGTTTAATTAAAACGATTGACCAACACTTCACCAGATTCTCATTAAACCCACGTATTTTTATAGGTTACAGACAAATGAAGGTCAATCATTGCATAAATTTTAACCATTACCGCACGTAGTGTAGGTACTACTGAAATGTAATGCAATACTTCTACAATATTGCATTGCATTTCAGTAGTTTTAGTATTAGTTGGGAAATAACAAAATAACACGAGAAATCTAAAATTACAACGTTTATATTACATTCCAGTCTCACTATAAATATATTTTTTGGATCATCTCGTAACACTAACTCAAATCTGCATATATATTTTAAGGTTACTAAAACTTATCAATACTTATTTATAAAATGCTTAGTTCTGAATAACTGATTGACTGACAATGCACAGGACGTAGAGATGCGTAGGCGCGTACTAAGAAAGAAATTTAGTAAATTCACAACTCAAAAGAAGTTACAGGTGTCAAATAGTGACTTAACTTTTTAAGATGGGAACTGGCGGCGGCAGTTTCAGGTGCCCTTTGGAAATATGAACATTGCGCTACCGTCATAAACCCTATCTACTATGTCCTACCTCAGACGTGGAGTATGCTGTGTGATTTTAACATCAAATTGATTGATGACTCCACATTCTCACGCCCGATTGCGACCTTATTACAACTAGATAAGGTTGAAGATCTTCATATATAGCGACTAATCCAGATAAATTTGGGATATTTTGATGATGTTCAGCCATTTATTCCAACGATTCTAACCATTTATCAGATGATACCGCTGCCGTTTTATTAACTCGAGGTGCTTTTAATGCGTTTTAGGAGAGTAATGAATAATGACTTTGATGATATAATAATTTCATTTAACTTTATGGATAGATGATGATGATGATGTCTTTATGAGTGACAATTCTACATTTATTATATTTTAACTGGATGTTCTGCAAGAAAATCGATGGATTAATTTTACCGAGCGACGCCTAAGTATCTGAATCTACACATGCACAAGACGGCATTTGTATGTTATATTATATGAATACCAACTCAAACATCGTAAAATGTATACTTCATCCTCGAATAGAATTAACGAAAAAAAAATATTTTCTACTTTTAATCTTACTGCCATATTAATTGTGTCTAGTTCGGTTCAGAAGCGGATTTCCGTGGCGGGAGAACCGCCCTTGTAGTCTGGCACTTACCTTATTTTTACTATAAATTGCCGATTTTTGTGATCTCATACGGCAATTTCATATAAGGATGAACAGCTCGCTCAATTTTCCCTCTAAAATATTCACAATAATTTCTCATTGCTGCTCATTGTACAATCGTAAACGTACATATTTCTATAGGTTATTGTTACCTATCGCGTAATGTAACGTTAACCTCAATTTAGTATTGATTATGAATTTCAATTCCAGGTATTGATTGTATCATGGTTTTGTAGTAGACTAGCTCCTGACTGCGGCTTATCCTGCGTTTTACTAAGTAGCATATATTTAAGGAGTAACAGGTTATCGTGGTATGGGAATGTGATGCGGAGGGATGAATGCGATGTCACTAGAAGAGTGATATGAAAGTAGATGGATATACGAGTAGAGGAAGACCAAAGAAAAGATGGATGGGCTGTGTGAAAGAGGATATGAACAATGCTGGTGTTAGTACAGACATGACGGCTGATAGAGACGAATGAAAGAAGAAGACATGTTGTGCCAACCCCACCTAAGTGTGGGATAAGGACAGGAAGATGATGAGTAGCTTATGTATCACGAACTATGTTCATTTTTAGGCAATTTTGTTGACGCGACTACGTCTAATAATAAATCGATGAACGCCGGCGCGCCAGCTGCATGCACGAAAACGTTGACGTCATTGTCCGGTAACGCTCATTGTCCGGTAACGCTCATTGTCCCGTTACGCTGGTAGTCACGTTAAACTATCGTCCGTTAACCAACTTTACAGGTCACCATTTTTTTTCTAAATCTGTTCAGTACTTTCAGGGAGTAATTAACACACTTCTTCATCTTCGAACTATCGCCAGAAAAATCTCGTCACTCCCAAATCGACAAGCACGAATCAAACCGCGCACTGAGGATTCCACACCAAATTATTACCACAATTTTAATATTGAGTTAGATTCCTAATTTCATTTTAGTGACGTTAAAACCATTTAAGCCTATAAAATGCAGATGGCGGAGGATATAAACTGCAGTTACATAAAATGTAGTGAAAACAAGATCACTTGGGCTGATATAAACCACAGACTATATCTAGAGAGCGCCGGGTACACGTGGTATTAACCAGGAATGGTGGCAGAGCTAAGACGGTAATGCGTTTGAGTAGAGACAACTATGATAAATAGATATAAATAATATGTTTTATAGGTTATAATTATTTTACTATGTAAATGTAAATAGTAAACCTAAATAAATGTTTTTAAATAAGATAACTGATACATTAACACATGATTTTTTACTAAATCAAATTATTAAGGCGTTTGTAAAGATGTACGGATATTTTTAATTGTGACAGACCTAGTTTTTTTTTTTTTTTGTTTATCGTCTCTATCAAAATCCTAATTGATTTATTCCCTTTTTCTCAGACAGATCTAGCTTTTGTTCTAAGCCTGAGACTGGATGGATGCCAAACCGACGAACAGAGAACTTCAAATAGATTACTTTGTTTTGTTTACGTTAAAGTTTCTGATAGGTCTAGTTGATTTAACTGTGCGTTTGCATCCGTTTGAATGCATTACGAACATTGTTCTGTGATCTTTCATCTTCAATAGTACCTATTCTTTTACTTAAGTTGGCAACAGTCTTTAATTATTTTTAGATAGATAGATTATTCATTATTGCACACCAGTGCACGAATGGCGCCTCTTCGTAGCGCAATTGAAATCCTTTCACCACACTGATTCGAAAGAATTAGTGACACGATAAGAAGAAGAATTGCACAGCGTCACAAAAACAAAAAAAAAACATACAGAAAGTGGAAAAATGGTAAAAAAAGTGGACAATAGGCGGTCTTATCCCTAAAACCGATATTTTCCAGACAACCTTTGTATGTCAAGATAGTCAGGGAATCCTTAATCAGGGGTATTGTTTAGCGGTGAGCGTTTTATTTCGCTAGGTAACGATTATGACGGTCCATTTCTCGCTCAGCAGTGGAAATATAGGCATAATATACTTCAGAAATAAGTATCCAATGAAATTATACATACTCTTCAGCATATTTGAAATACTAGTATAATTACTACGACATACCGACAAAGTGATTCATTTTGGCAACAATACGAAATTTGTCAGCGCGCGCAAAAAGTAGACACTTTTTGCAGACGCATTTTTTTTTTATTTGACAAATTATGTTTAGACAGAGTTTCACCACACGCAATGTAAATTATGAAACGAACTACATACCTGATTGTGTTATGTGATGTGCATTTAAAAATGAGACTATCTCTTCGAAATTTTGCTTCTTCTTCTTCTTATCGTGTAACTAGTTCTTTCGAACCAGTGTGGTGAAAGGATTTCAAGTGCGCCTCGAAGAGGCTCCTTTCGTGCACTCGACATATGTTTTCGAACTTTAGGTTCTACAACATGCCGGTTTCCTCACGATGTTTTCCTTCACCGTTGCGAGAACGTGGGATGCATATATAGATTTTTTCGACTGAAAAAACCCATTTATGCATGACTGCCACCAGGATTCGAAACCACAACCATCAGATCCTCATCACGTCCTCGAAATTTTGCGTGCTTATTGATTCGTCCCACTAATGGTCGACCCGGTCGGTTGTCGGGGATTTTTCGACACATTTTATAATAAATGACTGTGTATCTACTTACAGTAAATTACTTTATCGTATCTTTAATTATAAAACACAGTAAACGAAATGAAAGATTCTATTTCGTATTGATTTTTGTTATTATTTATTTTTTTAATGTGATAATGTAGACTCGATTTGGTTTAACATTAGTAGGTATGTATATATTTCATAGCATATAAGAAAAAAAAATCACTGTGAGTATAATGTTAAATAAATAAAATAAATCCGGAGACCAGACATATTCTTCTAAGGAAGATATAATACACACTTAACCACCTAGCCTACTTAACTTCTAGTTCTACAAAAAAAAGCATAATTTCGTTCATCTTCACTTTGTCATTAGTTCTTTCGGCCCAGTGTAATGAAAGAATTTCAAATGCGTCTCAAAGGCTCCTTTTGTGCAATATAAAATTTCGTTGAAATATGTTATCTAAATTCAAGTCGACCTAATCATGATTTGGATGTTGTGATGTTTAGAGTCTAGAGTATGTGTTCGTTCATGCTACTTGCGACACAGGGAATCCTAGTGCAGGGGTGTGAGTGTGTGAATGTTTATCAACCGACTTATCGAAAAGGACGAGGTTATCAATTCGGTTAAATATTTTTTTTTTATGTTTGTTACCTCAGAACTATGTTGTTTGTAAACCGATTTAAAAAAACTGATTTTTTGAGAGGTTATACTACTTTCAGATTGAGAAGTAGTAGACCCATAGAAATTTCATCAAAATCGGCTCAGTAGTTTATGGTTAACTCAAATAACTGAAAAAAGTTGAATTGAACAAAATTGCGTATTTTGCTTCCCTGTGACGTTTCAGTGGTGCCTACGGTCACCAGAACAGCCCGATTGAAATCTGTTATTGTATGTTTTAGTAAAACCCTTGATTATTTTACTTTTATACGGCTTTCGGCTGTGTTTAAACCCCGTCACCAGAACTAGCCTAACGAACATGACTTTGTACGATGTTACAACTGATGCGGACTCGTTAAATATCGTAACGGGCAGTTAGATGCGAAACTCGTGACATTATAATGAATCATTGGGAGATGTTGCCAAATGGGCGTGTCTGTTAGTCTGTCATCGAGTCAAAGCGTTCCTATTGGATGCGTATTGTAGGAAACTCCTTTGTATGTTCCGGTACTTGCGAATTGCTTTTTGGAAATAAATAATTTGGATGTAAGCATTAGTATGAATGAATGAACACTCTTTATTGTACCAGAAAACTTAAAGATAAATACAAATAATTTAATGAGCATGTACAATGAGCGGCCTTATCGCTATGCAGCGATTGCTTCCATGCAACCTTGGGATTGAGAGTGTGACTAAAATACGAAACGTTGGCTAAAGGTGCACTAAAAAGTCGTATTTGAAAGCATTGAATGAAACAATAAAATAATTATTAAACTTTTGAATAACAATACTATTAACATAATAAACATTAATTAAGTAACATATTATATCATACTTAATACAAATCTATAATATACACGGTCAATTTTTAATCACCAGAAAAAAATAAACATGGTCAGTTGCCGTTACTGAACACAGATATGGCATAAAACTTGAAAAAAATTATAAATATATATTATATGTATACATATTTAATATGTATACATATTTAATATACATACATATATAATGAAAAAATAAATAAAAAATAGTATAAAAGATTTCCGGTGTTCCGACCAGGTCAAGAAGACACTCACACCCTATCTCATCCGCCCTTAAACATGCAGAAGACAGCAAAGCATGGAAACAGCTTCTCAATCGAGCCACAGTCAAGTCTTTCAAGACGGAACACAAGATGTGGATAAATGATTTCATCAAATCAAATTTAAATAAAACTTACATCAATAATGAACTTAAATTGAAAGGAAACCAAACAACTGTAAAATAATTCATTTCAAATTCATTACATTTGAACGATTCTATCAAGAATATATTTTTTTTAATACTATAAAATAACTACTTACATTTTTTTATTACATACTATTTTTTTTATTTATTTAGGTAACTGTTCTATGCATTAGTATGTGATATTTGGTATGGTATGTAAATTAAATACATAGTTACATACTTGCGAAACAACTTGGTTCAAAACTTGATATTCCGGTTACCGTATATTGCATACGATGAACGTAACTTGAGTTCAATGAACTTAACTTTTGGAGATACAAGCATGTTATCTTTGTAAGTACCATAAATACGACATTCACCCCTAAGAACTTCTTACATAGGCACAGTAGGTACCTAACCTACCAACTACGTCCCTCCCTACACAATATCTAGGTAAGTTAATTCAATTTAACGTTATGATAGGGCTCTCTTTTAGAGGTAGGTTTGATAATCATAAAAGACATAACTGAATTACACACAACGTACTGGCCAAACCTCTGAACGTAGAGACTCAAAATATGGAAGCTATGTTCGTCAAGCAGTGTAGGCACTAACTAAGAAAGGATTTTTGATAATTCGTAATGCAAACGAAGTTGCGGGACAATAATTTTGTTCTCAGAATTAACGTTGCGGAGAGTTACAATTTCAAATTAGGTGATGCACTCATTGAACCTTTTAGCTACCATGCAGAAGCGAAATAATGAAAACATAATTGCATTCTAGATTTACTTAGTAGATGATTAAAATGTAAATTATGCAAAGAACAAAGTATCCCTCTCCTTTGATGCTTTTTGGAGATTGTCAGTCTTAGAAGTCGAGTCATAGGGAATACGGAAACAGCTAATTAGGTATACACTTTTGTTATTTACTTATTAACTTTAGTATTTTTTTATTTTTTTTACCAAAATTAACCCTACTTACTTAAAAACACGTATAAATCTAAATTAAAGTATGAAACCGAAACATTTTGTATGGAATTCGGATTTGAGGATTAGCCTTAACCAAACTTTCTTAGTACACGCTTACACGTCCAGTGGTTTGGCCTGTGCTTTGTGTGTCAGTCAGTCAGTACTAAATATTTCATACATATTTGCCTATTTATTTATTTATTATTAATACTAATCTAGCAATGGAACTATTGGGAATAATAAGTTCGATGGAACAACTTTAAATGGAACTATCCAATATTATTAAGGTTTTTTGTTGTCCTAAATAAGTGTGTGTTTTCTTTGCAATTTGTGTCAGTGTCAATATTTTATCAAAGAGGCCACGTAAGAAGTATCCACTTAATCGCGGTTGTAATTTACGGTTGTATCTTCGACTCAACCCGTCGCTGTTTTGAGGCTCGAATACGACAGTGGACTCTCGCAATAAAAACGCATTCTTAAGTACGTAAAGACCAGCTATTTATATCATGAGCTGTGTCCACAATTAAATTCCGCACCCATTAGCTGTTTGAGGTAACAAATCATACGTTTATGTGTCATAAAATATTTAAGAAGATTTAAATGTCGCACCGACAAAAGCTCGTCGTTGACTTTAATGTCAAGTGTTTTGATGCCATAAATTACATTTCTAGAATCTAGATCAATTTATGCGAACAACGCGTCATTCTTCAATCCATTTGTTAGAATGTGTCGTCAGTACAACAACTTTTTAGATATACATTATGATTCCATAGAAATTTTTATTGATAATTACGAAAATTAAGAAAATTCAACTTGGTCACTCTCTTAAAATAGTGACTATATATTTTTTCTAGTAAGTACTTACTGTTAGACAGGTACTTACTTTGTTTCATTAGTTCTCACAGGTAACTGTTAATTTAAATTGTTAATTATGTTACTATAAATAAGCTTTATACAATTTTCTAGCACTACCACATCTCCATAATACGCAGAGGTTAGCTGGAAGAGAATGCTAACTAGCATTAAGTTCGCCTATGTACTTGTTTTTTACTTTGTGCAATAAAGCATTTTCTATGTGTGTGCATGCTTCGAATTGTAGTCTAGAACAAAAACTACTTTAGATTATGTTAACTAATATTATATTCGGCTGTAATTATTATTTTTTGCATACCATAAAAAATAAGATCATTAGGGTTGTCCCCATTTGCATCTGAGGCTAACTTTAAAAAAAAATGATTTTCATTGATTCCCATCGGCAGCAAAACTCGTAACTAGTAATCAATATATAAAAAAGATTTGTCCTGCCTAACTGACTGATAGACAGCCTAAAGACTAAACCAGTGGACGTAGAGACTTGAAACAAGGGTATGTATGTACCTACGTCAAGAAGTGTAGACGCATAATAAGAAAGGAATTTTGATTATTCGCAACGCGAACGAAGAACTATAATTTCGTAGGTTATGTAAAGTCAAAATATATTTTTACAAAGAACATCAAAGGTCAAAGAAGCAGGTTACCTAACCCAAATAAGACGGTAAATTACGTAGTCCGTAGATTAGGTACCTAGAAGGTATAGTGATTTATAAGAAATATACCACATGACATTTTTTAGTTAACCTCTCTAGATAGATTTACTTCCTATGAAGTACAATCTAAACATTTTTTATGTAAACATGGGAGGGGCGGAACGAACTGAGCGCTCTCCTGGTGGTAAGAGATCACGCCTGCTCATGACCAGAACAGTGCTACACAGGACTTTGATTCACGTAGGCCGGTACAACACTGCTAAACCGCTCGTCCACATTGAGACATTAGATTATTATTAATTTATTTATATTAATCTTTTTGTTTTGTTAAATTCATTAGTGCTGGTGGTGAGTAGGTTAGGTACCTAGTACCTACCTAATATAGATGTTTAACTATAATTATGTAACTTTACTACGTACCTTGCCTACCTAAATTTATATATTTTAATTTTTCATAAAATAACCCAGAAAGTATGTACATAAATAGTTACGCTATTCACAATCAAACCACTGTTTATCTTATCTATGTATTTCACATCACAATGAAAACAAAAGCGAATGCTATCTTTGAATGCCGAACGACGAACCTACCTGCCTATCATTATAAGTTTGCATCTAAACATGGTAGGTACCTAAGTTACCTACCTACAAGTGTTTTTATTACGGTACCGACACACAACTTCGTTTGCATAGCGAATTACATAACAAAATTCCTTTCTTATTTATTACATACGCGCTTGCACTTCATGGCGAACGCATAGGCAAATTTCAAGTCTCCAATTTCTGTGGTTTGGTTTCGCTTTTGCGTTTTCTGTCAGTCATTTAACGTAATCATGATCTATACTCCGATTTATAATTCAAGATTTTTTTTGTAAACTAAGAAGTGTCATGATATGTCACTGTAACAGAGACAGGGCAGGGTTAAAAACGAATTTATACCACGGATCACTATTACTAGTAATGACGCGCGGTTTTGCTTGTGCAATAGTTTCTTATTTTACGTAAATAATTCTTAACAAAACTTATTTAGGTACTTCAGAACACTGAAAAGTAGGTAGAATAGGAAATAAAATTTGTGAATGTAAACTTCTGGGATATTAATCATAATAATGCCAAGGTGCATAGCAGATACCTAACAAATATTCATTTGATTCACACAATTGCACACGAGAAGCGAAAAAAGAACGCATTCAACTTCGTAAACGGACAAGAGACGAATAAAATTTACAAACACACGTTTAGGTCAAAATCCAAAAATTGTTTCGAACTTCTGTGATTTACTCCGATGATACCAATGTCTTAAAATATTTTTCGCTAATATTTTTTCGTCGTGTTAAAACTTTCTGAAAAAAATAAAATATAATAATCAATACAAAACCATTGCTATCTTCCATTCTATGGATATTGACTAGAAAATAAACCGTACCACAAGTATTTAGGAAAATTGAGTAAACGTCACTTTGATAAGTATTTTTTTAAGGTAGTCACACCTTTGTTTACAAAAAAAATCTTGAATTCTGAATCGGGGTATAGCTGAACCCATAAATTCCCTAATCCTAATAGGTATGTTGCGTAGGAACATCCTGACATAAAAATATTCTAATTTTGAATGTTTTATTTTCTAAAGACAGCATTATGGCTTGGCCAGATTAAAATAGTTTTATTCTATAAAATTAGTCAGCTGGGACGCATAAATAAACGCAAGATCGGATTTTAATGGTACATTTTATACAATTTACGATTTTTATATACTAATAATGACACGACTGTTTGGAATTTAATTGGGACGCCCGCTCTTTTGTTTGAACAGGCCTATGGGCACAGGAAAAATAATTGGCAATGAGATAATTAGTTACCTACTCATTATTTTCAAATATTTCAACTGGGTTCGCTTTGTTTCGTTACAGGTGACCTAGAAAGCGAAAAAAGCCGGTGCTAGACGTCGGAAATCGTAAGCCAATGCGAATGACCGACTGGTGTCAATCACTTTAATTGACAAGTGTCTGGCGTAGTTATTTTAGAACATATTCCCAAAACTTAACTATTTAAAAATACACTATTCGGCACATGAGATTAATTTTATTTCCCATCTCCTCGAACAACCATAAGTTCTCTCTACATACCAAAGTCTGTCGTCGACTTGATAACTAAAATTTGTGTGTGTATAAATTAAGAAATACATCGACTCGTCGTAAGTCAGCAGCATTCAGTGTGTAGAGAGCCTAATGTCAACAAAACGTAACCTCAAAATGAAAGTCAACAACATAACGTGATCGTGAGGCACCCAAACGTATTATAAACAGAAGATAAGATTCAATTCCCTATTGAAACATAATATACAACAATGATTGCACCTACGCGATATCGTCGCCAACGGGAAATGTAAAAACACGGCCATTTTCGTAAGGACAAGTTACAATTTGACAATCATTGCGATAATAAGGAACTTACCCTTTCAACGTCCAGGTCTGTGCCTGTGCACAGTCTCTTGCCACCACTACCGTTGTAAGCCATCGCGAAGCACAAAACAAAACACTAATCACACCGAGACGCGTTTTTATTGGGAAAAACGAGAGATCCTCCCTCGGCAGCGTTCGCGAGCAAACTGATTGAACGAATGAAAACGCTTTCGATCGAGTTGTGTGAATGTATGAGTGTATGATAGAACGAATGAGATGCGTTTAGTGTTGTCAGTTAACGAAAAAGCTACTATTTTCGTTGATTTAATACCAATCTGAATTCCTGACTCTTAAAAAATAGGTAAGTACCTACACCCACACTGCTGTCTTCTGCAAGTATAATAATGTTGACCACAAGGAAAGGACTTACTTAATCGAATAAAACCACATGGATTTGAAAAACAAATTATAATTTGTACATAACCTTCATGATCAACTTAAATAACGATATTTACATCAGGTTTTATAATAATTCACATCTATCTACATTTATTACACCCTCTCAAACAATAGTTTTCTAGTACTAACTAATACTTCAAAAGCTTGGATTCTCAACGCCTTCACTAAAAATATTTTTGTTCATAGTGAATGGATTAAAATAATAATAAAGTAGCTGTCAAAATTAGAAACTTACTACAAACGGTCGGCTCTGTAATTGTCTTTACACTCAGCTTACGCCGGTGTTCTCCTGTGATTAAATCACTAGTGATTTATATTATGGGTATATCCTAAGTGGTTTGATCACATCAGTAGTTTACTCACACACACACATGATGTGTTTGTCTGAGTGGTTTAATCACAGGAGAATACCGGCGTAAGCTGGGTGTAAAGATCGTTACAGATCCGACTGTACCTTACCTACCTTCCTAATATTTTTAGAGCAGTTTTAAGTTTTTAACACTGGCTTGGTATTTAGCCCACCCACTAGCTAGGTGTAGGTAGATACAATCTAAAATATAGAAAAATTATAAGCAAATATATGCCCACATTGGGTTTTTGTCCAGTAGATAACTAAAGGCTCTAGCACATAAGGGCAGGCCGTTTTCGATAATCCTGAATAGAGATTTACGTCATTTTTAATCTCGGTTAGGTCTTTTTTAATATTTAAAGAGACATGGCTCAGTGGCGCATATAGGGTAGACCACGCCCAGCTGTGGACTGATGTGGGTGAAAGATCTTCAATGTGGTGTTGGTGTATGACCATCAACGTAAAAGTTTCTCGTTGCTTTCGGTAACTGAATTTCAACGCCTTCTAGCTCTTTGGTTAGAACTATCTGACAACCTGAAAATTAAACATAAATATATACATACATTTAATTTTATTCAAATAAAATTAAATTCTAATGCAGTCTGATTCTGGAGGTAAATTGGCATTGGTTGGTTGCATTTATCATCAATTAAGCAGTCCTTAACTGGACGCAAGTCTCTCCTAAGGCGTCGATGACACTTGACTAATTCACAAGTTACAAGCCAGCGAGTTCGCTAGTAGCTTGAAAACTCGCCCAGTGTCATCGGCTTTTTTACAATCTGCTAGTTGAAAATCTTTCAGAATCGCTAACTCGCTCACTCGCTAGCTTTTAAGAAGAAAGAAGAAGATGCCAGCTATAGCTCGCAGCTCATCGTTAAAAGGTGCATTGTGCCATTGCATTGCAACCCTAATTGACCCTTAATTTATAAGTTTAGAAACCACTTTTTAGCACTCGGTACTTTGGAGTTCCTATCAGTTCTTTGGAGTTCCTATCAGTTCTTTCCAGTTCCTTGAAGTTATTTTCAGTAAAATTCAGTTCTCTGAAGTACTTCGCAGTACAATTTACTTTTATGAAGTACTTTTAAGTACAATTCAGTTTTATGAAGTACTTTTCAGTACAATTCAGTTCCATGAAGTACTTATCAGTAAAATTCAGTTCTGTGAAGTACTTTTCAGTTCTTAGGAGTTCTTTCAGTTCTCATGAGATCACAGTGTCAAGCAGTGGACTTGTATAACCTAATGAAGATTTCTAAATAACTAAATTATATTCACCTAATCTAGAGTTTTCCTTCAGAAACGGTGCCATATCTAACAAATCATCCTCTTTTTCCTCTGAAGGTGGTAACCTATCCAAGAATTCATGTGGTATGTACACATGGCAAGTGGTACAGGCTAACGATGCTTCGCAGGCACCTGAAAAACATTTGTTTTATGTGTGACATCTTTACTCTCGCTTTCTATCAATTTGTGGCAGTGGTTTGTGCAACGGAAGTGTGTAACAGGAAGTTCATCAGATGGAACCTCAGAAAACTTAAGAAAATAGAATCCTTCCAAACTTAAATTAAACGTCAGATGTTTGTTATACATCATAATGAGACTATTGGTAAGGCTCACTCTTTTATTTTAATTGCGACCAATAAGCTAGTTTGTGAATTTAGCAGAATCAATTTTCATCCAGTAATTATAATAATAATAATAATAATAAACATTCACACACTCACACCCCTGCACTAGGATTCCCTGTTTCGCAGGTGGCATGGACACATACAACACATCACAACATCCAAGACCCGAGAACAAACATTTGTGTTCGTCACAAATATTTGCCCCGGCCGGGGATCGAACCCTGAACACCAAGCTTCGTAGGCAGGGTCACTACCAACTAAGCCACGGTGTCGTCACCAATACATGTCACAATTATAAGTGTAATTTTGTTACTTTAAAACACAAACAAAATTGCGGGTATCAGCAAATATTATATGAGACTAAATACACACACAAAGTACAAGACATCATTTACTTTTATAATCACAGTGTCTATGTTTGGTACTCATATAAGTATAGTTTAAGATCTCATGTACAACATATAAAGTAAAACTATTAAACTAAAGTAAACATACATGTTTTAATTTTTTTATATGGAAAAGGCAAGCATTTGACCTTGTGGTCAAATGCTTGCCTTGCCTCACAAGTGCGCCTCAAAGAGGCTCCTTTCGTGCACTCGACACATGTTTTCGAACTTTAGGTTCTACAACATGGTGGTTTCCTCACAATGTTTTCCTTCACCGTTGCGAGAACGTGGGATGCATACATAGATTTTTTCGACCGAAAATACCCATTTACGCATGACTGCCACCGGGATTCGAACCCGCGACCCATCAGATCGCAAGGTAAGAGCCTTATCCACTCGGCCACCATGTCCTCTACTGACTAACCTCACCTAATGGTAAGTGACGGTGTGGTCGAGGATGTAGATGTAGATTTATGCTTGCCTAGTAAGAAATTATTCACTCTTGATTTTAAGACTCCGAGATTATAGTGTGTCGGAAAAACAGACGCCGGCAGCGAGTTCCACCATAAATGTCGATGCGAATGCTTGGTTCGAGTTTCTTATTCTTATTCTGAGTAGGGGGTACAGCGGTCTGCACTGGCGTCCCGTTGAAGGGTGCATTGTGCATTGCCCCCCGAAAAATGCATTAACCCTGTCCCAGCCATCCCAGCTCCTTGAAATAACGGAGCAGGATGCTGGATTGTTGACAGCACCGTTCCAGTAAAGTGCTGGCCGACACATTTGGTGGAGAGGAGTCTAGCAGCCTACGTAAGCCTGTCTTAACCCTACTCTCCTCTGTAGCCTGACAGTGGATGATCACATGCTCCACGGTCTCTTGATTTTGTAAGCAGCCTCTGCAGATGTCGATATCTGTAGCTCCTGTCTTAACTAGATGGTGGTTGAGATCACAGTGACCTGTGATGACTTCCACCATCAAACGAAGGTCTTCGCGTTTTAGTTTTAGTAATTTATTTGTTAAATTTTTGTCTAATTGAGGAAACATTAGTTTTTTATGTGCACAGTCAGTGCCGCGCTCCCATAACTTTTCGAGTTCTGGTTCGAGTTTGTGGGATGTCTTCGAGGTAGGGGTGGAACCCCCCCGTACACGCCTGCTAGTTCGGTGGTAAAAGGGAGATGGCGGGATTAGATTGTGTAAAAACATACTTACGTAATTTGACTCATGCTTAGTCTGTCAGTCAATCAGAATAAATTGATATTTTTTATGTCTTTTAAATAATATATTGTAGCTAACCTTCCATGGAAATGCCATATCTGTGTGCCAAATACAATATGTTGTCCCCGACTTTGCCTCTCACATTAGTTTTAATTCCATCCTTATCGACATACACTATATTTACACTGTAACAGAAAGGGCACTGTAAAGTAATTATTTAGGCAAAAGGATATATAGACGACACCGTGGCTTAGTGATGACACCTTGGCTTAGTTGGTAGTGACCCTGCCTACGAAGCTTGGTGTTCCGGGTTCATTCCCCATCCGGGGCAAATATTTGTGTGACGAACACAAATGTTTGTTCTCAGGTCTTGGATGTTGTGATTATTATTTCTAATTCCTATTAGATTTGTTTGTACCTACCTAGGTTATGTAGGTACAATTATTCGGAATCGTGATTATATAGTGGTTTTTTTACTTACACTTCAGCCTCTGATTTGGGGTCTTGCCATTCATATTCTCCATGTCTTAGTCCTGCAGAAAAAGATTTATATTTTATCAGTATTCATAATAATTGCAACAATATTTTTAAAGAACAGTCTTACTGTTGCCTGTCTGAAAAGTCCTAATTCCCGCCGGAAACCTCGCCTGTAATATCTTCAAACTATTGTGCGTAAGATATCGCTTTATTACAGTTTGAAACATTGTTTTTCTTAGGTTTATCAGTTTCTAAATTTTTTTCTTTGTTTGGTTAGAAAATTAGCGACATTTTGACGTTTGTATAGTCGTACTGACATTAATTCACATTGACAACGACTTAGTCAACGTTTCCGAGAAAAATATATAAACGTGATAGGTACCTACAGTAAATAAATTGTGTATCCGGACATCAGTGTTTTCCTCTATTTCGGAAAATGGTTTACTCTAATCTAGGTACTTTATTCCAATCTGGGAAAATAAATATTAAGTTCAAAAACTTAACCCGAATAATACTTTTCAGTAGTCGGGTTTAGTTTTTGAATTTTATATATTACTTATATATCTACTTTGTTTTTAATTTTGAATTATCTTGTTTTCTACGAGTGCATATGTTGTTATTAAATGGTGAATGTTATAGGCACATAGAGAGGCATGCTTATCAAAATATTAATAGGTATTTGTAAAAAAATATTATAATATTTAGGTATGATGTTTGTGACCATAATAAAATAAATAAAATAAAATATTGTGTTATATCTATGAATGTGTTAATTAAGTGATTTCTTAAGATACACCATTGGGCTTTTTTTTTTTTTTGTTCATGACTTTATATCTTATAAAGAGCGCCCTAGTGAATCTAAACGGGCCTCAATTTCAATTTAATGTGATGTGACGTCAAATAGCCTTTATTTGCCAGTGGACGGATGAGAAACTTCTTACGATACTTACATCGCTTTCCAATTTCTAAGTTTATAGTTTGGAAGATATGAGGGAACAGATAAACATACCTAGGTACATACATATTCAATTAATAACCGTATTCATACCCACATACATATCGGTCAAAATCATATCCCTCCTCTTTGCTTCGCCGTAGTTGGGTAAAATAAAACAAATGTTGTAAACATTTTTTTCACGTAAACTGTCAATGTCAAAGTTATCAATTCAATATTATGACGTCATTTTTATAGGTTATGTTAGCCATTTTGGCTATTATTTTTCGAATAATAAAAATAAATTATCGATTTTGCTATCAAAGGTGTTTGTTGGGCGTGTATAGTTATCATTATAGCTGCTAGTTATTAGATTATTTGTTCGAGAGCTGTGAAAGTAACCGCTGTGTCATACGCTTATACCTATGTTTTGGTAAAGATAAAGTAAAAAGGTAAGATTTAGATATGTAAATGACGTGTTATTTGTGTAACCTTGTAGCTGGCGAGTTGCTTTAATAATCTCTCATCCATTTATTATATAAATTTACATTCCATTAAAGGATTTCTTATAACCGTCTCTTGTATAGCAATAGCTCATCTAATTTCAATGTTGTTGCTAGAAAACAAATGTCTTGATACTAGACAAAGGATAAATAGGAAGGTGCTGATTTACCTATTGAATAATATAATGAGAAGATAGTTCTAGATGTAACTTGACACCCTTGCTTTTGAATCAAATCTGGCAGAATTATTTCAGCGTAACAATCATTATTTTTGCATAAGTACCTAAACTATGTTACTAATGAAACCTTGTATGGCTGAAGTTGCCTGCAAGTTTACTGTAAAATATTGTCTGCAATATAGAGTACCTATATCTATTTACTAGTTAACACCCGCTTCATTTGTGTTTTTTGGTAACAAAGTCTCGATCAAGCATCTTCAAGACGCACTTGAAATCCTTTCCCCACCCAGGTTTGAAAGAACTAGTGACAAGATAAGAAGAAGTAACAGAAATCCTTTCTTATCTCTTACTTTCAGCTGTTGACTAAATCCTCCAAGTTTCAAGTGTCTACATTCAGTGGTTTCGCCTGTACATTGTCTGTCAGTCACATCAGTCAGGACCAAAGCTGCTTGATGGTCAAAGGCATGTATTAATTTAAACACTATAAGCTTATGTCAGAGACATCTTCAGACTCATTTAAACTGCCACTTCTTATCATGTCACTATTTCTTTCGAACCAGAGTGTGGTGAAGGGATTTCAAGTGCTCCTCGAAGGCCTCTTTGCATGTAAGATTTTTTGATATTTCAGGTCTAACTAAATTGTAATGTCACTACTAAGAGAAAGCAATATAAAAGTAGAGAAAGAGGAACGTAAAGATCCAACCAGCTTTCTACCAGAAGAAGAGATGTGCTATGAGATAAAGAAGAAAAAAAAGAAGAAGAAAAAGAAAGAGCAAGAGGACCCCTTCAAGGTATTAATCTCCACAGAAATAATAGGAAAGACGATAATAAATAAATAAAATAAAATTTCAGCATTATTGAGTAACAAACGAAACAACATGTTTTTTCATTTTTTTTTATTGTTGCTAAGAAAAACTGGTTTTGGCAGTAAACTAAACATAGCAGATTAGTGTTACATAACCAAAGTTTTCCAAAAAAATACAACAACCAACTTCAATCATCCTAGTGACTGAAAAGTCACAGGGAAGCAAAATAAACGCAATTTTGTTCAATTCCAAAACTTTTTTTTTCTGTTATTTTGATTCAAAAACTAAAGTACTGAACCGATTTTGATAAAATTTCTTTGGGACCAATCTGAAAGTATAACCTCTCAAACAATTATTAATTAGAAATATTTTTTCAAATCGGTTCCGTAACAACAAAGTTCCGAATAATAAAAAAAAAACATTCAACCAAATTGAAAACCTCCTTTTTTGAAATCGTTTGATAAACCAAAATTTTTTCATGATAAATAACTGCTCTGACTGAGTCTTATTATATTAATACAAACTATTTTTCTTTTAGGACATAGAGGAAAAGTCTACCATATCCAGGGTGCCTGATATAACGGCTCTGGATCCAGATCTTTGTGACTTGGGCGCCATATTCGACCCTGAAGTCACCATCAAGGTTGAGAACATCGAAGTGGATTTAAATGTTGATGATGTAAGTAAATCAAAATATCTTATATTCAACCAACATCATCAATAAATTAACCTTTATAAATTTTTTTTTTTTTTTTTTTTAACATTTTTAACATTTACACACTCACACCCCTGTACTAGGATTCCCTGTGTCGCAGGTGGCATGGACACATACAACACATCACAACATCCAAGACCCGAGAACAAACATTTATGTTCGTCACACAAATATTTACCCCGGCCGGGGATCGAACCCGGAACACCAAGCTTCGTAGGCAGGGTCACTACCAACTAAGCCATGGTGTCGTCAAGCCGTCTTTATAGTATGATAATAACACACGGCTTACTTACACGCTACACTCCAGCGACTTCGCTTGTAGCGTGTAAAGTCGTCCAGCGTCATCGGCGTTTTTACAATCTGCTTGTTGACAATCCTTCCCAAAAGCTAACACACTCACCATCATCAGTTGGCGTTTAAGAACACCAACAATCAGCTTGTAAAAACGCTTGTGTGTCATCATACTATTAGACATACACTGTTAAGCGTCGATGATACAGGGCTTTTTTACACGCCAGTGAATTCGAATGTAGCATGTAAACCAGCTTTTTACAATCTGCTAGTTGACAATCCTACATGAAACCTAACTCGCTCACTCGCTAGCTTTTAAACTCTCCGGCTTGTAGCGTGTAAACAAGCCGTGTGTCATCGACGCTTAAGATATAGGCCTCCCTTTAAGCTGCCAGAACGAGTGGTCTCACGTCTTCTTCATCCAACACTGACTTCCCGCAACTGTGTCGTTTAATGGTTTACTTATATTAGTACTATGTGGCACGTTTTTGACTGAGCCCAAAAACACGGCACACACCACATTAATTTTATACAGAATACTTTTCATCTGCAGATCTATGACAACGAATTACCTTCAGGAAACCTAAAAGAAGAGCCCGAGGTTAAACTAGAAGACCAAAACAGGGATGCTGTACTCCTAACCTTCCACAGCGTCATCAGCGAAAAAGTCATCACCGACCAAATC
This sequence comes from Lobophora halterata, assembly GCA_932526365.1. Classification (NCBI taxonomy): domain Eukaryota; kingdom Metazoa; phylum Arthropoda; class Insecta; order Lepidoptera; family Geometridae; genus Lobophora; species Lobophora halterata. Next base: position 5,818,461 of record OW052027.1, on the reverse strand, counting down.
CTGTACGGAGAGAAAACACACCCGTTCCCCGGAACCCATTACTGTGATGTCTGCCATCTTGTATTTAAAACTGCAAAATCTTTAGACACACATCAAAAAAGGCAGCATAAGCATTTTAGAAGGCATTTCAAGCATGTATGTGATATTTGTGGGATGTCATATGAGTTTAAGAATAGTATGGTTGCGCATATGCGGAGAAAACATGGACCAGGAGCCAGTACTGAAGATAAGATTGAACGAACATGTGAAGTTTGCTCATTAGTGTTCAAAGGATCAGCCAGACTTCGGATGCATATGCAAAGAAAACATGGAACGTACGAAGACTTGTTCACACACAAATGCAAATACTGCGGATTAACATATGATAAAGAATGCAGCTTAGTTGCCCATATAAAAAAGAAACACACGTTTAAGAAAGAAAAACCGAAACCAGAGGAGTTTTACAAATGCCCGTTCTGCGAAAGAATGTTTAACAAAAGAGAAACTTATACCCGACACGTTCAAAGGAGACATAGTGTGAAAGAGGACGATGTGAAAACCAAAATGGCGGAAGAAGAATTCGCTAAATCTCACAAAAACGAGCGTACGGGAGAATTGACTTGCAATCAATGCCAGTTATCATTTTCATCGGTCGGTTATCTCAAATGGCATATGAGACGGATACATAATGCTGTGATACCTGATTTCAGACTGAAGTGTAGGATTTGTAACATGTCGTATGCGAAAGCTGAAAGTCTGAAACGCCATGTTAGAAGAAAACATGGCACAGGAACATATTGTACAGAATGTAATCGCAACTTTGAAAGTATGGAGGCGTTTCTCAGTCATACCCACTCTAAAGATGTCATGGAATGTACTATTTGCGGGTTAATTTTTGGCAGCAAAGGTGGCCTTGCTAAACACTTACGTTGCACACATAAAATAGAAGATGCTAAAACAGTTTTCTGCAATATTTGCAATGCTGGATTCCACCACAAGCGGCAACTAAAACCTCACTACAACCGGGTTCATTTAGAAGTGTCTTATCCGTGCAAGTTTTGTCCAAAAACATTTAAGAGAAGAGAGAGTTACCGGAGGCATGTCTTATTCAAGCATCAAACAAACACAAATATAGAAGAAAAAACACATCAATGTGATAAGTGTCCGGAAAAATTCAAGGATGAATTTGAACTCTGCACTCATAATAATACAGTTCACGGGGAGGTTTTGCCAGTCATTAAAAAAGAAGAAGACTTTGTAAAAGGCACATATAAATGCACAAAATGTCCAGATGAGTACAGTAATTGGGAATTGTTACGCGTTCATTTTGAACAAGTCCATCATATGACAGAAGAAATGCAGTGCCAAGTATGCGGAGACATGATGAGCCGAGGAGAATTAGTCAAACATATGAAATTGCACAACGAAATCGAAGTAAAATGTAGGTTCTGTGATTACAAATGTAAGGACAGAGTGAGCATGTCTTCACATATGCTAAGACACAAAAATGCAAACACAATACAATGCGAATACCCCAATTGTAAATACAAAACGTTCTTCGAAGATGCAATGTTGAAGCATACGAAGAAACACGAAGATATAGGCGTTAAAATGCAGTGTGCGAGTTGTCCGTTTCAAACTATGAATAAATATCTTTTGAGGTACCACGAAGAAGCGCATGCAACAGGCAAGAAACGGTATCAATGTGACCAATGTTCATATGCTACAACTTTACCAGCATGTCTCGTACAACATAAATACAAACATGCTACTGTAAAAAGGTTCAAATGCCAAGTATGTCCGTTCGCAACGAAGTATAACACTTCTTTGCGATTCCACGTCCGAAAAAAACACTGTGATTTACCAATAATTAATAAGGAAGAAGTATAGATTTAACTATTTTGTACAAAAAATTCCATATGTGTGTAAATAATTGTTGATTACAAGCTAAGTTTTTTAATGTTATGAAAATTAGTACTAGATTATGCAATAAATGAACTAAGCTCATTAGGTACTAAGGGCAGGCGTTTCTTACTAAGCAAAACGTGTCTTGCTTGTCACTTGTTAAAAAAACTACATCAGTATAATTTATTGTAAATATTCAAATTGTTTAGTATAGTAGATATTTTTCAGTCTAAATATCGCCGGTAAACTATCCATAAGGGCCTTTACTTAGACTGATTGGTTATTCCCGTATTCCCCACTAGATGGCTAGTGGGGACTTCGGGAATAAGCGACTGAGGGGCTGACTGATCGTGTGAGTGGAGGGGCGTGCATTTTTAGAACTGAAATATATATATCAATTTATTTATACCTTGTAATAGTTATTTTGGCAAGGTGCGACAGGTGAGTGTCATCCTTCTCTACTGATTATTGAATGCGAAAGTTTGTGATTATAGATAGATGGATGTTTGTGCCTCAGTCAATCAATTGAGTTGTAATTTACTGTGGGTAAAGTTATGAGCTGGACAAAATTTTAACTTGTTATTCCGATATCGCACAGGCGTAGCCGCGGGCGGCAACAAGTTGTATAATTTAATAAGGTCCATAATTACCTGGTGGTAAATAAATAGGATATTTGATGCATTTTTTCCTATTCTTAGTCGAACTGGTTCTCTGTTACATTTGCCTACTGATAAATCGATAGAATTATGATAATAAATCATCTCTGTTATTTTTTTTAGTTTTATTTAAGCTAACATATTTTACCTGACACCAATAACTTTATTACCAGATTTTTTGTTTATTCCCGAAATCCCCACTACCCATCCCCGTGGGTCTCGAAATCCCCCTGTTATGAACAATGAACATATTTCAACTAATTTTGACTAATTTTCATGATTTCGAGACAAAAAAAATCCCGATATCCCCACTGCAGTTTTTGTTAGTGGGGAATAGAGACTTTATCCCGAATTCCTCAATAGTGGGAATGGCTAGTGGGAATTTCGGGAATAAGCCTTTTTTTAATAAGGAATTGGATTTAATAATATTATGTAAGATCTTAATGTACAACATACTATGCAAATAAACCATTGAGTATTGAGTATTGGATGGAATTGAAAGGTAATGGTTGAATACCAGTGCTGCTCTCTTCACGATTACAAGCTTAGCTCTATGAGACAACCCAGACTTCTATGTCTGAGTTATCGTACGAATTCCCTAGATGTCACTAAAATCAATCACATGAGTTTTCTACGCCCAATAAGAAAAGTCATACCAAAGTTTGCTTGCTTTCTCGCTTCCACTTGCAACTTTTAGCTTGGAGTGAAACGATCGACCGCGATTTCTTGAATTATGGAAGTACGATGGCACTGGCAGAGAAACATCGGGAATAATTTTTCTTCTTCTCTTCGTAACTTTGAAAAACCTCGATAGTTTTCTCAAGTGTATGTGAAATAAGTGATTTTTCAGTGTCCAAAACGCTCAAGCACCATGGATTTCATGAGCCTGCCACTTGTGATGATAGAAAATATATTTTCCTATCTTTCGTTCGACGAAATAGCCAAATGCAGATTGGTAAGGAGATTTTCTTAATTTATTTATAGAAATGAGTTCTTTACGTCATATTAAGAGAAGCCTACAGTTATCCTAGGTTTTCTTCCGATTATGCACGTAACAAGACAAATCAAAACACTTGTACAAAGAGTTGCTTTGTTTTCATTGGTACAAAGAAAATAACTTCATTCCCCCTGTGGAAAAAACTTGATTCTCCAGGGGGAAAAGGGTTCTTTACGTCTTTTCTTCGGGGGGAATACTCTCAATAAGGCCTCTACATCCCAATAGTGTAGGTAGGTACATTATAAACATCACTGTAGAACAAATACCTAAGTATTTGAGTGTTGCAAGAGTAACAGTATTCTAAGCCTAAAACTTACAGGCCAAGGATGATAGGGAGCTCAATAACTGTCACCGAAACTATTGAATATCAATCATTTTTATTTAACCTATCTCGTCCCACTGCTGGGCAAAGGTCTCCCCCAACTCACTCCACGTCTTTCGGTCCCTGGCCATTGCCCACCAGTCTCCCTGAAAGGAGTCGAGATCGTCTCGCCAACGTTTTCGCGGCCGACCCCGACGTCGCTTTCCGTCCTGAGGCACCCATGGCGTGGTGATGTTAGCCCACTTCTCGGGGTGCATACGGCTGACGTGGCCGGCCCAGTTCCACTAGAGCCTGGCCGTTTTGTTGCCCACGTCCGCAATACCTGTCATGGAACGCAGCATGGTGTTTCGAACTCGGTCTATACGTTTGAAGCCGAGAATACTGCGTTCCATCGCCCTCTGACAAATCTTGAGCTTGGATTTATTATTTTATTATGATCAATCATTAATCTATATGAAAGGCTTGTACCCGACTGATTGACAGACAACATACAGGCCAAACCGCTGAACTTAAAGACCTAAAACTTGGAGGGTGTGTTCATTAAGATGAGCAGGAACATACTAACGAAGGAATTTTAATTAATTCGCAATGTAAACAAAGTTGCGGGTGTTCGCTTGTTTTATTTCAGAAAAATCTATCCATAAGTGTATACAAATCCATATCCAGATCCTATTTATGTATATTATATATAATTATATTCTTATCTGTTTCCAGGTTTCAAGTTCCTGCAATGAGATTTGCAGTCGGATGCTGAACCGTGGGTTCTCTCAGGTTGAGAGACGAAACTCTGCGGTCCTAAAGCATGTAAAAGCACAACTTCCGAGGAGGGAATCAGAACGCAGGTAATTTCAACATTCCTGGCCGTGACCAAAAATCCTATTAATATTATAAACATTAAAGTTTGTAAATATGGTTAAAAGACTGGTCTGAGAAAAATCCTGGATACGGGCCCAGATGACTAACAGGAAACTGGAACACACCATCCATCAACCCAGGGTCCTGCTCCGCTATTTTGGGGAGCTGGGCTGGCTGGGGTAGAGTTAGTGCAAAAAGGGGTCAATGCACAATACACCCCACAGCGGGACGTCAGTGCAGACCACATTAACCCCTTCCCCAAATTTGAATTAGAAGTAAGTATAGATGGATGGATGTTTGTATTCACGTAAAGACTACTGAATGGATTTTCAGGTTAAAGATTTTATTTTCTCATAAAGAGATAACATTTCACTTACATGAGAAACTATTCTAGATGGTATATTTTGTGTTCGACACTAACTATAATCTAAAAGTACTTAATAAACATGCTAAACAAAAATAAAATAAAATAAAATGCAAATAAAAGTTACTTAATTACAAAGTAGCTACCCACCAAAACAGATCGCACGCAGCGACAATCTTATCTGCTTACTATTGTCTACCGCGAGCGAACAATACAACCGGTCGAGAATGCAAGATCGCTGTGTGTGTGGGAGACACAGTGCAAGTAAATCAGAGTGTTTTATTTCAATAATGCTTTTAATGAAACAAAACAATAATATAGTTCATACATCAGAATAACACATGGGCTACAATTTATAAAGATACCTGCGCAGACGAAGTCGCGGGCACCAGCTAGTAATTTATAACAGGGATTTGCTACTGGCTTTATGTCTTCCGGGCCCAGTAATTTCACTGCACATGCTCTTACATTACATTATAGCTTTGCAGTCTTCTTTTAGTTCTTTCGAACCAGTGTGGCGAAAGGATTTCAAGTGTGCCTCAAAGAGGCTCCTTTCGTGCACTTGACACATGTTTTCGAACTTTATAGGTTCTATGACATGCCGGTTTCTTCACGATGTTTTCATTCACTGTTAAGACCGTGTTGCACACATAGATTTTTGAAACATAAAAATCCATTGGTGTACGACCGGGTTCGAATTCACGACCTTCGGATCGAAAGGCATCTCCCACTCGGCCAACACGGCTTTGCTTTGATATTGATATTTATTTCGAAAAAACTCTGAATGGGCTTACAGATAACTCCAAGGCGCCCTAACACTATTTTACACATAATGTACAGTTTGCGGTAGAATACCAATACTTGCGTAGATACAAATGGAATACTGCAGGGGATTTATTTTATTTTATTTAATTCGGTACAATGACAGACAACAAACCACGAAAGATTCATTACATTCTTAGTTTCTACAGTATATGTTTAAATCCACTTATAATTGACGATGCGGATGCCTCCCAAGTCCCAACGGTACGAACAGAGATAATCTTGTTTCAGGTATCACCAACTAGCCCGTCATTGTGATATCTTGACTTCCATCGAGACACGGCTATCCATGCTCAACATGACATACTCCAAGTTCATCGACCTCAAGATGTGCTGTTTCATTCCTGGCAAGGTATGATCATCTCTCCTCTCACTTACCAGCAATCCGTTGGAGTAATTTCATGATAAGGGACGGAAGTGTCCCACTGTGTTTAACAGGAAGCGTAAACGAAGGTATGGTACAAAACTGGTTTATTGTCATAAGGATGAACACGCTCGCTTCGCTCGCGTGTGGACGCAAGAAAAAAAACACCATAACCTACTGTCACCCAGGTTTTATCTGAAAAATGTTGACCTCTAGCTACGCGGCCGTTGACCTTAGAGGTCAATGCTCTGAACTAGAGTTTCTCCTTACGCCACTCTGTTGGTACCATAAAAAGTACGTGTTAATAAGAGAGCCTCAAGACGTGTTAATAGAGAAGTCTTTTTGCCTCAGTGCTCCGTTTGCTACACCCCAACCCAAATTACCAATACCAACCTCAGAAAAATGAAGTAAATAGAATCGTTCCAAAACATATGGCTTATTACTAACTTACTAAAGTGATATGTCAGATGGTTCATGGTGACTACTGTAAGGCGTTAATTTTTTTAATAATAAATACAAATACTTGTTATTGCCAAGTGCATTAAAATAAAGACTTTCAATCTACACTGACTCGAATATAATTTCAGGTCATAGACGAAATTCGCCGAATACTTATCCTCGTAGAGACAGAAAACGATCCGCCGCGACCGCATGAGGTGTTACAGGAGTTACGTGATATATCCAGCATGGCCATTGAACACTTTGACGACAAGATATCACCCCCCTTCAGGAAGAAACTACAAGATACCTCGCAGCCGGCTAGAACCACGCATTGTGAGTACCATCGTCAATTCGTCATAGTCAGTCATGTCACAAGAGTCACGTGACATATCCCGCATGGCCATAGAACACTTCGATGACAGGATATCACCCCTTTTAGAAAGAAACTACAAGATACCTCGCAGCCGGCTAGAGTGTGGCGTCGGTATGAACGATTGAACGACGCCGCACTGTTTGAATTTAGAACTCTTTCATCTATCGTACACATTCGAAGTCCTCGCCTCGGCTCGGCCTTCAAACTCATACTCGACCTGCAATTGCCTATTTCGCTGCCTTTGCAATAATGTACTATTTCAGCCGTCCTCGCGCCGTTCATGATGCGACGTGATATGGCGGCCATTCGCCGCCGGTCGCTGCTCAACGCGAAAATGTCCTTTGTCATAGCTAGCCAGTACAAAAAACTACATAAAGGGGTGAGTCACTTAATACTGTATACAGGGTGAATTTTTAAACGGGGCTTGGATGGCCAAATCTTGAAGTATAGGAAATATAACGAAATTTTCTCGAAGGCGTCTCGGGGTCGATTTTGGTGAGAACAAAAACTACATACTCAGATAAAAAAAAGTATCTGGCTCGTAATCGAACCTGTTGATTTGACACTATGATAGATATTCTGCCGCAAGGCACAATAACAATTTTTTTTGTTCGTTTTCTTCATTTCTGGTATTTTTCTTATCGTGTCAGTAGTGAAAGGATTGCAAGTACGCCTCAAAGAGGCTCCTTTCGTGCACTTGACACATGTTTCCAAACTTTTTAGGTTCTATGACATGCCGGTTTCCTCACGATGTTTTCCTTCACCGTTAAGCACGTGTTTTTGATGCACACATAGATTTTTGGAACAGAAAAATCCATTGGTGTACGACTGGGTTCGAACCCACGACAGTCAAGGCACCTCCAACTTCCTCCAACTACGTTGGTTTTAGTATATTTTACAATCTACTATTTATGTTTAGTATCGTTTAAAAGCTTGTTGTATTTTTGTAACCTTTACAAGCTAATTTATTATATATATGTTTCTTTTACAATAAAATAATAATTTTCAGATGATGGAGCATAAAGTTATAGTTTCACGTCAAGATAGAATAATTAAGCAAATGATGAAAAGGCAAAAAGAACAGGATGCAACTATAGGTAAACAAATAATCAATATGCGCTGTTAGGGCGCCTTCAGTTTTCATACAATATTTAGAAAGAAAGATACATATGATAAATTTAATTTAGTAATTTAGTAATTTATTTATTGCAGATAAATATGTACACTTACACCTTAGGGCTATGGTACTATATTCACCCTGTTGGGCACAGCAACTTAACTAATAGGAACTTAGTTTATTTCCTTACATTTAATAGGTAGTATCACAAATTTACAATTTAATTAAATATAAATTTAGTTTTTAAGATGGCACATTAAATACCTACATACATTTAAATCTAAGTAGATTTACATACATTTAAATCTAAGTATTTAAATGAATAGTTTATTTAAGTAAGTACCTATATTATAATCTTCTATAAATTATTTTATACTATAATAAATTGACTTGAGTTTATATTGAATTTTAAGTTATACTAAGCCATACATATTTTAAACTCACATTAATATGTTTCTACATAATATATAAACTATTTATTTATTTTTTTGTTACCTTACATTTAACATAATAGTAGTATCACAATGTACTTAATTAATAAATTTAGTCTCTTAAGAAGGCACATTAAGTAAGTACTTAGATATTTTATTTGAGTTAATCGTTTATTTAAGTATATTATCATCCTCTATAAATTCTTTTACACTGTAATAAGATATTGTTATAAGAATTGACTTGAGTAGTGACTTGATAAAGATGTATTTGTACCATAGACAAGCTTAAAAATATTATGATAATAAATAAAGAAAACTACAATAATATGTATACAGGGTGGTTTTTTGAGATGTGTCCTGATGGCCAAAAGTCCGAAACCACGAGAGTTAGAGAAAAGTCGTGAAAGAAGTCATACCCTCGATTTATAAGAAAACAATAACTGCATATCTCGTTTTTTTTAACCTTTTACTTTTGGAGGAAATCGACCCGAATTATTAAAAAACCCTCTGTATTATATTATTGAACCAATGGATTCTGTTGCTGATAGGGATCATTCTTTGCAAAAAAAAATATTACTGAAATTAAAGGAAATAGCTAATTTTCACAAATTACTTTAAATATTTCAATTTTACCTATAACTATTAAGTAGCTCAAAATGGTCCAATATATAAGTTTATACGTCTCTCTAAAAGACTTAAGACTTTACCGTTTTTGATACTATGACAGGATTTATCGGTCAGTTTTCTCCAAAAGTAAAAGATTATTTTAAAAAAAAATTACCAATTTTCAAAGTAAGCAATTTTAAATTATAAAAATATTAAATATGCAGTTATTGTTTTCTTATAAATCGAGGACATCATTCATTTCACGACTTTTCTCTAATTCTCGTGGTTTCAGACTTGGCCATCAGGACCCTTCTCAGAAAACCACCCTGTATAGTATGATAACTAGTAGAAGCGCCATTGTCGCGCCACAATGGCGCTTCCTCACGCCTCTAACTTGAAGACGCCCTTAAACTCTACGAAGAGAATACATTTATTATTATCCTACTAATATTATAAACGCGAAAGTTTGTAAGGATGGATGGATGGATGGATGGATGGATGTTTGTTACTCTTGCATGTAAAAACTACTGAATGGATTTTAATGAAACATTACAATAATTATAGCTTATACATCAGAATAACACATAGGCTTCAATTTATAAAGATACCTGCGCAGACGAAGTCGCGGGCACCAGCTAGTATTTAATATTTTTTGTTTAATATTTCAGCTGACCTCAAAAAACGGATAGACGAATGTGACGTCAAATGCAGTGAGATGACGCACGCCAACGTTGGGGGCAAAACTTTGACCAGTGAGTACCATCACTTTTTGGGGGCATCTTCGAGGCGCAATTGAAATCCTTTCACCACACTGGTTCGAAAGAACTATCTAACTCTCTATGCAGCTGACTGTACTAAGAACTCACTCCATATTGTATACTACCTGGTGCCCGCGACTTCGTCTGCGCAAGTATCTTTATAAATTGTAACCTATGTGTTATTCTGATGTATAAGCTATATTATTGTAAAGTTTCATTAAAATCCATTCAGTAGTTTTTACGTGAAAGAGTAACAAACATCCATCCATCCATACTTACTAATTTTATATAAGCTTATTTTATAATCCTACTTCCTACTATAATATTATAAACGCGAAAGTTTGTAAGGATGGATGGATGGATGGATGGATGGATGGATGTTTGTTCCTCTTTCACGTAAAAACTACCGAATGGATTTTAATGAAACTCTACAATAATATAGCTTATACATCAGAATAACACATAGGCTACAATTTATAAAGATACCTGCGCAGACGAAGTCGCGGGCACCAGCTAGTATTTTATATATATTATTTTTTATAAGCTTTATACTCTTTCTAGCACTACCACATCTCCATAATACGCAGAGGTTAGCTGGAAGAGAATGCTAACTAGAATTAAGTTCGCCTATGTTCTTGTTTTTTACTTTGTGCAATAAAGGATTTTCTATCTATCTATCTACTTACAAACTTTCGCGTTTATAATATTAGTAGGATACTACTCGGGCGAGTTAACATGCCCCCTAGCTGCCACTCTCGCTCGGCACTTGCTGCGTCCCCCGCCCCCCGCGCGGCGCCCTCCGTGTTTCTTCTTCCTCTGATTGCGAAGCCTTATCATTACTTATCATTACCAAGTATTACAGGACCTCTTCTCTATCAAGATTATCCAATTCCACGCTGTGCTTTACACAAACGTCATTCGAGCCAGGTGTCATGTTCATTCGACCGAGTAGTAGCTGCATATACAGTACGTAATATACAGAGTATCCATTGGCCATGCTACATGGACTTTTATTATCTGGGATTTTAAAATAATACGCATCATTTTTTTTCTCTATTATTTACTCTTTAATTTTGTTTTCTCGTTGTGATAGTTTTTCATTCGTAAATTTCGAATATGTCTTCTCTACTTTCTTCTCTCCGCCTGAAATGAAATATACACTGTAAAGTAATCACCAGAAAAAAAATACGCATAGTCAGTTGCCGTTACTGAACTCAGAAATGGAAAAAGAACTTGAAAAAATTAAGTCGATTTTTTGTAAAAATAAATTTGATTAAAATTGGATAACTGATACCGTTAGTCGTTTTTTATGGATTTGCGTCAGGCGGTACCCTTTATTGATAATAATTTAAGTTTTATTTATCGTTTGTCAACCCGGGTACCTAGCTCGAGTCAGCTCGCTGCAGCTCGGCTCGGGCGCCGCACTTTGCCACATTTTGTAGAAACCAAAAATTCTGACTTCATATATACAAAGTAGTACCCCTTCTGCATTGCCCATTTAAGTTTTTTTACTAATTAAGAACTTGTGGTGTTATTGATTACTAGCTGACCCGCGTGCGACTTCGTCACCCGTGGAAGAATTGTTTAGTGTCGATGTTGTTTGTTTCACCCGCGGAAGAAATGTCACAGAATAGCAAAGTGTCAGTACTAAGCAAGTCAAACAATACTTGCACATTTTCAAACCCTCTTTTTAACCACTCAAACATTGAATTTAGTTGAAAACTGAAGAACATGGCGGTACTTATCTTCGGAGATTATAAAAATGCAACTTTCAATTAAATATTGTTTTATCTGAGGAGACTGGTTCATTCAACTGTTGGTCCAATAACTCCTTCATTCCGTACTTTCACATCTTTTTACTTTAAATTTGAAAATCGACGAAACCCGTATATTATTTGTTTTGAAGAACATAATCCCCAAGTTTGAGATAGATACACTCATAAAAAAACTGTTTCCATACAAACTTTAAACTTCTATATCTACCCTCTGAAGAGATTTAGCGTAATATAATATAGCCTATAACCATTTCAGGCCTTGTAGCTATGATATCGTAAAGTTTTAGTTAAATCCGTTCGGTAGTTTTTACGTGATGGACGAACACACAAACCCACAAACAAACAAACAAAGTCTTCCAATAAAAAAAAATATTTTGGGGCACGTTAAAAAAACCCGTCTGAACACGATTCCGTAAAAAAACATATGTACTATTCGGTATATGTATATATATATATATATATATATATATATATATATATGTATATATGTATATATATGTGTATATGTATATGTATATATGGTATATGTATTATTATATATATTTATTATATTCGGTCGGGGTCTCTTGCTTTATTATATGTATAGATAATACTATGTACTGAAAGGTAGCGCCAGTGATGGATAAATTAAGAGGTAACAGGCTAGCTTGGTGACACGTGATGCGAAGGGAAGAATGTCATGTGACTAGAAGAGTGCTGAATATGAAAGAGGATGGATATAAGAGTAGAGGAAGGCCGAAGAAAAGATGGTTTGACTGTGTGAGAGATGATATGAATAAAACAGGTGTAAGTACAGAGATTACGGCTGATAGAGAAGAATGGAAGAAGAAGACATGTTGTGTCCCACGTAAGTGGGAAAAGGACCAGTAAATGATGAATGCCTATGTAGGTATAGATACTTACACGCATTTATCCAAGACTCTTATCATATCATATGCGCATAGTATGGAAATGTCTCCGGGAGTCTCCGAACTTGCACAGATTACGCACACAAGCAGAATTATAAAAAAAAGAAACTTCATCTTATTATTTATGTTTTTTGAAACGGCAAGTTATCTGTTGGATGGGCTCTTGGTTTCTGAATGTTATTATAAATTCGCTAGCTGTTTATAATTCTCAAGTAACCTCTGCTTGAACTTTGAATTGATAAATAACTCTTTACCCGGCTGCGAAGACGGAGGGTTATGTTTATCGAGTGTATGTACGTATGTATTAAATATATTATATATTATTGGCCTGACATGTCCCACTGCTGGGTAAAGGCCTCACCCCCTTTTCTCCAGTCCTCTCTGTCAAGTGCGTTTGTGGACCAGTCCCTTTGGGCAAAAGGCAGGCAGGTTGAAGTGGGACTGGGCTGGCCACGTCTGCCGCATGACGAATACACAATGGGCGAAGGTCACCACAGATTGGTGGCCTCAAGGAATCAAACGACCTCGTGGCAGACCAAAGCGTAGGTGGAAAGATGAGTTAGATATTTATAAAAGGGATGTATTAAATACATAATAAAAAAAAAACATCATTCAAAACCAAAGTGACAATTTCTAAGGATGTAGGGCGTTTAACAAATGAACATAAATACATACAGATATGCATTAATACATAAAATTATTATGTATTTGGGGTCGCTGGATTTGTCCGGGTCGTGCGAATGACAAAGTCTATCTTAAATGTAAAAAAATCCATCAGCCATCAATGGATTCCCTTTGATCATAGGAGTGATTTAAAATGCGTCAATTACATTTTAATTTTATTTATTGGGTACAACAAACAGCTGCAATATACATTTGACTTAACAATTATAAAATCTTGAGTAGATTAATAATATTACAGCCCACTTCGTTATCCACAGAGTTATAAGTCGTTAAGGTCGATTAGGTATATATCTATCAAATTTAGCAGCTTCTATCAGTGTTGTAACAATAGTACCTGCTAAACGGTGAAGGAAAACATCTTTAGAAAATCGGTATGTAGTAGAACCCAAAAAGTTAACAAGAATAACAATAGTAATTTTCAAATGTCGTTATCTATATTCTTAGAGAGAATGCAACCAAATATATACCTATACTGTTCTCGCACTTAGTTAGGTTAGCTACCTACTTATCGAGATAACGCTCGAAATGTCAACTCCATAGCACTTGCACAAACCTTAGTGGTTTATTAGTGTTAACATAAGCAACCAATGCATTATAAATTGTTTATATTGATAAAAAAAAAAAAAAAAAAAAAAGTAGATGAGGTAGGTTAAATCCGCTTGATTTCTAAACAAAGGTTTTAATTAACTTAACTTTAGTTTAGAACTTTAGTACATATTACTATATTATAAACCAAAGAGTCAACGAACAGAAAACCAAAGTTCAAAGATACGACACGTGTTTCGCCTCGCCCGAGAGAACTCGCTTCGAACTTCGGCGAGTCCACACCTCCTGATGATGCCTCGTGTAGAGGCGAAACACGTGTCGTATCTTTGAACTTTGGTTTTCTGTTCGTTGACTCTTTGGTTTATAATATAGTAATATGTACTAAAGTTCTAAACTAAAGTTAAGTTAATTAAAACCTTTGTTTAGAAATCAAGCGGATTTATTACTAAATATATTTATATAATTTGTTGATAGATGAGGTAGGTATAACAGGACCAGCGTACAAATGGTTTCAGTCGTACCTAAAAGATAGAAACCAGTATGTACAATTATAAATCTATAATGAAGAAACCTTCGATATTGGCTTTGTAACCAAGTAGGATTGCGGCCGGTTTTTGCAAATCTCGTGATGTCTCAGGATTTTCAATAAAACACAGGTTACATAAAATATCTCTTTAATTAAAAGTTTAACACACTTAATATAATCTTCTTTTGGTAACAATTGATCTGTTAAAATCAATACTTATTTATCCAAATGGGTACTTAGTTTTATCGTATTTCATATTTTAAGAATGTGTAAATGAGGTTTTTTCGGTCGAAAAAATCTATGTATGCATCCCACGTTCTCGCAACGGTGAAGGAAAACTTCGTGAGGAAACCGGCATGTCAAGGGACAGAAAAAAAATGTTGTATGGCATGTGACATCCACCAATCCGCATTGGGTCCGAGTGGTGGATTAAGACCCATTCGCTCTCCTGCCGAGAGTAGGCCTGAGTCTCAGCTGTGGGAACATTATAGGCTGATTATGCTATGCTTATGCTAAACGAAGTTACGGGCGTTAGCTATTATTAAGATAAGCTCTGTTTACTTAATTTTATGTTTACGGAGAAATCCGTGATTTCGTTATCTCTAGTGGAAAAAACTTATTGCAAGTAGTTTTTAGTATTGTAAAATATATTATGGTTATAATAATATTACTTATAGTAAATAATTAATTAATTGTTTATTTTAGCGAGATATTATTGATTGAATGAGATCTTTATTCAAACAACTAATTACTAACTTAATGCTATTTTATGAGTATTTATTTTTAGTATTTATTTCCTTCGTTTACAGGAAGGCCCATTTTTTTTTTTTTTTAATATTTTTTTTCATTTTTATCATAGCATGCACGAAGTTGAACTTTACGAGCATTAGCAATAAAAAAGTTATTAGCTTCCGGCATGAAACAAACTGAACCTCTTTGAACAGATTTTATGAGCAATCACTTTTTTTGCTCTAGGGCCTAAAATGCAGTTTTACTCCCCGTAAAGCGTGTGTTATTGGGGGGTCAAAAATCATGAAATTCGTGTGACGTAATTTATGGATGGCACTAAACAAGTGCTTTTGCCCACAGGTGAAGTCACTTCATCGTCACAGCCCCTACGGCACTTCTCGAGCCAAATTAAGCTGGATCTTTCAGTACTTCCAATTGGTACTTCAAAACGTACTTCTGATAAAGGTAAGTTTTTTTTATCTAATAATCTTCTTATCGTGTCATTCGTTCTTTGCAACCAGTGTGGTGAAAGGATTTCAAGTGCGCCACGAAGAGGCTCCTTTCGTGCACTTATGTTTTAGGACTTTTATGGTTCTATGACATGCCGGTTTTCTCACGATGTTTTCCTTCACCGTTAAGCATGTGGTTTTAATGCACACATATAATTTTTTTAACATTTTTTTGTTTTTGATTATCTAATAATAAGAATCAAGGTTTTACAAAAACATACAACAACCGACCTCAATCGGACTGTTCAAGTGATCGTAAACACCACTGAATAGTCACAGGGAAGCAAAATACGCAATTTCGTTTACGTATTTATTTCAGTTAATTTTTTTAATCAAAAATTATAAAATTAAACTATTGAACATATTTGAATGAAATTTCTATGGGACCAATCTGAAAGTATGAAATCAAAAACAAAAAATAAATTCCAAATTGGTTTATAAATAAAAAAAGTCTGAGGTAACAAACATACAAAAACAACCGAATTGAGAACCTCCTCCTATTTTGAAGTCGATTAAAAAAACACCTTTGACTCTCTCACTCGACTCGTCCACTTTAACCATCAGTTTCGAAAGCCCAGTAATTTCAAGCTACAGTGCCTTTCAAACCGGAACACAGGTATCACCCTAACAACTGTTTTTCAGTACTTCCCAACATGAAGCCCAGAAAATCCACATTCAAGCTTCCCTCGCTGTCCGACGATGATGGAGAGCCGCCACGAAAGGTGAGCCGCCACTGAGCCCCTATACTTATGACTATACCCCGATTCAGAATTCAAGATTTTTTTTGTAAACAAAGGACGACACCGTGGCTTAGTTAATAGTGACCCTGCCTACGAAGCTTGGTGTTCCAGGTTCGATCCCCGGCCGGGGCAAATATTTGTGACGAACACAAATGTTTGTTCTCGGGTCTTGGATGTTGTGATGTGTTGTATAGAGAGCAGTTAATTATATGCTCAGGTTAAATGTGTACCAGGTTGTCCACCGCTGTCAAAGAGAACCATCTCTACTTGGATTTTAGTGCCAAGATAAGTACTTCTATTACTTTATAAACTATTCGAATATTCGGATAATTTAAATGAATTATTCGAATTTGAAAATGGACCGGATATTCGGATAAAATGAATATTCGAATATCCGAATTGCAAACCCTAGTTGTATGTGTCCATGCCACCTGCGACACAGGGAATCCTAGTGCAGGGGTGTGAGTGTGTGAATGTTTATGTTTAAAGGTGTGACCACACTAAAAAAATACTTATCAAAGTGACGTTTACTCAATTTTCCTAAATACTTATGGTACGGCTTATTTTCTAGTCAAAATCCATAGAATGGAAAATAGCAATGGTTTTGTATTGATAACTATATATTATTTAATTTTTTTCAGAAAGTATTATTATTAAGTATACACGACGAAAAAATATTAGCCAAAAATATTTTAAGACATTGGTATCATCGGAGTAAATCACAGTTCTAAACAATTTTTGGATTTCCGTCTCTTGTCCGTTTAAGAAGTCGAATGCGTTCTTTTTTCGCTTCTCGTGTGCAATTGTGTGAAACGAATGAATATTTGTTAGGAATCTGCTATGCACCTTTGCATAATATTATGATTAATATCTCAGAAGTATAAATTCACAAATTCTATTCTCTATTCTAGCTACTTTTCAGTGTTCTAAAGTACCTGAATATGTTTGGTTAAGAATTATTTAGGTAAAATAGGAAACTATCTCACAAGCAAAACCGCGCGCCATTACTAGTAATAGTGATCCGTGGTATAAACTCGTTTGTAACCCTGACCTGTCTCTGTTACAGTGACATATTATGACACTTCTTTGTTTACAAAAAAATCTTGAATTATAAATCGGGGTATAGGTCACACGTACCGAGTACTCGGTCGAAACAGTAATGTTACTCCATAGATGAATAACGATGTTCCTATAGAACAAGATGGACAGCACCAAACCAAAAGGAAATCGTAAGACAGGACCAAAAAATTGCAAACACCTTGTTAATAAAAATTATATATCTCCATTTTCAAATAATGTTTGTTACTTTTTACGATGTAGTTTTATTAACAATGAAAAAACCTAGTAGTTTTAACATATAATATTTATCTAGCCCTGTTACTTCTCTTTTTCGACAATTTGCATCGGACCAAAATGTACTAGAAGTTAGCCAAAGTGGCTCTCTTTTATTGGGCATATTTTCAATGTACTACATTGTGTTTCTATACTTTAATACTTCTGTGTGTTACTCTAATAAAAATTAGTAAAAAGTAAAACAAATTGTACTCGACTGAGACAGTGAAAGCTTACATCACTCGCTCAGCCGACCACTCGGCGCTTTGTTTATACGTATCGAGTACTCGGTCGAGACAGTAAAATGTTACTCGGCCGAGACAGTGAAAGCTTACATCAGTTGCCATGTCGCTATTGCCTAGATCACCTGTACCGATTACTCGCCCGAGTACTCGGTACGTATAAACATAGCGCCGAGTGCTCGGCTGAGCGAGTGACGTAAGCTTTCACTGTCTCGGCCGAGTAACATTTTACTGTCTTGGCCGAGTACTCGGTACGTGTGATCTAGTATTCAGGGCAACACTCGGGTAAAGACGAATCTAACGATACCTTAACTGTCAAAATCCATCCAGCCGTTTGGAAGATACGAGGTAACAAAGAAAGGACTTTGGCCACTTTGTATGACCTTATGGCTTAGGGTGAACAGTGATTTTTGGTATAATTGTGATAGAGGCTTAATAGCTTCTAAAAGTAGGTACCAGAATATAAGGATATCTTAGTATCAAAATGTTCGGTTGACCTAATATCCCACTCATAAAGTTCATGATCGACGGAGGGTTTTATATAATAAAAATGAGTTTTTTTCACATATTTTCTATTTTTCATCACAATTATATGATACATTATATTATCTAAAAGCTGGCTAGGTAGATTCATATTATTTTAGTAGTCCTTGTCCAGTTTATGAACCGTACTGTTGCAATATGAAGCACAGCAACCCACCGTCTTTACGGCCTACAATACAATTACAATAGTACTGTTTTATTGCTTTCCTTTTCTAATTATTACTTTCAAATAAAATAAATTCAATATAGGTATATATTTTGGCTCAATCTGCTTGTATGCGGTGGTTCTGAGGGACGATTTTCCCTTCCTATGTTAGTGTGCTCCAATCTATAAATAAAGGGAAATCTGTTATAGCGATTTCACAATTACTTACTTAAATTAATTAAACAATAAATGGAAATTGATGAACCTTACAGTTTGCTGAGCCATCCATTGCCATAAATACGCTTGCGTTTCCACTCCTTAATGCAGTCAATATGAATTCCATAAGCAAGTGAGGGTCAACATTAGAATCCATTGTCCATTTAAGAGTAAAAAAACTTCCTCAAAATATAAGTTGAAATGGAAAAAAAATACAAAATGATTATTCTTATTCTTCGCGTTTGGCTCCACACATAGTATATTATAAGCCAGTGTAAAGTAATTTATCGCATTCGTGGTCAAGTTATTTAATAAACATGTTTTATTGCACATTTTATTGAATTATTGTAAAAATTATAAAAAATATTCAGTCAAATGTCCAAAATGAATGACATGACATGTAATGTAGACTTGGGTAGCTTTCACAGTAGCTACAATAGTTGAAGCGTCTCTTTCCAGCAAGTAAGGCATCACGTTTGTTTTGACGAGCCAGCTCACCACTCTTCCCTCGAATGTTCACCTTGGCCTTGATTTTTGATGATTTTTCTGCATACTCTATGATAGCGGGCGTTGTATCGTTTATGATACGTACTAGATTATAATTGTTATAATGTGGGTATACTATGCACAGTTATTGAATAAATAAATCTTGAACCTTGGTAGCATCTTTTAGTCTACTTCATGGTGACAGTTCACTCTACTTCAGTTTTTTTTGACGAATTTTCAATGCACTTTGGTAATGATTAGAATGGTTACATTTAATTCGTTAATGGGTAGATTAATATTAATATTACTCATAAAACGTGGCGACAATAAGAGATGGCTACGCTATCTATTTTTGTTAGTATCTTGCGACAAGAAATAAGATTAATAATTAAATGGCTCTTACATGAGTACTCAATCGTGGTACCACAGTGAGGGAGCTCGTCGTGTCAAGGAGTTGCCTCGCATACTACTCTATTTTTAGAAGCAAGACTATGAAATGACTTTGATCCTTTTTGACGTGTGCTGTGCTGCCATATTAGTATAAAAAGAGATTAAAATTATCGATCGATTAAAAGAATCGATTTTTTCTAAGGAATTTATTTTTTTAGCGATCGAATAATAAACAACTGAGCAAAAGTCGTGTAAAGGAACTTCTATTAAAAACAAAAAAAACGGTGTGTGTTTGACCACATGACAGAAGTGAAAACTTCATCAAGGTTACACGTGCTGACTTAACCTTAACAAGTGTTACATAGCAAAGCATAACGGCTGAATCTCGTTGAATACCCACAAATAAACAAGTGTTCAGCACGCTTCAAAAAGTATTCACTTTCAAAAAATGCATAAACACCCTCGATCACGTAATGACAATTTGCATTATCGTGATATCGATTCATAAATAAATAGATATTATTCGATTACTATTCAGAAGAAAGTAAATGACAACACTAGTTTGATGAATCATAAGACAAACTAGGATAATATTATCATATTAAATACTAATTAAATAAACTTTTTTTAGGTTCACCTGGGTACTAAAATATTACGCAATAATTAATATCCAAAATTAATCGATTTATTGAACAAATTGGATTTCTCTGAACATCGTGTTCACTGAGGCCAGGAATGAACAATATCCTTTACATACAAACATACAAGATACGCGCGAAAACATAACCCTTCGTTAGAAGTCGGGTATCAGCTGGGTAAAAAAAATGCATGCAAAACCTGATGCATTGCGGTAAATGAAGTATACTTAGATTCGACTTGGTCATGGGTAAAGAACTCTTATACCTACCATGTATCTAGAATACTCATACGAAAACCGCGAGCCGAAAGAGAAGGAGTATTAGGACTGTCTCTTTTTATAGGGCGACCATAATTTTTTAAATTTAATTTTGTGAATAATTGGGAAACTTTTGTGCATCGGATGATAACGATTTCATTCATTGATTGAGGCATAAACAAGCAACCAAGGGAGAATTCATTCTGCTCAATAAAATAGCAATGTTATATCTGATTCAATGGTTTAATACTGTTTCTTTCGAAATTATTTTTCTCGGCCAGTAGGTACCTAACCTACATTACAGCGACTGTACCTGTACCTTTCTTATATATTTCGATTTAATTAAAAAAGAACGTTATTCGGTCGTGATAAGGTTCAGAATTTTTTTTTTCTTTTGAAGAACCTAAGTTCTTCGGTTTTGGCTTCACATCAAAGGTATATAGCCAGTGTCAAGTAAATGGAGAGATTATTTTGTCATAAGTCAGAGTCGATAAGTCAAGTCCTTCCCTGTAAAGTAGTGGTGGTTGCGACTTTACTAGAGGCTTCTATGGAGTTTTGGAGGCAACACGAAAAGTCACGTGTTACATCATTACACTATTCACCAACACTCATACACGTTCACGAGCACTTAATGGATAAAAACCACCGTTTTTACACTTAAACACTCAAAGTTATACAAGTTTTGTCAATTAATTTAATGCCGCCAATGCGCCATTTTTCATGTTCCCGCCAAAACTCAGGTTCAGAATTCCTAATTCTTAAATAAAACAAAATGGCGATTGAGCTCTAGTTAGTATAGAAGCTCTTTGGTGATGGTAGTGTCATAGAATCTACATATATGTAGTTAAGTGATAAAACCAAAGAGTTTCTATACTATGTATCTAGAGAGCTAACACGCCATTTTGTTTTATTTAAGGATTAAGAATTCTGAACCTTATGCCTTGGAAATAAAGTTATTTTTTAATTAAATCTAAATATAAGGATTTTAATGCTTGATAGAGACCCCCTCGTTAAGGAGTGTGTCTCGTTCACACAGTTGCCAGCATACAATTAAAATTAACATGGCCATAATTTTTGAAATAAGTGGGACAATTTTCGAAATTAGACGATTTGCTCTAAATGTTATTCAGATTCATTTGAAAGGTTTAGTACAGTCGCTGTCATGTAGGTTAGGTACCTAACTGCCGAGAAAAATAATTACTGTTCGAAAGAAACAGTATTAAAACCATTGAATCAGATATACCTCACTAGAATGCGGCGCACCGCCCTCTTTTTTGTTGATATTTTAATGCACCTATGTATAATATAATTTTAAAACAATGCAAAGTAACGTATGTATATAACATTGATAGCTTATTGAGCAGATTGAATTTTCCCTTGGTTGCTTGTTTATGTCTCAATGAAATATTCAAAGTTCAAAAATTATGGTCGCCCTACAGAACGAGACACACTCCTTACTGGTTCTAGCTCTTTGGGCTCGCAGTTTTCGTGTGAGTCGGCATTCTAGATACATAGTATACAAGTTCTTTGGATAAAACATGTATATTTCAAATATTTCAATATTTTTTTTTGGTTTTTAGGTCCTCAAAACGGATCCGAAAGACAAGGCGCTGGCGCTAATTGAGGACATCTCTCAAGAAATCACCAAACATATTGAGGATGTTATGAAAAGGACATCAAATAAAGACCAAAATACTAAGGACAATAAAAAACAAATGATGGATTAATTACGAAATACTTAGAAATACATTATGTATTTAGATATAATATATCGTTTTTTTTTTTCATTATTATTAGGTATAGTCAACTGAGGTGAATGCGACAATTGCGACTTTTTGAAATTACTGAAAAACAAAGATGTATTTTTTCAATAAAAAAATATATGAAAAGTACAGCAAAGTCTGGTGCTGTAAATAAAGTGAATATAAAAGCACTAAATGGCAGACTTTGCTGTACTTTTGATACATTTTTTCAGTAATTTCAAAAAATACATCTCAGTTAAAACGGAGACTTTACGCTACACCAGCAAAATTACACCAGCTAAATCCAAAATTTAGCCGAATACGTTTAATAGTTTTGGCGCGATAAAACAAGTAACATCTTTTCACAGTTTATTTTTATTTCACGCTGTAAAGTGAGTGTTTCGTTATTCCTGATGCTGATTCTCGGTAAAACGTTATTTCGTACGCTCGTTAAGTTCAACTTTAGTCTATGCACAGAGTGAGTAAAACTGCATTTTAAGCCCTAGGGCCCAAAAATCATTGCTTATAAAAGTTTTACAGTTTTACTTCCCCTGTAGCCTAACATAAAGATTTATTTTACGAGCATGAGAAGTGAAAAGCCTAGTGGTTAGAACTTTCACTTTGCGTCGGTGGCGCGTTCGATTCCAACATGAGGACAATATTATATAGTAAACATTTCGTCTCTAATAGATGAGGATGTCTGTGTTTTTTGTTTGTTTTAATTAATGTTTGTATGTTTTAATTTTAATTAATTGATTAATGTTGAAAAATGTGTATATATTTATTGCCTATGCGAAATTTCTTTTTGCAAGTGGAAAACTCTTGAAGAAAGAAGAAGTAGATAGATTTTAATTATACAAATTTAGATGTACTAGATATATAGAAGTATTAAAGTATAGAATCACACCGTAGTACATTGAAAACGAGCCAAAAATGAAAATAAATTAGCTAATTTCTATTACATTTTGGTACGATGGTTTTATTTACTGATAATTTTCATAGTTAAAAATTACTTGGCTTTTTATTGTTACTAATACTCTTAAAAAGTAACAGAAAATATTTAAAACTGGAGTATTTCATTTTCGTTTTTTGTCCTGTTTTCAGCTTCCATTTTAATTTTATGTTGTCAGTCATGGTTCAATGTTAAGAACACCGTTTTTGTAAAAAAAAACAATGTAATGTTAATGTTATAGTAATTTTTAACTATAATATTATACTAGCACTGTTAGAAGTAACGTGTATTAAAATACAGTTCCTGTTCCGAAATTTAGCATCGGATCGAAATTAACTAGAAGTTAGCTTATTTAAATCCCTTTTTTGCGCGTTTTCAATGTACTGCAGTGTGATTCTGTACTTTAATACTTCTATGGTTTCACAATAAACAAGTTTATGAAGAAAAAGCTACTTAGCAGTTAAGTGACCATCAAAATATTTCAATCTTTAATTATCCCCACTAGCCATCCCCACTAGAGGGGATTTCGGGAAAAGTCTTGAAATCCCCACTGCGGTTGATGGTTGGTTTTAGTGGGGATTTCGAGACTTGCCCCCAAATCCCCACTAGTGGGGATGGCTAGTGGGGATTTCGGGAAAAAGCCTGTTCCACCGGCCTATGTAAATCAAAGTCCTGTGTAGCACTGTTCTGGTCATGAGCATGCGTGATCAATAACCTTCAGGAGAGCGACCAGATAGTTGCAACTTGTTTACTTTAAAAAAAGTTTTTTGTGCAATGTGAGTGAACAGTAGAATAAGTCTATATTTGGCCTACAGTTGTAATTTTTTTAAGTAAGTAAATATTAGTTTTTTTTTTGTAGAAAACTAACTCAAATATTCCTATGAGTAAATTGTTTATAACATTAAATAATTGTCTTTGTGTAACTTGTGATTTGATAAAGTTATAACTTAAGTATTATTAAAGACTTATATGTGTAACAAAATAAACAATAATTAACTTTACCTACTTTTTTTGTTACCATCAGGATGATGAGTCACTTATCGTATTTAACGTTGAAATGCTATCCAAAAATTGCTTCCCAATTGCTTCTTTTACGCATAAACCAAAATCCATTGAAATCCAAAATAGTAGCGGTAATTTTGTAAGCGTGTTTTTGTTTAAATTTTAAACTACATACAAAATTTAAATAGTTAGCCATTCCAATATTTTCGCGATATTTAAAAAGAAAACTATAGGAATATTACAAAATCAAACTTTATTTCTGCCTTAAATATGGGTAAGACTACTAAAAAAGTCGCCAATTGATGACTTGACTCCTAGAAGCAAAGGTTCAAGAACGTTGAATTGAAACAAATCCTGTTCCTTACTAAATATTTGTATCAGACCTAAATTCATGAAACAAGCTGTAGGAACTTTTTCAAAAACAAACTCCGTAGACACACTTGTACCATTCGCAAAAACTCTATAAATTCTCTTGTCTATGATTAAAATTGCTCCTTCTGCCGACGCTACCATCCTAGCCAGTTTTTTTTTGTGAGCGTGTTTTTGTTTAAATTTTAAACTACATACAAAATTTAAATAGTTAGCCATTCCAATATTTTCGCGATATTTAAAAAGAAAACTAGGAATATTACAAAATCAAACTTTATTTCTGCCTTAAATATGGGTAAGACTACTAAAAAAGTCGCCAATTGATGACTTGACTCCTAGAAGCAAAGGTTCAAGAACGTTGAATTGAAACAAATCCTGTTCCTTACTAAATATTTGTATCAGACCTAAATCCATAAAACAAGCTGAAGGAACTTTTTCAAAAACAAACTCCGTAGACACACTTGTACCATTCGCAAAAACTCTATAAATTCTCTTGTCTATGATTAAAATTTCTCCTTCTGCCGACGCTACCATCCTAGCCAGTTTTTTTTTGAGAGCGTGTTTTTGTTTAAATTTTAAACTACATACAAAATTTAAATAGTTAGCCATTCCAATATTTTCGCGATATTTAAAAAGAAAACTATAGAAATATTACAAAATCAAACTTTATTTCTGCCTTAAATATGGGTAAGACTACTAAAAAAGTCGCCAATTGCTGACTTGACTCCTAGAAGCAAAGGTTCAAGAACGTTGAATTGAAACAAATCCTGTTCCGTACTAAATATTTGTATCAGACCTAAATCCATAAAACAAGCTGAAGGAACTTTTTCAAAAACAAACTCCGTAGACACACTTGTACCATTCGCAAAAACTCTATAAATTCTCTTGTCTATGATTAAAATTGCTCCTTCTGCCGACGCTACCATCCTAGCCACTTTTATGCTATTAAATTCTGGCAAATCTTTAATATCTATAAGCTTATTGTCTGCTATAACTTTAGGCTTGTACGTATCCTTTTGAATAAGTCCAAAAAGCTTATTACTATGAACTTTTTCATATAAATACAAATTCATCGTTGAATCCAACACAATTTCTTGGACATTACCAACAGTTTCCACTTTCGTCATTTTCGTACCTTTATTTGTTATTTTGTTCAGACTTCCATCAACAATGACATAGATTACATCTTTGTTATAATCTTTCTGTATCGCTTTTACATTAGCTGTTATATTACCGTACTTCTCAGCAGTTTTTTCCTTAAAATTGTATGTGTACACGCCATCTGAAGCTCCGAAAAATACGCCATCTTGATCTGAAGTAATACACTTACCATTTTCAAGGATTTTAGTGGCTGTTACAGTGTGTTTTTCTGTAACATCATCTGTGTCTTGATCTAAGGCGTATAACCCATTGTTTTTTTCGACTATGAATATAATATCTTTAGGATTTTTTAGGTACACAGGCGCGTGTATGCCGACTATGTCATGTTTAGCTTTGTATATAATTGATTCTGGGTTGTATATACTTTCGTCTAGTACTTTATCCGCTTCTACAACAGCTATTACGGCGAAGATGCTGAAAATCTTCATATCTGGAAATAGCATAGGTAAGCAAGGTTTTACAAAAACGTAGGTAGGTACCTACCTACTACACGGAGAAAAAAAGGGATAGCAAGACAAAATAGTAACCTATCCTACTATCCTACTAATATTATAAACGCGAAAGTTTGTAAGGATGGATGGATGGATGGATGGATGGATGGATGGATGGATGGATGTTTGTTCCTCTTTCACGTAAAAACTACTGAATGGATTTTAATGAAACTTTACAATAATATAGCTTATACATCAGAATAACACATAGGCTACAATTTATAGAGATACCTGCGCAGACAAAGTCGCGGGCACCAGCTAGTACCTAATATATTTTCTTGTACCCTTTAATAACTTTCGTTATCTAGAACTATTATATTGTAATCGTTTCTAAATTTCGTTAGCAGAAATCTAAGGATATACTCCTTTTTAGAAGACGTAGGCAGTTGAAAATTTGGGAGAGCATTGTGGCAAAGACCTTGACCATTACATCAAAATGTACAACAACAGGAGTTGACCCAGAATAGATTTATCTGCTACCAAAGTTTGTAATTGCTATCACAATTCAAAGGTGTTCCCGGTTTCGGATTTAGCTGAAACTTGGTGGGAACGTGGAGCATGGGGTCGTACAAAATATATCACACTACGCTATGACCTTATGAAGGTATCTCCGGATCCAGCCATCTCCGGAGGTTGAAATTTATATATGGTAGGGGAAAATTAATTTGAAATCGATTTATGTAAAAATTAAAGCTTTAAACAAATGTGTTCAATTATGTCCTATCTTTGCTCAAAACACGCCTGATTTGACTACACTATTATTGTAATCTTTACTAAAATATTCTCGCTGTCACAAATTGAACTAGAATTTTTGTAACTACAATATGTAGTTTTGCATTCCCGCGGTATTCGAACAGTCGATTGTAGTAAGTTTACTAAGTCACCCTAATACCATAAATCAAATCTCACATTTAATGAGTAGCCGAATATTTGAAGAAATGGTTTTTCGAGGAAGCGGAATAAGCCATCAAAAACATTCAGAATAAGATTCCGGCCGAACACACACGCTTGCGTCTACGCGGTGCTCTCTCGCTCACGCTTAGCACGCGGGCGCCCTAGCTAGCATAGCTAGGTGATTAGTCTTTTTACATGCACTAGACTTTATTCGCAAAAAATTGATTACAAATTTTCCTTCCTACTTTAGCGGGCTTAGGACCGTCAAAAATAACAAATTCTTAAAATTAAAACTAAGTGTTACCGCGATAATCATAAGCTATTTTATTATTCAAATAAACCGCGCTTCTATTGTCTGTGACTCTCAAATAATTAGATGTCTATCTGTGGCAGTAGAATTTAATTCATTTCGTTAACCCAAGCATATTTTTTCTCCTATCCTTTACCTACCCGCAACGCGCCCTATAGAAGAAAAGGATGGAAGACCCGCAACTGAGAGATGGAACTAAATTCGCCATCTTTCTGAACCTCGAGAGTTCCGTTTGAGCCGCCTTCGCGAATACATGCAAATTTTGGATAATTATCAATTTCGGTCGATAATTCAAGACTTTGGCCAAATACTACGACGGGAGTTATTTTCTGTGTTGTGGTGGAGTTTTTGTCAGTGTTATTTATTGATAAGCGCGCGCGCATGGACACTTTGAAGATCGGATCACAATCACTGCTAACCCTGGACATCGTGAGCCCAGCTCACGAATGGATGCCTTCACGAGAGCAGAGCCGATCTAAAGGTAAC
The DNA here is from genome assembly GCA_932526365.1 of Lobophora halterata. Classification (NCBI taxonomy): domain Eukaryota; kingdom Metazoa; phylum Arthropoda; class Insecta; order Lepidoptera; family Geometridae; genus Lobophora; species Lobophora halterata. Next base: position 5,790,398 of record OW052027.1, on the reverse strand, counting down.
GCGTTGTTCCTTATTTCCTGCCGTTTCCTGTGCCTAGTCATAATAACCTACAACCGTATTTCTACTGCCACATCAGGGTCTTCTCGTCATTCCTTCAAAATACAGTCCAACCCGCGGATTTTTCATAGTATTTTTACTTTTAAAATCACCGCTCCAGCCTTCTAGAAGCCTGGACCAGTAGATTTGTCTGCTGTATACCTTACGTGGTCAAACCCGCCTATTTTCGCTTACCGCCCCCCAATGGAGATCAACCTCTGGTAAATCGAAGGTCATTGGCGTCTCCAATAAGTAAGTAGGTACAAGAAACTAGGTATCTTGTAATTGTCTGTTGTTATTACTTTATTACGTTTTGTACAAGATAAAACGTAATTTAATTTTTTTAAACACGAATTAGGTATTTTGGGCGTAGTTAAAATTTTGTAATCAGCTTTATTTACAGTTTGATTAGAATTTACAAAAGTTTATGAACAATAATTTACAAGTTACGTTACCCTCAGATGCCGTTCGAGGTGTCCTTCATTTTCAAGTGAGCACGACGAAGTTTAGTGATAACTTTTTTAGAACATTCACTAATACTATCAAATGCTGAAATGATGAACAAGTGCGGGCTCGCGGCTCCCGCTTAAAAATTGAAGGTTTTGGAGTTCAACCGAGAGTCCTGCGCTTCCGCGAGCGCGAGAATGACGAGGAACGAGGAATCAAATTGCCCATAATGTCCATAGTCTCTGTTGTGATCAATGAAACGACTCGAGTGCCAGACAGCAACTGAATCTATTTATAAGTACCCACAACAGTCTCTCAGTCCAGCATCATGTCACGTGGGGCTATTTGGGAACTGTTCATTCACATTCGCACGGTCTGGATTAACAAACGTATCATCCACCACACAAATCACTTTGGAAAAATGCTCCATTTTTTCAACGCGATTACACGACATGTAGGTAAGCAGCGCGTACGTCGACACGAGCCGGGCGCTGCGGACAACTGAATCGGTCGGTCGCATTTCGCCTTTGACAAAGTGCCGCCAGCCAATGGCGGCGCGGCCCCGCTTCATGTAGTTGTGCGGCGCGCACACATAAGCACCTCCTTGCGGCGCGCAAGGAGTTCTTCACACGTAAAAAATTGAATTAGGCTCTCTACAAACATGGATTTTTTTACTAAGATTCCAGATTTTGTAAATTTTAGGTAGTGTTTTTTTTAATTATTCGTGTTCTGTTCCTGGAGTATACCCATCTCTGTAAGTACGGCGGGAATGCAAAGCAACTTATTGTATAACGAGATTTTTTTTCCGTGTACAACTGACTACAACCGACTTCAATTGGACTGTTGTAGTGACCGTAAGTTATATATTTAGATAAATAATTCTGTCCATTTAATGACGATACTTAAGTACCTACCTACATTAAGAGAAAGAAAAAAAATGGTAGGTACAATAAGCGGCCTTATCGCTAAAAGATACCTTCCAGGCAACCTTGGGACCTAGGACCTTTTACCTCTTTAAGTGTTCTATGAAAATAAATCAAATTATTTAATTAATTTTAAACTTACCGAAAGGCTATCGAAGTTTTTCACACAATCACTCTCCTACAGCAGTCTGGATATTGATTTGACTTGTTTATTATGAATGTTTGTCATATATTTCTCTATAACATTAATATTATTATCAACTTGGCATTTGCGATAAAACTTCTCACATCGGTGACCTGAGGTGTTCTGAAATAAATTGGCCCGCCCCTCCACTTCGACTGTTATAAACTAATAGAAACTCTACCTTATTAACTTTATTACACAACTGATTTTCGTATAACATTTATGGCTTCCAATTAGGTAAATGATGTCACCTCATTTAATTTGTTTACCTAGAATCGATTTAGGTACTTAGGTATACCTACTTACCTACATCTTTGCCTAGAATTATTATAAAATGTATACTAAGTACATCAAGAAAGTTAATGCAGTGATTATGCTATGTATATGAATAAATCGGAAGTGATCATTTATGTTTGAAAATTGCAATTTTAGTGCATTTTGGTAGATACCACCAGTAATCTAATGTTAAAATTCATGGTCTTCCTTTTATTTGTGACACTATGTTATTTAGAAAAAAATAATCCATAAGATGAAGCCTTTCGATCGGTATGATAAAGCTACAGGATGATCATTTTTCTCGTGTAACGGGTTCGATTCCCGGTTCAACCATGTAATTATTTAAATATATATGAATGCAGCTTAAATTTTTTTTTTATTCATAAAATGTCTTCTTTCAGTAAAATGTTCCATCTACAATATTCAAGGTACTTTGCCTCCATGTGGCATAGCCGTGGGACGCCCTGTATATGCCAATTTCCCACCTGAGTTCCCTCAGGGGTAAGTACTTATAATAAGGATTGGGTGGGGCTCATTAAAAAATCATAACATAGAGATATTAGATACTTATAGTAACACTATTTTATTTCTTAATTATTTTGATACCACCCTTTATTGAAGCCAAACAAACCATCCTTAGCATTTTCTATAACAGTCATGATAATTCTAGACACATCGCTAGAAGACACCGTATTACCTCCTAACATTGAATGTATCATATATTCCATAACGTTGAATTCGTATATTTTACCATCCAATGCTGCAACTAGATACAAAGCAGCGTCTACGCTTAAAGCAGACGGTCTTTCTACAATATTCAAATCTCTCTTCTCTGACGTACCATTTGCATGTAAAATGTGTAAAACATCATCTCCTATGAACGGTATACAGGCATCCATTATAAAGGCTGGACGTAGAAGCTTTATATTATCGAATTCGTCGACAACACTGCCAGTTATACTATGACTAGATCCATCGTTTCTTATGATATGTATCATCTTACTACCACATTCCACGAAATATATATTATTTGATGTATCCAGCACGAATTCTGTTGCACATATCACGTTTTTTACTTTCGTTTTAACAGTGCCGTGGTTTTCCAAAACAAACAATTTGTTTTGTTGATTTAGAATGTATATTTTGTCTGTGCCGTTCGCTTTCTGTAGCTGTTTGATGTCGTCTCTGAAAGGTCCTAGCTTTTTAGCTGAAAGGCTAGTATGATCATACTTGTATAAGCCATCTTTCGCTCCGATATATACAGTTCTGTCAGAGCTATAGTCTGCTGTGGAATCTCTTCCACCTTCCATAATTTCATACGCTGCTAAATCTTCTAACACATAAATACACGAGCCTCCATCTAGTTTAGGATCACTGATAGTGAAGAATATTGAAGGTATATCTGAGGATTCAGCGTGTATGTACTTATTTCCATCAGCTGGCACCAGTATCTTCGTGATGTTATAGGATGATGAGAATATGATTTGTTCTTTCCTAAACATCGATGTCTTCTGGGAGTCCGTTGATGATGACAGCGTGGCGAAGAAGATGGTTGCGAAGATTGGCCACATTTTCTGTAGATCTGTAAGCAAATTAGATGTAAGATTGTTCATAATTTAGAGAGCGTTTGAGCCGAATGGGACAATGATTTCTTACGAGTACTTATGTAGGAAAAGTGTTTTTCTTTTGTGATAAAGCTAAGCGATGGCATAGACAATTAGTTATTTGTCTATGGCGATGGTTATTGTTTAATTAGCTAAATGGCGGTGTCTCGTACCTACTTACTTATTCTATTTTAATTTTCTATTGACATTTTTTGTAATCTCGAAGCAAAGTTTTGTAGAAAGTCACTTGCCAATCATCTTTCGTAATCAATCTAGCGTAATGTGTGTGTTACCCTACAAGTACAAATACAAAAAGTTGCATAGACTTTACCCGAGGTTTGAACCCGTGACTTCCTTCTATAAATCCTCTAGCGTTGCCCACTAAACTAGCAGGTGCATTGTTTATTATATTTTTTAATAACTTCTGTAACTGTATTGCGTAAGAGAGATAGCTGTTACTAGCACGCGATCTTTGTCTGTCCAAGCGTGATGTGTGTTTCCATTGTAAAACGTCTATTATTATCCATGTAACATACAAATATGTGTACCATAAACATTCGACTTACAGTATGACCTATGTATACTTACCAGCAGTGGTTAATTCCGAGCTAGGATGATGATGATATCTAACATAATATGTACGAGTATATAATAATTTGCATAATAATAATAATAATAATTTAATAAATAATAATACTTACTAAACGATTATGTCGTGTACATGAGGCCCAAATAATTTGGGTTTGTTACAGGCACCCAACCATCTCTACATTCTCCAAAATAATCGCATATAAGTATAAAATTATAGGCAGTACAACGTTAACGAAATTGTTTTTTGGTTTTTATTTAAAAGTGAAAATGACACAATAACAACTGAATAGTAAGAAATAGTGATCGTAAACACCATTGAAAAATTACATTAATGCGAAATACACATTTTCGTTTACTTATACGACATATTTTTTTAAGCTTTTTTGATTTAAAAACAAAACTACTTACTGAACAGATTTTATTTTTATGGAAGTTGGTTGAAAATGGAAACAAGCCCAACGCACTTCCTTCCTTCCTTTAGAGATATAAATAAGATACTAGACTGTAACTATGCATTTGCTTAATAACCTTACAATACAACACTATAAAATAAATAATTAATAAATACATTATTTTGTAACAAAATAATTTAAAAAAAACCTACATACACTTAATCAAATTTTAGGCAAAATATCGAATTGTTTCTGCAAATATTATGTATATAAGTATATATATATGTAGTTGTGATATGCATAACTATGTTAAATGTGATATAGTCCATTGAACTTTGCATATAGGTCGAATAGTAGATAATATTTGTTTGTCTGAACTCCAGTATAGTGGCTAATATCTCGGGATTCAGTTGTGCATAATATACTACATTATATACCAATGTAAGTAAATATACATATTTAAATAAATAATATTTTTTTCACCAGTAGCCTTGAGTCCTGTTCCAGGTCCAAATCATTGCACTAAAATTTCAGTACTTTTTTGTCTAGTAGTATCGGCGTGATAATGCAAAGTGTAAACGTTACATCCTACACTTTAGCATTTTATTACTAGGTATACAGGTGAATTTTTCAACTAGGTTTAGTTATAAAAAACCAATTAAATCTTTTACCCTCCATTAATATAAAAATAAATAACTTATTAATTTATTTTTATTTTATATATCTTATTTTTTAAGCCCTATATTTTTATTTGCTATCGCTGAAATGTTGAATATTTTAGATTGATTTATTTTTACAATTATACGACTTTTTACTTATGTATTTTTGCAATTTGAGACATAAAATATTCTGATTATCAGGATAGTAACATATCTACTCGTAGATAGGTACTATGCATTTAATATTCTAATAATTCTCTAAAAGAAGAATTTAATATTCCTATTCAAAATATTTTACATATTATTGTTTTATTTTAGTAACTTATTTGTTCCAACTTGATAGATATAACAACAAATTTTAAAGATACGTGGTATAAATATTATATTATTTAGTAACAAGATTATAACATTCCCGTTAAATTTCAGATGATACTGCTACTGATACTAGTGATCTCGGCTGTATCAGCGCAAAACTGTACACACAACTACGAAGGACAATATTACTCTAGATCAGCGATCCTAACCGTCAAGGGACTCCCCACAAACCTAGTTCACAACCCAACTAACAACGATCTTCTATTCACTTTGATCGATCTAGAATCTCTACACAACGACGATGTACAGACTCAAATGGACCAATATGTACTCAGAAATGGAGAACCAATCAAAATTGATAACATTAATGGACAAGCGTCAGCTATTGATGTGAAAAATGGTAAAGTATACATCGGAACCGATGCAGGATTGACTGTTATGAACAAAACTCTAAAAGCTAACTTTATCAGTATGAAAGATGAAGATATAGTGCAGTTATTCAAACCGAATCACAAAGATGTTCTATACGCGACTTTGTTCCCTGAAAACGAAGTGTTCATAATAGATTTACACACGAATGAAAAAAGTAGAGTAGAAAATATTCCGTGTGCTTATTTCCTGGCTGTAGACGATAAAGATAATGTTTATTACGAATGCAATTCGAAATATGTTAAAGTTTTGCTGAGAGGTTTCCACGAGCCTATTGAATTCGTTGGTATACCGAAGAATTCTGGGCGAGCGGTTGCAGTTGACAATGATGGAAGAGCTATTTTGGCTTCGAACGATGGACTCTACCATCTAAGACCTGATAACATGATTCCAGTGAAACTAATGGATTTGGATATAACTCCAGCTGGTTTGGCGTTTGGTAGCCATAGTTTCTATGTGTCCACGAATGGTGTTATTTATAAATATAGTATGGAAAAATGTGAGACGGAAGAAGAAAAATCAAATGTTTGTGATTTTATTAAAGTTTTTTTTCTGCCTGCTAAACCCCTGACAGAAGTTTCTCAAACAAACAAACATTGACAAATTCACACCACTAGGATTCTCTATGGCATGGGCACATACAAGAACCAAGACCCAAGACCCGAGAACAAACATTCGCCCCGGCCGGGGATCAACCCCGGAACACACCAACTAAGTTACGTAACTAAGCTAATATCATAAATAATATTATTTTAGAACTGTCGACATCTGTCAAGACACAAAGATATAAGAAGGTAGAGACTTAGGTTGACATGGAGTACTTTATACCTATACTTGAAATAACTTTAAAAATGAACCTGGAATAATGATAATAAGTAGGTAACTACACTTTAAACGTTAGTACATTTTCTAACCTTGTTTATAAATCACGGAATTGACTGCACTCTTAGGGCTCTGATTTAGGACTGGACGCAAGCCCTAGATTTAGAGATTAGAATTAGTTTCTTTCAATAGAGTGACATCATTAGATTTAGACAAATTACATCATGATTAGATTTGCACGTGAATTTTAGTATACAGGGTGAATAAAAAATATTTCATTGGTAATAAATAAATATTTTGGACATATCGCACAACGCCATCAGCTATCCCCAAACTAAGCAGAGCTTGTATTATACTTAGGAACCAGATGGCTGATATTATACTGAAATACTATTGTTTTTGTAAATACATACCTACGTAGAAAACACCCAGACTCAGGACAAACACCGATGTTCATCACACAAATGTTTGTCCTGAAGGCGGGAATCGAACCCGCGACACCGGGCGTGGCATTCTTATACACTTGCCATTCGACCATCCGTGTCGTCAATAAACAAATAGGTACCTATTTATTTAAGTACCTACTCAAATAAAATTAGTCTGAGATATGCTGGATCTTTTGTTAAAGGAACGATGGTGTTAGTTAACATGTTAATACCTACTCAAAATAGTCATATCTAAAACACTAAATATACCTACATTATAATATCATAAATAGATACTTGATAATATTCATGAATTAGATATAGAGAATATTACACAAAAAAAAATACATATTGGAAGTTATAGGGAGTAAATTAGGTATAGAAATATTATTTGATGGACTTATGTTCACACGTTCTATTACCATATGGCGCTAAACATTTCTCACACACCCTGTATAGTTTTTTCCTTAGGTAAACATAGGCTAATGTTTATAAGCACCCTGTCATATGGTATTGGAGTGATGTTTTATAAAGACTGGCTCGTTTTGACTATTGCAGTAAGTGAGTAGGACTAGGTGAGTCTAATCATTAGTTAAAATTATCTATTACTTAGTATACCTACTTACTTATTTTTTTCTTATTACCAATCAGTTATTTCCTTTTACTTGTTTTTTGTTTAACTCTACATAATTATGTAATAAGAAATAGGTATCTTTCGTATTCATTTGGGTACATGCTCAATAACTGCCTATTTCTGTTAACGCTAGTATTTTAAATTTAACACATTACGTATTTTATTCTCGTGTTTTAGAGCACATCACGATGTAATTTATTTCATTAAAAATACCTAAAATATTACTTGATACATTCTTACATTAAATTAATCAATTACCTATTATTCATTTCCTTAACAAAAAATATATTAACGCCTGTAATAATTTGTGTAGCAACGTTCTTCTTTACATTTTAATTTATATTTTCTTTGTTATTTCAGTTCCAAACCCTGTCATGCCACAATGAACACATTCAAGAGCTTCATCACCATCCTCCCAGTCATCTTTATTCTCATCCACGCGAGAAAAGCAGAAAAATGTGACAGAACCAAAGTCGGGCACGAATATTACAAACGCCAACTCATAGCCACCATCGATGGCTACCCAACTGGCATTGTCATCGACCCCAAGACTGAAAATATATTTTTCATCCTCCACAAACGAAATTACACTAAAGGAATACATCTCCTCAAACACGGGTCTCTGGGAATCAAAGAACTACCAGTCTCCGATGAACTTATTGGACAGTGTGTAGCTATAGATCCTGCGACCAATGTCATATACATTGGAACCAACCAAGGATTGGTTACATACGATTATTCAAGAACAGAAATCACCGCAGAAAGACCTATAGGAGACGATGACGTGAGAAGTATCTTTATAGACAAGACAGACAATCAAATGTACATTACTACTGGTGCGAACCATGAGATATTCAGGTTCGTAAACGGGTCTGCCGCTGTGAAAAGATATGACAAGATTCCCAAAGCGTACAGCTTCGTTTTAGACGCAAAAGGTAATGCTTTCTACGAGTACGTGGATGGAAGAATGTATTTCTTTTCAACGGAATTCTTTGAACCCATTCAATATAAAGGCTTTACAAGAGAATTGAAGTATATTCTACAAATGAATATAAATGATGAACCGATTGTAGCTGTGAAGGGATCGTTGTTCAAATTGACGACAAAGAGTATGCTGCCTTTGAAAATAGGACAGCTCGGATTCAAAATAACAGGGATGGCGTTTGATGCGAAGAATAATATAGTTGTAGGGACTAAGGGAAAGATCTATAGATATAAGCCGATCGATACTAATGACCCTTGTCCAGCTGATGACTATTTCATGTCCAGTATTTAGCATTTAGTATAATAATATGATAGTTCATAAGTTTGAATTAATAAAGGTTTGACCTAAATCGTAATGTTTTTGATGTGAAAACTTCTTTAGGCGCACTGAGTAAATTATTTCGTGGGGAGTGAATTGGGCTACTGGGCTACCAACGCTCGGATATATAACACTACTTCGAGTAGATGGTAATGTGTCTACTGTCTTTTCTTTTACCTGAACAACATCAAATAATGGTCGGGTAACATCGTTATACTAACAAAATTAAGTGCCTGTATCGTTGATGCTATGACCGTGAACAAATGTATTTTTGAATAAACATCCTTTCTACTTGTGTCATATGAGTTAGATTTTTAGTTAGTAGACATTTATCACTACAGGTGGCGTACTTATAGTGTGGTTAGATCACCATAGATGAATAATTTTATTTGCTAACACTATAACTATAACATTAAAAAGACATAATTATGTAGATACATAGCCAAAAAAAAGTGAAAGACAAAAACGGAAGTTTCTTAGAATTTGTCTCATGAAGAGACATAATTTGTACTATAAAGAGAGGTTTTTAAATACAATATTGAAATAACCAAAGCAAAATAAAAATACCTATTATAATAAAAAACAAACAAAATAGAGAGTTTTTAAGGATTTAATTTTCAAAGTTTTTAAAAAATAATGGTATATTTATATAATAAACGTTTTAACGAGTTTAGAAAGAGTATTACAATAAAAATAAATTGAACAAAAATTGGGCTCGTCCGGGATTTGAACCCGGGACCTCTCGCACCCTAAGCGAAAATCATACCCCTAGACCAACGAGCCAACTGATAGAAACGTCGAAATTAAGAATTGGTTGCTACATCACTGTCATACTTCTTTTTAAATGAATATTAATTCAAAACCCCAATGGTAATATTTATAGGACACCTTTGTCCACCAGCAGCTGTGCGTCCCACAGCAATATACATTCTATGTAAATATTGGCAAAAAAAAAGTATTGAGGTATTATGTATTCTATCAGTTATCTGGTTCCCATAATACAAGCTTACTTAGTTTGGTGCTATATGGCGTTGTGTGGAATGTCCAAACATTATTTATTTATATTTATTTATAGGAAAATTTTTTTTTTTTCTATCGTATTATTTTTTTCATTTTATATAGGTACCTACTAGGGCCTCCAGTACCGGTTCCTTTTTCCAGTACCGGGATTTCGGTACCGGCACACGGCCGGAACCGGGAGTACCGGGATTTTCGGTATTCCCGAAAATAATTAGTAGCCTATTATTAAGTCAAACAGAAAACTCATCAGAAAACGATAAAATAAAGAAAAGTCTTGCGAAATATAACGAAAAGTTATTAGTTATATTTTTATATTTATATAATTTACTGCAAGCATGATTTGTAAGAGAGAAAATTCGCGTAACTAATTGAATATTGCATTAACAATACAGTCCCAATTTTTAAGTTATATATCAAGTATAAATGGCTTATAACGAAAGTTTTGAAGTGGATATTTCTTTGTTTGCAGGATTGTATAGAATTACAGTTCAAAAGTTAGTATATCACATGCGTAACAACACTTCTAAACGAAGGTTGATTTGATTTCTGATAAAATAATAGTTTTTAATCGTACTTTATTTGTTATTAATCTTCACAAGCCAATGCTCAATGATCATGTCAATGTCAATGATCGGCCTCATAAGTATGTTAAAATAAGAAAGTGCCAATTTTATTAATTTCCTCTGTGATAAACTATCGATAAGTATATGTGTCAGTTTAATTTTTTTGTCAAAGACTTAACATAAAGAAGTATCCACTTATAATTTACGGTTGTATCTTCGACACAACCCGTTGCTTTTTAACCAGTGCGTCCTACCCATAATGAAATACTCAACCAAGGCGTGAACACTCACTGTTCTGCTAGATATCTATTTAGATAAACGACGCAATAATACACTATGAAACGAGCTACGCTTGGAGATTGAGATACTTGAAGGGAACTAATGTCATTAACAAAGCTTATAAACCCGTATATCCATAGTCAGCTGGTTTTAATGAACATGAAGCAAAGTCGCATTGCAGAAAACGGAATCATTATTCATTATTTCTTATTAATAGTAGGCTAATAAACTGTTGATGACAACATCGGAGAAGATGGAAAGACGAGCTAGACTCCTACTTGGAAGACTGGAAGACAGTTGCCCTTGACAGAAAAGAGTGGAAAGAAGGAAGGGAGGCCTTTGCCTTGCAGTGGGACGATTCAGGCTCGTAATAAAATAATAATAAGAAATAAAAATAATACGTTCAGTGGCTTAGGTTGTGGAAAGACCGTCACGTCAGTACAAACAACCCCAAAGCCCATGTCATTTTTTAAATAAATGCATTGAGACGACGATACCAACAATAAGCTGATATTGCAACATTTCCTAAGTTCTGAACATCAACAGCACCTTTGAAAGTTAGTAAGATGGGCAGGTAGGATCTAGTGGGTAGAGGAGTTACTGTCTTCCCTTCTTTGTACTAACAGAATGCACTATTTAGCTATGGTTTTAAAGATTAAAAACCCTAAAAAAGCTCTTATACACTAAATTTTAAGTAATCCCGAAAGTACCGAAAATCCCGGTTCTGGATTTTTCTAGTACCGGTGCTGGAGACAGCCGAGAATACCGGGATTTCCCGGGATTTTCGGTTCCGGGATTTCCCGGTACTATGCCCTAGTACCTACTACCTACATAATACATAGTAATATACATACACACGTACTAGTGAATTTATTTTCTCAATGGTTTAAAGTATTTAATAATACGAAAGTAATTCACTGGTAAGTTAAAAATGGAAATACCTCAAAATTTGATTGTTGGTTTGTCCGAATTGCCACTGAATCATGGCGGATACTATCGAAGGCTTAAAACCTGCCTACTTTAATAACTTATACCTTTCAATAATCCATTATTACCCGACTGCCAAGGAAAGATATCTTGTATGTATCTAGGTCTGTATGTCTGTATGTTTGTAGAAAGGTTCTAGAACCTTCAACAAATTATATAAATATATTTAGTAATAAATCCGCTTAATTTCTAAACAAAGGTTTTAATTAACTTAACTTTAGTTCAACTATACCTAAGAGTCAAATAACAGAAAACCAAAGTTTAAAGATACGACACGTGTTTCGCCTCTACACGAGGCATCATCAGGAGGTGTGGACTCGCCGAAGTTTGAAACGAGAGTCCACACCTCCTGATGATGCCTCGTGTAGAGGCGAAACACGTGTCGTATCTTCCGAACAGCTGGAAGGATTTTGACTTATATGGTATTATTGGCAGACTTTCGAAGTCTACAACCAAAAAAAACAAATCAACTGGTCCAACGACTACTCTGACATAAATAGCGATGTGCGGCCGGCGCCCGCTCACTTCATTCCGTGCTTCCGAGCAGAGCAGACGTCACTAGTGTTTGATAACGAGTCATTCTAACCTAATTCTTGTTGATTTTTTAATTTGAGATATTAAAAGTTGTTGTAATTGTTAATTTCTCTTTTCTAACTGTTAATGTCTTTTTAAATCCACTTCTGGTTTCTTATAATATCGTTAGATTTTTCTCAATAACCCGAGTGTTCTCTTGATGAGTTTTAAAAAAAAATAATCAAAATGGCAGATATTTGGCGGTAAATAATGCCGTTAGTAATTTTTTGTTTACCGATCCTATCGAGTAGGGTATCAAAATGAAGGAAATTAAAAAAATATATAATTAAGTCTTATGTTTTAATTTCGAATATTGAATTGGCAATCAATGTTTAATTATGTATTTCGCAACTGGGTTTCAGTTTTTTTAAACTTAAAGCTTGTTTAATTCAGATTATTTAGGAAACCTTTTTATATTATAAACAACTACTAATTAAATGCTAAAACATAATAAAACTAAATGACGTAACTAGAAAAAATTACGTCACCCAAGTAGGTACACGAAATTGCGTATTTTGCTTCCCTGTGACTATTCAGTGGTGTTTACCGCCATTAGAACAGTCCAATTGAACTCGGTTATACTATGTTTTTGAAAACCTTAATTAATTATAGTTTACTTAAAAATTGCTTCATACAATTTTTATTTCTGATAAAAACTAGAAACATAAATTGACCTTACAAAAAGGTTTTTTTCCCATAACTTGGCAGAACAAATCCCATGTCCCAACTCGTTCTTGGCCATTTTTTACCCATTACATAACGTTCAACAAAGAGGTTCTCATTACTATAACCTCGCTTGTTATTACAAGTGAAAATACATTCACACGAATCCAAAAAAAGTAGATTGTGATCAGTCTAGTATAGTATTGTTTGCGTGAGGCTAAAAGTTATCTTTTTATGACCTAAGATTAGATAATTATTATTTATAGGTACGTGATGTTGGTAGTAAGTTTTTTTAGATATACAGGGTGTGTCGTAATTAGTCGATAATCCTTTTGATAATTCTTCAGCACGGATAGAACGGACTGGGGATAAAAATTTAGTCCCCCGTTTTTATCTACCTTCAAGGGATAAAATTGACTGGAAGGTGGATAAAAACGGGGGACAATTTTTTTATCCCCAGTCCGTGCTAAGCCTGCAGGGGGACTTCAGGACTGATAAGAAAATGAAAATATATATGTACCTACCCCGTAAAAATCCCACGGATTTCGAGTTACTGGACGTTTTCGAAACATAATTAATAAATTCAATTATTATTTTTTTTTACCTTGGTCCATTGTTTTTGCTGCCAAGATTACAAATCTTGGAGTTTTCTTCATTTTTTTTGCTAGAGTATTCCTGGATAACTGTGCTATCGAATGGTATTTCCTATTTTTGTGCCAAAGGTACAGTTTTTTTGGTACAGCATTATTTATCAAAGAAAATGTGATTTGCCCATTTTTTTCGAAATGTTTGATCCCCTGTGGTGAAAAAAAATGTATGGTGGCATATGTGACCAATTTGTGAAAAACTTGCCTACTTAATTTTTCACAAATTGGTCACATGTCACATTTTCGCTTTTTTGTCCATCTTAGCTTCGTTTTCCAAATATCTGAGCCTATTTTCCTAAATAATTGTTCGCTTTATACACAAAACTCGGAAAATATCGTAAATATTTCTTGCATAAAATAATATTGGTTATTTGTCTAAGGTCAATGAACCAATAAACCCACAGAATAAACCATAGAAAATCTAGATGGTCGCGAGATTAATCGCTCTTTCATACACTTATTTAGAAATCACCAGACTTGGGAGTTACATTGCAATGTTTGGTGCAATGGAAATTGATCTAAGTAAAGTTTTAGGCAGTACTTATATTAAAAAATACCTATCAAAGTATTCGATTTTTCGACTTTGGTGCAAGTGGCAGTAAGTATTACATAAATGAACATATGTTTTTTTTTAAATAGACAAGAATTATATTTAAGTACTTACTTTTTAGTAATGATGCTTAAATAAATACGTATGATGCCTAAATAAATAGGTATCATCAAGTAAAATGACATTGTTTTCTACCATCAACCATTGCCGCTTTACCACCCACAATCCTATACCCTTCACTTTCAAACGGGCAATGTATCATAAACTACTCGAGTATTCAAAAATGGAATATGGTTGGATAGGCGCCCACCACACTGCATCAAGTTTAAAAAGTAAACTTGGCCGTATAACCTGCCAGTGCGAAATATATTCTATCCAAGGAGGCTGCATACATTTTTTACTAAGTTTTTATGTAGTGTATAAAAAAGTTAAGATAAATGTGGTGATTTGGCTCTTGTTTGAGAGTTTGTTCGTGATGGCTGGATTTTTCACTTCCTGTAAGTATTTTATAAATAAATATTTATAAGTGTTTAAGTATTATTTTTGAAATTAACTATTGTAGATTGAAAAAATGACTAAAAGTAATTTTTTTAACAAAAACTATGATTTTACATTATTTGGTGATAATTAAACTCTACAATTTTATGACGCAACATATTTTGCACTAAGTTTCAAACTATTTTTAATAAAAATAAATAATTAAAATTATAATTCATTCACTTTGCTACTTGACCTACCCAATAAAAATAAAATAGTTAAATATATATTTACCTATTATTTATTATTATAATAAGTACTTTGTACTTCAGAAAAAATATTACATAAAAGACTTATTACATAAAAACTACAAACATAGTATAAAACTTGAATCAAGTTAGGTTTAAGTATGGTTCAAGTAAAAGCTGCTTAGCTTAGGGATCAACGCCCATAATTGCAAACCGGTAAGCCACGGGAAGGTCCCGTACGTTATTTTGCATGTAATTACATAATTTCCTATAAAATCGTATTTACCAACATAATAAATACTTTACCTACAAGTTATTGCGGATGCGTCTTATTAACGGTTTCCTTACGATATTGTGTTGGTACAAGATAGAATTTAAGTAGTTACTTAAGTAATTGGCTAATTGGTTACGTTCACCTAACTTCTTCCTTATCTTGGGCATGTAGGTACCTAATCTTTACCTGGACATGTATTTGCTTAGTAATTATATTACGTGATTCTATGTATAATAATTATACATTCTAGCTTGTTTATATTACAGTGAAAACGGCAAAAAAAAATTAAGAAAAAAATGGGTTGAAGTATAAAGTTGGTTTACGGACGATAGTTTAACGTGATAACATCGTCATAACAAAACATTGACAGCGTAACGGATGAGCGTTACCGGACAATGATGTCAACGTTTTCGTGCATGCAGACGGCGTTCATCGATTTATTAGACGTAGTCACTAGTAACGTCAAAAATATAAAAAAACATCAGAGATCAAGGCATCAAAGAAATAAATTCCTACATCTCTTTAAGGGGTACGGTAGTGATTTATAATTGATTTTTGATTAAAAAAAAATATTAGTTTTGACATCAACATCATCAACACTGGCAGACAAACAGTTAAAACTTTAAACTTCGTTTTAATAACTATTTATAAGAAGAAGGTGAAAGATAGAGAAGACAGAATTACAGACAATTGTTTTTATTAAGAAAATACATGGAATTTAGCCTAGGAGTCATAATTGTCAAATTATTTGCCGATCATACCACAAGGTAATCTACTTTCATCTTTGATCCTTTGTATTGGAACAAGAACAAGGTGAAAATACTTATACCATTCTTTGTTTTTGTTGCGCAAACATTATTGTTATTTACCTATTGAATATTGCAATTGTTATTGTTAACAGCGATTGCAGATTTATGATTTTTTAGATTCTTCTTCTTATCGTGTCGCTAGTTATTTCAAACCAGTGTGGTGAAAGGATTTCAAGTGCGCCTCGAAGAGGCTCCTTTTGTGCATTTGACACATGTTTTTTGAAATTTTTAGCTTCTATGACATGCCGGTTTCCTCACGATGTTTTCCTTCACCGTTAAGCACGTGTTTTATGCACATATAAGTTTTTCGAGCAGAAAAATCCATTGGGTGTAAGACCGGGTTTAAACCTACGACCTTCCTTCGGAACGGAAGTCTCCTCCCACTCGGCCAACACGGCTCAAAAACTCGGCTAAATTTTTTAGATGATTTTTGTAAACACTGACGCAAAAAAAAAAAGTTTCCGTAATAAGAGCCCATGGCCCATTCCCAATTGTCGGACCCCACGGGTCCCACGGGTGTCGATTTGTATTTCAATCGGATATAGGCTCCTCTTAGGTAAATAAAAAAAATCGTGGTCGGATAAATGTGATTAGCTTCTAGCTTGCTTATATAATGTTCAGTCACTATAGCACAAGACCCCGACAAGGGGGAACGGAGGGTGAGTGAGCACCCGACATTTTGACCCGACACCCTGCAAGTGGAAATCGGGGGTCAGTGTGAGTTATCTACCGTTTAAAAATACTAAAACTTTACTTGGTTTTACGGCTAAGGGGCCATCCGTAATTTACGTGAAGCGTTTAGAGGGAAGGTGTCGAATCTCACCCAATATCACGTGGGGTCTCGGCAAATACCACGTAATTTTTTTTTATAATATATAATATATTTTGGCAAATCATGTCTTTTTAAATAAATACCACGCTACCAAGCTCATAATTATCTATTAACCTTTTTACATAAAAAAATACACATTTTGAAATATCTCATGACATTTTCACCAAGGTGTGTTGGGGAGTAAAATAGTCTCCAAAATAACCTCACATATTTAATGGACGCCCCCTAAAGAGTAATAAACCAGCCGTTACTGAGTCCGGTGACGCAGTAACGGCCATCTGCGGCCAATTGCATTAAACGTCAATCCAAAAAAAAAGAAACAAACATAGGGTAGGTTACCGGATAGATGCCCCATTTCATTAAAATATAATATAATATAAAATATTCTAATAGGTAAAGTATGAAACATATGCGTCATACATACACAGCATTCGCATGAAACTTATTGTAATTGATATGCATATTACATCCGGTTTCTGATACAACCTTTTGTTCTTTGTTTAATATAATAACAAAATATACTTTGTCCTCTATAAGTGAACGTAAAGCACGATTCTTGAACTGAGATCAAAGTTTGCGGGATGCGGGCTCGTAAATCTCGTAAAAGGTTCTGGTTTCAGGAGCTTCACTTAAAATATCGTCATTATTAATCTAGGCTTCAATTATTGTGGGCATAGATGAATAACGATGTTCCTATAGAACAAGATGGACAGTATCAAACCAAACGGGAATCGTGAGACAGGACCAAAAAAATTTATACACCCTGTCAATAAAAATGTAAGATCTTCAAATTATATGTTACTTTTTACGATGTACTTTTATTAACAATGAAAAAACCTAGTAGTTTTGATATAATATTTATCTAGCCCTGTTATTCTCTCTTTCGAAAATTAGCATCGAATCAAAATGTACTAGAAGTAAGCCAATGTGGCTCCCATTTTCCTGCCACATTTTCAATGTACTACATTGTGATATATAAATACTTCTATACTAATACCTCTATGACTTCACTTAGTACCTACTAAGGCTTTCATCCCGGGAGTCTCGGTCTCGAAAATTTCGAGAGTCTCGACGATTTTTTGTTATTTTCGAGACTCGAGACTGGATGGTTTCGGTCCCGGGAATAACGAGACTTTCGATACTTATAAAAATCTTAACAATATTCAGTGTAGAGTAGCCCTTAGTATAATCTAAAACAAAGTCTTATGAATTTAGTCTACCAAAAAAGGGCAAATTTAAAAAAAAGTAATATGTGTGGATTGAATGTAAATGTAAATGGACTCCCTTTTCCGCACTTGGACGACTGTTGGTCCTTTGTGCGTTGGATTTCCTGACTAATAGTTTAGCCAGCCTAACTCCGCCCAGAAGCACAGAAGTTTCCTGGGTTCTTCGCAGGCTTCGCGGAGTGACCTCGGGTTTTTGAGGATTTCCTCTCGTTGCTTTGCCACTCCCACGCATTCCAGGATGACGTGGGCGGGCGTTTCCTCCTCGGTCAAGCAGCCTCTACAGAGTGGGCTGTCTGTGTTTCCAATGTTGTGCAGATGTTTGCTAAGCAGGCCATGTCCTGTGATAGTACCCACAATGATTCTTAAATCTGGTCGTTTCAAACTAAGTAAACGTCTAGTTAGACGTGATGCAAGTTGCGGAAAGGCCATTCTTGATTGTTTGCACTTCTTGGTTTGCAGCCAGCGCTCACTGCGCTGTGTCTTTGTACGTTTGCGTATCCACGCTCGCAATTGAGAAAAGGGTTGTGGTAGGAAGGGAGATGGAGTCTCAGATCCTTTTCAAGCCAACTCGTCTGCGGCGTTGATCCCTAATGAGTTACTGTGCCCCTTAATCCACTGGAGTGTTATTCGGTTGGCTTGGGTTATTCTCTCCAGTGCTCGGTGGCATTCGTTAACGAGCATTGAGTCGCAAGTATTGCTATCTAGTGCTTTTAGTATAGCCATACTATCGGTTAGAATTCGTATATTTTGATTTTCGATTTTCCTTCGAAGTATGGTGTTTGCTGCCTCGGTGATCGCTACACATTCGCATTGGAATATGGAGCTTTGCATACCGAGAGTCATTGATATGTTTATGTTGTAATCAAATGAAAAGACTCGGCCCCTGTACCTTCGTTGGTTTGTGTGTGTATGTGTGGAATGAGGAACCATTTCGAAGAAAAACGCAAATTTTGATAAATCAGGAACATCGGACATCACCGAACATCATCAAATACTGGATTGTAAAGTTAAACTGTGATGTGTTCGCTAATACGCCATAAAATGCCTAAATGCCATTCCTATGAGTGTGCCTTTATGAACTATTAAATTAGTCTCGAAAGTCTCGTTTTTCCCGGGAATTTCGAGACCGCATCGAGTCTCGATTTATTTTTCCCGGGACTCAGAAAGTCACCGAGACTGAAAGCCCTAGTACCTACGGTTTTAGATTAGGAGACTTAGTACCTACGGTTTTAGATTACGCCATAAGCATGGGACGCTATGGTAAATAATGCATACAATTCTACTCTTGTTTTATATTTACCTAGTCTTCTTCTTATCGTGTCACTAGTTCCTTCGAACCAGTGTGGTGAAAGGATTTCAAGTGCGCCTCGAAGAGGCTCCTTTCGTGCACTCGACACATGTTTTCGAACTTAAGGTTCTACGACATGCCGGTTTCCTCACGATGTTTTCCTTCACCGTTGCGAGAACGTGGGATGCATACATAGATTTTTTCAACTCAAAAAACCCATTTACGCATGACTGCCACCGGGATTCGAACCCGCGACCCATCAGATCGCATGGTAAGAGCTTTATCCACTCGGCCACCTCGTCCTCGTTACCTAGTAAAATTGTAAGATCCTCACGATACAGGATTTGCCTTGTGTAAGGATCGCTGTATAATAATTAATAAGCCTATGTATTGTTACGTTATACAACATAAGTATTTGTTTATACGAAACCTGAAATTAGTTTGCTTGATAACCTAGTTAAAAAAAATAAACTAATCACTTAACAAATGTCTAAAAAAAAATATTTATTATCATTTTTTAGTCATTAGAAAAAAACAAATAAACGGGTCTCGCCTTTCGCATTAACAAAAACGAATTAGGTACCTGTATAAATAAATAATTTTAATTGTGAAAAAAATAAATGATATAGATAATAATAATTAATAATAATAAGTACCTACCTACACTAGAAACATTACCCATCTTCGAATCGGGTAATAATGGTCATGAACACGACGACACCGTGGCTTAGTTGGTAGTGACCCTGCCTACGAAGCTTGGTGTTCCGGGTTCGATCCCCGGCCGGGCGAATATTTGTGTGACGAACACAAATGTTTGTTCTCGGGTCTTGGATGTTGTGATGTCTTGTGTGTCCATGCCACCTGCGACACAGGGAATCCTAGTGCAGGGGTGTGAGTGTGTGAATGTTTATTATTATTATTATTATTATTATAAGAATAAGAGAAACGGTCGTAGGTCGCGCAAGCGCATGCCGGAAGGACGTTCCATTCGTTGCGTCACGTTGCGCAATAACAGTTGTGTGAAACGGAACGCAATTGAGATATGAAATTACGACGCGACTTGCGTCTGCGCAGCTTGAGGCCACTTCCGAATTTATTTGCATGATACATGATTATCGCTTCTTCAAATAAAAATAGGTTTTCACTTCTCATGCTCGTAAAGTTCAACTTCGTGCACGCTTTAGGAGGAGCAAAACTTCATCTTAGGCCCTAGGAAAATAAAGTGATTGGAATTAAAATTGTTAAATGGAAATTTATTTAAATTTAAACTAAGACATTGGCTGGTTTTTAATGTGTTCTATAATCTTAATGAATATTATGATTTTTCCAAATTTTCTAATGAATATGTTAGTAAATAAAAAAGGTTTATAGGAAGGTAATAGTAGATTATGCATTAAGGGGATAAAGCAGTGTCTTATGTCGCGGGTGGCATATTGAACCCTGAGCTAACGAGGGACTCAGTTAACTCCTGAGCGAAGCGAGGGAGTTATGTAGAGTCCTGAGTGACGCGAAGGGTTCAAGCTACGCAAGACGAAGACAGGCTTTATCCCAGTGGAGCATACTCTACTTTTCACACCTTCTGAGAGGCAATAAAAATACAGGGCTTCAAAGATTGTGAAACAAAATACGGTGTTGGCTGCTGAGTTCGGAGCCCTGGATTTTTATTGCCTCGCAGAAGGTGTAAAAAGTAGAGTATGCTCCTCTGGGATAAAGCCTGTCTTAGTCTTAGGCAGCTTGAACCCCTCGCGTCACTCAGGACTCTACATAACTCAGGGTTCAATATGCCACCCGCGACATAAGACACTGCTTTATCCCCTTAGTGCATAATCTACTATTGTTTATATCTAACGACTCTATTATAAAAAATGAACCATAAAAAACTATCGCTAAGATCATAAGCTTCATTAATTTTGCATCTCACGAACTAAAAACTGAGATAATTTTAATTACATCAACGAGAACCGAGAACCATTCTCACAAACCATGTTGTTTTTTGTTTGTCTGCCTCTGTAGTTAGAGGGATTGAACCTAGCTATAGGGTGCAATAAATCATAGTTTGGCCAAAGTATTAGCTAAATATTGGACTAGCCCATAAATTTTAAATGACATACATAAAATTACTACACACTAGTACAGACAGCGTCATAGATAAGTATCCCCCTTGCATTATAAGACCCAGCTTCAAATCCCTTTAAATCACCGTCGCGGCGAATAGAGAAGTTTTGGCTTTAAATAATAGATTATATATGTTTAACCGTATGTAAGCCTAAAAATGTTTTTTATATAACCATTTTTTGATAGTATTATAGCTGGGTGTCTTGTGTAAGAGAGATATTTATCTTTGACGCTGTCTGTACAAAAAATTACTACACATTACACACTTGGTAGGTATACCAAAAGAACTTAAATGGACAATGCAGAAGGGGTGCTACGTTATATCTGTGCAGTCAGAACTTTGGACTTCTACAAATTGACAGCGTGACAACGGGGTCAATGCGGCGTCCGAGCCGAGCTTTTGCGACATGGCTCGAGCTGGGTACCCGTGTTCGCCAAACGATGAATTAAACTTAAATTATTATCAATGATACCCATCATTAGCGGTACCCACCGCCTAACGCTAATCCATAGGAAAATGACTTACGGTAACTAACAGTGATCCAATTTTTATCAATTATTATGACAAAAATATATGTTACTTAATTCAATCACGAACCGACAACCGTCGGGGTAAACGTGTTCTTGAGTGGAGACCACGTCTAGGCAAACGCAGTGTAGGACGACCTTTGGCCAGATGGAGCGATGATCTGCGCGCTATAGCTGGCAGAAAGTGGATGAGGAGAGCCGAAGATCGGGCTCAGTGGCGTGCCTTGGGAGAGACCTACGTCCAGCAGTGGACTGCTATAGGTTGATGATGAATTCAATCAAACGCAACCAAATTTCAAAACATAGTTAGCTAATATCACTCTTAGAAAAGTTCTTTAACTCTAACTAAGGTCGTTGTGTTGTATGTATGTGATCTGGTTTTTAATTAATATTTGACACAATAGACGTTTCATTGTTAACTTTAAGTGATTATTAGATCAAGTTTGCCTTGGTGTTTATAATCACTTCATTTAGTCGCAGCTTTATTTGAGAAACAAATTTATTGGCCATTTATATTTATTTATACACGGTCAAATCTTATTCAACATACAAAAAAAATACGCATAGTCAGTTGCCGTTACTGAACACATATACGGCAAAAAAACTTGAAAAAATTAAGTCGAGTTTTTGACAAAATAAATTTGATTAGAATTGGATAACTGTTACCGTTAGTCGTTTTCCTATGGATTTGCTTCAGGCGGTACCTATAATTGATAATAATTTAAGTTTTGTTCATCGTTTGGCAAACCCGGGTACCTAGCTCGAGACAGCTCGCAAAACCTCGGCTCGGGCGCCGCACTCGCTCCGCTGTCACTCCGCCATTTTGTAGAAATCCAAAATTCTGACTGCACAGATGCAACGTAGTACCCCGTCTGCATTGCCCATTTAATTTTTTTGGTAATTAAAAATTGGTGGTGTGTGATCAATAGTGTAGCTGTAAGTTTTCCGAAAAGACAAAAATGAAAATAAAATAAAATTTACTTAGGTATTTAAACTTGTGTTTTTATGAAACACCGTCGATCTTCTTCTTATCGTACCTATCACAAATTCTTTCGAAACAGTATAGTGAAAAGATTTATATTTTCAAAAATGTAATTTATACTCAGTGAATTTATATCTTCAAAAATGTATGTACAGACAGCGTCAGAGATAAGTATCCCCCTTGCACAAGACACCCAGCTATAAATCCTTTCAAAAAATTGTAATACTTAAAATTATTTTTAGGCTTACATACAGTTATATAAATATAATCTATTTTTTAAAGGCAAAACTTCTCCATTCGCCGCGACGGTGATTTTAAAGGGATTTGAAGCTAGGTATTGTAATGCAAGGGGGATACTTATCTATGACGCTGTCTGTACCTACATGTGCGAGCGAGATAGCGGCGCGGGATTCTAAGCCTTAAATAAAGACAAAGCCGAAGATATTTACAAGTCTTCGTCTTCAAAAATGTATGTACCTACATGTGCGAGCGAGATAGCGGCGCGAGATTCTAAGCCTTAAATAAAGACAAAGCCAAGGATATATCTTACCTTATCAATTTACATTAACCAGGGTATACACTGTGTTCTGGTTCGAAGGGCATATATCTAGTTAAATTACTGGGCCTTCGAGACTGAGCACCAAGATATCTCAAAGAGAACGATATATCTTCGGCTTTGTATTTATTTAAGGCTTAGAATCTCGCGCCGCTATCTCGCTCGCACATGTAGGTACATACATTTTTGAAGACGAAGACATGTAAATATCTTCGGCTTTGTATTTATTTAAGGCTTAGAATCTCGCGCCGCTATCTCGCTCGCACATGTAGGTACATACATTTTTCAAGACGAAGACATGTAAATATCTTCGGCTTTGTGTTTATTATACTTTTCGTATATTAAACAATTAAAAAGCAACTAAAATGTTTTTTTTTTATTAGAATAGGCAATATTATAGCAGTTTTTTTTTTCATTAAATATATGTGTATGTATATCTTGCTTAAAATCTTGCCTAACTTTAAGTTAATCACACTATATTTATATTATTTTTGCAAGTTATACATACAACCAATAAATTATAACAAACAGTTGAAAAAACCCGCTAGTTGAATGATGGAAACAGTCAATCAAATCAAAACGATCAGTCAATCAATTGAATCAATTACATTAACCAGGGTATACACTGTGTTCTGGTTCGAAGGGCATATATCTAGTTAAATTACTGGGCTTTCGAGACTGAGCACCAAGATATCTCAAAGAGAACGAGCGCTAATGGCAGTCTTATACTGGCCTATATGAATCAAAGTCCTGTATACTACTCGGGCGAATCAACATGACACTTGGCTCGAATGACGTTTGTGAAAAGTAC
Source organism: Lobophora halterata (assembly GCA_932526365.1). Classification (NCBI taxonomy): domain Eukaryota; kingdom Metazoa; phylum Arthropoda; class Insecta; order Lepidoptera; family Geometridae; genus Lobophora; species Lobophora halterata. The sequence continues at coordinate 5,765,930 of OW052027.1, read as the reverse complement.
AGCGTGGAATTGGATAATCTTGATAGAGAAGAGGTACTGTGATACTTGGTAATTATAAGTAATGATAAGGCTTCGCAATTAGAGGAAGAAGAAACACGGAGGGCACCGCGCGGCGGGCGGGGGACGCATCAAGTTGCGAGCGAGAGTGTTAGCCAGGTGTCATGTTCATTCGTCCGAGTAGTAGCACTGTTCATATCATGGCCAGGCGTGATCTCTTACCATTAGGAGAGCACGTCTACTAATTTGTTAACATAAAAAAACGATTAATTTTTAATCTAAAGAGCGGAGTATTTAAGTAGGTAACAAATAATGATATAATTATATATAGATAGCTATTAGTTTTTATAAGACCTCACCGTCTAGTTTGTAGAAACTAAAGTATTTGTCAAACGATCAAAGTATAAAAAAAATAATTAAAAAAAAATTTTTTTTTTAATTATTTATTATTAATACGAAACCAGTGCTTGATAATATGTCATAATAATTATAGGCACCTAGTAAGTTATAAACGTATAGTTATAATTATTATACACATTTTTATATTATTATTATTTTCACTTATTTTTATTATTATTATACACATCATGAAGGTTTTACAAAAACGTACAACAACCGACTTCAATTGGACTGTTCTAGTGACCGTATACACCACTGAATAGTCACAGATAAGCAAAATACGCAATTTATCTAGTTAACTTGGATGACGTCATTTTTTCAATTATTTTGATTTCAAAATCAAAGTACTGAACCGATTTCCATGAAATACTTACGGGAACAACCTGGAAGTATATCCTCTCAAACAAAAAAATATTTTATTTTTTATTCAAATCAGTATTTTATATAAACATAAAAGTTATTTTATTTTATTTATTTTATTTTATTTCATACACAAATGAGCTTACAGCCTAGGCCAAAACGCCCAAGTGTTAAATTGCAGATTACATTACACATTAATTACATAACAATAACACATAATTATACATTACAATAACATATGAGTTAAAAAACAGGAAAGCTAAAATTAAAAATCATTAAGAAAATACATTAGAAATTAATTATGAGGTAACAAACAGAACAAAAAATTCAACCGAATTGGTAACCTTTTTGAATCAATTTATTTTTTCGCCAATAAGAAATCAGTGCTCGATAATGTGACTTATTAATTATAGGCACCCAGTAGTATTCCACTGATAAACTTATTTTTATTATTATATAATACACAAAAAACATTACATTTTGAAAATGTTAGGCGTTGTCCTTATAGAACGCGATCACGCGATCGTCGCGCGAGCAAGCGATGCGACCGTCGCGCGAATCCGCGATCAAACGTACTAACGTCAAATAGACGTCCCAATTGGCATCGCGTTGCGTCGCGCGATCGCGCGATTGCCAATTGGGACGCCTATTTGACGTTAGTACGTTTGATCGCGTGATGGCGCGATCGACGTTCGCGCGAACTTGCGATGGTCGCGTCAACGCGTTCTATTAGGACACTGCCTTATTCAGTCAATCAGTCAATTATTATCTTGAATATTAGCTTGATCGTGTAAATCGGCCCTTACGTAGCAGTGAAAGTATCATGGTCAATGCGCTTACGAGCGGTACAGTCGGGGAAAAACTCGTTAGCCATGTTCGTGTTTACGTGTTTTTACTGTTTACCTGCATTTTACTGATTACCTGTTTTTGTTGTTTATGATTAATGGTAGTGAGATGGACGGATTTCATCACCTCATAAGTATCTACATGGTATGGATAGATGGATCTTTTTTCCTCAATCACGCCAAAACTACTAATCTGATTTAGTAAAAATTAGGTATGATAATGAAATTTAAAAACTCTTAGGCGTTGTTTAATAAATGGCTAATGATCGTACGTTAAAATTAGTGAAAAAAAGTAGAGATATAAATAGTTTTAGAAAAACATTTCATTTTTAAATAGTATAAAAAAAAATTGGTTGTTTGCAAAGTTGGTTAACGGACGATAGTTTAACATGACTACCAGCGTAACGGGACATACGCGTTACCGGACAATAAATATAACGCGTTACCGGACATATAAAAAAGAAAAGTTTTTCTAAAACTATTTATATCTCTACTTTTTTTCACTAACTGTACGTAGTTCATGTTAACTAGGTTACTAGCAGTACATTAAAAATATATAATTTTTACATAATCGTTATAAATAATACAGACACGCACATGATCTTTACCGGATAAGGTATGACAGGATGTGACGTAACCGGAAACAGAAGAAGATACCATAGACAATTAAAAAATCCCACTAACTTTTACTAATAGTGACTGTACTAAAATTTAAGTGACACGATTGGTCGAGTTGCAAGTGTGTTGGCCTGCCACGCCGGTGTCGCGGGTTCGATTCCAGCTTCAGGACAAGCACTTGTGTGATGAAGATCGGTGTTTGTCCCGAGTCTGGGTATTTTATATGTATTTTCCTATGTGCATAAAAAAATTGGTTGTCTGTAAAGTTGGTTGACGGACGATAGTTGACTACCAGCGTAACGGGACAATGAGCGTTACCGGACAGTGACGTCAACTTGCATACAGCCGGGGCGTTCATAGATTTATTAGACGTAGTGCCGCATCCACCTTCTGCCTTCAACCTTTCGCAGATCGTCACCCCACCTGGCCGTGTAAATAAAAATAATTATAATACATTATTATTTTTAATTTTATTAATATTTTGATCCTTATCAACTCGGCTGATGGGCCGGAAAATTGAGGAACACGGGCCTAAGCCAAGTGTAAATAATAATAATTATAATACATTATTATTATTTTGATCCTTATCAACTCGGCTGATGGGCCGGAAAATTGAGGTACACGGGCCTAAGCCAAGTGTAAATAATAATAATTATAATACATGATTATTATTATTTTGATCCTTATCAACTCGGCTGATGGGCCGGAAAATTGAGGTACACGGGCCTAAGCCAAGTGTAAATAATAATAATTATAATACATTATTATTATTATTATTTTGACCCTTATCAACTCGGCTGATGGGCCGGAAAATTGAGGTACACGGGCCTAAGCCAAGTGTACTTCAGAAGAGTTGGTTGACGCGGCAGATGGTTGCATGTCAGTAGTTACATCAAATTGCAGGAATTTCCGGAGGATCCTACAAGTATTTAAGATCACCGCTTTTTGAATTAGTGTCAAGGTGTGCTTAGGCAGATCTAGTGTATTCAGTGACTGGAATAACTGATTGGGGATAACCCCTGTTGTTGATAAAATTATTGGGACAATAGATACTTTATCTAATCGCCACATCCTCGTTATTTCATCCTTTAGGTCGACATATTTCGATAATTTCTTTGCGATGGTGTTCTACAGGTTGTGAGTGTTGGGGACGGCTATGTCTATCAGGAGTTTTTTTAGTTTTGTTTATAAGAGTTAGATCTGGTCTATTGTAGTGTATTGTTTTGTCTGTTAGGATGGCTCGGTCAAAGTAGAGTTTATGGGTGTTATTTTCAAGGATCGCTTCAGGTGAGTATTTGTAATATGGGGTAGGTCTAATAGAGGTATCAATAAGACTATACTTAATTGATTGATTCAGGCGTCACTTTGCGGAAATCCATAGATATCAACAAATTATATAAATATATTTAGAAATAAATCCGCTTAATTTCTAAACAAAGGTTTTAATTAACTTAACTTTAGTTCAACTAAACCAAAGAGTCAAGGAACAGAAAACCAAAGTTTAAAGATCCGACACGTGTTTCGCCTCTACACGAGGCATCATCAGGAGGTGTGGACTCGCCGAAGTTTAAAACGAGAGTGTCTCTCGTTTTTCTGTTCTTTGACTCTTTGGTTTAGTTGAACTAAAGTTAAGTTAATTAAAACCTTTGTTTAGAAATCAAGCGGATTTATTACTAAATATATTTATATAATTTGTTAAAGATTATACTTCGCAGCAAATTGCTGGTGTATTATAATTATTATTTTGTGTTGCATTTATGCATGACTGCAAACGGACATTCGGACAACGGTCGACATCACGTCCTACAATAATCATATTAAAGTACCTAATATTTTCCACTTATTAATGCCTGAGTAGCTGCAACAGCGTGCATTACCTTTATAAAATATGTTTTTATCGCTCATTAAAAACATAATGACAAATTTACTGAATTAACCAAAAAAAACAACTTTCCGAAGTACATTTGCTTACATAATACTTACGTACAATACAACTCAATTCATAACGCCAGTAGAACAGCAAGTTATAATAATGTTTGGTTTCACACAACGCCATCTAGCCCCAAACTAAGCAAGCTTGTACTATCGGAACCACATAATGCCTAGATCACACGTACCGAGTACTCGGTACGTATAAACATAGCGCCGAGTGCTCGGCTGAGCGAGTGACGTAAGCTTTTACTGTCCCGGCCGAGTAACATTTTACTGTCTCGGCCGAGTACTCGGTGCGTCTAGGCATAACTGATAGAATATACTTATTAGATACTTTTTGACGTAATTACGTCTAATAAATCGATGAACGCCGTCTGCATGCACTAAAACGTTGACATCATTGGTCACGCTATCATTGTCCGGTAACTGTTATAGTCCGCTAACGCTGTCATTGTCCGGTAACGCTCATTGTCCGGTAACGCTGGTAGTCACGTTAAACTATCCTCCGTAAACCAACTTTACAACCGTTTTTTTTGTAAATACATATAGGATACCTACATAAGAAACACCCAGACAAACAAAGCAGTAATGTGGAGGAATGACTGTGTTCGGGTGTGAAGGGCACTATAGTTGGTGAAATTACTGGGCTTTCAAGATCGACCATCAAAATGTCTCAAGGTGGACGAGCGCTTAAGCATTGTTGCACAGGCCTATGGGAATCAAAGGCCTATGGGCCTGTGTAGCACTGTTTAGGTCATGGGCAGGCGTGATCTCTTTCCATTTGGAGAGCGCCTAGCTAGTCTGATCAGTAGCTAACATAAAAAATCAGGACAAACACCGATCTTCATCGCACTAATGTTTGTCCTAAAGCGGGAATCGAACCCGCGACACTTGGCGAAACAGTCCAATGCACTTGTCACTTGACCATTTGTGACAATTTACAATAAGTACAAACAGAAATTACATATCATTTACATGTACACTTTTGATTTCAAGTGCCAAGTATTAGAAAATGTACATTTTGCTGGTAATTGCAAGTCATCGGTCAAATGACACTTTTCTACCATTCTATTTTGCAGCCCACTGCTAGATTTCTCCGTACCAATAAGTCTGATATGACAAAATTTACAAAAGGAAACAATTGGGCCACTCATAGACCGTTGCAATCGATCTATAGGTAACTCAACTGCTCCAACTCGATACCCGAAAGCAGCGTGCGGAGGATACTGGCTGCATTGCCTCTTTGTATCGCAAGGCTTATTCTTTGGCCGAGATAGCTGCCAGCCCTCTGATCACGCGTCGCTTCCACCAGACGCTCTGACCTTTTGTACCTACGTATAAAATCTAAACTAAAGTATGAAACCTTACCAATTTTATGTTGACACAATCGGAAAACATAGACGAAACGAATAGTGTGAAGTAATTACTATATAATACACCGTACTTTTTGAGTATTTATCCGAAACATTTTGTATGGAATTGGATTTGAGGATTAGCCTGAAAATGATTCGGAAAAATACTCAAAAAGTACGCCGTATTATAGTAGTAATTTCTTCATACTTCATATTTCATATTTTATTTTATAAATTAGTAGTGTTAATTTAAAAACACGTATAAAATCTAATCTATCCCTTGTAATAATACAAATAGTTAATTTATTTATAAGTCCGATATAGATATCCAAGAATTTTGAAGTGAATTTTGGACTGGGATACTGGGCTCCCAACGCTCAGATTTAACCACTTCTTCGGGTAAAATCGACTGGTATAATATTACTGAATGGAGATCGTAATGTTTCTACTATATTTTCTATTACCTGAATTATTTCGGTGGTACGGCATCAATTCTACCAATATTCATGTATGTTTGGAGTTTTTATACGGAATACTAAAATACCCCTTTTTTATTTTCAGATAAGATGTCACCAAGAACACAACAGACCGCCATCTTTATTCTTTTCCTCCACATCACGTCAACAAACTCAGCTAAAAATTCCGCCGCTGTTTACGAAGTTGACGAACAAGCAAGAATGGATGACAAAAGAACATCGCCAGGGTTACTCCCATACGGAAACCCATTAGCAGGAAACTCGATACAGAACGCAAAGATCCATGCACAGCATCAGCAAGCTATGTTCAACGCAGAGAGGATACGACAGCACAGGGCACAGCTCCAAAGATGGACGCAAATGCCTCCTCATTCACCACAAACAGACAGCTATATGAAAGCTTACCACGAATCCCAAGAAAGCCATCAGTTGGCTATAGAACAGCAGCAAGCTGGGCTAAATGATAGAACAGCAACAACTGTTAGACAAAGACAAACTACAGCTTCACCGAGGCAAAGACAGAGACAACCCATTAAAAGAATAAAAACTACAGAATCTCCAGTTAATACGTTGGAAGATAAGGAAACTACGATAGCGGTAACGAACCCTACTCCAAGATTGAGAACGAGACAGAATTTAAAAAGAATTCGGGGACCGGATCCAATGAAGATAACTATGGAGGATGCTGTGTTGACACAGAAGAATAGAAACCACAGATCATATGGATCAGTACAATACCTTCAGCATTTGACTCCAAAAAGACATAAGACCGTATACGTATCAGCTGGACCAACGTATGATCAGGGTGTTACTATAAAACCAAATGGTAATGTTGGTATAACCCATCTTCTTAGAGATGAACCTAACAATAATCTATTTACAGAAGCAATACCGAGTCAATATGTATATCCGAAGCAATATAACCAAATGCAGGGTTACGAATCAGCCCAAGATATCGCCACACTAAATGATTTATTGAAAAAAGAACCACAAGACCAAGTGAACGAACTCAATGCTCTGTTACATTCTGATAAAAACAAGGAGTTAGAAACTCCTATAGATTTATATTTCTATCTAAAAGATCCAAAGCTCGCACAACAGTATTCACAGTCATTGTATGCAAATGTGCAAAACCAAAATTACGCCAGTGCTTACAGGCCTGAAGTTAAAGACTATATTCCTATTGTAGAAGAGATTGATGACATCGAAGATCCAAACAAAATTCTCAAGAGACCATATACCGTAGCACCGACACAAGCAACCGAAGATATTACATCTAGCTTCTATCATGTAGACCCGACAGTAGCTAAACCAGAGTTCGTATTACAAGAATTTCAATCTGAGGTATTGAAGTATGAAAAACCTCTAATATATAGAGATGAAGAGAGTGAGAGATATCTGCATCACAATGGACAGAATGGAGTTCAACATTTGAATCAGGATGGAACAGGCGTATCAGCATACGGTGATGATGATGTAAGTAAAAATAACACTAGAATAAAACGTACAGCGAATATAGAAATTGACCCTTTTGACGTAACAGGTAATAAAACAGATGCTAATGAAACTCTACCGATACCCGAGGAACTAAGGAGGCGTAAAGTTATTTATAAAAATGGCGTGCCATATGTAGCGCCAGAAAGTTTCGATGAAGATGATTCTCTCGATGATTTTTATACAGATTACGATGACACACCATATCAAGTCGATGATAATGATGATGATGAATATAACATAGAATATTCTGATGATTATGATTTATTCAATGATAACAAAGCAAATAACCAAAAATATCTAAAAAAAGACCAAAATATAGATTTAAAAGGTAGTTCTTCACATAGATTTGGGAATAGATATCATATTCAACACAGTCCTGTCAGCTTTTCCGATTTCTCTTCCTATGCTTCTCCAACTTACGATGTGCCTTCCACATCATACGGAGTGCCTTCCACATCATACGGGGTGCCTTCCACATCATACGGGGTGCCTTCCACATCATACGGGGTGCCATCTACATCATACGGGGTGCCTTCCACATCTTACGGGGTGCCTTCCACATCTTACGGGACTCCAGTGTCAGATATTTATAACATACGAAAAGAGTATGGAGTCCCAAAACGTGATGTATCCTCTGTGGTCGATTCTTTAGAGCCTGTGTATGTGTTGACACAATCCCAACTTAAAAATATTGTAGGGCATCATAATTTGAATATAGCTCATTTGGATGTTTTCCAATGGCAAGGGAAGAATGAAAAACACAGACCGAGAAGGTATAGGAAAAAATATCGCAAATCTAACCATCGTAAATTCAGAAAGAATCTAGCAAAATTGCATAAATTGACAATTTTGTAAGATTATCATAAAACATGACATGTTATTTACATATATTATGATTTGCACACAGTATTATTTATATGCAAAGTAGAAAATATACCTAGATCATAGATGAATAACGGTGTTGCTAACACCTAGATAGACAGTATCAAACTAAGGTGAAGTCGTAAGACAGGGCAAAAGAAAATTCAGACACGTCAAGAAAAATCTCCACTTTCATATTTTTATTACTTTTACAAGAGTTTAAACATTGAAAAAGCCTAGTAATTTTAACTTATAATATTTTTATAGCCATGTTACTTCTCTTTTTAGAAATTAAGCCTTGGACCAAAATGTACAAAAACTTGGCTAAAATTAACAGTTTTTGGCGCGTTTTCAATATACTATATTTTGATTCTATATGTACTTTATAACTTCTATGACCTAGATATATTTAAATTATATTTATATATACAAAGTGTTGACAGAATGCGCATACATTGTGCTTAGACTTAGATGTTACATTATGAACTATATCATAGGTTGAAAAAAATAATAATATTGGGTATTAGAGTTAAATAAAATTACAAATACGAGTAGATTAGTATAATTTATTGCATTTCTTATATTAAGTAACATATATATCTTAATCACGATACATTGAATGATTTCTAAGCTATGAATAAATTATAATTATTTAATCAAACTTTTAATATTCCTCCAACCTACTTAATAATAATGTCATAAATATTTTATGTTTGTGCCTGCTTATCATATTTTTTTAATGGTTGTCGAAATATATAAAAAATATTTCGCAAATGTACTTTATGGTTTTCTTCATTTATTATGATGACGTAAATTGAATGGATTCTGAATGAAATGATTTCTCTTTATGATTATGTAAATCGATTTCTTTTTGAGCGTATGTTTGTGTATGATGTAATAAAACAATGATTGCGCCAAAAATGAGCTAACATACTCGACAGCTTTATCAGTTATACATATCTTGTTACTCTGTGGTTAGGTTATACATTTTAACGGAGAAAACCACCTGCTCGACAATGTCCAATTACATATCATGCTATCTCAAGGTAAAGCAAAGCATTACCTCCCAAGGGAGGTAAAATTGTATGAAGCTCCCAAGGGTAGTAATGATTTGAATTTGGAACGTCAAATTTGTGTGGAAACTCGTGGAAAACTCTCGCCCATATGGCTTTGTAAAAAGGTTTGGTCGAAAATTGAACTGGCCACCATAAACAGAGCTCATAAAAAAAAAGAAAAAAGACGCGACTTCAAAGATTGTGAAACAAAAGACGGTGTTCGCTGCTGGAGTCCTGGCTTTTTATTGCCTCGCAGAAGGTGTGAAAAGTAGAGTATGCTCCTCTGGGATAAAGCCTGTCTTGGTCTTGGGTAGCTTGAACCCCTCGCGTCTCTCAGGACTCCATAACTCCCTCGCTTCGCTCAGGAATTAACTGAGTCCCTCGTTAGCTCAGCGTTCAATATGCCACCCGCGACATAAGACATTGCTTTATCCCCTTAGTGTTTAATCTTCTATTTTTTTAGAGTATTCAAACCTATCTTCTACTTATGTTTTCTTAATATGTTTAATTAAATCAATAGTTGTGTTATGACAAATATATTAAAATAAATTTTAGTAACAAACAAAATTTAAACCTATTGAAATATTTCGAAAAAGATGAAATAAAGGTTGTGACAAAATACTGTTGTTATTTCAAATGTGTTTATTGATTTCAAAATAAAAATAAGTGATTTACAAATAGCTAAATTTTAAATATTAATCTCGTAATGAATCAAGTCACCTTAGCCAACTCGTAATGTTACGCAGGAATCGAACCTGCGATATACATAGTGCCAAAACCAACTGTTCTTAACTTTAATCAGTTATCTGGTTCCCATAGTACAAGCTCTGCTTAGTTTGGACAAGTTTGGAGCTAGATGGCGTTGTGTGAAGTGTCCAAAATTATTGATTATTATTGTAATAGTCTCTTATTATAGAAATATAAAAGACGTTGTGGCCGAGTGGATGAGGCCCTTACCTTGCGATCTGATGGTCGCGGGTTTTTTCGGTCGAAAAAATCTAAGTATGCATCCCACGTTCTCGCAACGGTGAATGAAAACATCGTGAGGAAACCGGCATGTCGTAGAACCTAAAGTTCGAAAACATGTGTCGAGTGCACGAAAGGAGCCTCTTCGAGGCGCACTTGAAATCCTTTCACCACACTGGCTCGAAGGAAGTAGTGATACGATAAAAAGAATTATAAAAATAAAATAATAATAAATCTTTATTCCCTTCCATTTATAAAAGTTATATATGTAAAAATTATGTAGGGTTTCGCTTCTTAAGTGTAGGATCCGCCTTTTGCGGTAAAAGCCTCTTCCAATTATTTCCAGTCCCTTCTATTTGTTCCTCTCCTTGGCCAGAGCTTTCCGGCCACTTCTTTTAAATCGTGGCTCTATCTAAATGATGGTCGTCCTCTATGAACTCACTTCTTATCTCTTGGGTTCCAGTTTGTTAGTGTGTAGGACCATCTATTTTGGTTCATCCGTCATTCTCTTATTTATAAATCTTTAATAAAATCTTCCATACTTTTTTGTCAACTGCTCCACTACGCAGCAAACTACGAATTTGGGTACCGGGTTCGAGACCATCATACAGGCAATGATTTCGGCCACAGAGAGTCCAAAAAGAACGGAAGTACCAACGGTCATTATCATGTGCTCCTTCCCGATGGCAGGATGCAGAAGGTGAAGTACCACGCAGGACCTTCAGGCTACCACGCTGATATCTCTTACGATATGCAGAAAAAATAAGTGTAGGAAGCTGCGAAGATTGTTAGGTATAGACCTATATATATATATAATGCATAGGCATTTTGAGAGGATTTATATGAGCGGATTTATAAGACAGACTACCATTTAACGATGTGAAAGAAATTTGTGTTGGAAACTGAGGAGTTTGATAGGTGGCTATGCATTTTGAGCGGATTTATAAGACAGGCTACTCTTTAATGATTTTCAAAATATGTGTAGAAAGTTGTGAAGTTTGTTAGGTGTCTATGCATTTTGAGCAGATTTTTTAAAGAACGAATTGTCATTTTCATCAAAATCGTTTTTTCAGCGGATTTTTAAAATTTTAAAGCTCAGTTTTAGTAATCTTGTCTTACAATGCTTTCTAAAAAACGTTAAAACTGTTGTTTTATTTTTATGAAATAGGAAAACAGGTCATCTCAAAAGTTACATACAGTTCGCATCTCAAGCGGATTTATTGTTTTTTGTTTATAAAAGGGTCCTTTAAAGCTTATATGTGTCCGCTGAATATATACATTTATATTACTTTGGTTTATAAAAAGGTCCTTTATGACAGCTTAAATGTGTCCGCTGAATATACATTGATATTACGACACCGAGGCATAGAAGAAAGACACTAAAAAAAGAGGCTAAATGTGACAAGATGACCACACAAAATAAAATGATTTAGAATGCTGACTTTTATGACACTTGTACAAAAGTGATTTGCATCTTCGTAAGATTGCGATAAAAGATTTGTATTAAGTAACAGTTTGAAAGAATATTTTTAGAACCATTATTTCGAAATCGGCTATTTCTTATCTCAGTTTTGAGATTTTAGTCATTGTATTTCTTTGTGCAATATTTTTATTTAATTCGTGCTTGAATAAGTGTAGGTAAGATATTGCTTAAATAATTTGTATTTGTCATAGGTATATATTAAATTAATAAACTGTAAATATTCATTTAAGTTATTAACCTGTTTAATATATTTTTAAAAATGTAAATAAATTTAACTTTACTACCTAGGTTAAATGAAACACACATTGTAATATTATTTATTGTTAAGAATAACATGAAATAAAAGTTTTTTCTACAAAGTACAGTTTTTTTACATTAAATATAAGTTATACCTAGATGAGTATTAACTCAAAGTACCTAATACATCCAATCTAAAAATAATGGCTTATTTATACATTTCAAATCGACCAATCAAATCCATTTCACATTTACGGATTTCAACGGATTAATCTTTCTGCATATAAAATAATAATATAAAATAATCAAGGTTTTACAAAAACATACAACAACCGACTTCAATCGGTCTGTTCTAGTGACCGTAGGCACCACTGAAAAGTCACAGGGAAGTAGGGTTTTTGTTTACTTCAATGACTTTTTTTTTCAGTTATTTTGATTTAAAATCTTAACTTCTGAACTAATTTTGATAAAAATCTGGACCAATCTGAAAGTATATCCTCTCAAACAATATTTTTTTAAATCGGTTATTATACAACAAAGTTGTGAGGTCGCCAACATAAAAAAAACATTCAACTGAATTGATAACCTCCTCCATTTTTGATGTGATTAAAAATACGCTAGACTGAAACCCCAATTTTAAGTTTTTATATTTTATAAGTACTTTTTTTATTCAGAAGTTATCTAGATACTGACTGAAGTGTCTGCAGTACGATGGCTTTCCACAAAGTGTCGCTCTATGTACAACCATTAGAATTTATATATACAAGCATTTTAGAAAACACCATTAAATACACCTGGTCTTGTGAAAATAGAAAGTAAGTATACATTCGGTACAGTCAGCGTGACAAGTGGAATTTTCTTTTAAATATAATCAGATGACATCATTCAAATTACAAACGTGATATTGCAATAATAGTGTAACTGTGCCCACATTACGTTTTTTTAAGCGTAGACTTTCGCGATTTACACACATAGTTATTTGATCAAAACGGGTATTTATCGCGCTCACCTCGTATGTTTTTGTGTCCCGACGTTTCGACTGTATTGCAACAGCCGTGGTTGTTGGTATATATTTGTATATATATATATATATATATATATATATATATATATATATATATATATATTATATATATATATTTGTATATATATATAATATATATATAATATATATATATATATATATATATATAGTAGTAGTAGGGTTGACTGGCGTATTGGAGCTTATGTATTATGTTTATTTTAAAGATAATGTTATTTTTTAAATGTAAAGTAGGTATGAATCAAATACCTAATTGTATTGTATTGCTCTTGTACAAGGAGCTAGCAAAGCGGCTGATAGATAAATCAAACGACCAAAGGGCTGGCGCTTACCTCGGTCAAAGGATTAGCATCGCTATTCAACGAGGTAACGTCGCCAGCCTTTTGGGTACTTTGCCCGTGGACAGTGACCTAAATTCTGTGTTTTATTTGTAATTTTAGATAGGCTAATTCTTTATTATTTTTATACTTATTCAAGTATTTTTAGTTTTATTGTGTTTTAGCATTAAGTTAGTAATTAGTTATGTAAATAAATATATTTAATTGTAATAGGTAAGTAAGCAATCAAAAAATTATAAAATAAATATTTCTATCTGCAGACACTTCATAAAGTCTTCTATTATTATATTATACTACGAACCCTGTTATTTGGTGCTAGCTGATAGATCTCACATAAATTTAAAAACGTTATGCAACTTTTATCATTGACTGTACCCTATTATTTTAACACAAGAGACTTATGATCACTAGCACTTTCAACGTAATCCATAAAGCCACTAAAGACGTTATTAACTCTGATATTGCTCGTATATATATTATTATATATATAGTTTATTGTTTCATTTGCACAAATTATTGTAATATATTTCATGGAACCATTGGGAATAAGCCCATACAGGTATATAACTCAGGTGTAAGTAGCATAATATTTGTCCTATCCTATATTGCTTTTTATTGCTAACTGTACCAAACAATTCCATGGAGCAGTTGGTAAAGTAATATTAATTTATTTTAAAAGTCGTGGGGCCGTTGGTAATCAAAGTATGAACCAATTTTTATTGAGAAAAATGGACTCGTGGAGCTCCTGGGAGTAAGCAATGTAAATGTAAATGTACTTATAACCTTTTTTTCTTTTAATAAAATAAAAAAAATGAAATTGCCACAATACACGGGTTTATGTGTATACAAGACGCAATAACTTTATGAGTTAATTTTTTTAGTAGGTATTTTACTTACATAATAATAGTTTTCATAGACGGCTTATTACATACGGAATGAGCGTACAAGTGCACGAAAGGAGCCTCTTCTAGGCACTTGAAATCATTGATGTATTCAATGCTTGAAATCCTTTTACAACACTGGTTCGAAGGAACTAGTGACACTATAAGAAGAAGAAGCCTACAATATACTAGCCTTTTATAAATAACAATAGGTATATATGAAGACAGTCCTGACTCACGATCAACACGGTTATAGATCGTTCAACGAAATCTGGCGCTGTCAAAGTACTCACACTAATGCAATTTCACTACACTTTGACAAAAGGATGATAATTTTGACAGGTCACGCCGCGTTCTTATTCACAGACACTACACAAGTGCACGTGTGAATGTGTCGTTCATGCCAGCCTTTGTTAATATACCTTTACACAGTTCGTGTATAATTTAATTCAAAAGAAAAGGAAAAAAAGAGTTTCCGTTACTGACACACACTTAAGGCTGACACACACACTTAAAAAAAAATTAAAAATGAAGTCGAATTTTTGGCAAAATAATTTTGATAAAAATTACCGTTAGTCGTTTTCCTCTGGATGTGCGTCAGGCGGTACCTATATTGGTAATAATTTAAGTTTTATTCATCGTTTGGCAAATCCAGCTCGCCGCAGCTCGGCTCGGGCGCCGCACTTGCGCCGCTGTCATTCTGTAATTTTGTAGAGAGCCATAATTCTAACTGCACAGATACAACGAAGTACCCCTTCTGCATTGCCCATTTATGTATTTTTGGTAATTAAAAATTTGTGGTGTATGAACAAAGAGTGGACGCGGGGTGGTCTAGCTATAAACCGACTGCAAGAATGACGTCTAAACATAGCTATATAAAACATATTTTTCATTTTTTTTGCCTATTATCTACGCCACGACCGCGCTTCGTTGCTTATGAATGCCTTGCTTATTTGTTTATCTTACACTAGCGGTTTTTCCCTCGTGGTATCGGGATAAAAATATACTTATGACCTTTTCTAGTTTATAATAAATATTTTGGATTTTTCACACAACGCCATCTAGCCCCAAAACAGAGCTTGTACTATGAACCAGATAACTGATACAATATTTAAATACTACTCGGGCGAGTAAACATGGCACCTGGCTGCCACTCTCGCTCGGCACTTGCTGCGTCCCCCGCCCCCCGCGCGGCGCCCTGCATGTTTCTTCTTCCTCTAATTGCGAAACCTTATCATTACTTATCATTACCAAGTATTACAAGACCTCTTCTCTAAAGCTTCTCTATCAAGATTATCCAATTCCACGCTGTTTTTTGCACAAACGTCATCCGAGCCAGGTCTTAGAATAAGTTATATTATGTACCATGCCAGGTGTCATGTTTATTCATACTTATTTTTTGTAAATACCTACATACATAGATTATATAGAAAACACTCCGACTCAGGACAAACACCAATGTTCATCACACACATGCTTGTCCTGAAGCGGGAATCGAACCCGCGACCCCGGCATGGTAGTCTAACACTCTTGCCACTCGACCATCCGTGTCGAGATGCGGGAGATAGGAATATAACTAATGCCTACTTGCACCAAACTGTCAAAGTTCCTAAGCAATTACTTTACACGCTTGCTAGTTCTTAACGGTCCTAATTCAGACTTTTAAGATCTGTCAAGCGAGTTCAGTAAATGCTTAGGAACTAAGATAGTTTGGTGCAAGTCGGCATAAGAGTATAAGAAGTAGTGTAGGAAAGTTAGGTGCGATACGGAAGCATTACACTCCCTCAGTCACTACACGATTTCAAGTGCAGGATAAGTTACTAAAAAAAATGTTTTTTTTTTTTATATTTAATGATAATGTAAGTGATAGTGTCGATTAAGAGCTCATGCACACGAGAGATTTTTTAACGCGCGTTATAAATCCGTTCAAATAGAACAAATGCATTTCCAAGTAGCTGTTCGCACGTCAGGGCATTTAAAACGTGCAAAATGCATTTTTTCTGTTTTTTAACGGATATTTAACGCGCGTTAAAAAATGGCTCGTGCAAATGAGCCCTAAGGGCTGGCGCCCACGAGCAACATAGTTGCCCGACAACTGTTTTGTCTTTGTCGCTGTCTCCTTGCCGAGATTTGGACTATGCGCACAAGGGTGCGACAGCAACGCAATTTTTTCCTAAAATTTTGCCTCATACATCAACATGGATTTCGAAGAAACAGTCGGCTGTGGTCTGTGCGCTTGTTCTGAGAAATCGAAGACGACAATGAAAAAGGCAATAATGGGTGAATCCATTATGGAGTGACAGACTAACATTAGGAAAATTTTATACAATGTTTGGAAAATTGAGAGCTTGCCATGCGCCATGCGCGCACTTGCAAGTTGCATTGCAACCACAGATATAATATATACAATATATATTTAGTCTCTGTGATTGCAACTAATAGACGGGGCGAAAGTTGCGTCGCCGACCTGTCTCTAAACCCGCGGACAAAAGTCTCCCGAACTGTCGCGTCGCTACGTGCGCGTACTTTCATATTAACCCGTAGACTTGATGTGAGAGACAAATTGGTTGCGGAGACAAAAGTTGCTCGTGGGCGCTTTCTCATAACAAGCGCACAGACCACAGCCGTCTCTTCGAAATCCATGTTGATGAATGAGGCAACATTTTAGGAAAAAATTGCGTTGCTGTCGCTCCCTTGTGCCCATCGTCCAAATCTGGGCGAGGAGACAGCGACAAAGACAAAACAGTTGTCGGGCTGTTGCTTGTGGGCGCCAACCCTTAGTCTTTATGGGCAGCTGCCAAAATAAAAAGAAAACAAAAAAGAGGATTCCTATTGTACATTTTTATTTTTCAAATTCATGCTGCCGCTGCTGTTGGCTTTTCAGTAGAACCAGAGTCAAGGCTAATACTCCTGGTGGCGATATCTTCAAGAAAGCTCTTATTTTGATTAAGGAAGTCAGACAACTCTTTTACAGTGTCATCCTCGAGAAAGAGCATAAGGAGTACATTGAATTCGTAAATACTTTTGTTGTATGCAAAATACTGTAGAAGAGCGGCTTCCATTGCGTAAGCTGAGGGCTTAGCTTGGACGTCAATTTCACTGTCCTCAAAAGTACCGTTTGCAAAAAGGAAGTAACTTTTATTGTCAAGAATAGCTACGGCTCCTTCATCAATAATGAATGGCGCCCTTGCGATTTTGACGTAGCTAGAATCCGTAGGCAACCCTTTGAACACGGTATTACCAGCAGAAGTGATAACATGGAATTTCTTCTCACCGCAGTAATAGTACAAGTTGTCTCCAGCGAAATCGATCACGAATTCTTGAACATCGTGAGCGTCGATTTTCTCCTTCTTTGTACCTTCTTCGGTTACCTTGAAAAGTTCGTTCTTGTCTGTTAGGATGTAGAGGTTTTCGTTTGTGTTGCCTTTAGCAATGTTGATGATTCTATCAGTGATGGTTCCGTACTTTTCGATTTTCTTATCGGTATCGTTGTATTTATAAACGCCGTCTGTAGCTCCGAAGTAGACAATAGTGTTGTCGTGAGCGTCGCCCGCCGCGCACGTGCCTGTTGCTAGCACTTTGGTGGATGTGCCGTTCCTGAAGCGGCTAAGGCCTTTGTATTCCTTCTTGCCATTGACGATCTCAGTTTCGACGTAGAACAAAACCTTGTAATCATCATCGCTTTCGTCATTATCATTAAAGTTTATGTCATTGAGGGGAATGAATAGGCTGTCTATTTCATGTTCTGCGGTGTAGATTTTGAAAATATCGTTGAATAAACTTTCTGTGATGGTGACGGTTTCGTCAGCTTTTTCGGTGGTGGCGACAACTTCGGTGGTGGCGACAACTTCGGTGGTGGCGACAACTTCGGTGGTGGTGACTGTCTCGTCAGAGGCTGGCGCGGAGGCCGCTAAGGCCACCAAAAAGCTGAAGATTACCAGGCGTTGCATTTTTGTGTCTGGAAGAAGAAATAATCATTTGAACCACTAAGGTATAGGTAGATATACTCTTCATTGCACACCCTAATAAAAAAATTAGCAATAATAATCTTTTACAAAAACCGTTCAAATAAATATTTTTCATATCGGTTCATAAACAACAAAATTATGAGGTTACAAACATTTAAAAAAAACATTCAATAGAATTGATAACCTCTTTTTTTGAAGTCTTCGCACATAGCAGCTCTTGCTGAAAGTGCGTACTTACTAAGAAAAAAGAAATGTTAATTCGTAACGCAAACGAAGTTGCAGGCGTTAGCTAGCAAGTTATTATTATAAAAATAATATTAAGTCTAAGACTTCAAGGCAGGTGGAGAGAACGTAATAATGATAACCAAAAGTCAAGGAATATTTTGATAACATGAACTCTATTGTAATAAACAAATAAGTACCTAAATGTAGATTATAAAATAATATAAACCATGTTTTTTGCCTTTGTCCTATCTTGTTTTCTCTACCAGATGTTGCGGTTCTTATGGATTTAGAATGCATTGTAATCAAGTTGTGAGCTATCCCGAAAGTTTCAACCGGATAGCTAATTGGAAGTGCTCGAAATTTGAGTTGCAAGATTTCACCCGTAACAACAGACCGACTAAAAATTAAAATGATTAAGTTTTTTGTAAGCCATACATATCACACAAAACATAAATTATATTATACTAGCTGACACCCGCAACATTGTTTGCGTTACGAATTTTTAGAATTCCTTTGTTATTACTCATCTTTTGACAAATACACCCTCTAAGTTTCAAGTCTCTATGTTCAGCGGTTTGGCATGTACGTTATTCAAAGCAAAGCCCTAGAAATGGATCCTCTCCCTTTAGTTTTGAAAAAATCTGAAAATTTAGAATCCCAATTTTTTTTTTGTTAATGAGTCTACGTGTCAATTTTCAAGCTTCTATAATGAGTGGTTTTAGAGACCCCCCGTATGGACCCCTTGGGATACGAATATTTAAATTTCCTTTCTTAGTAGGTACACATTTTCAGTTCTTGACAAACACACTCTCTAAGTTTCAAGTCTCTACGTTTGGCGGTCAATCAATCAGTCAGGTCCATATTGATTGGACAGAATAAACTAAAACCAACTTTACAGCCAAATAAATAATATAAATTAAGTATTTCGTAAGAACAAAATACATAAGTACATTTTGATGGTTTCACCAAGATAAAATAAATATAACAGTTATGTGAGTATTCTAAGAAGTTGTATTCTGTTATGCGCTTTTCCGGTCAAGAAAATATCAAGAAATATAAATGTTATTCAATTAATTCTGGCAAGCGATAATGAGTCAAAATGTCCCCTTATTTTTTTTTCTTTATTACACGGTGAAAAAAATATGGTATAGCAAACTAAATAGTAAACTATAATATATTTTCTTGTACCATTAAAAAACTTTCGTTAGCGATTACTTTTATGTTGTACCTAATCGTTACTAAATTTCGCTAGCGCGGGAATTATTATTATTGTAATCGTTACTAAATTATTCTCGATGTCTCAATTCAAACAGAATTTTTGTAGTTTTTCTCCGTGTTTATACCATGTTATTAAAAAAAAAAAAACTTCAAAGAACAGAAACTCACCGCAACGGGACTCGAACACAAAATGACCAACACAAGTATTCACTTAAATACAGTATTCATTATCACACGGGCATTTCAGATAAATAAGAATACATTCAAAAACGATACTTATTACTAGAAATTTATGGTTCAAGTTGTTTTTTATCTTCCTTGTTTTGGTTAGTTCGAAAGATATCTTTCAAGATGTGTCTCGACTTTTAACCTTTCGCATAGGTACCTATCTGTCTAAATTAGATATTGTTCACGCGGATTCGTCTGCGTGGTATCAAGATAATATAGCTACCTATACGGGCTGTGCCGAAGATACAGGCGTAAATTTTAATTAAAGTTTTATTCATCGTTTGGCAAACTCGGGTAAGTAAATTTTTTTCACACCATTTGCTCGACAATGTCCAATTATATGTCATGCTATCATCAAGGTAAAGCAAAGCATTACGTAGCAAGGGAAGTAAAGTTGTATGAAACTCCCAAGGGTAGTAGGTAATGTGATTTGAATTTGGAACGTCAAATTCGTGTGGAAACTCATGGAAAAAGTAAAAGAACGCCCATATGGCATTGTAAAGAAGTTTGTTCAAAAATGGAAGTGGCCACCATAAGCAAAACTCATAAAAAAAGGGCGTTCCCTCAAAGATTATGAAATAAATAAACATTCACACACTCACACCCCTGCACTAGGATTCCCTGTGTCGCAGGTGGCAGACATTACAACGTCCAAGACCCGAGAACCAACATTTGTGTTCGTCACACAAATATTTGCCCCGGCCGAGGATCGAACCCGGAACACCAAGGTTCACACCACTAAGCCACTACCAACTAAGCCACGGTGTCGTCTATAACACGAAACAAAAGACGTCGAAACAAAAGACGGTGTTCGTTGCTGGCTTCTAAAATCTAGCAAAGCTGCTAGAGTCAAGGCATTTTATTGCCTCTCAGAAGGTGTGAAAAGTAGAGTATTCTCCTTTTGGATAAAGCCTGTCTTCGTCTTGGGTAGCTTAAACCCCTCGGATCACTCAGGACTCTACCTTCATAGCTCCCTCGCTTCGCTCAGGAGTTAAATGAGTCCCTCGCTAGCTCAGGGTTCAATAAGCCACCCGCGACATAAGACACTGCTTTATCCCCTTAGTGCATAATCTACAATTTTTTACATGAGGAAATCCTCATGTATGTATACCCACCGCCCTTGGGGGTGGGCGGACGGGTTATGTCGGATTCTAACCGACTTAAACCCTATGGTGGCCGACCTCTGCGCATTAGAAGGACCCCGGGATATCCTCAGAACACGTACCGGTGCCCTCACGTACGAGGCCCATCCCAGGGAAGGCTTGCGCCGACCCCGAGCTCCGCTTGCAGTGCATGCGTCCCCGTGCACCATTCTCGAACCCAGCAAGATCCTTCATGGGCAGGAGACACCGCCTCTGATAAATACGGGTACCTAGCCCGAGTCAGCTCGCAGAAGCTCAGCTCGGGCGCCGCACTCGCCCCGATTCTGACTGCACCACAGAAGCATTGAAGCATAGAAAAACAATGTAGTACATTGAAAATATGCCCAGTAAAAGGGAGCCACTGTGGCTGACTTCTAGTACATTTTGGTCCGATGCTAATTTTCGAAAAAGAGAAGTAACAGGGCTAGATAAACATTATATGTTAAAACAAATAGGCTTTTTCATTGTTAATAAAACTACATCGTAAAAAGTGACAAACATTATTTGAAAATGAAGATATTTAATTTTTATTGACAGGGTGTCTGAATTTTTTTGGTCCTGTCTCACGATTCCCTTTTGGTTTGATACTGTCCATCTTGTTCTATAGGAACATCGTTATTCATCTATGGACTGCACAGATACAATGCAGTACCTACTGCATTGCCCATTTAAGTATTTTTGGTACTTGAAAACTTGTGGTGTCTCAGCAGTAGAAACATTATAGGCTGATTGTGAAAATATTTATAAAA
Source organism: Lobophora halterata (assembly GCA_932526365.1). Classification (NCBI taxonomy): domain Eukaryota; kingdom Metazoa; phylum Arthropoda; class Insecta; order Lepidoptera; family Geometridae; genus Lobophora; species Lobophora halterata. The sequence goes on along the minus strand of OW052027.1, from coordinate 5,744,061 downwards.
ATACTGAGGTAACCTCCCAGATTGACCTCAAGATACTCAGCTTATCATCTTGTCGCCTACCGTTCGCGTGTTTACGAGGTTTTTGCCTACTGGCATGAAACTGTCCAAATTTTACATAATTAGATATTTAACACGCTTAGAAGATCCGATCATGAATATTTCTGGCAATCGTCACCGTATCGGATCCTTCAAAGATAATTTCATGACATCAGAACATTTTTGCCCAAGCTGAAACAGAGACCTTAGCTCGCAATTCGCACTGGCTCTGTAAATTATATTGCTGAAAACAATAGGTACAGTCAGCTGCACAGACATGTATATGTAGTGGCCGGATCATTGAATTGGCCATTTCATGAAATAGGCGTATTTCATGAAATGGCCAGCTAATATTGGCCATATCGTTCGAACGTCAACGTTTATTGATAATAATTAATAATATTAATGATCACGACATAACTCCCAAGCTTCCACATTTATAATATTCTTTTTGATTTTGCTAAGAGTAGTAAGAGTAAGCATTTTCAAATTAATGTTGTCATCTTACCTGTCGGAATTCTTGTCAGAAGAAGAATGTATTTGCAAAATTAAGAGTATAATATAAATGTATAAGTTTGGGAGTGTTTACATTTCTGTGCAGCTGACTGTACGTGACGACATGGATGGTCGAATGGCAAGTGTGTTGCCACGCTCGTGTCGCGGGTTCGATTCCCGCTACAGGACTACATTGTATGATATACATCGATGTTTGTCCTGAGTCTGGGTCTTTTCTATGTATTATATTATGTATGTTTTTACAAAAAAAAATATAAGTTTTTAATTATATCAGGTTTCTAGTTCAGTTTTGTTTAATTTGGGGCTAGATGGCGTTGTGTGAAATGTCCAAACATTATTTTATTTATTTACTTACAACTTCTTTCTTAGTACGCATTTACAATTTTTCAGTTTTCAGTATTTATTTGCAATATTGGGTAGGATTTTGACGATCATGAATTTGAAATTTCAAGTATCTACGTTCAGTAGTTTGGCTTTTACATTGTCTGACAGTCAGTCAGTCAGACAGGTCCTAGTATTTTATATAAATTAATTGATAAACGATTGAGTAGACCCGCACAATAAATAGGCCAAGATAAATAGCGCTTGCTCACTGTGAGATAATTTGATGGTCAGTGCCGAAAGCTCAGTAATTTCACTAGATACAGTGCCCTTCAAACCGGAACACAGTAATGCTTACACATTACTGCTTTGCGGCAGGATCTCTGGCACTGTGTTGTATACCCATCTAGACGGCATCCTGCCTCTCAACGGTAAGTTACGTCTCCAATCCCCCGGAGATACAGTTACGCTAATTCTATTCACTTTTGACATAGATGAATAACGATGTTCCTATAGAATACGAAAATAGATCAAACCAAAATGGAGTCGTAAGACAGGACCAAAAAATTTCAGACACCTTGTCAATAAATATGAAATATCTCCATTTTCAAATAATGTTTGTTACTTTTTACGATGCAGTTTTATTAACAATGAAAAAGCCTAGTAGTTTTAACATATAATATTTATGTAGTGCTATTACTTCTCTTTCTTGAAAATTAGCATTGGATCAAAATATACTAGAAGTTAGCCAATGTGGCTATTTTTTTTTTGTCGCATTTTCAATGTGCTACATTGTGATTCTATACTTTAATACTTCTATGGTTTTTTGGTACACTGTTTAGATAGAGACTATAGATTGTACCCACATGCTCAAGTGTACATACAGTCTGCACTGTAGAATGTACCCTTGAGGATGTATTTTTAAGTTTAGGATATTATACCAACAAGTACGTACATGTGCGTAACGAGGGCGACACCTCTCAACGGTAAGTTACGTCTCCAATCATCTGGAGATACAGTTCTATTTTATACTTACAGTTCTATTTTATTACACCAATTTTATTCACTTTTGGGTACATTGTTTATATAGAGACTGTAGATTGTACCCACATACTCAAGGGTACAGTATGCACTTCACAGTCTGCACTGTAGAATGTACCCTTGAGGATGTATTTTTATGTTTAGGATATTATACCAACAAGTACATGTGCGTAACGAGAGCGACACCTCTCAACGGTAAGTTACGTCTCCAATCACCTGGAGATACAGTTCTATTTTATACTTTCAGTTCTATTTTGTACATTTCTGTTTTATACTTTCAGTTCTATTTTGTACAGTTCTATTTTATTACACCAATTCTATTCACTTTTGGGTACATTGTTTATATATAGACTGTAGATTGTACCCACATGCTCAAGGGTACAGTATGCACTTCATAGTCTGCACTGTAGAATGTACCCTTGAGGATGTATTTTTATGTTTAGGATATTATGCCAAAAAGCAGGATTCTGTGCGAGGATAATAAGTACTTTGTGGCAAAGCTGTGGCAAGCAGAAATAAAAATACAATATAACTTAAAAAATAAAAATCTTTATTATAAAATCAACATCAAAATTCGTACATTTAAGGCAACGTCTTGGTTGTGATAATTTGAGAAAAAAACATACAAAATTTCTCAAAAATGTCAAACATCAGCCATGTTGCTTGAGATTTTTGTTTTTTTTATATATTGGTCCTTATAACGATTATAATCACATTGTTTTTTTTTATTTAAGGTATATAACAAATAAATATAATTAATATACATAGTATGCATCGGAAAATGTAGTAATTTTGGGCAATAAAATCGATACTACATTTTCCTTTAAATTATATTGTCATGTGTTAGTATTGTAAGATTTATTTAAACCTATATTTTGTATTAAGTAATTTAAAAAAAAAAAGCTGCTCAAAAATATAGCAATTTTTACCTAATTTTTTGATATAGTACATAATATTTTTTTAATATTCTAAATTATATCAAATCGTAATATACAAAAAAAGTACTTAAAAATAAGCATTCATTTTGATAAAAATAAACCAACTTGTACTTTACAACAATAACATATCATTCAATAAATTTAACTATATTTTTTTAAATTTCGTATATTTATAAAATATGGGCAGTAAATTATAAGCTAAAACATAACTAATTAACATAAAGTGAACAATAACACATGCAGTTGTTTTTCGAAAAAGTAAACGACATTACGTGTTTTGAGCAAAATAAAAACACATTTGTGCATTTGGAAGTAAATAAATAAATATGTCAAAACAAGCTCAAAACAATTGAAAACTGATGTTCAAAATTTCAAGTAAAGGATTCCATAATTATTTAAATACATTAAAGTACTTGCTTATTAAAGTAAATTACTTAGGTACTTACATATTTTTATATTGAATAGTATTTTGAGTTATTGCTAAAATGGGCAATTAATTTTAGCAGTAACTTTTTAAAATATTTTTCAATTTAAAACTTACAGTACGCGACCATCGAAATGGCGTCAATCAAAATACGAGTCACCATATGATACAGTACGCGTCATAAAAATGGCACTTCACGAAAATGAAACAGAGCAAAAGCTATCGCTATCTTTGTTACACACATTTATCACAATTCATACATTTTATTGCATGACAAAGATAGCACTGCATAAAAAGCCGATTAAATAATTCTCGATTTGTGCTATTTTATATTTATGGAACCCTTTTAATTTCGAAAAACAACTACAAATGTCCAAAAGTAATCACGTTAGGACATAATATCACCACTGGACGCGAAAATAGACTTGAATTAGACCACATAGCTTTCATAAAATAATTATTGTCCAATATGATTGGTCCTTCGAGACGGATACAGGAGTCATTTAGTGCTTAAAGCTTGATTATGAGCCGGATTTATAGGTTAATGTTTTTTGAACCTAATTATGCCAATTTCTTTTTCGTTTACGAAAACTTAGTTTCAAGGAAGACGACTTTTTTCAATGCACAGCAGTTAAGAAGAACCTACATACGCTAGAGTCTCAATATAAACTAAAATCTCGGGCCTTTTCAGCTGCCACTAACTGAGCCACTAGTCGCAACCATAAACTGCGGACGAGACACTTTATGGTAGCGTTACTTTGACAAACATTTTGTTTGGCATTGGCGCAAACTCAGCGTTCAAATAACCACATCCGAGCCATAAATTGAAAAAGTGGTCAGTGCTTGCTACTAGTTACCACGTTTAGTTGAGAGACTAGTCAGCGCTACTGGTTGCCACGTTTAGCTGCAAGAGTGGTCAGCGCTTGCCACTTCTTGCCACGTTTAGCTACAAGACGCATGCTACTTTGGCCACGTTTAGTTGCTTAGTGGGCGGCAGCTCTTTACCACTAGTAGTCACGTTTAGTGGCTGCGACTGGTAGTTAATATTGCATCTTTCCTCGGGGTGAACAATAAAGTGTCACTATCTAAATCGATCTAGTACATAGTCCAATGGACAGATTTTGAGCAAAAACCCGTGGTCGATATCGTCCGTCTGTTTTCGCGTCTAGTGATGAACAGTCCTGTCAGGGGCTCACTTCGAGTGCACCAAATTGAGGAACTCCTCCCTGGTCTTGGGGTCGTCGCGGAACACCCCCAGCATGGTGGAGGTGACTGTCTTACTGTTGATCTTCTGAACTCCACGCATCACCATGCACATGTGTCTGTAAAAGACATACAATTACGTTACATAAATAAAAAATAATAATCAAGGTTTTACAAAAACGTACAACTGACTTCAATCGGACTGTTCTAGTGACCGTAGGCACCACAGTGCAGTGGTGTGAGTGTGTGAATGTTTAAATTACTTCCTCCATAATTTTTAAAATCGGTTTTTATACAACAAAGTTTTAAAATAACAAACATTAAAAAAAATACAACCGAATTGATAATCTCCTCTTTTTTAAGTCGGTTGAAAATAGAGGGCAGCAGGTATCTTGCAGCAGACCTTGTAATAAAACAAAGAGGCAATGCAGCCAGTATCATCGGTACAGTGTGCAATATGCCCATAGAATCGGACATTCTGATTGAAGTTCAGCATTCGATGCGTCTTATTATTCTATATGCTAGAGTAGAACTCCTAGAAGCCAGTTCTGTGTAGTTATTGCGGAATAATTTTTCAAAGTGTAGCTACTTTGGTGGTATAAAAAGTACAAAAACCCGATTTTCTCGAAAATTTAATATTTGACTGTGAATTTTAAAGCGTAATATTACCATACAACACTGAAAAACATTATCATCTTTCTTCGCAGTCGGGTATACAATAGCGATCGCCTGAAAATGAATCCTATACAATTATACTATTATAATACTGTTTATTTTTTCTACTTCAAGTTAAATCAAACATCCCGAGGTCATTGACGCCAAAAAATGATAGGCGCTTCGACTCAAAATTTAAAAATATTTTTATCTCAGAATCGAAACGAATAAGAATGCTGTTTTTTTTGTGTTTATAAAATACACAATAGTTATAATTATAAAAATAAGTTTAAGTGCGGAAAATGCACAGAAATCGAAAAAAAAAATCAAAAGCATTTGAATGTGTTGTTGAAATTACTCGCGTTCTAATTGGGTTACAGAAATGCGGTAAAGCTTGAAAAATACTGTTTTGCATGATAAATTATATTACGCTTTGAAATTCACAGTTAAATATTTAATTTTCGAGAAAATCGGGTTTTTGTATTTTTTATACCTCCAAAGTAGCTACACTTTGAAAAATTATTCCTCAATAACTATACAGAATTGGCTTCTGGGAGTTCTACTCTAGCTTATAGAATAATAAGACGCATCGAATGCTGAGCTTCAATCAGAATGTCCGATTCTATGGGCTTATTGCACACTGTGCGGCGCGCTGCCATCGGGTATCGATTTGGAGCAGTTGAGCTACCTATAGATCGCTTGCAATGGTCTATGGGTGGCCCAATTGTTTCCTTTTGTACATTTCGTAATATAAACAATAATACTTTCGAACTTGCATTTAGGTCTTTATTTCCACTCTTTTTTTATATATAGGTATATCGGTGCTTCATTTATGTATTTATTTATTTTTTGCCTTTGGCACTTCATAAACAGGTTAGATTAGGTTCTATACTTAAGTTAAGAGGTTATGTGAAACTGTCAGAAATGACAGATGCCGAATCGTAAGACGGTGATAGCGCAATTAGACACCTTGCCCCGAGGGAAGAGGTTAGATATAGATTTTTGTCGCTCAAAAGTAACGGACTTAAGCGACAAATGATAATCCATCGTATTGCTAGAAAAGTATTTAATTAATAAAAATATCCTTTTACATTTATCTAAGTTCTGTGATTACTCTCTCAATAGTATAAAAATAAACCGTAAATATTCTCTAAATTCGGAGGATGGATGTAAATCAGATTACAAGAGGACCTATTTCAAAAAATAAATCTAACGAGAAAAGTTTCACCAATCGTGTTTCTGTCTCACATTTATTTAGATTATATCCTCAAGTAATCACTGTATTAACATCAAGTTTGTAAACTGTACCGTTACCGAGAAAGAATGAAACGCAGCGACTCCAAATTTTCACATAGCCTCTTAAGTCTAGAAATACATATTATATTAGTTTTTATATGCTTTATACAATTTGACATTACCAATATGAACTATGATATTATTTGTATGTGTCGATTCGGTAAATACATACATTTCATTTCATTTCTATGGGCAAGGCTTATTCTATAAATCCAATTGATAAATTTAAAATTCTTGGCATACCCAGCTTGCCCAACGTTCTCGCAACGGTGAAGGAAAACATCATGAGGAAACCGGCATGTCGTAGAACTTAAAAGTTTGAAAACATGTGTCGAATGCACGAAAGGAGCGCACTTGAAATCCTTTCACCACACTGGTTCGAAGGAACTAGTAACACGATAAGAAGAAGAAGGTTGCGCAAGCCATTAGAATAAGAAGGCTGACGATGAAGTACTTACACTCCTTCAATGACGACAGCGACGCCGGCGGGGCGGACGGCCTGTGTAACGGCGATGGCGATCTGCTTGGTGAGACGCTCCTGAACCTGGAGACGGCGGGAGAAGATCTCCACGATCCTAGAAGATAAGATAATATAACATAATTTTTGTATTGTATGGTTCTGAATGTTGGGCGACGAAAGGGACGGATGAAAGAAGATTACACGTGGCAGAGATGCGAATGCTGAGATGGATGTGTGGTGTGACTAGAATGGAAAAGATTAGAAATAAGCATATTAGAGGAAGCCTGAAAGTGACAGATAGGTTGAAAAGTAACAGGTTATCGTGGTATGGGCATGTGATGCGGAGGGATGAATGCCATGTCACTAGGAGAGTGTTAGATATGAAAGTAGATTGATTTACGAGAAGAGGAAGGCCAAAGAAAAGATGGATGGACTGTGTGAAAGAGGATATGAACAAAGCAGGTGTAAGTACAGAGATGACGGTTGATAGAGACGAATGAAAGAAGAAGACATGTTGTGCCGACCCCACCTAAGTGTGGGATAAGGACAGGGAGATGATGAATTTATTTGTCAAGACTGTAGTACAGTAAATGGGCTTATATTATTGGGGGATCTTTATATGATCTGTCTTAAGTTTGATACGTAAAGAATGGAATGAAGTTTTAGATTATATTAAGAAAAGGTTGTGAAGTGGTGCATTTAATCAAGTGGACAGGATAATGGTAAATACAGAGAAGACAGTGAGTGAGTTTAGTGAATAAGGAAATTCAATGAAGATAATGAGGGAGACTAGTAAGTAAGGAAAGTAAATGAGGAGAATGAGGGAGGATAGGATAGGTGATGAGGTGGTTCACATGAGCGAGATGATGTGGTGCACAAGAGCGAGATGAGGTGGTGCACACTAGCGAGATTAGCTGGTCCTCACGAGAGAAATGAGCTGGTTCACACGGGTGAGGTGAGCTGGTTCACACGAGTGAGATGACCTGGTTCACACGAGTGAGAAGACCTGGTCCTCACGAGTGAGATGAGCTAGTCCTCACCTGGCTAGCTTGCTGAGCCCGAGGATCTTGCCTTGCGGCAGGTACCCGATGGAGACCTTCCCGTAGAACGGCACCAGGTGGTGTTCGCACATGGAGAACATCTCGATATCCTTCACCACCACCATTTCATCGGTGTCTTCGTCAAATATCGCGTTGTTGAGGACCTCTGGAAGAAGATAATAATATTTTATAAGTAAGTACTAATTTCGCATATGAATTTGGTTCCATGACAGAAGTATTAAAGTACAGAAACACAATGTAGTACATTGAAAATGCGCCCAAAAAAAGGGAGCCACATAGACTAAATTCTAGTATATTTTGGTCCGAGGCTAAATTTTGAAAAGGAGAAGTCACAGGGCTAGTTAAATATTATATGTATGTTAAAACTACTAGGCTTTTCATCATCATAAAAAGTAACAAACATTTTTTGAAAATTGAAGTATTTTATTTTTATTGACAGGGTGTCTGAAAATGTTCTGTCCTGTATACCGCATCCATTTTGCTTTGATACTGTCTATATTGGTGTTATATAGGAACACCGTTATACAATCTATCTATAAAAAATAAAATCTAAGGATAACACTATCTGCCGAGACACAGTGTCCAACTAGTTCGGCGGGTAGGGTACACCTTATTGTTAGACCACCGCACCGCACTGTTGTTATCAAGTCCGTATTCACAAGTTTAAATATGTATCAGCCTACCTACTTATAATTTTAAGCGACAGTTACCCAAGCAATATTTATTATGTTACAGCAAATTATTTAACCTATGTACCTATATTATTATTAGGTACACCATTGTAATTCTAGTTGAAGACTTGAATCTTCTACACATATTGATTAATGTTTCGCTAAAAACTCGCAGCGAGTCTGACGCTAGTTACCTTCTTGTATACCTACTTACTTACTACTACTATCTTACTGTATTTTCTGTCATAGTATATAAGTGTTACTACATAAGAAGTGGTTGTAATTACGAGGAAATAAATAAATTATCTTATCTTATCTTTATCTATGGGTTCCGCATAAATGGGTCAAAACGAACTTTGAAAACGCCCTTTAATATTTGAAGTTTTTAATGATAGAATGTTTGAAGTCTATGTGAATCAAAGTCATTAACTAAAAAGTAACACTGTTCTGATTATGGGCAGGCGTGATCTCTTACAATCGGAAGAGCGCATAGTTTCTCTCGATTCATAGCGCCTTACAAAATACTACTCGCAAACTGCAAAGCTTTATGTTTAGGCCACTGATGAAAAATCACGGGTGATTTCACTGTTACAAAATGAAATCATATCACCATGTGACAATGAAATAGAAGTAGCAATCATTTCCAAGCCTAACCTACACCTAAGGTTTACCTTCCAAGCTCTGGTCGTATCCCTTAGTGAAGAACAGCATGGCTTTGGCGGCGCGCTCTGGCGTTTTCAGAAGACCTTCCCTTTCAGGGTCTTCTCCCAATCCTGGAAATAGCAACGTAGTTTTTTTACTTAAACATATTTTTCTGTTTTAGGCAATGTTTGGCAAAGAAACACAAAGATTTGTAATTGCATGTAAGTACTTGTTTATTATCGCCTGTTATCAATAGTGGGCAAAATCATGACAGAGCCATTTCGGTGATAATTTAAGGCGAAATGAGCTCCTAAATGTACGTTTCGACCTCACAACAATCACTAAATAGAGTTTGAAAACCTCACAAAAATTATAATAAATAAATATATTATGAAAGTTAAGGATATTTTCTTTTACAATTGACCAGCCGAATCACGATTATTAAATCGAACTAGATTTTTAGTTGGCCAGACTTTTCGCTTTCTTTATATGAGTAGGTAAGTATTTATACCTAAATTTTTGACAAAATAATGACACTACACTTAAGTACGGATAAATTTGTTTTGGAATAAAATACAAACAATTAATGATTAATAAAAATGACAAATCTTGTTACTATTGTTAGCTATGGCGCTAGCAATAGTAACCCACGTATTTTAAAAAATGACTTTTAAAGGTACACTAACAAATTAATGATTGGGATGTTTATTATACATTGGATTGGCGATGACGTCACAATAGTAAAGTACATTGACCTTTCGCACTTACTGTCAATATCTGTATTTATGCGTCAAAGCGATTTGACAGATGAAGCCTCTAAGAGACAGACTCACGTCGTCTTAATATAAAAGCATTTTTATCTGTGTTGTTATGATTAACTTCCATGTTCAGCGTTTCGTTTGTAAGCGGATAAAACAGACAAACAAACTTTCGTGCAAGTTTTATTTCCGTGTTTTCACGTTTTTGAAAGCTTTGTCTCGGCTGGGAATCGAACCTGCTCGGCCGGCTGTATGAACTACAAGAAATTGTAGCGAATTTTAAAAGTTGTTAATTATTTTTATGACGACACGATTGGTCGAGTGGTAAGTGTGTTCAACACTGTGTTGGACTACCACGCCGGTGTCACGGGTTCGATTCCTGCTTCAGGACAAGCACTTTTGATGAACGTCGGTGTTTCTATGAATTCTATGTATGTATGTATGTACAGACAACGTCAGAGATAAGTATCCCCTTGCACAAGACACCCAGCTATAAATCCTTTAAAAAAATTGTAATACTTAAAATTATTTTTAGGCAATATACAGTTATACAAATATAATCTATTTTTTAAAGGCAAAACTTCTCCATTCATCGCGACGGTGATTTTAAGGGATTTGAAGCTGGGTATTATAATGCAAGGGGGATACTTATCTATGACGCTGTCTGTACATATTTATGAAAAAAAAAAGTATTATAATCAGTATACAGTTATCTGGTTCCCATAGTACCTACAAGCTCTGCTTAGTTTGGACAAATAATAAGTAATATTATGTTGGGGCTAGATAGCGTGAAATTAATAAAAAAAAAATTACCTGTGAGCAATAGTCTGTAAGAAGCAGCCATGTCCGGCAGTAAGGCCTCCCTGGTGGGTGGTCTGTGGTCCAACTCAAGGTCATGGTGGAATGTGCAGTTCTCGTGGCCTGTGGACAAATAATGTAACTTTTAGACCTCAAAACAAAATGCGGTATCACAAAATGGTGTGAGCGGAGACGTAGTATGCCGATATCGATGATTTTCCACCGACGTCAAAAAAGAAGAAGGTTCTCAACTGCTGCTCAGAACTTTTTTTTCAATTCAATTCTATCATTTATTGGCCAAAATGTAACATTGCACAACTCTGGTAAGTCCAAAAAAAATTATACAGTTTTAAATACCTTATGCTTATAAAATAATTTCTACATTACATACATTATAAAATATATTGATTTTCAACATTAAATAGGTTTTGAAAAGTTATAAATTTGCAAAAATCACAAAACAGTAAAATTCCACTTAAAAGTTAATGAACCAGTTATAAATTAATTACCGAAAGAAATCTGGATTATGTTTTAAATCCGGTTTAATCTGAAATAACTGTACCAATAATGTTCGCTGAGAGAGATAAAAACAAACAGAGCAGGTACCAATGAACGATTAGGTACATAATGTTCATGCTTGGGATTAAGTTGACTTTGACAAGTTTTTCTTAGTTTTTCACGCTTATTTACCAGCAATTCAGAATTAATATTACCATTCCATAATAAACCTATGGGTTACGTTGTCTGTCTAGATGTGGATCTTAAAAGATATGTCTTTTGATGTATTAGCAAAAGCGTATATCTTGACAAACAAGATATTAAAGTTCAACAAAAAAAGTTACAACTATAGTTGCACAATTTTAGTATTAGTAATTATGAAAAACTTGTCAACCTCTAAAAACCTCTAGAAACATAAGTCCGATAAATCATACGATTATTTTCTGGATTCTTAGTTCAAAATTAATTATTCAATGTAAATGAAAAGCTTTGTTTTGACTTATAACATACGTACAAACCACTGAAGAAAAAGACTAAAAATTTTAAGAACATGTTCAATGTAACAAGTGTTAAGAAAATATTTTTTAGTTTACATCGCAAGCGAATTGTTTGTTAGCTAGTAAGGTTGTCATCACTCTTAGATTTCAAATGCCTAAGTGCTTACGCAACTTTATCATTTTATTGCAAGCCGAGATTTCGGCGTACAAAACTATTATTATTTATTTCAAAACGTTTTTTAATAAAAAAGTTGTTTATTAGGACACGTATTTAAAAAAAAAACAATTTTATGCAAATACCTATTTCTACGATTAAAACAAAAGGTGAAACATTCGCGAAAAGTCAATATAGATTTCTTCGACTAAAGATTTGCCTCTTTACATTTCTAAATTTATTAACTTGAAGTTTTCTGATAAAATAAAAAAATAAAACTATTTTTCGACAGCCAATCTCAGTGAGATCATTAATTAGGTCATCGAGTATTTTTTTTATTTAATCAGAATAGTGTTAAAAGTCAATAAATTACTAGCGATAAAATTTGTGATTGTATATTTTGTTGGTAATAAAAAAACGCATAATACATTGATCTCGATTGTAGGTACCAAAAAGTACCGCATTGATTTTTTATTTTAAATTCATAAACGAATAGATATTAAAAAAAAAATCCTAAATATAATTTAAGCCAAAATTTTTATTTCCCCAAAACATTTGATAGTTTTTCGCAGACCTTTGCGATTATCGCACATAGCGCGCTCACCTATGTAGGTGTTCGCGAGAGATACCCGGAATAACCTATTTGTGAAAAAAAATAATTGGCCATCTGTATTTATCTTTGTTATCAATCGTGTATCTAGCTGTAAGAATTCCGAAAAATAAAAATAAAATAAAATAATCTAGCAACTAAACATACAGCTTTATTATGATACGAGGACTAAACTCGAGGTAACCCCCGAGTTTTCCCAGTTCTATACTAGTGTTCCTCTTACAATACAGAAAATCCAATACGAGCAATACGAGCATCTTTATTCATGACTTACAGCGAAATACTGCGTTTTCTCGAAGTTTTTTCGAAGGACTATATTTGGCAGATATTTTGACATGTTATCTGACAGTGGCAACGCAGGCGTCAGCAGCTTAACAAAACCTTTTTGAGCGCACTTACGTTCCGTTTGCACTTCATTCGATACCATAAGCAAAATATAAATACATTCAAATCACCTTTCTAACGAAGATATAATTTTGCGTAAAATGGAACAACAATGAAAAATCCGGGTCGGCGTAAAACTCGCGTCTTTAGTCTTGCACTCAGACTCAGAGGAAAAATAAAGTTTTTATCTTTACATAAATAAAATAAGGTTTCTTAAAGATAAATACAAACCAGGTGTGGTAGAGGTCCGCGGGGTCATAGGCGTGCCTGGGACCTCGAGTTCGCTTTCAGCATCGTTCATGTGAAATCCTTTGAGCGCTTCAGGCGCTTTCTTGTACTTGCTTACAAAAGAACCTTTCTGGCCGTTCTCTGCTGCACCCTCTTCAGAGATCGAATTCCGAATAGAGCGCGAACTGACACGTCTTATGAGCGAAGATGGCGGGACGATCGGTTCCGAATTTGAATTTGTAGTGTTTCCGTTAACTGCTGCCATTGCATTCGAGCTAGAAGTCATTTATGTCCTTATTTATTTAAACTACAGTTAAATATTAAATGAAACTATAATAAAACACGTTATTAATAACGAATTATATTTTACAAGTTTATTAAATGAATGGACCGTTACTCTACACCTGGTTTTAATGGATTGCGCAGTTGCTCTAAAGACAATTTGTCGAAGAGCCGATAGCTAAAAGGTTATCTGGAGTACATTGTAGCAGCCTGATAACCTATTGCATGTTGTTTTAAACACGAGTGATTTGCAGTGCGTGTTCTTGTACTACATAAAGTTATTTCCGGTTCATTGATAATGTTTCTTGCTTCTGCTCTTTGAAAAATAAACAATTGTTTGACTTTATTAGGGTAAATCTAGTCTAGATTTTAAGATCTTGCCGAAATTTTACTTTAAAATGTTTATAACTGTTATTTAATTGTTACGCAACGTAAATAAATATCATTGTTTTCTTTCTATGGCACTACCGTATTCCCGTAGGACCTACTCTACAAAATGTAGGTTTTGATAATATTGGTACCTTCATTTTTTGTATGTAGAGCATTTATATTAATTGTTCGACTGTTTATTAAACAAGAAAAATATCACGTAGTGTAGACACAAAACCGAAAAATAACGGGTTATTTCCCGAAATCCCCACTGCCCATCCCCACTAGTTGGGATTTCGGAAAAAAGTCACTCTCAGAAAGTTACGGTGGAAATGATTGTCTGTGATAATAAGAAATAATATCCAAAGATGTGTATTATTTGAGATTATGTTCACTGTTAGTGGGGATTTCTAGACAGTTCTATGTTCAAAGATACATTTGGCCTTAGCAATCGTTATTTTGGCTTATTCCCGAAATTCCCACTAGCCATCCCCACTAATGGGGATTTCGCAAAAAATATTCTCGAAATCCCCACTGCAGTTAGTGGTAGGTGTTAGTGGGGATTACGAGACTTTTTTTTGCGAAATCCCCAGTGGGGATAGCTAGTGGGGAGTTCGGGAATAAGCCAAAATAACGATTGCTAAGGCCCAATGTATCTTAATATATTGTCGGTAACTGTACATAGGTACTTATAATACACCTTGTTATCCGTGAAATCTAAGTGCGATAATATGACTTCCGAAACTAGTTTGAATGTTGGAACAAGTAACCGCCTTGGGACTGACCGGAAATAGAGGTAATGCGAGCGAGGTCAAATTCACTTTGTTTTATAAGTTATTAATAGGTGAGAATTGCCAAAGTCTTTATTTTAACTTTAAATAAACTGTCAAAAATTTTTGAACGTCCTTGTGTCGATTTTTTTTGTGCTTTTTAAAAACAGACCAAGTCGCCCTTTGTTTGGTAAGTTAGATTAATATTCAGTTAATTTATATATTTTTTACTGACTGTACATTAGTTAAATCTCATGGGCTTATTGGGAGCTCATGTATCAATATTTAAATATATAGTATTTTTTTTGGACCCATTGAGAAATTAAGAACAATGGAATCATGGACTAATGGGAATACGCCCTTCTAAAATAAAAATATGCGAGCGAGACAACTGCGAGCGGGATTCTGGGCCTTAAATTGTAGATTCACGGTTCTTACAAAATTACGGTCTTCTTCTTATCGTGTCACAAGTTCTTTCGAACCAGTGTGGTGAAATAATTTCAAGAGCACTTTGAAGAGGCTCCTTTCGTGCATTTGACCTAAGTTTTGCGAACTTTTGAGGTTCTATGACATGCCGGTGTCCTCAAAATGTTTTCCTTCACCGTTAAGCTCGTGTTTTAATTAAAAATTACGGTGACTTATACATTTAAAGGTTTTTAAAAGCGAAAGCCTATTTGTAAGATAAGGCTTTTCAAACTCATAAATCCCACATTTGCTCTGAATATAAATTGTCAATTAAAAAACGAGTAGAATTGGAATTTGTCAAGTAAAAGTAATACAAACCGCTTTCGCTAAATTGATAAATAGAACGATTTCTTTTCATATGTATTTAATAACCCACTTAGAGTATTGGCGGGAACGTGAAAATGTTGCATTCGCGGCAAAATTATTTTACAAAACTTGTATTACTTTGAGTGGTTAAGTGTAAAAACGGTGTTTTCTCAGTGAATAGTTTAATGCTGTAAAACGCGACTTTTCGTGTTGCCTCCAAAATTCCATAGAAGCCTCTAGTAAAGTCGCAACCACCACTACTTTACAGGGACATAACTTGACTTTTCACACCACCTGCTCGACAATATCCAATTACATATCATGCTATCATCAAGGTAAAGCAAAGCATTACTTACCAAGGGAGGTAATGTTTTATGAAACTCCCAAGGGTAGTAATGTGATATGAATTTGGAACGTCAAATTCGTGTGGAAACTCGTAGAAAACTCTAAGTAAAAGAACGCCCATATGGCATTGTAAAAAGGTTTGTTCTAAAATCGAAGTGGCCACTCATAAAAAAAAGAAAAAAAAACGCGACTTCAAAGATTGTGAAACAAAAGACGGTGTTCGCTGCTGGAGCCCTGGCTTTTTATTGTGTCGCAGAAGGTGTGAAAAGTAGAGTATGCTCCTCTGGGATAAAGCCTGTCTTCGTCTTGGGCAGCTTGAACCCCTCGCGTCACTCAGGACTCTACATAAGTCCTTCAGTTCACTCAGGAGTTAACTGAGTCTCTCGTTAGCTCAGGGTTCAATATGCCGCCCGCGACATAAGACACTGCTTTATCCCCTTAGTACATAATCTACTATTCTTTCTCTTTTAATTTTTTTCTTTGACAGGATATTTTTTGTTTTTTTTTTGTTAACGTGTAACTGTAAAGACAATTACAGAGCCCTAACTACGGGTAACCACAGAAAGGTATCGATACTCGGTGTTAGGTAGCTTTGTCCTTGCTAAAGAGAATGGAATGGTCCTTACTCGTTACCGCGAGTACCTCAGACCTTATTCAAGTCGATAGGTACGAATCGTTTATACATAAATAGTTTGTACCTGCGGCTTGGTATGGAGATAAAATGTAGTCTTAAGTCCATAGATTAACAACGAAAATGTTCTATAGGAACACTCCTATAGAACACCAAGATAGACAGTATCAAATCAAACTGAATGCGGAATACAGGACAGAAAAATGAAATATGTCTATTTTCGAATAATGTTTGCTACTATTAACGATTTAGTTTTATTAACATTTTATTAACATTGAAAAAGCCTAGAAGTTTTAAAATATTATAATATTTATCTAGACCTGTAACCACTCTTTTTCGAAAAATTGCATCGGACCAAAACTATGTACTAGAATTCAGCCAATGTAGCTCCCTTTTTTTGGACGCATTTTAAAATGTACCTATTACATAGTGCTTCTATACTTTAATACTTCTGTGCCTAAGTCCTGGATGGATTTACTATGGATGGTATGTATATACCTGTTATGAATTTCAGCTCAATCTGTTCAGTGGTTTTGGCGTTATTGAGGACCATACATTGATCTTTCTTATTTTATCTATTTATCTTTGATGATTATTTTATGTATCCATTCATCCAATATAACATAATTTCTCATTTATAATATTTAAGTGAGGCTATTTGCATATTATGAATCATAAACTTTGATGAAGTTTTGTGATGTGTTCAGATTCATTCAATTTTATGATAATATTTTTAAAATGTCTCAATTTGTGGGACCATAAATCTTCTTTGGAATATTTGTATTAGGTTATTCACCGCATTCGATTCAGCTGGAAATATTCTTGTTATTTTGATTGTCTCCATTTATTGTACGTTTATTTAAACTATACTCATATTATATTAATCAAAAATAAATATTTTATAACCCAACCCTATCGTACAGTCAGCTGCACAGACATGTATACACTCCCAAGCTTTTATATTTATATTACTCTTAATTTTGCAAAGAAAAGCCCGCAAGCATTTCCAAATGAATGTAGTCAGCTTCCTTGTCAGAATTAATTTCAGAAGAAGTATTTGCAAAATTAAGAGTATAGTATAAATGTGTAAGCTTGAGAGTGTCAACACAACAAGTGTGTTGAACATCTATGCAGCTGACTGTACATGTTTTTATTAATTTTCTTTAAAATAATAAAATTCGCAATAATGTATTCAGCTTGCATCTTCTCTTCTAACGATATAAAAGGCTTATTCCTTACTGACAAACAACGCATAGTCCAAACCACTGAACCTAGACATTTAAAATTTGGATTATGTGTTCGTCAAGAGCCAAAATTTACAATTTTGAAAAATCGCAACGCAAAATAGCTGTGGGAGTGAAGCTAGTTGAATTAAAAAAAGATGAATCAAACTTGATCTAAAACCTTTCGCAGAATATAAAGTAAAAAAGTGTGCTTGTATAGATTATCTACATTATTAAAAACTTAGAGGTCACAGATAAGTGGGTAATAAAGTTTTTTTGCATTATTAATGTACACATTACCGAACTGTTTACGTTTTTGTATATATCTAGTTTTTAATGTACGATAATTTGTCTTTACTTGCATCATAATTACATTTTTATTACATTATGAGTTTTATTTATATATTCGGATAAAAGTTTTCGGACAACGCATATTTACAAACTGGACAATTGGGTAAATATATTTACATAGAAATTAGTGACAGTGACAGTCATTTAACATAGATTGGGAAAAACAGTTTTGCCCAATCTCCTTCGCATATGTTAAAAGCAAAAACCTATTTACACATGATTGCCACCGGGATCCGCGACCATCAGATCGCAAGGCAAGGGCCTCATTCACTCAGCCACCACGTCCTCTAAGCTTAGAAGCTCTGAAAAAGCCTAGTAATTCTTAATTATAATAATATTAATTATGATTCGAACATATTAGCATTGTACCAAAATGGATCAGAAGTTAGCAAATTTAGATTAATTTTTCGGCGCGTTTTCAATGTATTTTAGTGTTATTCTATACTTGAATACTTCTATGATCTAAGGCTACATTCTAAAAGTCCGGTGTCAAGTGACGCCGTAGGCAAAGGCTAGTAAAACTCGTTATCGTAGGTCAAGAAATGGCCTAGAATGCCGTAATATGGCGAGAGGAAATTGATTACATAAATAGTAAATGACATTGACATTGACAACATTTTGACAAGTATAATAACTTCAACGACATTCAAGTCAATTGAATTTTATTAAAACCCTATTTAATTCAATTTTGTATAATGAAATTCAATTTTATTTAATGAAATAATCAAATTCTATTTTTTTTTAATAAAAAAAGTCTATTTAATTTTATTTATTTCATTTTAATAAAATTTTATTTTATAAAATTTAGCTTGGTAGATTTAATTTTGTTGTAATTTTTTTAAAATATATTTTGTTAATGTTTATGGTCTCCTTATTAATATTAATTTTATATTAAAAATGGCAAGGTAATAGTAGATATGTAATATTAAATTCAAATTATTTTATTTCTCTCAACTTGAGGGAACTTATAAAACTCTGTCACCAATAATCATGTAATCTCGATTACTAACTACTGTAATCAAGATTACAGATTACACTTGTAATCTTAATTGAAAGTAATCATAACTAGATACTTCAATCAGATTATTAATCTGATTACAAGTCGTTGATAACACCCAACTCAAGTACTTAAAAGATAACAAGATAAGTACTAACTAGTTCTTAAATAAAACATAGGTAAGTATTAGCATCATACACTTGACCATAGAATATAGGGCATGGTAGAAATGTAATATTAATATTACATTTATACTCTACTATTAATAGTAGAGTTTTAATATAAATGATAGAGATGTAATGTAGTAATTTAATGTAAATAAGTAATGTACTAAGCGCTCTCCTGATGGTAAGAGATCACGCCTGCCCATGACCAAAACAGAACATAAGACTTTGAACTATATTATTTGTAAGGGTTACCAAATTTTTTTGGCTAATCAAAACATTTAATAATGTAAAAATATCGCGATAGTCATCCCATAACATTTTTTTAAAATTATTTTTATCTAATTATATATATTAATTCACGCCTGATAATTATTATTGAACCTAAAATTGAAACATCTATGAAATATTGAAGCAAAATTACTATTTTTCAGTAACGATCTATTGACTTATCTCAAAACAAACACCGTTTAACAATCCGCAAAACCTTCAATTTATAATTAGTTGACACTGCGCAATCCATTAACCAAAAAATACACATTACTATAATGAATAAACTTACGAGTCGCAGTGATGTATAAATATAAACACAATTTAATAAATAAATAAACAAAATGGACGCCCGTTCGCGTCGTTATGTGGTGGCTGACTGAGCGATCTCGCGCTCAACAGATTATATTGTACGGCGCAAGCGTAATGTAAACCGGTGGTCGATACCACAGAATAAGTTGCATGAAGGCTGGAGAAAATTCCACTTTGATAGTCAAATTTTTGACCGACTAAAATTAAGAGGATATGTGAAAATTTGGCGTCGCTGCGATACGTTCTTACTCAGTAACGGTACAGGTTACAAACTTGATGTTAATATAGTTATTATTTGAGGATTTAATCTAAATAAACATAAGACTTCTGTCTAATACACGATTGGTGAAAATAAAAATCATAAAATCTATTTTACATCCATCTCCGAATTCAGAGATTATTTACGGTTATTTTTTCTACTATTGAGTTTTTTTGAGGATTTTTTTAGTAAATTCAATACTTATCGAGCAATACAAATGTTTTATCATTTTTCGCTTACATCAGTTGCGAGAGAAGACGTGGTGGCCGAGTGGATGAGGCCCTTGCCTTGCGATCAGATGGTTGCGGGTTTGAATCCCAGTAGAAATCGTGCGTAAATCGGTTTTTTCAGTCGATAAAATCTATGCATTCCACGCTCTCGTAACGGCGAAGGAAAACGGGAAATTGGGAGGAAACCGGCATGTCAAAGGACAGAAAAAAAAATGTTCTATGGAATGTGACATCCACCAATTCGCATTGGGTCCGCGTGGTGGAATAATGCTGACTTGCACCAAACATTCAAAGTTCCTAAGCAACAACTTCACTCGCTTGACAGTTCTTAACGGTCAGAATCTGTACTATTAAGAACTACCAAGCGAGTAAAGTAATTGCTTAGGGACTTTGACAGTTTGGTGCAAGTAGGCATAAGACCCATTCGCTCTCCTGCCCAGAGTAGGGCCCGAGTCCCAGCAGTGGGAACATTATAGACTGATTATGATTATATCCTCTTAAGAATCTTTGGCGAATTTGGAAAACTTGTGCGTAAATATACAGTTAATGCGGTTTAACTGAAAATCTCTTCTCATTACGCGCGCCGATATATCACTTGCAACTTGTACATTTTTGAAGATATAAAGTGACTGAGAATAAATTTCAAAAAAGTTGAAACAAGGAAATAGTGTATAGGCAAAACTATTTTACCCCTTCGCATATGTTAAACAGGTCAATAAAAAAATAAACTTAAATATTTCGTGACGTTGTATCAAACTCACCGCTCAACTTTTTAAATTTATACTCAATCAAATTTATATCCTCCAAAATGTACAAATGTGCAAGCGAATTAACGGCACGCGGGATTTTGAGCCCCCGAATTTGCCGAACATTCTAAAGAATATGGAGTTAAAAAATCTAAAATGGAGAAATAAGGTATTAAATGTATATGTATAATAAAAAATCCTATTGAGTTGTTTAGGAAAATTTATATTAAAGCCACAAAAAATACATATATCCGTGCTAAAAGTTAATAAAAAATAAACATAAATACATAAAAAAACTCAGATATTTTATTCATAAGGATATTTTTAGTTATGTAATCTTGTAATAAAAATATCATGTTAGAATACCGACTTAATAGTAGGTGGTTAGGTATTTAATACTTGTTATCGTGGGAAAATTGTATAATTGATTTGTAATACTTGAAGATAAGTGCTCCCCGAGGTACCCGTCCCGAAAGACCCCAAATACGATAATTTTAGCTGACGCCCGCGACTTCGTTTGCATTGCGAATAAACGAAATTTCTCTTAGTACGCGCTTACGCTACTTAAGGCTAATCCTCAAATCCGAATTCCATACAAAATGTTTCGGACAAATACTCAAAAAGTAAGCCGAATTATAGTAATTTCTTCACACTATTCGTTTCGTCCATGTTTTTTGATTTCGTCAACAAAAAAAGTGAAAGGTTTCATACCTTAATTTAGATTTTATACGTTTTTAAGTTAGTAGGGTTAATTTTAGTAAAGAAATGACTATAATACGGCGTACTTTTTGAGTATTTGTCCGAAACATTTTGTATGGAATTCGGATTTGAGGATTCCCCTTAATAAACATACCCTAAATTTCAAGTTTCTACGTGTAATGGTTGGGCATTTAGGCTGTCTCTTAGTCAGTCAGGTCCAAGCCTTTTATAAATATTGATTGATTGATAAAGATTGAAATTTAATTTTATACACCACTAATTTTTAATT
Organism: Lobophora halterata; assembly: GCA_932526365.1. Lineage (NCBI taxonomy): Eukaryota > Metazoa > Arthropoda > Insecta > Lepidoptera > Geometridae > Lobophora > Lobophora halterata. The sequence goes on along the minus strand of OW052027.1, from coordinate 5,722,163 downwards.
ACCAAAATAACTTAAATGGGTAATACAGAATGGGTACTACAGACTTTGTATCAATGCAGTCAGAATTTTGGATTTTTAAAAAATCACATTGTACTGTATAATTAAAACCTATATAATTTAATAATCATATATTTATTTACATAACTGCATACTAAATGCTAAAACATAATTACATCTAAGAATTGAATTAAGTTATTATTGGTAACTAGCTGGTGCCCGCGACTTCGTCTGCGCAGGTATATCTATAAATTGTAGCCTATGTGTTATTCTGATGTATAAGCTATATTATTGTAATGTTTCATTAAAATGCATTCAGTAGTTTTTACGTGACAGAGTAACAAACATCCATCCATCCATCCATCCATCCTTACAAACTTTAGCGTTTATAATATTAATAGTAGGATTTATTGGCCTGGTTTTTTATTAAAATGTATTTATTCTACAACTAAGTAAAAAAAAATCCGAATGCACCTATTTTTGGTATATCCAAGGCCTTTCCCGTGCGTGCATTATAACCAGTCCATGCTTAAGTCATTACGTACTAATACGTATGCACTACGTATTAAATGCTTGAAATGACGTCACACGGGTAAATCCCTTGTCTTATACAGGTAGTTGGAATCTTAGAAGGTAAGGATGGAGGGATACGTAAATAGATGTTGTATATTTAATGAACTTTTGTCCTCCTTGTGACAAATTTGATACGATTACACTTGTTAACAAGTAAACATTTAAACAAATACATAGACAAAAAAAGACTCCAAAAAATGCAAAATACGCAACTTCGTATTACTTGGATGACATTTTTTTCCAAATTATATAAATTTAAAAACAAAATCACTGATCCGATTATGAAATTTCCAATCTAAAAGTGTATCTTTTCAAATTAAAAAAAATCGAAAGCGGTTGATAAATGACGAAGTTTAGAGCTAACAAATATTAAAAAAAACATTTTTCTTTAAAAAAAAATTGATGTTATAATTGCATCAAGGTTGAGGTAAAATCGTCATCGGGTAAAATCGTCATATAAAAAAAACTTGTGTGAATTAGTCATTTCTGAATTGTTTTTAATATATCAAAGTAAATTCGACTTTGCTGAATTTTAAGCCGTTATAGTCCAATCTGCTAGGATTAAGCGTCGATGACACATAAGCTTTTTTACAAGCTGATTGTTGGCGTTTTTAAACGCTAGCGTGTGAGCGTGTTTGCTTTTGAGAAGGATTGTCAACAAGCAGATTGTAAAAACGCCGATGACACTGGGCGACTTTACACGCTACAAGCAAAATCGCTAGCGTGTAAAAAAGCCGTGTGTCATCGTACTATTAGGTAAGTTTTATGTCACCCATGTATTTGTAGTGTACCTAACGCAATATTCTGTGTACCTACTTAAGGCCGTTGTAGGTGCTTAGAGGTCATCCGTCATGGGCGGGATCACTCGGATTTGTCCCCCGCAACCCGCACGCGCACTACGACTAACAGAAACAGACGCCGCATGGCTTTGCCATTGCGTAAGGTCTGATTCAGACAATCATTTGAGTAGTAATAGTAAGAAAAGTTTCGTAAGTAGGTACATATTTTTTTGTAAAATAAATTTAGGATATTTATTGAATGCCCACTTACTTACTGTTGCGGGCCGAAAAATAGCATCGTTCAACTACCTACCGACATTTCAACCAGTTAAGTATTCAGAAAAAAATTGATTGCGAGATTGCATGGCATTTACCTACATAGTTTATTCAAAGATAAGTAAGTAGGTACCTACCTAATATCAACAAATAGTACAGAATAGATTAGTATTTTACTAATCGGTCGGTACTCAGTCAGATCCATACATACTAAAAATTCGCAATCGAATGGCTAAATGAATGTTTTTTCCTCAATCACGTCAAAACTACTGAACCAAATTTTGGTACGTATGTGAATTGTTTGGAAAATACACCTACAAAATACAAAATAAACCTAGGCTACATTATATCATTATTTCGAGTGTGTTTCGAGTGGTCGAGTGGCAAGTGTGTTGGGGACTACCATGCCCCGGTGTCGCGAGTTTGATTCTGGCTCGCCTACTTACTCGCCTACTTACTTGCCTACTTACTTGCCAACTTACTTGCCTACTTAAGTAAATACCTTACTTAACTTACTTACTTAAGTACTACTTAAGTAAGTACTTAAGTAAGTAAGACCAGTGTCTACTTACTTGCCTACTTAAGTAAGTACCTAACTTAACTTACTTACTTAAGTGCTACTTAAGAAAGTACTAAAGTAATTAAGACAAGTGCCTACTTACTTGCCTACTTAAGTAAGTACCTAACCTAACTTACTTACTTAAGTACTACTTCATCTCTTCTTCGTGTCACTAGTTCTTTCGAACCAGTGTGGTGAAAGGATTTCAAGTGCGCCTCGAAAAGGCTCCTTTCGTGCACTATGAGTGAGATCAATTCCGGCTCGCCTACTTACTTGCCTACTTAAATAAGTACCTTACTTAACTTACTTACTTAAGTACTACTTAAGAAAGTACTTAAGTAAATAAGACAAGTGCCTACTTATTTGCCTACTTAAGAAAGAACCTAACTAAACTAACTTACTTAAGTACTACTTAAATAAGTACTTAAGTAAGTAAGACAAGTATCTATTAACTTGCCTACCTACCTACTGATTGCCTACTTACTTGCCCACTTACTTGCCTATTTACTAGCCTACTTACTCTCCTACTTACTTGCCTAGTTAAGTAAGTACCTTACTTAACTTACTTACTTAAGTACTACTTAAGTAAGTACTACTTAAGTAATTACTACTTAAGAAAGTACTACTTAAGTAGCTACTTAAGTAACTTTTTACTTAAGTTCTACATGAGTAAGTATTACTTAAGTAAGTACTTCAGTAAGTAAAAATTAATAAGTACTTAAGTAAGTACCTTACTTAAGCTACTTATTTGCCTGCTTAAGTAAGTACCTAACTTAACTTTCTTACTTAAGTACTACTGAAGTAAGTAAGGCAAGTGTCTACTTACTTGCCTTCTTAAGTAAGTACCTAACTTAAATTACTTACATAAGTACTCTTTAAATAAGTACATAAGTAAGACAAGTGCCTACTTACTTGCCTACTTAAGTAAGTACCTAACTTATATTACTTACTTAAGTACTACTTTAGTAAGAACCTTACTTAACTTACTTAAGTACTATTTAAGTAAGTTATTAAGTAAGTACTTAAGTAAGTAAGACAAGTGCCTACTTACTTGCCTACTTAAGTAATTACCTTACTTAACTTACTTATTTCAATTCTACTTAAGTAAGTACTTAACTATTACTTAAGTAAGTTCTTAAGTGACTACTTACTTAAGTTAGTACTTAAGTTAGTAACACAAGTGCCTACTTACTTGCCTGCCTACTTACCTACTTATCTACTTACTTACTTGCTTACTTGCCTACTTACTCGCCTATTACTCGCCTATTTACTCGCCTACTTACTTGTCTACTTAAGTAAGTACCTAACTTTACTTACTCATTAAGTAAGTAAGACCAGTGTCTACTTACTTGCCTACTTAAGTAAGTACCTAACTTAACTTACTTACTTAAGTACTACTTAAGAAAGTACTTGAGTAAATAAGACAAGTGCCTACTTATTTGCCTACTTAAGTAAGTACCTAATTAAACTAACTTACTTAAGTACTACTTTAATAAGTACTTAAGTAAGTAAGACAAGTATCTATTAACTTGCCTACCTACCTACTGACTTGCCTACTTACTTGTCCACTTACTCGCCTACTTACTTGCCTACTTACTAGCCTACTTACTCGCCTACTTACTTGCCTACTTAAGTAAGTACCTTACTTAACTTACTTACTTAAGTACTACTTAAGTAAGTTTACTTAAGTAAGTAAGACAAGTGCCTTCTGACTTGCCTACTTAAGTAAATACCTAACTTAACTAACTCAAGTACTACTTAAATAAGTACTTAAGTAAGTAAGACAAGTATCTATTTACTTGCCTACTTACTTGCCCACTTACTCGCCTACTTACTTGCCTACTAACTCGCCTACTTACTTGCCTACTTACTAGCCTACTTACTTGTCTACTTAAGTAAGTACCTTACTTAACTTACTTACTTAAGTACTACTTAAGAAAGTAAGTAAGACAAGAGTCTACTTACTTACTTAAGTAAGTAAGACAAGTGTCTACTTACTTGCCTAAGTTACCTTACTTAAGTAAGTAAGACAAGTGCCTACTTATTTGCTACTTAAGTACCTAATTTAACTTACTTAAGTACTACTTAAGTAAGTACTTAAGTACTTTTTAAGTAAGCACTTAAGTACTACTTAAATAAGCCCTTAAGTACTACTTCAGTAAGTTCTTAAGTAACAACTTACTTAAGTACTACTCAAGTACCCACCTACTCGACCACCAACTCGCCCACCTACTCTACCTTCAACTCGCCCACCAACTCACCCACCAACTCACCCACCTACTCGCCCACCAACTCGCCCACCTACTCACCCACCAACTCGCCCACCTACTCGCCCACTAACTCACCCACCAACTCGCCCACCAACTCGCCTACCAACTCGCCCACCTACTCGCCCACCAACTCACCTTCCTACTCGACCACCAACTCGCCCACCTACTCACCCACCAACTCGCCCACCAACTTGCCCATATACTCGCCCACGTACTCGCCCACCAACTCGTCCCCCTACTCGCCCACCAACTCGCCCACCTACCCAACCACCTACTCGCCCACCAAGTCACCCACCTACTTGCCCACCTACTCACCCAACAATTCGTCCACCAACTCGCCCACCTACTCGCCTACCAACTCGCCCACCTACTCGCCCACCAACTTGCCTACCTACTCGCCCACCTTCTCGCCCCCCAAGTCACCCACCTACTCGCCCACCTACTCGCCCACCAACGCGCCCACCTACTCGCCCACCTACTTGCCCAACAACTCGTCCACCAACTCGCCCACCTACTCGCCTACCAACTCGCCCACCAACTCGCCTACCAACTCGCCCACCTACTCACACACCAACTCGCCCACCAACTTGCCCATATACTCGCCCACGTACTCGCCCACCAACTCGTCCACCTACTCGCCCACCTACTCACTCACCTACTCGCCCACCAACTCGCCCACCAACTCACCCACCAAAACGCCCACCTACTCGCCCACCACCTTGCCCACCTACTCGCCCACCTACTCGCCCACCAAGTCGCCCACCTACTCGCCCAACAACTCGTCCACCAACTCGCCCAACTACTCGTCCACCAACTCGCCCAACTACTCGCCTACCAACTCGCCCACCTACTCGCCCACCAACTCGCCTACCTACTCGCCCACCAACTTGCCTATATACTCGCCCACGTACTTGCCCACCAACTCGCCAATCAACTCGCCCACCAACTCGCCCACCAACTCGCCCACCTACTCGCCCACCAACTCGCCCACCTACTCACCCACCAACTCGCCCACCAACTTGCCCATATACTCGCCCACGTACTCGCCCACCAACTCGTCCCCCTACTCGCCTACCAACTCGCCCACCAACTCGCCCACCTACTCAACCACCTACTCGCCCACCAACTTGCCCACCAAGTCGCCCACCTACTCGCCCACCTACTCGCCCAACAACTCGTCCACCAACTCGCCCAACTACTCGCCTACCAACTCGCCCACCTACTCGCCCACCAACTCGCCTACCTACTCGCCCACCAACTTGCCTATATACTCGCCCACGTACTTGCCCACCAACTCGCCCACCAACTCGCCAATCAACTCGCCCACCTACTCGCCCACGTACTCGCCCACCAGCTCGCCCACCTACTCGCCCACTACTCACTCACCTACCTACATGCCAGTACTCACTTTCAGCTCTCGACGATCACATTCTTCAAGTTTCAAGTATCTACGTTCAGCGGTTTGGCCTGTAAATTGTCTGTCAGTCAGTCAAATCCGAGCCTCTTATACATGTTGTTTCATGCGCGTATTGACAATAAAGCCAATAGCCATCTCATTTGCATACATAAATAAATTTATCTATAACGGACGTACTATCTAACAGTATTAGGGTGTGAATATTACTTTATTCAGTCATGTTTCGTAAAATCGTTTCGCGAGGCGGTGCGCGCCAGCGCGACGCGGCCTCCCCGTCCCGTAGTCAGATGGGTACTGAGGTCCAGAGCGGTGCACGCCTACTTTTATTGCAAAATTACGTTAAATAATTCGTAGTCGCAAGAAAAAATACTGTATCAAAAAAAGCTTACCGAGCTATTTAAATATATTTTTTTCCCTAGCGAATGGTATAAAAATAAATTATATATATAATGCCGTTCAGGAGGAGATACGAAAAAACCATCCAGAAACAGCTTTGTTTTGAGATTTTTTTATTAATATTAAATAAGCGAATATAATAAATGTTTCTCTGATATTTTCAAGATAAAAGACCAAATAATATTATAATATTTTTTTTTAATTTTTATTATCACCCCTTGACGCTGTTTAAACCTGAGTATTTTGGCCTATATTCCAGATTACAATGTAGCGACTGCCATAGTTAAGCCTTAACGGTTGTTTGACAAGCATGACGTCAAAAAAATACTTAGGTACTTTGGTATAGGGGATTCCAAATGAATTTTCCTTGAATATGGTGATTTGTTTTTTTATGGGGGAACGTGTCACTTTATAAAATATAAATATGAGAATAGTATAATAGTATGAGTAAGTAGTAGTAGCATTAGGTTCGCATGTGTACTTGTTTTCACTTAGTACAATATAGTTTTTTGTACGCCAAGCAAGCCATTTTATACGAGACTTTCATCAGGTTTAATTTAAGTCGGCAGATATTTAAATCGAGAAAATGGGCTTCAGGAACAAGGTATACGCATTATTTTTCACTTTTATTGCGAGAAATTCAGCAAATTTAATCTGAAATGAGCGCACATTTAGTATTTTAAAAAAGAACCCATTCAATGTTACCACGGTATTCGAATTTCGAAAATAGTTATGTTTAGGTCCCTCATAATACCCCGATCTAAGGGTTATTATGAATAAAAAAAAGGTTCTCAACTTTCGGCTTGAAACCTTTTACAAAATAAACCTCTTTGAACAGATTTCATAAGCAATTGTTTTTTTCCCTAGGGCCTTAAATGCAGTTTTACTCCCCCTGTACAAAGGATAAAATTAAACATTCCGAGCATGATAAGTGAAAAAGAACTATTCCATCTTTTTACTGTTTAATCTTCTTACAGGCACTAGGTCAAGTAGGGTTATAGTAAATGGACTTTTCAACTAATGCCGGTAGAGTAGGTTACTCTCGACTCAGTATTTATTTGTGGAAAGGATTTCAAAGGAAATCTACTTCGAAATGATGTCATTGGATCTACAAGCTCATGTACTTCAAACCTTGGATGAAAGTGGGCGTAGAGCTTGGTAGAGCCTTGAAATTTCGAAGGTAGGTACATTCGTTAGTGTACTAAGAAAGGAATTTCGCTTGTATTGTGAGAGGGAGGAGTATCTATATTTTTGAATACTTAAATGGTTAAAGCATAGACCAATATACCATATCTATGGTTAAAGTAAGGACAGTGTACTAAGAAAGGAATTTCGCTTGTATTTTGAGAGGGAGGAGTATCTATATTTTTGAATACTTAAATGGTTAAAGCATAGACCAATATACCATATTTATGGTTAAAGTAAGGACAGTGGTACTAAGAAAGGAATTTCGCTTGTATTGTGAGAGGGAGGAGTATCTATATTTTTGAATACTTAAAATGGTTAAAGCAAGGAAAGTGTGCTAAGAAAGGAATTTCGCTTGTATTGTGAGTATCTATATTTTTGATTACTTAAAATGGTTAAAGCATAGACCAATATACCATATTTATGGTTAAAGTAAGGACAGTGTGCTAAGAAAGGAATTTTGCTTGTATTGTGAGTATCTATATTTTTGATTACTTAAAATGGTTAAAGCATAGACCAATATACCATATTTATGGTTAAAGTAAGGACAGTGTACTAAGAAAGGAATTTCGCTTGTATTGTGAGAGGGAGGAGTATCTATATTTTTGAATACTTAAAATGGTTAAAGCAAGGACAGTGTGCTAAGAAAGGAATTTCGCTTGTATTGTGAGTATCTATATTTTTGATTACTTAAAATGGTTAAAGCATAGACCAATATACCATATTTATGGTTAAAGTAAGGACAGTGTACTAAGAAAGGAATTTCGCTTGTATTGTGAGTATATATATTTTTGAATACTTAAAATGGTTAAAGTTAAAGGTTAAGGATAAAGAATTGTATTGAAAACTTTCCTTGCTAACAGTACTAGAACTCTTCAGATGCAATTTGGGAATAAAAATATTATTCATTTTTCAGTACTAAAAATTTTGCATTTTTTATAATATTTCAATAAAGTGGTGCTATGAATGTTACAACAATCTTACGAAATGTTTTAATATATTTTTAGTTTTGATATGTTTAACCAAAGTTTACAATCACATGGAATCTGTGAAAAAGACTCAATATCCTGTATTCTATTGCCAATGGTCTGTGGTTTTTGAAAGCAGTTTGCAATTCGCACTATATTGGAACTTGCGGTTTTGGTTAACATGTGTGAATATAGTGTTACCTGCCTGTTATACGATACCGTTAAACAATAATGCAACTTTGTAGTGTGATATCATTATCAATATTCTAACTCAAAACCTTTCGAGTTAGTGTAGTGCAGTGTAGGTACTATATTTAATAAATAGTGAAATGTAGTTACAGTGATAGTGCTACTTATAAAGAACACATTAACGGTGTGTCTTCCCCTTAATTACAGACTGTAAGAAATGTGCTATTGGACACTTTCTTGATATCTGTATTTATAAAACTAAGTTAGAGTTAAATTACTCATTAGACCTACTTTGGCTAGATTGTAATAGTATTAGTATTATTGTAAAAAATAATTAATGCGCACTAAAAACATAAAAAAAAAAAAAATATCAATGTTCGGTTAGTTTTTGTTATATTTATTCATTGATTTAAATTTTACTGCAGTTAACTTTACTTAATTTTTATTGCTACCGTTGTATATGTCGCAGGCATTTTGTATAACTCAGCATTTTACAAACGACGTCGTCTGTTTACAAACGCTCGCTGTTTTGTAATATGCCGTAGGAAAATTGACAACTCGTTGAAATTGTAGGGTGACCATCATAAAAAATTATGAAGCACTTATTTGCCTTTGATGATTTTCTGTCATGAGGCTGTGCACGCTCGATATAGAAAAAATATAGAAATTTTAAATATGCTTACTTTTTGTTTGGCGGTTGTTGTGCTTTGATAGTACCAGATTCCATGGACACCTTAGTGTCTTTTATCTCATTTCACAAATGGCGTTTGAATTGTCCATCAATGTTGTGGAATTTTATAAAATGCCGAGGCAATTTACAATTTGCCTTCAGCACATTACCAAACAGCGAGCGTTTGTAAACGGACAACGCCGCCGTTTGTAAAATGCCGAGTTATACAAAATGCCTGCGACCTATACAACGGCTACTTTGTAGTAACGAATGAAGTAATTAACGTAATCAATCATACAACACAGCTTCACTTAGTTCTCATGGCCTTAGCGTTAAGTAGACCACGTCGGGTAGCGACTCGGAAACTCGCTGACTCAGAGTGTCTAAAAGTGAGCATCGAGCTATTAGGCTGCACAAAGCCTAATTTTTCATTACATTGTCGTACAATTTAATGAAAAATAATAGAAAATAAAGGTTTTACAAAAACATATCTACCGACGGTACTAACCGACTTCATTCGGACTGTTCTAGTCACCGTAGGCACCACTGACAAGTCACAGGGAAGCAAAATATGCAATTTTGATCACTTCAATGACTTTTTTTCAGTTATTTTGATTTAACAACTAAACTACTGAACCGATTTTGATAAAATTGTTGAGAATTTGAGGTAACAAACGAAAAAAAAAACATTCAACCGAATTGAGAACCTCCTCTTTTTATGAAGTCGGTTGAAAATAGCGTTGCATTTTGACGTTGGAAGGCGTACCCTGCAGGATGCCGTCTAGATGGGTACCAAGACAGTGTCAGATATTCTGCCGCAAAGCAGTAATGTGTAAGCGTTACTATGTTTGAAGTTTGTTTTTGGGCACTGTATAGTAGCTTGCAAAATTACCGCTAGTAGGTTGCTAACACTCTATAACTTGGCTGAAGTGGCCAAAATTTGGATGATGTATATCCAAATTTTGGCCACTTCACCCATTAGTAGGTATACAAAATTAAACCCTTTTTTTATTTTTAATGCTAAAAGCATGTTTTTGTGTAATTAGGTCGAAATAATTAAATAACATAAAATCCTTGGTTATTGTTATAACCACCTTTGACTTAAGATAATAATTAACTACAGTACTAATTGCTAGTAAATAAAATACAAAGTAATTGAATCAATTAATTAAATTAATTAACTTATGAAGATTAAATAATAACCTTGATAAAAATAAATTTATTAAGTAGGTATATATTTTTATAGTACCTACACGTTTACACTTCTTGACAATCATACCCAAGATTTAAGTCTCTTCGTTTAGTGGTTTGAGCTGTACGGTGTCTATCAGTCAGTCAGGACTAAGCCTTTTATACTCGGTCAAATTTTAATCACCTTAAAAAAAAAATACGCATTTTCAGTTGCCGTTACTGAACACATATACGGCAAAAAAACTTGAAAAAATTAGTCGGGTTTTTGTCAAAATAAATTTGATTAAAATTGGATAACTGTTACCGTTAGTCGTTTTCCTATGGATTTGCATCAGGCGGTACCTTTTATTGATAATAATTTAAGTTTTATTCATCGTTTGGCAACCCCGGGTACCTAGCTCGAGCCAGCCCGAAAAACCTCGGCTCGGGCGCCGCACTCGCGCCGCTGTCACTCTGCCATTTTGTAGAAATCCAAAATTCTGACTGCACAGATGCAACGTAGTACCCCGTCGTCCTCGCCCATTTAATTTTTTTTGGTAATTAAAAATTGGTGGTGTATACTGGGTGTCCCACAACCAATTTCTCATTTGAGTTCAAGTCCAAGTCAAAGTTTGAATAAGCGATTTCTTGAAAATCTTTGAATGCAGAATATAAGAACTTACGCTTATAAGAAGATTAGGGTAAACCCGGGTTAGGTATCCTAGAACTAAGAATTTTATTATTATTATTTATTTATTTAACTATACATATGCCCCTTCAGTGCCCCTTTTCATAAAAACCTTACTTTCGAAAATCAAATAACCGTATGTAAAGTTTACAGCATATTATTTTATAGGTCGCAACTACGAAGTAAGTAAGTAAGAAGTAGGGTCGGTTCTGTAATTGTCTTTACACCCAGCTTACACCGGTGTACTCCTGTGATTAAACCACTGGTGGTTTATATTATGTGTATATCTTAAGTGGTTTAATCACAACAGTAGTTTACTCACACATACACAATCATGATGTGTTTGTGTGAGTGGTTTAATCACAGGAGAACACCGGCGTAAGCTGCCTAGCTTACGCCGGTGTTCTCCTGTGACGCCTGTCAAGATCATTATAAAGCCGACTGTACATACATACTAAGTAATATGAGTTATATTAATTAATTTATAAGATAATAAATAAACATAGTGTCTCGCGGCCATGGGACATGCATTGCAAGTTCCTTAAAAATGTACTACCTTGGCTGCAACATATAACTATAAAGGCATTTTTTTCGGGTCATTCCCGGTCGGTAACACTTTGTCGCCCCACTATTGACGATGGGGAAAAAAAAGACCCACTCGTTCACAGTGTTGACGAACGCAACCCTTTATTTCCCGATCGTACACAACTAGTACAAGAGTCAGAATATTAAAAAAAAAAAATTTACATTTCACTCAACGCCATCTAGCCCCAAACTAAGCAGAGCTTGTACTATGGGACCCAGATAACTGATACAATACTCAAACACTTTTTTTTTGTAAATACATAGAAAACACCCAGATTCAAAACAAACACCGATGTTCATCACACAAATGTTTGTCTTGAAGCGGGAATCGAACCCGTGACACCGGGCGTGGCAGTCCAATACATTTGCCATTTGACTATCCGTGTCGTCAAAAAAATATATGAAATGGATTTCAATGAAAGTGTGATAAAGGTTATAGCTCAGTTTTTTAGGAGGAGGACGTGGTGGCCGAGTGGATGAGGCAAGGACCTTGCGATCTGATGGTCGCGGGTTCGAATCCCGGTGGCAGTCATACGTAAATGGGTTTTGTTCGGTCGAAAAAATCTATGTACATGCATCCCACGTTCTCGCAACGGTGAAGGAAAACATCGGCATGTCGTAAAACCAAAAGTTCGAAAACATGTGTCGAGTGCACACGAAAGCCTCTTCGAGGCGCACTTGAATTCCTTTCACCACACTGGTTCGAAAGAACTGACACGATAAGAAGAAGAATTTGACATTTGCTAAATTTGTATCATCTTTCATTGAAATTCGTTTTACATTCTGACTCTTGTCTAGGTGTATAAGATCAGGAATGAAAAGTTGCAATCGTCAACACTGAACTCGTGGTGCTTTTTTCCCCGCTCGTCAACAACGAGATGTTACCAACCGGGAATGACCCTGATGTAATTATATAAGGTTCGGCCCTAAATACACAATAAAGCACTAGTATCGGCATGGGTATCGGGTACTTCAATTAAATTTGAGTATTAATTACTCACATTTACATATAAATTGATATCGTATAATTTAAGTGGAATACGAATTATTTTGAAGTTGACAAGGACCGATAATTTAATTGAACTTAAATCCAAAATTGTGCCATTTAGTAATAGCCGCCAATTTTGATTATTTTCAACCGAATTTAAAAATAGGGAAGGTTCTTAACTCGACTTTTTTTTCATGTTTATTGCCTCAGAACTTTGTTGTATTTAGATTGATTTGAGAACAAAAATATTTCAGAGTAGTTATTGTAAATATTGTCTAACTATTTTTTGTGTTCTAACTATAATTTTTTGTGTTAATTTTGTAAATATGATTTGTAACTAACATTTTGCTCAAAGTTTTATATAATTTGTAATATTAATTTTATTTCACTAAGTTACTCGCTCAATTACCTCTTGCATGTCGTCTTCACCTATAATTGCAGTGGCACTTGGCCTGTTATGTATCATGTAACCAGAATAATGTATTAGTGTATACTGTGTTGGTGTTCAATGAATAAAATAAAAAAAATAAAAAAAGAGGATATACCTACTTCCAGATTGGTTAATTTCCTAAAAAAAAATCTAAGTAATAAATATGTACATACCTCCTTCAAGTTTACATGATAACTATTCATACGATTTGAAGTATCTTCTGTTTCCTGAATCTACTCGAAAAAAATCAGAGATATTCTGTGAATCGGAAGTAACATTTTCGCCGAAGAGAGCCGAAGACTTTCGCTGCATAGCTATGTTCTCCTATTTGTGCCGTATCACGATTTTTTTTACAATCGCATTCGTATTGAATCCGTTACAACGAAGTCAATAGTTTGACAAAGAAGACGTTTTGAAAAAAAAAACAATTTTATTAGACGTTGATTTTCCCACAAACATGATCAGTTTAGTTTGTGACAAATTCCATACTAATGCGATTGGCTAAGATTTTCGTGATAAGGGCTACTGATGTGTACTTATTGTATATTGTGGTCACGTTGATTAATTTTATAAAATTGTTAGTATTAGCCGTGGTATTAGTTCCAAACCAAAGGAAACCATTAAAACCCTTCCCCAAACTTACTGTTCTCGACAAAAGTTTGAGAATTAGGTACCTTTATTAACCATATAATATATAGGGTATGATTATTATCAGGCAAAAATTGGCATTCAAAGTATAAGCACTGAGAACTTTCATAATGCTGCTGACTCTACTTCAGAGGTACGATAAACAGCGGTGGTAAAATTGGCAAATACCTATTTTATAGCGGTGGCAAATTCCTACAACTTATAATGCGGTGGCAAATCCCTACAACATTTAATGCGATGGCAAATCCCTAAAACTTTTAATGCGATGGCAAATCCCTATAACTTTCAATGCGGTGACGAACCCCTGCAGTAGCTAATCCGAACTAACATATTATTTCCTCAATTAGGTGGGTACTAGATACCTTAATGATAATGCTATTAAATCGATAAGGAAAAGAGTTCAACGCGCTTTTTTGTACACCACTTTTTTCATATTCTTAAGATGAGATAATAAAATTAAATTTATTGATGATTAGATTTATTGATCCATAAAGTTCTAACAAGGAAGTTGTTAGAACTTTTAGCGCCAAAAATTTTGATTGTTTTTTTTTTCAAATATATATTTAAGGACATTTGGGTTCTTGAGACAAATCTAACGATACATTCATTGTCGAAATCCATCCAACCGTTAAGAAGATACGAGGTAACAAAAAAATTTCAATACATACATAAGTATACAAGGTACGCGCGAAAAACATAACCCTTCCTTGGCAGTCGGGTAAAAAGAATATCATGGTTTATAATATTGTTCATTCATAATGTTCATACTATGTGCTAATAATAAGTAACAAAAGAAACGAAGCGACGCGTGATCAGGGCTGGCATCTAGTCCAAAGAATAAGCCTTGCAATACAAAGAGGCAATGCAGCCAGTATCCTCAGCACGCTGCCATCGGGTATCGAGTTGGAGCAGTTGAGCTACCTATACGTTTGCGACGGTATATGATTGACCCAATTGTATCCTTTTGAACATTTTGTAAAATATATTGTAGTAGTTAATTTATGCTGTAGTACAATAACAAAACAGTAATATATAAGTAAAAATGGACATATACGAGTATATAGTAGTCATTAATTGATTTTGTATACTTATCAGTTAATTACATTTACAAGTCATAAGTTATAAATAATTTCATACATTTACGAGCACAATGAACAATTTATCACTGGCCAGCATTGTTATTCCTATGTTAATTTATATTATTAAGACAATTTAGAAAAAAGGTTTTACCCAACTTCTAGAAATAAAATTTATGTAACTCTAAGGTTTAAACTCACTATTCTTTTCAGGCTTCTTCTTCACGATGACTCCTCCATTCTTCTCCACGACCTGGCTGGTGGAAACTCCATTCAACTCCTTCATGATGCACGAAAAAGTTTTTATAAAAAGGAAGTTAAAACTCGCGAATTCCCGCGCTTTTAAACGTCAATCTGACAGCTATGGCAATGGTTATCAGAGCGAATAGCCTCCTTCTGCGGTCAAGGTGATAGAACGTGATTTTAACCACAAGACCTTAAAAAACAGGTCTGTTCCCGCGGACAGTCGGTACTGGAATGATCAGAGTGGGGGGAAATCACTTATATTTATACAAAAAATACATTTCAACCCGAGTATTATAAGTTTCATAAACACAAAACGCATGTTGCATACGTAAACGGTTTAAACCATTAGATGCACCGGAAAATGTATTACAAAATATTTTCTTTTATTGCGACATAATTATGTTTTTTCAGCATTAGAGGTAATAATTGGGTAATATTCTTGATGATCTTTGAACTTGTATGTTGTTGTATAGATAAACCTATATGGCGGTGCGTATGTTCTCCGTGCGGTCACGCAAAAATTCGCTGATTCCTGATTTCAGTCCTATTTAGATAAAAAAACGGCATGGAAACACAGTCCTCAACTTGCGATATAGATCGTTGTTACAGAAGTATTAGGTTATAGAAACACAATATAGTATATAGAAAATACGTAAAAAAAAAGAGCCACATTGGCTAACTTCTAGTTCATTTTGGTCCGAAGCTAAATTTCGAAAAAGAGAAGTAACAGGGTTAGAAAAATATTATAGGTATCTTAAAACTACTAGGCTTTTTCATTGTTAGTAAAATTTCATCGAAAAAAGTAACTAACATTATTTGAAAATGGAGATATTTCATTTTTATCGACAGGGTGTTTAAAAATTTCTGTCCTATATACCGCATCCATTTTGGTTCGATACTGTCCATCTTGGTGTTCTATAGAAACACCGTTATTCATCTATGGTCGTAGGTTTGAATCTCAGTATTTAGTGACAACTCTGTCCTAAGACATCGGATGACTATGGCCATCGTCAATTGTCGAATAATAAAAAAAACAGGGAAGCCATTCAATGTTACCACGATATCTGAAATTCGTAAACATCTATGTTAAGGTTCCTCACAATACCCATAATCTATGGGTATTATGAAAGACCGAAATTTGAAATTGAAAAAAAATCGCACTTCCGAAATTATACCTATCATATTACAAACTGAACCTCTGAACTTTTATAATAATAAATTACTTTTCTGTCCTAGAGCCTAAAATTTAGTTTTTCTCCCTCTACAGCGTGCAGGAAGTTGAACTTTACAAGCATGAGAAGAGAAAAAGTTATTATCTGAAACGCGAAAAATTATTAGGTCTACTTGATAATGTACTAAAAAATAACAGTTTATATACTAGAGTAAAAACGTGAGTAAGTCACGTGTTGAACACAATATAAAATCACTTGGTGATAAATTAAGTTTATTTTCCTCATTATGTAATTTTATTTAATATCTTAATATCTTGTTGTTGACATAATATTATTAAATAATATTATAATAATTTTGGAATATAAGCCTACAGGCCGCCGAACGATATGCCACGAATAATCACGGCATTTAATGGACAGTCATGCGTGTATCGCGGGTTCGATTCCCACTTCAGATAACCGTTTGTGTGATTGCAACTTCGTTTGCGTTGCGAAATGACAAAATTCCTTACACTACTTGACGGACATACCCTCCAAATTTGAAGTCTCTACATCTACTGGTTTAGCATGTGCATTGTCTGTCAGTCACTCAGAAGCTTTTTATATACGATGATTGATAGTTATGTAAAATAATCATACGACATGCCACGGATAATCAAGTGGCAAAATTGGACTGTAATGCTGGTGTCGTGGGCTCGATTCCCACTTCCGGTAACCATTTGTGTGATGAACGTCGGTGTTTGTCCTGATTCTAAGTGTTTTCCTTTCTATGAATTTATTACATGGCTATAAGTTGCTCACTTTTATAAATAACAATAAAAATATTCATTACTTCAATCATCATCAACTCTGAAACTGTAAAGTTAAGAGAAACATGAAAATTGACACGTAAAGCGCTATTATATCATTTATACTCGATGAATTTTTCATTCAGGAAAAATAAATTAGAGACGAAAAAAAATATATTTTGCAATACAATCTCTTTTTGCAAAAAAAAAAACTTCCTTTCTTACCCCGATGTACCTTAATTAAAATTTGTGGCGTAAACACATTGCTATATAGAAGCGTGAAGAGGAGCACTGTGATAATGAATTGGTTTGTGCTTGTTCATGATTAAAAGAAACTTGTGTGTTTTTCGTCAAATCACCCAGAACATGGAAAAATATATGACTGTAAAAGGTAAAACTTGTATAAGGAAAACCGCAATTATTAAAATCATAACAAATTAATAATGAATGGAATAATTTTACAATAAATCATGTCTTGACTAAAGAAAGTAGTCATTTTGAAATTATATTTCTATATATTTATTTAAATTAATTATTTTTTTATTACAACATAAGCAAACAACTACAATCTATATTACAAAATTAACAAAAAGAAACAATTGGGCCACCCATAGACCGTTGCAAACGATCTATAGATAGCTCAACTGCTCCAACTCGATACCCGATGACAGCTCGACGAGGATACTGGCTGCATTGCCTCTTTGTATTGCAAGGCTTAGATAGCTTAAATATTTAATTAAAAAAGATTACATGAGAAATTACATTTAAATAAATACATTATGCAATAAAATACGATAACACTTCGACATTATTTTGAAAATTTTGACATAGCGATTATTTTAGTACAGGCGACTATGCAAGGGAACATACAAAACCAGAAATTACACTCGAGAAATATAGCCCTCGTTTCCGCAGTCGGGTAAGACGACCTCAAATCATTCGCTCTACCGGTCAGGTCAACAGACAGACTATTCCCTATTATATAATATAATTGACCGTGAAAACATAACAATATTAAAAAAGTGATTGTATAAAGCAATGACTGAGCATTTCGGCCAAGCTCAATGCTAAATTTCGCGGTCAATTAGCTTAAAAAATGATAACACTCAATTCAATTAATTTCAATTTAATTCAATTCAATTCTTTATTTTACAAACTTATACTAACATTACAGATTCCTCCAATACGTTAAATAAGCAATTTACAACAAAAAATATAAGATACATAATACACGAAATACAATGCAGGTAGTTTTAAAGGGTAAAAAATAAGATTTTCACACCACCTGCTCGACAATGTCCAATTACATATCATGCTATCATCAAGGTAAAGCATAGCATTACCTCTCTAGGGAGGTAATGTTGTATGAAACTCCCAAGGGTTGTAATGTGATTTGAATTTGGAACGTCAACTTCGTGTGGAAACTCGTGGAAAACTCTAAGTAATAGAACGCCTATATGGCATTGTAAAAAGGTTTGTTCGAAAATCGAACTGGCCACCATAAGCAGCAAAAAGGCGCGACTTCAATGATTGTGAAACAAAAGACGGTGTTCGCTGCTGCCGCCCTGGCTTTTTGTTGCCTCGCAGAAGGTGTGAAAAGTAGAGTATGCTCCTCTGGGATAAAGCCTGTCTTCGTCTTGGGTAGCTTGAACCCCTCGCGTCACTCAGGACTCTACATAACTCCCTCGCTTCGCTCAGGAGTTAACTGAGTCCCTCGTTAGCTCAGGGTTCAATATGCCACCCGCGACATAAGACACTGCTTTATCCCCTTAGTGCATAATCTACTATTACTACTATTTACATACTATACAGAGTATAAACAAAAAACACATATTAAAAATAAACAAATTGTACAAGTGGGTATCTAAACAAAATTGTGTACCCTAAGGGATAACACATAACTCTCATTCAGAATAAATATAATAAATATACACGGTCAATTTTTAATCACCAGAAGAAAACACATGGTCAGTTGCCGTTACTGAACACAGATATGGCAAAAAAACTTGAAAAAATTAAGTCAATATTTTGTCAATTTGTTAAAAATTTAAAATGAATAACTGTTACCGTAAGTCGTTTTCCTATGGATTTGCATCAGGCGGTACCCTATATTGATAATAACTTAAGAATATTCATCGTTTGGCAAACCCGGGTACCTAGCTCGAGCCAGTCCGCAAAAGCTCGGCTCGGTCACTGCACTCGCGCTGCTGTCAAACTGTCATTTGAAATGATGAAATTATGAAATAGTAAGTATTTTCTAAGTAGATACTTACCAATACTTATTCGAGTATAGGTAAGTATTTTTTTTTTACATTTTTTTTTATTACAGCATAAGCTAACTACTACAATCTATATATATTACAAAATTTACAAAAGGAAATAATTGGGCCACCCATAGACCGTTGCAAACAATCTATAGGTAGCTCAACTGCTCCAACTCGATACCCGATGGCAGCGTGCGGAGGATACTGGCTGCATTGCCTCTTTGTATAGCAAGGCTTATTCTTTGGCCCAGATAGCTGCCAGCCCTCTGATCACGCGTCTTATATAAAGTATATATATATATATATATAAATATATGTAAATAAATATATATATATATACTTTACATTATATAACTATATATAGTCTTATAAGTAAGTAATTTATATACTTACGTTATATCTTATATAAGGTAAGTATTTTTATCAAAGGGGTAAAACTTTACGTCCCGTTATTTTTGTACACAGAACTAGTGAGGCAATTTTATTCTCATTTGTTAGTTACAATTACTAACTAAAGTTTTGGCGGGAACATGAAAAATGGCGCATTGGCGCCATTAAATTAATTGACAAAACTTGTATAACTTTGAGTGTATAAGTGTAAAAACGGTGGTTTTTTATCCATTATGTGCTCGTGAACGTGTATGAGTGTTGGTGAATAGTGTAATGCTGTAAAACGTGACTTTTCGTGTTGCCTCCAAAACTCCATAGAAGCCTCTAGTAAAGTCGCAACCACCACTACTTTACAGGGGCATGACTTGACTTATCGACTGACTTATGACAAAATAATCTCTCCAATTACTTGACACTGGCTATATACCTTTGATGTGAAGCCAAAACCGAAGAATTTAGGTTCTTCGAAAAAAAAAATAAAAAAATTTTTTACTAACTAATGAGACAAAAAGTCTTACTTGTTCTGTGTAAGAACTACAGTTACAGAACTAGTAGGAATGAACGAGTTTTAATACTAACAATATTTTTTTTATAATAAGTAAGTATTAGGTACAATATGATAACAATTATTTACCTATAGGGTTTGGAGGCTCTTACCAATTTGGCTAAACCTGTGTAGAAGAGTATTCTCAGTCAATTTATATCTTTAAAAAAATGTACAAATCTTCTTCTTCTTCGTATCGTGTCACTAGTTCCTTCGAACCAGTGTAGTGAAAGGATTTCAAGTGCGCCTCGAAGAGGCTCCTTTCGTGTTGTATCCTTTAATGTAAAAATACAACATGGCGAGTTTAAAAGCTAGCGTGTGAGCGAGTTAGCTTTTGGGAAGGATTGTCAAAAAGCAGATTGTAAAAAAGTCGATGACACTGGGCGAGTTTATACGCTCCAAGCGAACTCGCTGGCTTGGAGCGTTTAAAAAAGCTGTGTGTCATTGACGCTTAAATAAATGTACAAAGGCGAGAAAGCGGCGCGAGGGATTCAGGGTCTTAAAGTTCCCCCCGGTTATTCCCCAGAGGTTTCCCTCAGAGTTTTCCCCCAGAGTAAGGAAACTTTTCCCGTGACTTTATCACGGATTGAATCCTTCATTTTTAATAATATAAGAATAAATAACATGTTTTGTTGGGCGGTACAACTTTGTTACAATTTTTTTTAATAATTGTTTCATATTTAACAACATTATCAACGCAAATGAAATATTTTTCTCCCATTCATTAACTATATAAATTCTAAAAAAGTCGATTTGTATTTAATGGGAGTTATTTGCCCCGCTTTGAGGCGTTAATGCGATAACAACGAATTTTTTCGTTAATAATGATAGAGATTTATGAATGAAAGTTGCGTAGTTTTTTATGATTATTGCTTTGCGTTATAACAATTATAAGTAATTTACACGATTACTTATCTCAAAGTGCGTAGGAGCGCACAGGGCAAGTTCTTAAAGAAAACGCCTGCAGCGCACAGGGCACTAATTACACGAAACGCTTCGAGCCATTTTGAGCCACTCCGTAACCCTAGTTCCTATTGAGATAAATTTGTGAAATTTAGCATATACAATCTTATACGGGTCCTTATTAAGCCTGCCAAATTCAGTAACGTAGCTTGAATGGATCCGGAGATATAAGCTGGTGAAAATGCTTAAAATTGGCACTGATTCACTGACTCACTGATTCACTCATCTACTGACAGATCATCAAAACCTATAGGCCACTTCCCTTGGTCCCAGCACCATGAAATTTGGCATGAAGGTGGTGTGTTGTATGACTACCAAGACTATAATTATAAAATCGGTCAAGTGTGAGTCGTACTCTTCACAAATCCTGACCAACTTAAATGCGGTTTTATTTCATACATTTTACTTCGCACGAACTGAATTTATAACTTTGTAATGTACTTATTACAACTTAGGGTCTTTCCTTCCTTGTTATGTATGCCAGTGGCCAGTTTCTATAACATAAGTACTTATTTGGATAAGGGTGAAATTACCAAATGTTGACCACCATAGGTGCTTTCCTTCCTAGTCATGTCAGCCAGTGGCCAGTTTTTATGACACAAGAATATAATATAAAAGTTTTTATTGATGCATCCTGACTAAGGTAGAATAGCCAAATGTTGACCACCTTAAGTTCTTTCATTCCTAGTTATGTAAGCCAGTGGCCAGTGGCAAGTTACTTGTATCATAAAAGGTATACATAAAAATGTTTATTTATGCAATCTATTAGGGTAAAATCACCAAATGTTGATGACGTTCCTTCGCTCCTCGTCGTGAGAGCCAGTGGCCAGCTTTTATAATATATGTCATTTTATATATCTAGACCTTAAAAAATAGAAATCCCACCAAATCAATAAATTGTGAAGGGTTGGCAAGTTCTTAAGCAACGATGTACCTAACCTAGTAGTACCTAGTAGATATAAAAATAGTGGAAATAAAGACCTAAATGCAAGTTCAAAAGCGCTTCATTGCGTATTGTAATGATGAACACATTGTACACAATTTATTGTTTTGTGTGGGATTTAAATTTTAATCTTAATACGACAAATTCTTATTTTCCGAGAATGAAAGGATAGTAGATTTTTGCCAAAACTACTTAACTGATTTGGCTGAAATTCGGTAAGAGATGAAAAAGAAAAATAGGCATGAAATAAAAAAAGAAAATGATAAATTACTTTTCTTTCCTCATTTAAACTACTTTCAAACACAAAAAGGTCTTTATAATCTGGGAAACGTGACAGCTCAAAGTATTTTTTTTGTGTTGGAAAGCAGGCTGTCGCAACTACTAACAAGAAAAACTTTGTATGGACCGAGGAAGAATTTTAATGGTGGCTATATATACGTTTCACTCACATCTCCAACCTCTCGCTCTTCTGTCTCACGTCATTCATTCGCGCCATGCCGATCACTTCGCTTTGTTGGTTTCAAAATTTTCTAATGTGATTTATAATTTAATATTGGTGGTTTTCTTACAAAATACTTTCAGTTTTACATAATTTTATGACATTATTGATTGTAATGACTGTGGAATGTAACAATGAAGTACCGAAAGTGTGAGATATGTGGTTTTAAATCGGAAAGAAAAGATGGTGAAAGAAGGTATTTCATGGCAAGATTCCTAGAAATGTTAAAGCTCGGTAAGTAAAACACAAGTAAAATGATACAATGGTAAACAGTGTTTATATCACATCATATTATTTACCTACATTTTATTCGTGGCATGTTTATTTTGGATGGAAAATAGTGCGTAAAATTAAAATATCGATTTATCGATATCGATAAAATAATATTTGTTTCAATGCAGGTGCATGCTACATAATTGTTACACAACATAACTGTTTATAGGGTGGACCCTACCTCAAAAGACTTGGAAGTCTGACAATAAACTTGTAGTTAACACAATTTGATTTAATTATTACTAGAATTTTGAGGCTAACAGCCCAATTGATGTATTGTAAATTGCAGGATTGAAATATGCGAAGGGACATTCGAACGTGATCCAGGATTAGCTGTCGAAGCAGCAGGAGAACTTATAATAATGCGTTCATTTGAGATGTAATGTATTTTTATTTACCAACCTCTGATATTTCCGATTAGTTACTGGTTTTATTTTAATGGTAGATTTCAGACAAAAGTAGAAAGTACCTATGAATCAGTAGCAAAGCAATATATGAATCTGATTTAAAGCCACACAATGATTATTTGAACATAAAATAATTTTGTTCAATAAAACGTTAGAAACCTCGTATTTTATTGAACATGGTATTTTATATTCAAATGAACATGTGTGACTTTAAATCACTACTGATTCAATTAAATTAATTACAACAGGCATCGATACGTAAGCTATCGATTATTTTGGCAGGACGTCACTAGTTTTTTTTCTTCATGTTGGTAAGGCTGATTTGACGATTATATTGTTATCTTGTTGGTAATGGACAGTATCCCTCAGTTTGACATTGACATAGACGTCAATGATCATTGACTTTTTTTTGTTAGGAAGTTCCGTCTCTTAAACGTAGTGGTTATATTCTCTTTGTTGGAAAGATGAATGAAAAAAAAAAACATCTTTGTGACATGTTTTGATTGTGGTTTTGATTAAGTTCTTCTGAAAACTTTGTAAATATTGTGAAATACTTATGTTTCCAAATGAAGTATCTTGCTCTGACTGTAAAATAGAAATAGTCGAGAGACGGTGGACTCAGTTGCTACTAAAATGGGTATGTTATTTCTTAGGGGTGACTTGAAACATTCTCACACCAGCACCTTTTACTAATTTGCACAGGTTGAGGTAAAATCGTCATCTGGTATAATGGTCATCATTGAAAAAACTGGTGTAAATTGGTCATTGCACATATTAGACAAGTGTAACTAACTGACTTTGCAGCTAAATACACAAAAACCCCTGAAAGACCTGTAAGTTTTATTAAACTTACAGGTCTTCTTCTTATTGTGTCACTACTTCCTTCGAACCAGTGTGGTGAAAGGATTTCAAGTGCACCTCAAAGATGCTCCTTTCGTGCACTCGACACATGCTTTCGAACTTTAGGTTCTACGATATGCCGGTTTCCTCACGATGTTTTCCTTCACCGTTGTGAGAACGTGGGATGCATACATAATTTTTTTCGACCGAAAATACCCATTTACGCATGACTGCCACCGGGATTCGAAACCCGCGACCACCAGATCGCAAGGTAAGGGCCTCATCTACTCGGCCAGCCTGTCCTCTTACAGGTAATAATCATGGTTTTACAAAAACATACATCAATCGACTTCAATCGGAATGTTCTAGTGACCGTAGGCACCACTGAAAAGTCACAGGGAAGCAAAATACGCAATTTTGTTCACTTCAACGTCTTTTTATTCAGTTAAAATAACTTTTTTCGAAACTGATTTCGAATCCAAAGTACTCAACCGATTTCCATGAAATTTCTATGGGAACAATCTGGAAGTACCTCATCATTATTAATATGTAATTTAATTAAAAATTAAATACGTAATTTAATTTTTAATTTAATTTGTATTGTAATAATTTTATCTTTAATCCTTAAATAATGGATTTGGTTGTTTAACCGTTTTATTTAAAGTAATTAAATAAATAATTTAAAAAAAAACTATATCATTTAAAATAAAATAAAAAAAATAATTAGTTGATAAACAACCAAGTTCTCCTCCTTTTTGAAGTCGGTTGAAAAAAGCAACAGTTTATGCCACCTAAAAACCTCTAAACGTTTTTGTGGACACAAGTTTCGTCTTCAGCTACTTTAAACTTAAAATTTTTATTATATATTTTATTTTATTTTTATCATTTTGGAAAACTTACAGCTAGATACACGATTGATTACGAACATATAGATGGCCAATTAAAAAATTACACAAATAGGTAAAGGCAAATAGGTATTTAGAATTTTAAAAAAGTAGATGGACTAACACTCATAATTTAGAATTTAGAATTAAAAGAAACTGTCGTTTAATACACGCTTGAGACTAACAGGGGATGTGTTGAAAAGGTCAAAATCAAAAAATATACTTTATAATTTGAACTCACAATACCTTCTTACCCAGATAATAACCTCAATATTGAATGCCCTTTACGGCAGGACATAAAATGGACTCAATAAATTTAAGAAACACATATATTCCAGCAAATAAACAATATTTCATTTAATTTCATTAATAATTAGTAATTATTCAGATAAATAAATGCATTAGCACCGGCAAGGTTGTGAGGAAGCTCAACCCAGAATCCCTTGCGGAGATTATGACCAAGTACAGTAAGGATGTGTCTAGTACTGACTACGACAGGGCCATGCTGTGTACAGACGATATGGAGCCATTCATCAAGTACAAGTACCCTTTATTGAGGCTGCGGTAAGACCTATATTTTTTTAATAAGTATTAAGACTTTCGGACGGTGGACCAAAGCACTCACAGAGTGGAGGCCGAGGGACATGCGGCGGCCTCGGGGCAGACCACCAGCCCGATGGTAGGATGACATCGTTAAGGCAGCTGGACCATCAGTGGATCCGCCTTGCACAAGATCGGCAAGAATGGCGCAATAGAGAAGAGGCCTTTACCCAGCAGTGGGTGTTACCGGCTGAATAGATAGATAGATAGAAGACTTTCATCCCGGGAGGGAAATTTCGAGAGTCACGACGATTTTTTGTTATTTTCGAGACTCAAGACTGATGGTTTCAGTACCGGGAATAACTAGACTTTTGATTGATGAAATCTTAACAATTGTCAGTCTAGAGTAGCCCTTAGTATAATCTTAAACAAGGATAAGACAAGGTGGTATAGTTTTATGACTTTAACCTGCCAAAAAAGGACAAATTAAAAAAAAAACGTATTTTATATACCACCACTGACCTCTATAGAGTACAGATCAGTGTATACCACCCTTCCCTCCACCCTCCTTCTAAGATAGACCTTCTTCTTCACATTTCTCACAACGTCATTAAACCCTATTAATCACCTAGTGGAGCCTTTCATCAAGTACAAGTACCCTTTATTGAGGCTGCGGTAAGACCTTTATTTTTTATGGGTAAATTAACAAAAGCTGGCATGAACAACACATTCACACGTGCACTTGTGTAGTGTCTGTGAATAAGAACGCGGCGTATCCTTATTGTGACTTGTCAAAATTATCATCCTAAATTTGTCAACGTGTAGTGAAATTGTACAAGTGTGAGTACATTGACAGCGCCAGCTTTCGTTGAGAAAACTGTATCTTTGACATTTCATACAACGCCATCTAGCCCCAGCCAAACAATTCATCCAGCGGAGCGGATTGATAAAATCAAGTATGAGTATCCTTTATTGAGGCTGCGGTAATACCTTTTTTAATAGGAATATTAACAAAAGCTGGCATGAACAACACATTCACAGGTGCGCTTGTGAGGCTTGCTTGAGCGCGGCATGTCCCTATTGTTACCTGTCAAAATTATTATCATCCTAAATAAGTGCAGAGAAATTATATTAGTGTGAGTACTTTGACAGCGCCAGCTTTCGTTGATAAAACTGTATTATTGACATTTCATACAGCGTCATCTAGCCCCAGTCAAACCATTCATCCAGTGGAGCCTTTCATCAAGTACGAGTATCCTTTATTGAGGCTGCGGTAAGTCCTCTTTTTAATAGGAATATTAACTAAAGCTGGCATGAACAACTAGCTTGTTCTTTATCAAAGTGTAGTGAAATTGCGTCGATGACACACGGCTTTTTTACAAACTGATTGTTGGCGTATTTAAAAGCTAGCGTGTGAGCGTGTTAGCTTTTGGGAAGGATTGTCAACAAGCAGATTGTAAAAACGCCGATGACACTGGACGACTACACGCTACAAGCAAAGTCACTGGCGTGTAAAAAAGCCGTGTGTCATCGTACTATAAATGTAAGTACTTTGACAGCGCCAGCTTTCGTTGAGCGAACTGTATCATTGACACTTCATACAACGCCATCTAGCCCCAACCAATCAATTCATCCAGTGGAGCTCTTCATCAAGTACAAGTATTCTATATTGAGGCTTCGGTAAAACCTTCTTCTTCATATTTCTCAGAAGGTCATCTAGCCTCAACACTTCATCTAGTGGAGCGCTTTGTCAAGTACAAGTACCTTATATTGAGGCTTCGGTAAGAACGTCTTATTAATATTTTAGATATTTTGCATACAGCTTCTAGCTCCAACCAAGCACTTCATCCAGAGGAACCCTTAATTAAGTACAAGTACCCTATATTGAGGCTTCGGTAAGAACTTCTTAATATTTTGGACATTTCTCATACAGCTTCTAGCTCCAACCAAGCACTTCATCCAGTGGAGCCTTTCATCAAGTACAAGTACCCTATATTGAGGCTTCGGTAAGACGTTCTTCTTCACATTTCTCACAACTTCATCTAGACTCAACACTTCATCCAGTGGAGCCCTTCATAAAGTACAAGTACCCTATATTGAGGTTTCGGTAACACCTTCATTCTGTTCAATTTTTTTGGACATTTCATACTACACCATCTAGCCCTAACTAAAAACTTCATCATCAGAAAGCATATTTTACGTAGGTACCTTTCAGAGGAATCAGATATCCCTAAGCGGATATACATCGCCACAACCATAATACTCTTCCACTGCTGCATGAACACCCAGTCGGGTCTGGTAGACCAGGACATCTGCAGAGAGCTGACGAAGTATGAACAGGAGCTGATTTTAAAGTTCTGTGAAAACCTCTGTAACATGGAGACGACTTTGTATAACGTTGAAACCGCTATAAAAGGTATGTCTAATGCATTAGTAGTATGTAGAATATTACCACCACTGATAGAACCCAGACCTATTTTTGGCTAGGAGAGAAAATGGGTCTTATCTAACCAAGAGGACCCAATGCGTGAAATACGGTTTGATGGATGTCACAATATGTTACAGAAAATTATTTTTCCTCTGTTCTATGCCGGTTTCCTCATATTTTTTTCCTTTACCGTTGTCAGAACACATGCCTACAAAATCATTATTTTTACAGTCTATTACGTCGCTATCTTTGAGTAGCTAAACATGACAAAGGACATTGGGTAAAAATGTAGGGAGCCCAGGTCCCGATTTTTTTTCAAACTGCATGCATGAAACTTTTTTGTGACACTGTACTAACAGCGTAGATTACAAATATATGATATTTATGTTCCAAAGCAGCGGGAATAATAAGTAAATGGCTTTATAAAAATGTAAACAATGGCAAAATAAGTTGAAAAAACTGTGATAAATCTAAAGATTTGTCATATAAGATCTACCAAGCTATGTTTTTAGTCATTGATAGACTCCTTAAATCCTTTAAAGGTAAGTTAATTCAGAAACCAAATAAATATAAATCCAAGTGCATGAAGCGTAAACAAGTTGTTGGGCTACAGCAAATCGTGGTACACTTTTTTACAAATACTTTATTAGTTCACATGTACCTTATTCACAATATTTTTTTATATTTTTATCTCCGAATTCACTGATATACGAAACAAAAGCAATCCATACGTCTTGCGAATTGTTTTATTTTTTAAACAAATAGGTATGGAATGGAAGGTAGTTATTTGTATTGATTTCATATTCTAGCTTCCACAGATAAACTTGAGGTAACAGTAAGAAGATATCTCGCCAATTGTTTCCGACTATCATGTTTACACCATCACTTTTGTACGCCATTTTACCATCGATACTACGATACTTATATCAAACTAATATCTTATGTTTTGGTCATTTTCTAAACCTCGCTGCTCTAGAGACTTTCATGACTGAAAATAATACTTAAAAATATCGAAATGAATTGTCAAATAGGTAAAATAGAATAGAATATAGAATAGAATACATTTATTGATTTGCAACTTAAAAATTACGTACTTAGTTATAGTTACAGATAGTGGTCTATTTGTATTTGAAAATTTTTTTACCTTTATAAATCAAGAATATCATAAAATAACTGCAGGCCAAGACCTGCGATGCCCGATCTCCTTTACAGGATCTATATCAGGATATGATACCTATAATGCCTACCATTACTCTAGGTTTCAGTGTATCTTTAATGAACGAAACATTTTATGTTAATGCAGGTGCATTTGAATCCGTCGGAATAATGAATGACCTAGAAGCTACAGCCAGTGACCAAATTGAAACTTCAGGATCCAGTGATACAATTGCACACGCTTCTTCAAACACGACTAAAGAATCCATAGCTACTTTACCATCGAATGAGACAGTAATCCCTGCAGAAGTCTCCAAATCTGTAAACCTGCCATCATTAAAATTCAATTCTTCAATGGTTCAATTTGTTTTACCATCTATAATGGCAGATACATCAAATTACTCAGACTTAATAACTGATTCTGAAGATATGATGGCTGATGAAGAAGTCACTTCTGGTGAGATAAGCGTATATGCTATGGATACGAAAGAAAAGAAAAAAGATGGGGAAACAACAATAGGTTCAAGTAAAAACCTTAGAAAGGAGGTGGGAGTAAGAGAAAATACTTTATTAGAAGGACACGCCGTTTCTAAGCATAAGATATTTGATCAAACAATTATAAAACCAGCAGAAATAGAGAAAGCAAAGAAGGATAAAGAAATACAGCCAACTAAAGACGATGTTCCGGCAAACTCGATTGAACTAAGTTAGTTTTTTTAACAAGAGTTCTTTCAACTTTGTGTAGTTAAAATTTTACCTGCAGTGAATAAGTATTTTAGATATGGGTTTCCCCAATGGGGTTTTGGATGACGAGCAAAAATTGCAATGACTCGATTCCCAGTTATGTAGTGAATTTAAACGTTTACCTATCATTTTGACGACACTGATAGTCGAGCGGCAAGTGTATTGGACTACCACGCCGGCGTCGCAGGTTCGATTCCCGCTTTAAGATAAACACCTATGTGATGAACATCGGTATTTGTAGTGAGTCTGGGTGTCTCCTATGTTTTTAAAAAAAGTATTTAAGTATTGTATAAAGGTATATTGGCGTTGTGTGAAATATCCATGATATTTATTTGCATATCGAGAATATGATACTATCGCGAACTACGTGACTTCATCTGCAAAGAATTTAGAATTAGTTTATTTACAAAAAAACATAACATAACAGATGATATCCAAATCTTTACATTTTTAAACAGTAATTAAGTACACATCTGCAGAATGTCGAGGTAGAAAGTAGCCTCTGGTTTATTCCAGCTTTTTCAGGACAATCACCACTTAAAACCCTCTAAACACTAAGTTTTAAATCAATAAAATCCCTAGATGTAGCCTGCATTGGTAGCCTATATAAACATAGAACTAATAGTACATATCTCTATCAGAAAAGACCCGATGTCTCTCTGATTGTGCGTGCACTAGATGCAGTGCAACTGGACCGTGCTGCGGAGACCCTGGCAGCACCATGGGGGTCTGCGAACCCAAGAATGATGAGGAGAAGAAGTGGTTCCATTTGTGAGTTTTAAGTGTAGTATTTCTAACAGAAAAGACCGGATAACTCTCTGATTGCGCATGCACCAGACGTAGTACATCTGGGCTTTGCTGCCGAGACCCTGGATGCACCATGGGGGTCTGCGAACCCAAGAGTAATGAGAAGAAGTGGTTCCATTTGTGAGTTTTAAGTGTATTATCTCTAACAGAAAAGACTGGATGTCTCTCTGATTGCGCATGCACCACCACCACTGGATCCCATAAGCTTCGAATTAAAAAAAAACGAATTTGATGGTCAGTACTTTTCACTTGACACTAATAAACCAGTCGGTCTATCAGTCAGTCAAGAAATGTTTTTAATATAGAAAATTAATTTACCCAAGATCTAAAAGACGACAACGACAACGTGGCTTAGTTGGTAGTGACCCTACCTACGAAGCTTGATGTTCCGGGTCCGATCCCCGGCCGGGGCAAATATTTGTGTGACGAACACAAATGTTTGTTCTCGGGTCTTGGATGTTGTGATGTCTTGTATGTGTCCATGCCACCTGCGACACAGGGAATCCTAGTGCAGGAGTCTGCGTGTGTGAATTTTTTTTTTTTTTTTTTTTTAAAAGGCGCTAACAGGACATTTCACAAGGCGTGGTGACGGCAGGTGGAGGAAGGCCTTGACAGAATGGAAACTAGGGAGGGAAAACGCAGCGTTGGGTGATCACCAGCCCGATGGATCGATGACATCCTCAATATTGCAGGCAACACCTGGCTTAGATCCGCACAGCACAGACGAGATTAGCATTTAATGGAGGAGGCCTATGCAGCAGAGGGCTGATATTGGCTGAGGATGATGATAATGAAGGTCTAAAAAAATGTTTTGTTCCAGACGCGGTTTCGGCTCGCGGTTTCCTATGAAGAGCTGGAGGGTCTACTTAATGGTAGTCACCATCATTATGGTGGCCATACTACTAGTGGTGTGCGCCACTATACCTTTCTTAACTTCTAAGAAGCAGCATCAAAAGAAACTGAAGGTTGTGCAGCTCAGTGAAGTCAGGTAAGAGCTAAGTGATGTCAGATAAGGCTGAGTGAAGTTGGGAAGAGCTTAGTGATATTGGGTAAGGGCTTTAGTAATGTCAGTTAAGAGCTTAGTGTTGTGAGGTTAGAGCTTATAAGCTACTATACCTTTCTTAGTTTCTAAGAAGCAGGGTCAAATGTAATCTGAAGGTTTTGAATCTCAATGATGTCAGATAACAGTTTAGTGATATTAGGTTAGAGCTTAACTGAGCTCAAACCTAACATCACTAAGGTAGGGTTTCGGTATTTGTTCGATAAGAGATTAGTGTTGTTAAGCAAGAGCTTGGTGATGGTGACTAATATACTAAAAGTGTGTGCTACTATACCTTTCTTAATAGTGTGTGCTACTATACCTTTCTTAATAGTGTGTGCTACTATACCTTTCTTAATAGTGCGTGCTACTATACCTTTCTTAATAGTGTGTGCTACTATACCTTTCTTAATAGTGTGTGCTACTATACCTTTCTTAATAGTGTGTGCTACTATACCTTTCTTAATAGTGCGTGCTACTATACCTTTCTTAATAGTGTGTGCTACTATACCTTTCTTAATAGTGCGTGCTACTATACCTTTCTTAATAGTGTGTGCTACTATACCTTTCTTAATAGTGTGTGCTACTATACCTTTCTTAATAGTGTGTGCTACTATACCTTTCTTAATAGTGTGTGCTACTATACCTTTCTTAATAGTGTGTGCTACTATACCTTTCTTAATAGTGTGTGCTACTATACCTTTCTTAATAGTGTGTGCTACTATACCTTTCTTAATAGTGTGTGCTACTATACCTTTCTTAATAGTGTGTGCTACTATACCTTTCTTAATAGTGTGTGCTACTATACCTTTCTTAATAGTGTGTGCTACTATACCTTTCTTAATAGTGCGTGCTACTATACCTTTCTTAATAGTGTGTGCTACTATACCTTTCTTAATAGTGTGTGCTACTATACCTTTCTTAATAGTGTGTGCTACTATACCTTTCTTAATAGTGTGTGCTACTATACCTTTCTTAATAGTGTGTGCTACTATACCTTTCTTAATAGTGTGTGCTACTATACCTTTCTTAATAGTGTGTGCTACTATACCTTTCTTAATAGTGTGTGCTACTATACCTTTCTTAATAGTGTGTGCTACTATACCTTTCTTAATAGTGTGTGCTACTATACCTTTCTTAATAGTGCGTGCTACTATACCTTTCTTAATAGTGTGTGCTACTATACCTTTCTTAATAGTGTGTGCTACTATACCTTTCTTAATAGTGTGTGCTACTATACCTTTCTTAATAGTGTGTGCTACTATACCTTTCTTAATAGTGTGTGCTACTATACCTTTCTTAATAGTGTGTGCTACTATACCTTTCTTAATAGTGTGTGCTACTATACCTTTCTTAATAGTGCGTGCTACTATACCTTTCTTAATAGTGCGTGCTACTATACCTTTCTTAATAGTGCGTGCTACTATACCTTTCTTAATAGTGTGTGCTACTATACCTTTCTTAATAGTGTGTGCTACTATACCTTTCTTAATAGTGTGTGCTACTATACCTTTCTTAATAGTGTGTGCTACTATACCTTTCTTAATAGTGTGTGCTACTATACCTTTCTTAATAGTGCGTGCTACTATACCTTTCTTAATAGTGTGTGCTACTATACCTTTCTTAATAGTGTGTGCTACTATACCTTTCTTAATAGTGTGTGCTACTATACCTTTCTTAATAGTGTGTGCTACTATACCTTTCTTAATAGTGTGTGCTACTATACCTTTCTTAATAGTGTGTGCTACTATACCTTTCTTAATAGTGCGTGCTACTATACCTTTCTTAATAGTGTGTGCTACTATACCTTTCTTAATAGTGCGTGCTACTATACCTTTCTTAATAGTGCGTGCTACTATACCTTTCTTAATAGTGTGTGCTACTATACCTTTCTTAATAGTGTGTGCTACTATACCTTTCTTAATAGTGTGTGCTACTATACCTTTCTTAATAGTGTGTGCTACTATACCTTTCTTAATAGTGTGTGCTACTATACCTTTCTTAATAGTGCGTGCTACTATACCTTTCTTAATAGTGTGTGCTACTATACCTTTCTTAATAGTGTGTGCTACTATACCTTTCTTAATAGTGCGTGCTACTATACCTTTCTTAATAGTGTGTGCTACTATACCTTTCTTAATAGTGTGTGCTACTATACCTTTCTTAATAGTGTGTGCTACAATACCTTTATTTTTTTTTTATTTTTATATTGATTCTAAGAAGCAGAGACAATAAAAACTGAAAGTTTAGAAGCTCAGTGATGTCAGGTTGTAGCTTAGTGATGTTAGGTAAAGATAAAGATAAAGATTTTTATTTTGCACGAAACACGGTAGGTTATATGGTGGGTAAAAGAGCTAACTGATGTTAGTTAATATCTAGATCAACGATGTTAGGTGAAGCTTACTGGTATTTTTTTTATTTTCTGACTAGGTTGTTTTGACCACAACAAAATAGATAATGGTAGTATTACAAGATTTATCAGTTCCTACTAGTAAAATTCCATTCTTTTATCAATTTTGTTTACTTCAAAGGTTCATAATAAAATTAGTGAGAATATTATTTTTATCTTATTAGAACAATATGATGAGGTAACCAAATGGCATAATTCATTGACTGACGACACGGATGGTCGAATGGCAAGTACATATATTGTACTGCCAAGTCCGTTGTCGCGGGTTCGATTCCCGCTTCAGGACAAACATTTGTGTGATGAACATCGGTGTTTGTCCTGAGTCTGGGTGTTTCCTATGTATATAATGTATGTATTTAAAAAAAAATAGTATTTAAGTATTTTATAAGCCATCTGGTTCCCATAGTACAAGCTCTGCTAAGTTTGGAGCTAAATGGCGTTGTGTAAAATGTCCAAAATATTTATTGTGATAATCTAATATATATAAAAACAATAAAGGACTCTGCCCACTACGCTTCGCGTGCCATGTGCACGTAGCGTGTGCTGACAAGCTACGTATAAAATATAAAATTGTATAGAACGCGACGGTTGGTGACGGAACGAAATAGTGTCATACTTTTCAATACAAATAATATTTTGTGCCTGGCACGGTCCTAGCACGGCACGGGATAGTGGGCAGAAAGCTTAGTAATAATAATAAAATAATGTCACTTTATAACTTCATAGGTAACCATTACTTTGACCTTACAGAAGAATAGAGAGCCACGTCTGGGAATGCAAGGCTGGTCTTTGCCATAAAGCGTACAAGCCAGACGATAACCCGATCACATCCTACAGTCGTTGCTTGCTCATTTGCATGGGACCTCAGATCTGGCCACAGCCTATTGGATACACGTTCTATAGCAAGAAAATAGTCACGCTAGCCACCAATAAGTTGGAGTACAAGTTCCAATCCCTTCCTTCGGAGGCAGTACACCAATATCTGGCTGAAGCTTTCAAACTCTTCATAGCCCATCTAGCCAGACTTGAGAAAAGCGGCCAACACAGAAATGAAACGGAATTAAATTTAAAGAAAATGAATATACAGATCGACGTCGAATCGGATTCTGAGCCAAGATTGAAACTGTTCACAGAAGAGTCATATGAAATCAAAATTGAAACTATTAACCAACAGGTCTTGATAAAGATATCTTCTGCTTCTTTTTGTGGTGTGAGACACGGCATTGAAACTCTCAGCCAAATGATTCTTCTCGACCAATCTACGGGCAGACTGATCACGCTATCCAATGCTGTAGTCAAAGACGGTCCAAGTCACAAATACAGAGGCCTGATGATAGATACAGCCAGGAACTACATTCCTCTACCGGATTTGATGAGAACGATAGACGCAATGGCTTCTGTGAAACTGAACACGTTTCATTGGAGGATCTCCGATGTTACCAGCTTTCCATTACTCTTGTCAAAACTACCACAGCTCTTCGAATATGGGGCTTATGATAGATCGAAGGTTTACACGAAAGAGAACGTTAAAGCGTTGGTAAAAAGAGCTGGTTTTCGTGGAATCAGGGTACTGATAGAAGTAGCCGCTCCAGGACCAGTTGGCAGAGCGTGGTCTTGGAGTCCGGACGTGTCCTGCCCTTCAAGAAACTACAATTATACATGTGAAAACACTCTATGCCTACGCTTAGACATCAAAGAAGACATATTTGATATCTTGCAAATAATATATTCAGAAATTTTGGAAATGACACAAGTTGATGATGTGTTTCATCTGAGTGATGGTATATTTTCGATGGTAAATTGTTTTTTTCTGATTGAAGAAAGAGAAGGGTTTTTAGATAAAGCTTTGGATCGACTAAAACAAGCTAATAAAGGGTTTATGCCAAAGCTTCCAATTGTGTGGTACACTCCGGATTTGAAGAAGGAGTATGAAGCGAGGTTGTGGGAGAGAATGGGTGTTCAACTGATGGACGTGGAACAAGAAATTAATGATAACAATTATCTGTCGAGATTTAAGGTCATACATTCGAGCAAATGGGATCTCTCGTGTGAGATAAAGAGATACAGGTGCAGGAAATATAGGTAAGTTTATTTAAATTAAGATTGGAATTCAATCTGATTGATTGATTGATTCATTAATCTTTAGGTGTACAATTGAATAAACTATGACTAAAAACCTAAACTTAAGGCTACGTATGTCCTACGTATGTCAAATAAAGTTGCGCAAAACTTATTCGCTCATGTGACCCAAATCCTTTTCCCATCTAGATTATTTTTATTAATCTTTTTAATTTAAGAAAAATGAAAATATATGAAAAACTCTTGATTTGTTGAAAAACTGAAAAGTACTGTGCCCATTCGAATTGAGTGAAACTGAATGATGTTTTAAAAAAAAATGTGTTTTGTGATATCTATCAATCTGCTTCGGTTCTGCACTCGCTAACTCGAGAGTGGGCTTGTACGTACAGTAACGGTTTAAGATATTTTTTTCTCAAAATAATTATAAATTCGCTTTTAGAGAAACTAAACTAAACGAAACAGTAGAAACATTATAATCTATAGCTAAACTAATCAATCTCAGAATCGTACAATAATCGTTCGTGACAAAGAAAAATGTATGGAATTTATTAGCAAGAAGTTGTATGTCACGGACAATTTATCCATCAAGGTAACCAAGGTCTTGCATGACTGAAATGCATGAAAAACTAGACGAAACCAGTCGGATAGATCGAATTCTTAGGTAGGTTCACTAATCATTTATCTAATACTTCGAGAATTCAGCAAAAGGACTACACACGGAGAAAAAAAATTGGGATAGCGAGACAAAATAGTAACCGATAATATATTTATTTTCTTGTACCCTTTACTAACTTTTGTTAGCTAGAACAAATATATTGTAATCGTTACAAAATTTCGTTAGCAGGAATTATTATGATTGTAATCGTTACTAAATTATTCTCGCTGTCACGAATTCAATTAGAATTTTAGTAACTATAACGAGATTTTTTTCTCCGTGTACGTCAGAATCTGCTAACATAATTTTCTGCCATTGTTGACGTGGGACGAGGTAAACACGCATTGCACACGCACCTAACAAATCTTATTCATGTAAACGCACACTATAATAATCTCGCACACCATCTTTAAATATGCACACAGTTATCAAATACGGCGTATACTTTTATTTAACGTGAAAGACCAAGAAGGGTATTATGGCCAGCAGAGGGGTACGCCTTGCAATAACGTCTCCTTTGGTTACATTCTCGAAGATCTAATAAGATACTCGTATTACTAAATATGTGTATCTGTAAGTTTATAGGAAGGTACAATAAAAAAAAAATTCAAGATAAATAAATAAATTGAATGAATTGAGAGACAGGAATCAAACCAGCTGATTTTGAAAAAAAAAATCATATTCTATTTTGTTGTCTGGAAGAGATCGTTTTTTAGCGATAAGACCGCCCATTGTCCACTATTTTGACCATTGTTTTCTACTTTCTGCATATATTTGTTTGTTTTTGTAATGGTGTGATCTATATATCTATCTATCATTCAGCTGGCATGAACATATTGAACATGTTGTTCAAAAGTCCTTTAAAAAAAGTACTATTCAGTATAAAATTAAATTAATGGTTTAATTTAATTTCCTTAAACATTTTTCGATATCCCTGTTGAAAAATCCACTCTGTATAATATTCCACTTTACAATTTCATATTTACTTAAGTAAGTACTTAATTATTATCTTATTTTGCCTTATCATAAGGTCGGTGGTTTAAAGCCACACGAGTTACTTGAGATCTTTACTCCAGGTCATTGAACTCTTCTCTCATATTACTTACACAACAAATATTGATCTAATGTCCTATTTTAACTAGCTGTTGCATGCGATTTTACGTGTATGAACCCAACCGGTTTAGTAATTTTGACGTGTTGGAAATACAAATCGTCCATTCATACATCTATGCCCCAAAAATCATATTAAATATAATTAGTAGGTTGTGAGTGAGACAGAATCATCCTATATCTAAAAAAACTGTTAATGACATGACCAAATTTTGGATAATAACATTAAAAAAAACATGACATGTTGTTGGCTGTACCTTAAAATTTGATCATGCCACATTACTGCCTTTTATAGTACGATGACACACGGCTTTTTTACACGCTACACGCCAGCGACTTCGCTTGTAGCGTGTAAAGTCGCCCAGTGTCATCGGCGTTTTTACAAGCTGCTAGTTGACAATCCTTTAAAAGCTAAGTCGCTCACACGCTAGCTTTTAAACTCGCCGGCTTGTAGCTTGTAAACTAGCTCTGTGTCAACGACGCTTTAGTCTACAAATTAGATACTACTTAATTTTTGCAGAATTCATAATTAAGAGTTCTAAATATTTACGTTGAGCGGTTTCGTCTTAACATTAATAAATCTGACAGTCAATCAGGACAATTTTCTTATTACCCTATAGATTTCTAACTAGATCATTACAATTAATTAATTTAATTACAAATTTTTCTGCGCTTTACATAATAAGCAAGGTTGTAAAGTTTATCACCAGTTATCACTTACATTGAAGAGACAGATAACTACCACACGCAAGCTACATTTACTATATTTGACGACACAGATGGTCGAGTAGCAAGTATGTTGGACTGCCACGCCGGTGTCGCGGGTTAGATTCCCGCTTAGGACAAACATTTGTGTGATGAACATCGGTGTTTGTCCTTCTGTTTTCTATGTATTGTATGTATTTATTTTCCATAAAAAAGTATTTAAGTATTTTATCAGCAATCCTATTAAAGATATATATGATGGGTTCCCATCGAGTAACACCCCTCGTCAGGGTGTTACTCATTGGGATTTTTTTTCTCAACGTTATCACCTATGAACACTTGTTGAAACCATTTAGGTACATATAATTCCTTAGTAGAAAATAAATTTTCCCGTTTCTTTTTACAGAACATGGCAAGAGATGTACTCTTGGAAATCCTGGAGAAATATTGAGGTGTTCACGATAGAAGGGGGAGAGGCTGTGCTATGGACCGACCTCGTCAACTCTGGTATCATTATAATAAATAATGTTTGGATAATTGATTGATTCAGGCGTTACTTTGCGGAAATCCATAAATATTAATAAATAGTTTATATATATTTAGTAATAAATCCGCTTAACTTCCAAATAAAGGTCTTAATTAACTTAACTATAGTTTAGAATTTCAGCGCTAAACCAAAGCGCCTAAAACATAGAACCAAATTTAGAACTCGCAACACGTGTTTCGCCTCTACACGAGGCATCCTCACGAGATGTAGATTCGCCGAAGTTTGATCTCGTTTCAAGGCGCTTTGGTTTAGGTACTGAAATTCTAAACTAGAGTTAAGTTAATGAATACCTTTGTTTGGAAGTTAAGCGGATTTATTACTAAATATATTTATACTATTTATTAAAGTTTGGATATTTCACACATCACCATCTAGCCCCAAATTAAGCAGATCTTGTACAGTTGGCTCTGAAATGATCTTTGCACCCAGCTTACGCGGGTGTTCTCCTGTGATTAAACCACTCGCACAAACACATCATGTGTGTGTGTGTGAATAAACTACTGATGTGATTAAACCACTTAAGATATACCCATAATATAAATCACCAGCGGTTTAAACACTGGAGAACACTGGCGTAAGCTGGGTGTAAAGACAATTATAGAGTCGACCCTACTTCTTCTTATTGTGTCATTAGTTATTTGGAAACCAGTCAGGTGAAAGGATTTCAAGTGCGCCTCGAAGAGGCTCCTATTAGCTTGTACTATGGAAGAAACTCATACAATACGCATAATACTTTTTTGTTTGTAAATACATCCACCATAATCCATTTATTAATGGCCTATTTCATCTATAGAAGATGATTCAAGCAGTGTTCGTTGTTGGGAACCTACGAGAATGACACAACGATGAATGAAAACACCGATGTTCATCACACAAATGTTTATCGTGAAGCGGGAATCGAACCCGTGACATCACCGGCCAGGCAATTCAATACACTTGCAACTCTACTTGCCACTTAAACAATAGTCAATGTCTTTTCCTAGTTTTTCGCACCTACAGAACTGCCATTGGCAATTCGCCATCTCGTTCTATCTTAAATATAATGTATAACAATTATAATTTTCTGAATTGGCTTTTCTGTCCAGGTAACCTGGATTTCCACGTGTGGCCGAGGGCGGCGGCGGTGGCCGAACGACTGTGGTCAGACGTTGTGCTTAACAATACTGCCAATAACCATATTTACGTTAGACTGGACAGCCAAAGGTAAGACTCTTTGAGCTAATAATCACAGACATATACACAACAAATTTTTAATAACCAAAAAAAATAAAAGGGCAATGGGTAGGTAGGTACTACGTTGTATCTGTGCAGTCAGAATTTCGGATTTCTACAAAATGGCAGAGTGACAGCGGAGCGAGTGCGGCGCCCGAGCCGAGCTTTGCCGAGCTGGCTCGAGCTAGGTCCCGGGTTTGCCAAGCGATGAATAAAACTTAATTTTTATTATCAATAAAGGGATAAAGGGACGCAAATCCATGGGAAAACGACTAACGGTAACAGTTATCCAATTTTCATCAAATATCCTGACGGAACATATATTTTGCCAGAAATTCGTTTTAATTTTTTCAACTTTTTTTTCCATATCTGTGTTCAGTGACGGCAACTGACTATGCGTATTTTTTTTCTGGTGATTAAAAATGGACGGTGTAGTTTGGCAAACCCAAGTACCT
Organism: Lobophora halterata; assembly: GCA_932526365.1. Taxonomy (NCBI): domain Eukaryota; kingdom Metazoa; phylum Arthropoda; class Insecta; order Lepidoptera; family Geometridae; genus Lobophora; species Lobophora halterata. The sequence goes on along the minus strand of OW052027.1, from coordinate 5,681,200 downwards.
TTTTTTTACATGGAGAAATCCTCATGGATACCCATGTCCAGCACCTTTGGGAGAGGGCAGACGGAATACGTCGGACTCAACGACTAAAACCCGACCGACCTCTGCGCATTAGAGGGATCCCGGGATATCCTCAGAACACGTACCGGTGTTCCTCACGCACGTTGTTGTGAGGCCCATCTCAGGGCAGGCTTGCGCCGACCCCGAGCTCCGCTTGCAGTGCATGCCTTCCCGTGTAAACTCGGTAACCTAGCTACCGAGCCAGCTCGCAAAAGCTCGGCTCGGGCGCCGTACTCGCCCCGCTGTTTTTTACTTTTTGCATTTTGTAGTGACCAAAAATTTTTACTGCACAGATTAAAGGTAGTATTAATTTGCTGATTAATACTATAATTAATTAATAATATTAATACCCTTCTGCATTGCTCTTTTGTGTTTTTTTGGTGATTAAAAAATTTTGGTGTATAAATTGATGATGATCATCAGATGGAGGATGCTGTTCAGTGGCATCAACGTGCAGTCTGTGTGGCCCGTTTGGTGCAGCTTCAACCCAGGAGTCTGTCTACAGAAGTTGCAGGCTTCGCGAAAATAAATACATATCATAACCATGTTGCTTTCTTTTTATGTAGTTGCGATGAGAATTAGCGAAAAGATTTTATGAGAAAAGGGTATTTTTAGCTTTAAAAAGCGAACAAGTGGCCAGTTCGAGTGGCAAGTGTGTTGGGTTGCAGCGCCAGAGTCGCGGATTCGTTTCCCGCTTCAGGAAAAACATCATTATCTATCTTTACGTGTCCATACTAATGGTTTGGTTCAGTAGATTCCTTTTTATAATATTCCTTACATTACAATAGATGAATGACACTAAAATTATATCAAATTGAAATTCAGAATGTAGAAACATATATTTTATTTAAATATATTATACTTTAGAAGCTACAGGTTCCGCAAATGGCGTATTGAGGTCAATCCAACGAAGAGTGTAGCAGTGTACTTTTCCAGGAAGGGCCGAAGATGCCAATCCCAACCGCTTACGCTTTTTGATCAACCCATTTCATGGGTAGCGGCCGCCAAGTACCTTGGCGTGACGCTCGATCAACGCTTAACCTTCCAGCCTCACATCCAAAATGTGGTGAACCGTGCTAAATTTATCATGGGTCGCCTTAACTACCTCATATGCAAGAAGAGTAAAATGTCCCTGACCCTGACCCTTTACAAAGCTTGCAATCGTCCTATACTGACATACGCTTCCGTGGTGTTTTGTCATACGCGTCACGTTGTTCGCTTACAAGCTGTGCAAAGCACGTTTTTGCGCAGAATTTCCGGAGCCCCAGGCTATATGCGTAATATAGACCTCCACCGCGATTTCGATCTCGAGTCCATTGTTCACTTCATGAAGCGCGCCGCCCGGCGGCAATATGACCTCGCGCCCCACCATCCGAATCCTCTTATTTCGAACGGCCCCGACTATCCTAAAGACCCGCCTAAACATATTCTAGGCGATCCAGATGACAACATCATCGCCGCCAATCCGGTGGCGGAAATGCAGTCATCCCGCGACAGACGTAACACTCCACAATTCGCTTACCGATCGCGCCGGTGCGGTCGGAATCTCTCTTACAGGCCCTCTACATCGTTAGGTTCGATTCCTAATGGTGCCTTGGGTCAATAGTCCAATCATCCCCCTGGCAACAGTCCGAGCCGAGGTTTGACCCACCGTTGGGTACCCTTGCGCTGTCAGCCCCAACCTAAATTTTAAGGTAGAGCGCCATCTGCGCTCGCCGAGAGTCCGGTGACGCAGTAACAGCCATCTGCGGCTAACTGCATTAAACGTCCATACGAAAAAAAAAATGTTTATTCACTCTCGTTTCGGACTTCGGCGAGTCCACACCTCCTGATGATGCCTCGTGTAGAGGCGAAACACGTGTCGTATCTTTAAACTTTGAAATTAAGCGGATTTATAACTAAATATATTTATATAATTTGTTTAAATTAATTCTTCTCAAAGTAATTCATCTCTTATGAAACGCTGTTGGATTTCTGATAAACACATCCATGACGAGTTCTCTCCCATTGGTAAAGGACCCGGCGACGCAGACCAGCATACCGAAGATGATGATAAGAACAGCCTTCCACAACCTCCACTTGAGGAAACCAAGACCTGGGTCGTCCCACACGATGACCAGTTCAATGAATGCGGGGAAGACGAAACCCATGTTTGATAGGCAGAAGGAGCCGATCTGGAACCAAGCAGTTTATGCCCTTGACGAACATAGCCTCTGAATTTCAAGTCCTTGCGTTTAGTGTGCGTTGTCTGTCATTCAGTCAATCAATCAGGACAAAACCTTTTATCATCATCATCTTCATCATCCACAGCCCATAACTACCCACTGCTGGGTGTAGGCCTCCTTCTGTACACACCATTCTCTCCGGTCTTGTGGTTTTCGCATCCAAAAGTTGCCCGCGACTTACGTAATTTTCGTAAATTTTGTAATGTAAACCTTTTATACGCATAGATTTCATTTTTTGTTATATTTGTATTTGAGTATTCTAATAAAATAAAAATGAAAATGAAAAAAAAAATGAAAATGAAAATATTTATTTGCACACGATACAGTATACACAAACAGTTATAGACACATGAAAAAAAAAAAAACGATGTTAATACAATATACAGATAGCGGGGTGCAAAAAGGTCTCCGACTCAGCATATGTTGGTTGGTAGGTATATCAACCAACGCTGGTCTTCCGTCGAAGCCGGTTGTTGACGCCACGGATAGCCTATGACTACACTATGAGTTTATACTCATTTACTAAATATATACTTTATATTTAATACATTACTTAAAAGGAGCAAAAGTAAAGTATCTACAGTACCTACCTAGATATTTAACGGTACTCCGTTCATTGAAATAGGTTACCGGTATCGGTTTGGTACTAGATGGCGTTGTGTGATATGTTCAAAATAATAATTTATTAGGTAGACTTCCTTTTTCAGACTGGTTTCAGACCGATCGCTTCTGTATTTTTGGTGTGATTGAGCGAGAAACGTCCAATAATGCATCCGTCCATAACATTTTCCCTTATAATATTAAATCTCGTTCTCACGGTGCGCGATATTGAGGACGGGCGCACACCGACGCACTATCGGAAGAGTTTCTTCAGTGGTCAGTGGCTTATGTGCGGTTCGTGACTGTCTGTGATCATCTGTCCGCATCCGTCCGCGTCCGTCCGCAATATCACGCACCAGGAAGCAGGCTTTAGAAGGATTTGTATGTGTAGGTTCTTATAGGAAGTAATCCTCAGCAACCCGGGGTCGCTTCGCAAAGCCTGCGAAGAATCCAGAAAACTTCTGGGCTTCTGGGTGGCGTTAGGCTGGCTAAACTATTAGCCAGGATATCCAACGCCCAAAGGATCAATAGGTGGTCCAAGTGCGGAAAAGAGAGTCCAATTTACATTTACATTTATGTGAAGGTCTTACCAGCCCCATAAATTTGGAGACGTTAGGAAAGATGACAGCGATAGTGGTAATTCCCGTGACGAACAAAGCTCTGTACACCCTCTCCCAAAGCCAGAACTTCTCAGGGTCGTGGCACCGCTGGATGTAGAACCATAGCAGCTCGAACGGGATCCAGAAATTTAGGGCAAAGGTCACGTAAATCATAAGCGCCATGAAAACTTTTAGAGTTATTGGGAATCTGTGGGTTAGAAGGCAACAACATCATCATCATTAGTATTATCATCATCATCACCATTTTAACCCTGTCCTCACACACTTATTCAGCTCAATTCAGCTTTTGTCCATAGAAAATACCAGAGGAAAGCTGAATAGATGCGTACGCATTTAGGGGATGCATACGCATCCGGTCAGCCTTTCACGTCTAATCAGTTTTGACGACAAACAGGCAGAAAATGAGGATTCAAGGCGTTTTAGTTTGGAAAGTAAATAAAACTTAGATAAGCAACAAACGAGCCACATTAATTTTGTAGCTGGAGCGCATCGCCGCCGGCCACATGTGTCGCCGGTGGTGACGACGCGTTACAGCGATTAAAATATGTATGTGACGGTCGCCCGCAACCGGTCGCGTGGTCGGTAGCTCGTTTGCGGCGACCGTTTATCTAAATAATACTTACGGTTGCCATGGGAAGTTAACGGTGACTGGTGAGTTAGACTTCTCTCCAAAGCCCCAATATCCGAAGAAACCTATTATCATCACCATGGCCAATACGAATGACATACCTGCAATTGCCATCATCATTATCATCATCAGCATCATCACCACCATCATCACCACCATCATCATCATCATCATCATCATCTCATCATCACCCTCATCATCATTATCACTATTATTACCCTCACCACCATCATCACCACCATGATCAACATCATCATAACTATCATCAACATCATTATCAGGAGCATCATCATCATTATCATCACCATCGTCATCATCATTAGCAGCATAATAAAAAAAATAGTCGACTCGATGATAATGTAATTAAAACCTAAAAAACCGCTATATCTCGCAAAGGAAACATAAACATAACATAAACATAAACATAAACATAAACATAAACATAAACATAAACATAAACATAAACATAAACATAAACATAAACATAAACATAAACATAAACATAAACATAAACATAAACATAAACATAAACATAAACATAAACATAAACATAAACATAAACATAAACATAAACATAAACATAAACATAAACATAAACATAAACATAAACATAAACATAAACATAAACATAAACATAAACATAAACATAAACATAAACATAAACATAAACATAAACATAAACATAAACATAAACATAAACATAAACATAAACATAAACATAAACATAAACATAAACATACACATAAACATAAACATAAACATAAACATAAACATAAACATAAACATAAACATAAACATAAACATAAACATAAACATAAACATAAACATAAACATAAACATAAACATAAACATAAACATAAACATAAACATAAACATAAACATAAACATAAACATAAACATAAACATAAACATAAACATAAACATAAACATAAACATAAACATAAACATAAACATAAACATAAACATAAACATAAACATTAACATAAACATTCACACACTCACACCCCTAAGATAAGAAGAGAGATAGCAAATGAATAAAACGTCGTTTTGAGATTTCAATCTACATTGAATGAATTAATGAATGAGAACACTTTATTGTACCAAAGAAATAAGACATACAGATACAAGTTATGGAGCGTGTAGAATAGGCGGCCTTATCGAATGATAAAGCTTCCTATTCTAGCAGCGATCTCTTCCACGCAACCTTGTGATGGATTGAGACTAAAATATTACTATTATTTTTTTTTATAATTTCTACCTCCAAACAACACCACGCCGATCCTCTTCGGATCCGTCATATGATTCTCAATGGCCAGGGTTACTCCAATTCCCTCCATACTGAACACGCAGACGCCTATAAACTCGAAGACTCCAGGTATACTCTTAAAAGCTGGCATCTCTAGTGGACTGCGCACTGAAGCTTTGATCCCGTAGTACACTGTTGCTAGGGCGCAGATAACTGAAACATACGTTCGCGGGTTCGATTTCCGCTTCAGGACAAATATTTTTGCGATGAACACCGGGGTTTGACTGATGGCTGAATGCGATAGTACTGTGTTGCTATGATGAAAAAGCCGTGTTGGCCGAGTGGTAGGTGCCTCAACTTTCGATCTGAAGGTCGTGGGTTCGAACCCGGTCGTACAGCAATGGATTATTTTATAATTAAAAACTATATGTGCATTAAAAAAAACACGTGCTTAACGATGAAGGAAAACATCGTGAGGAAACCAAAATGTCATAGAACCTTAAAAGGAGCATTTTCGAGGCGCACTTGAAATCCTTTCATCGTACTGGTTCGAAAGAACTAGTGACACGTTATGAACAAGAAGAAAAATCCATCGACACCTCATTTATCAAAATCCATTCAGCCGTTTAGCGTGCAAGGCGGTGCAAAGAGTCAGACATACATACATTAAAACCTACATAGGTACAGTCAGCTGCAGAGATATGTGTACACTCCCAAGCTTTTACAATTTATATTAGACTGTTAATTTTGCAAAGACATTCTTTTTTTGACTTTTTATTGAGAATTCTGGCAAGTAAGATGACTACATTAATTTGAAAATGCTTGCGTGCACTTTTCGTTGCTAAATTAAGAGTAACATAAATGTAAAAGCTTGGGAGAGTATACATGTCTGTGCAGCTGACTGTACCTACACTCGAAAAACATAACCCTTCTATTTCTGAGCCACTTTATTAAAATTGTTAAGACCATCCTCAATTTCGATTTTGCTAATAATGTGAGCCACTGTAATGACCAGAGTGACTCAGTAGTTCTTAGCATAAGATAGTTTTAGTTTATGTTATATAAATCTGAGAAATCTAATTTCTCAGATTCGCCCTAATTGTATTATGATATATTTATTTATTTTTAAGTTTAGTTTAGTTGATCCCTGATCTTATTTAAGTTAGAAGTAGTCTGCTCGGTATTTATGTGTTGTTTAGTTGTGCGTACATATGTTTATGTTGCAATCAAGCTCAGAAATCTTTGTTAACCTATAATTTTATACTTATGTGATTGTGATGTGTTTTGTGCGCTTAAATAAATAAAATAAAAAAAAAAAAAATTCGCAGTCCAGTAAAAAGCGACTTACGAATGAAAATATCTGCAACGATAGAGAACGGAGCCAGATATTTGAGTGTGGTAATCATACACAGAAGCATGATTGGCAAGAAAAGGGCTAGGATGTAGATACGGATTGGCGGATTGCCTCCATCCACCAAATTATCGGTTCCTTCCACCAAGTGCTTGATGGCGCGCGCAACCAATACTTGATAGACACAGCAAGCGCCGAAGAGATCTATGACGATAATCATGTCAACTGCATATCTGTGGACAATTGATTGATTCAGGCGTTACTTTGCTGAAATCCATAAATAGTAGGTATAAATATATATACCTAGTAATAAATCAGCTTAACTTCCAAACAATGGTCCCAATTAACTCTAGCCCAAGATTTTCTTGTATCTAAACCAAAGCGCGATTCACGTGTCGACTTGGGTTTCCTGTTTTCGGCGCTTTGGTTTAGATACAATAAAATCTTAAACTAAGAGTTAAGTTAATTGGGACCACTGTTTGGAAGTTATGCGGATTTATTACTATATTTATACTATTTATTAATATCTGTGGACGTCAAACTATAGAATAGTATTAGTTTACAAATAACTTCAAATAATCAAGGTTTTACAAAAACATACAACAATCGACTTCAATCGGACTGTTCTAGTGACCGTAGGCACCACAGACAAGTCACACTGAAGCAAAATACGCTATTAATTTCAACGACATTTTTTTTCAGTTTTTTGATTTAAAACCGAAACTTCTGAACTGTTTTTGATGAAATTTCTATGAGACCAATCTGAAAGTATAAACCCACAAACAAAAAAGAAATTTTCAAAGTTCTGAAGTAAAAAAAAAAACAACCGCATTGAGTATCTCCTCCTTTTTTGAAGTCGGTTGATAAGAAAAATAAATCTATTCTATCCTATCTTATTATTTAGTTTTAAGATGGTGAGCAATAAAGCATATTATTTTATAACTCTATCTATCTAGTTAGGTACCAATATGCAATTCAATTCAATCATTTATTGGCCAAAATGTATCATTGTATAACTCTGGTAAGTCAAACATTTAATACAGTTTGAAATACTAATATTCATTTTTACTATTATTTATTTATTGAGTATTCATTAATTTTAATGTAAATATTAATTATAAGTATATTTAGGTAATAAGCATTTAAGTTGTACGCCATTTTTTCTTTTTCTACCATCAACTGGTTGACTGGTAGAAAATGCTCTAGCATTAAGTCCTCCTTTTGTACTACATTTAAGTGTGTGCAATAAAGTATTAAATAAATAAATACATAAGCTTATAAAATATTTTCTATATCTATGTTCCTAAGCTAGACAAATACTTACTAACTACGGCAGTTAACTCGCCACAGGATGAGTAGAATACCTGAAGCATTTGCTGTATTTCTTCATACACTTCCAAGGCCCACAGAAAAGAGACGCTTCGGCCAAGTCAGGATATGACATCACGGGTACTTGGGTTCTCCCGTACATAATCTGAGCTGAGCTCGCCAGCATCTAGGGGCAAAATAATCATGGTAAAACATGGCCATCTCTTGTATAAAATTAAAATTTTGCGACGAGAAGAAATCGCAACATACAAAATTTTCTAGTCGAAATTTTCATGACCACGTGTACAGAAAGACAGCGTCGTAGAGAACTATCCACCTAGTTATATTCTTATAACTGCTTACACCATTATTAAACTCGCATACATTGTACTTCGCCCACGCTGTTTATCCCATGTTCGGGGAACTGATTGTTTAGACTACAGATCTTTCCTGTACCTCCGGCTCAGAGATACGTCATTCTGTCTTGGGTCGTCTTGCGCGACACTTGTATTTCAATTAAATGTAACTATGTATTAAGCAGTGGCAAATAAAGTCACTTTTAAGTAATTTGTGTCTTTTTAAAAAGCCTAACACGCTCTACCCGCTCTTAACTACCTTGTACGACGAATCCAAGTTTTCTTGTATGTTGCTAAGGAAAATAAAGTAATTGAATTGAATTGAATTTCACAATACACCCAGCTTTAAATCCCTTTATAACGCCAGGGCATACGAAGGTTTGCCTTTCAAAATCATCATAGTTAGTTACACTATTTATAACTCAAAAACGGCTGAACCGATTTGGCTAAAAATTGGTCTTCTTCTTATCGTGTCACTAGTTCCTTCGAACCAGTGTGGATTTCAAGTGCGCCTCGAAGAGGCTCCTTTCGTGCACTCGACACATGTTTTCGAACTTTAGGTTCTACGACATTCTGCGAGAACGTGGGATGCATACATAGATTTTTTCGACCGAAAAAACCCATTTACGCATGACTGCCACCGGGATTCGAACCCGCGACCATCAGATCGCAAGGTAAGGGCCTCATCCACTCGGCCACCACCTCCACGTCCAAATTGGTGGGGAGGTAGCTTAGAACAAGGAGACGGACATGGGATACTTTTTATCCCGATGTTGAAAATTCCCAACGCAAACAAAGTTGCGGGCGTCAGCTAGTAAATTATATTTTTCTAACCACGTAAGCCTAATTCTAATTTAATACCATTTTTTAAGGGATTTGAAGCTGGGTGTCTTGTGCAAGGGGGATTTATGACGCTGTCTGTACCGTACATAAAATATTTGAAAATCAAATTTTCTTTGATCAATTGAAAACGTGACGCTAACAAAAGAAAGTTTAAAGGAAAGTTTGTGATTGAACGAAGCCGTTTAACTACCAATAAATGTTTCCAGGAAATCTTCAAGGATTTACGTGATCGGGTAGAAATATTTTTGAGTTCAGAGATTTCTTGTGGCTTGAGCACGTGTAATTCATTCTCTAGATATGTTCGCAGCTTACATAATTTTCTGCATGGCAGCAGATTTATCTGACACACAGGATATGAAAATATGTTAATCACAACGGTAGTTCAGAGCCCGCCGTTCTTATGTTTCATAAATTGCCACGACCACGGACCTACCCCCGGGCCCCGGACCAATCCAATCAAATACACTGAAGTCTTTTATTCAGAGTTTTATGATGAGTTACTGTTATCACAATGTTGAGCACAACGGCAGTGCAGAGCCCGCAGTCCTTGTATGTTTCATGCATTGCCACGACCCCGGACTAATCGATTCAAGTACACTAGTGATAAACTACACTCACATACATACAATAGCACACAGTGATACCCAAGAAGATATTGAGCACAACGGCAGTCCAGAGCCCGCAGTCCTTGTATGCTTCATGCATTGCCACGACCCCGGCCCCGAGACAGCTTTTGACCATGTGACCAATCGATTCGATAACACTGAAAGGGTTAAAGTTAAATTCTTCAGCGTAGAGATAACCTAAAGAACATTTGCATATACCTACCTGTAAGTTTAAGGTTATTTTTCTTATGTATATGTATCTAAAATATTGATAAGACTATCTAAGCGCTTTCCTGATGATAAGACATATTTATGTCCGTGGCAGTGGGTCTGCCATATCTGCTGACTGCTGGAGCCTCTTCGAGGCGCACTTGAAATCCTTTCACCACACTGGTTCGAAGGAACTAGTGACACGATAAGAAGAAGAACCGACAAACGTTGAGGTAAACGTGTTCTTCAGTGGAGACCGCGTCTAGACAAGCGTAGTGTAGGATGAATTCGGCTAGATGGAGCCATGATCTGCGCGCTACGGTTGACGGTGGATGAGAAGAGCCGAATATTAGGCTCAGTGGCGCGACTTGGGAGATACATTCGTCCAGCAGTGGACTATAGTCTGAAGTCTTGATGTCTTGTATGTCTCGATGCCATCTGCGACACAGGGAGTCCTAGTCCAGGAGTGTGTATTATTTTGTGAGATAAGTAAGATTTTGTGGTATAAGTAGGATTTGTTGGGATAATTAAGTTTTTTGGGATAAGAAAGATTTTGCAGGATTATTAGGATTTTGTGAGTTATACGGGACTTTGTGTGATGACTAAGATTTTGTGGGATGAGTAGAATTCTGCGGGAATACTTAGTGGTCTTTCGTCCAGGTCGAAATGATGCGAAGTCATAGTTCCTAGCTGCTTCTCCCGTTGCTTTGAGCTGGAAGCGCCCAAAGCTTGGACCAGCCTCAGAGAATCCACCTTGATCTGACATACCCTGTTTCAAAAAACAATGATGCAACACATTGAACATAATCATTGCAACCCCTATAATTTCTAGTTTATATTACCACGTTACATATAAGAACGTTATAAGTACTTTATTTTTTTTTTCTTTCGAAGAACCTAAGTTCTTCGGTTTTGGCTTCACATCAAAGGTATATAGCCAGTGTCAAGTAATTGGAGAGATTATTTTGTCATAAGTCAGAGTCGATAAGTCAAGTCATGCCCCTGTAAAGTAGTGGTGGTTGTGACTTTACTAGAGGCTTCTATGGAGTTTTAGAGGCAACACGAAAAGTCACGTTTTACAGCATTACACTATTCACCAACACTCATACACGTTCACGAGCACTAAATGGTTAAAAAACCACCGTTTTTACACTTAAACACTCAAAGTTATACAAGTTTTGTCAATCAATTTAATGCCGCCAATGCGCCATTTTTCATGTTCCCGCCAAAACTCCTTATAAGTACTTATATTTACTCGTACTAAATTTTGAATACTTATACCACAGAGTACACAGAGTAGTTTTTTAAGCCAGTGTGAAGTAATTTATTGCATTCGTGGTCAAGTTATTTATTATACATGTTTTATTGAATTATTGTAAAAATTATTAAAAAAAAACAGTAAATAATTTACTCGAGCCAATAACCAAAGTTGAAGCAGTTGAGATTTTTAAAAGCTACCTACATCATACTGTAGAAGTAGTTATCTCTACTTACCATGATAACACAAATTAAACACAAAAAGTCATGAAATCGTACAAAATAAACAATAATATAATCATGTTTAGCTAATTATATTACAGTAATTTAATTTTTTTTTAGAAAATAGCATGAATTATGAATCTTATAGAAAAACATGTCATAAATGAAGTCTCGCTCGAACTTTTTAAGAATAGCACCTATTTTCTTTCTAAAAAGTAGCTATGAAGAATAATTAAGTGGGTAGATCATAGACAGAGGATTTCTCACGAAAAGGTAGAACTTTCGGATCATTCTCAGGGGCATTTGTTCCATTAGTACTAAAAAATAAATAATATTTTTATTCCCAAATTGCATCCGAAGAGTTTTAGTACAGTTAGCAAGGAAAGTTTTCAATACGATTTTTGTTTAACTAACTGGGTCCTTACCATTGTAAGTAATAAATAATTAATTATACTCCTCACTCTCACAATACAAGCATAATACCTACCTTTCATAGTACAGTAACGTGTCTACCTTCGAAATTTCAAGGCTCTACCAAACTCTATATACATAGGTACTCCACTGGTATGACTTGTGCGTTGTCTTTCAGTCACTCAGAACGAAGTTTTTTATATAAATTGACGATTCCAAATATTACAAATGTTACAAATTATCGAATGTTACCAGGGAAAGGATAATAATGGAATAAAATATTTAGTTATGAACACGAGTGACGTCAATCTACTCGCTTTTACATTTTGATGTTGTTGCCGTTCCGCTGTTGATTGTACTTTGGGAGTTTGGGGAGTCCGTGCCTTCACAGTGAAGCAGTGCTTGAGGGGAGCGCTGTGCTAATTCTCCCTTCGTTGCCGAGTACCGATACATTTGATGATGAGATGAATATGTTGAGAAACAAGTTTAATACGTGAAGTTTGCACTAACTTACTGCAGCGGTTGAGAATAAAATTAGTTTTTATAATTTATGCAAATTTATTTAAATAAGATTCGAATGCAATTAGGAAACTTTTTTACTGCGGATGAGAAGGACCCGGACTTTCTACCTTTGGGAGGCGTTCCTGCAGGATAAGATGGGTACCAACACAGTGCCAGATATTCTTTCTCAAAGCTGTACCTAATGTGTAAGCATTACTGTTACCGGATTCAAGGGCATTATTAAATTGTAATAAAATAAAACAATAATTGATGTATTTACAAACATTAATCATTTAATTCAAAGACAATATACCTTCCTATAGTTACAGAAGGCACAAAGTTGGAACAATACCTACGTAGTACAAATTACAACTATAGAAAAGCACAATTTTTGCAACTTACTAATGCCTAGTTAACACGTGCCGAGGAAACGGGCGAGCCAGTAAAATGTTTCTCGGCTGAGACAGTGATGTAAGCAAGTAGCTTACATTACTCGCTCAGCCGAACACTCGGCGCTATGTTTATAAGTACCGAGCTACCGAGTATTTGGCCGAGAGCACTGTCTCGGCTGTTTGCCCGGTACGTGTAATCAAAGGCTTAAGTGCGGTTTCAGACTAGCGTATATTGTGGGGCGTATACGGGCGTTTGCGCTCGGTTATTTCTAGCGAGTATCAGTAGTAATATACGTAGTAGGCATGGAAATGATTGCTACTTCTATTTCATTGTCACATGGTGATAATGATTTCATTTTATAACAGTGATATCAACTGTTATTTTATCACCGATGATTTTTCATCATTGGCCTAATATGATAATGTCACATTTTGTTTAAATAATTCACGCATGACGCGACGTCACGCAATCACGCCCACTCAGAGTCAGCACACTTCTAACCGTATATTATTGTTATTTACGATACGAATTAAATTGTGAATGGTGACAAGTATCATGACATCACAGTGTACAAAATCGCCTGCCGGGTCGCGCCGGGTAGATTTCACCGGTGATTTTGTAACAGACACAACAGGGTCTCAGAAAGTAGTAAGTGTTATTTGTGATTAGTTTTATACATAATAAATAAATAACATGTTACTCGGTATACTTTCCATGCCTAGTCAGTAGCATGAGGCGTCTCTCACAGTTTGTCGTGCATACACGCGTTGTAATAACAAAACTCGAGCGGCGAGTCCGCTAGTCTGTAACCACACTAAATACGCGTAAATCTTTGTAAAAGTACACTTACAGAAGACAAACACCGATGTTCATTTTCCAATACACAAATCTGGTGTTTTTTCACAAATTCAATGTAAAATATGGAAATTTGAACTGATTGGACTTTCGATTAGGTTTCTCGTTTCGACGACACACGACTTTTTTACAAGCTGATTGTTGGCGAGTTTAAACGCTAGCGTGTGGGCGAGTAAGCTTTCGGAAAGGATTTTCAACTAGCAGATTGTAAAAAAGCTGATGACACCCAGTTTACACGCTGAAAGCGAACTCGCTGGCTTGTAGCTTGTAAAAAAGCCGTGTGTCATCAATAAATTTACGTGTTCCAAAACCGTAAAATTACAAACTTACGGTATTCACAATCTGACGGAAGCATAGGCGTTTTAAGCTACAATTTGATGACATACGTATGTAATGCTATTGCAATGTAATTTTTCTAACCTTTTTAACTATATAAATATTGTCTGTTGGTTTATAATTCAGATAGATCTGCATAAAAAATCTTTTAAATTTTATGAATAATATTGGGGCTATGTTTTAAAATTAGCGTCTATCTTATTATGATATAATAATAACGTTACATAAATATTATGTTTTTTAATCGTTGAAATTACACAATATTTAATGAGAATTGAATTAGTTTTTTAATGATAACTTTATCTATGTCATAGGTTACATAGATTTGGTGACGCGATTGATAAAAAAACTGTTATTACTATAAGGCAGTGTCCTAATAGAACGCGATGACACGACCATCGCAAGTTCGCGCAAACGTCGATCGCGCGATCACGCGATCAAACGTACTAACGTCAAATAGGCGTTCCTGTTGGCATCGCGTCGCGTCGCGCGATCGCGCGATTGCCAATCCGGACGCCTATTTGACGTTAGTACGTTTGATCACGCGATCGCGCAATGGTCGCATCGCTTGCTCGAGCGACGATCGCGTTCTATTAGGATACCGCCTTAGATGTCAAAAGTAGTATCTTATCTTTCTGTGCTGTTAGGAAAAATTGCCGACTGCGAAAAAAGAGTATGTTTTGGGATCTTCTTCTTCTTATCGTGTGTGAGTTCTTTTGAACCAAACTGGTGAAAGGATTACAAGAGCGCCTTAAAGAGGCTCCTTTCGTGCATAACGTATAGTTCACCCACATACATACATACATACAATTTATATTGCCTTCTGTAGCCACAACTGCTTGATGTATGTATAAAGTCAACAATTATGGTGTCACTGGTATTCGTTTAGATAAAGTGTTCGAAAAACTAACAGTAAACTGACAGACAGCCATTTTAGATTAGACATTGGATTTTATGTTTCTTAAATTAAATCAACATTTACGCTCGCATTAAAATTTTAACTTTTAATAAAAAAAATCAGTTAAACACTAAAAGTAAGTATTGTTTATGATAGGTAATTAAAAAACTGTGTTTAAGCTTAAGACCACACGAAAGAAGTGAAAACTTCACCATATGTTTTTTTTCCGATTTTACCCGCATAAGTGTTACATAGTCGAGCGTGACGGCTCATTCAATATGCACAAAGTTAAATGCTCAGCGCGCTTAAAGAAGTTTTCACTTCAAAAATATAAGTAGGTACCTATATATTCATAGTAGGTCTTAATGAACACATGATTTTTGATGAGTTTTAGGATCTAATGGTTTTAAAGTGATTACTAAGTATAGGCGATGTAATACACGTTAGGACTAGTAGTTATTTTCTACTAATAAAAAATGGAAGATTATGATCCTATTTATTTGTAAAATAAGCACCCTTTGATGGAACTATGATTATTTTGTAAAAATACAGGCACATTCATTTTATTATCTATAACTGGTAATATTTTTTTTTTTATGGCAGCACTGATGACTATTTACTATTATTAGCAAAGTTATAGCAAATATTATTTTCACTTCTCATGCTCGTAAAGTTACCACGGGCACGCTTTAGGGGGAGTAAAATTGCATTTTTGGCTCTAGGGCAAAAAGTTCTTATTAAATCTGTTGACTGAGGTTCAGTTTGTAATTAGTTTTATGCCGGAAATATCTTATTAAATCTGTTGACAGAGGTTCAGTTTGTAATAAGTTTTATGCCGGAAGACGTGAACTTCAAATTTCGAAATACGGTTCTTTTAATAGGTATACGATAGATCAGGGTATATGAGGGACTTTTCTATGTATATAAACTATTTTCAAATTTCGAACATGGATTAACATGGTGGTAACATTGGATGGCTGTCTCTGTTTTGGAATTACAAAATGGGCGCTCATTTCATTTTAAATTACAATTCAGTTTAATTTCCTCGCAATTGAAGTGTTAAATCTTGTGTATCCCTTGACCGTGAAGCCCATTTTATCCTCCACTTAAATATTGTATAAAATGGTTTGCTTGAGGCCCTTGGTGTACAAATAACTATTTATATATGCTATTTTTACTTAGGCTAAGTGTTTTATTGACTATTGTACAGCATTTGTCATTTATATCAAAATTATTTAATAACTCATCATAAATAATGTTATAGAACATCAATTATAAATTTAATGAAATGATATAAAACTAAATTAAATCTAAATGTGATTTCTAAATTACACTTTGGTAATCCTTACCTATTTGTTAAACTAAAATAATTGTGAGAAAATCTACTAATTTGTTATAACTTTGAATAGTAAACGTTGCATAATTTAAAAATATGCTTAAATATTCCTAAGCTTATACTGTGAAGCCTTTAAAACATTTATAAAGCGTTTTTTTAAATACCGTTTACGTCGTAAACGTAAATGGGTATTTGCCTAAAATTAATCTAATTTCACCTTGATTACACAAAAATAATAATATATTTACACAACTGTATTACAATAAGTAAGAAGCTGTCAAATTTATTAAACATAAATAAGTAGTACTAGTAGAAGAAATTAATATTGAAAAAGCCTAAATATTTATAACATGTTAAAATGCATTCATGTTTTAAAAAGTAGGTAATTAATGGAAAAAAAATATTCAAATGATTGTACTCACTGGTAGTTATTTTGAAAATTGTTCAATTATAAAAGACTATAACATTTAAGTATCTTTGCATATCAATTCACTAAACATTATAACACCTTATTGTAACTAAATAAAATAATTATATCTGTTACTTACAATAAATCTGTACAGTTATTATAAAGAAAACTGGAAGTGAGACTGAACCAAATGTACTTTTCTTTTGTACTTATAATTATAACAAAAAAAAACCAACGCAGATCGAATCAAAGCTATTACAACTCATTAGGCATGGAAATGATTGCTACTTCTATTTCATTGTCACATGGTGATATGATTTCATTTTGTAACAGTGAAAGCACCGGCTATTGTGACACCGGTAATTATTCTTCAGTGGCTTTTTTAATGTAATAATGTCACATTTTGTTAAAATAATTCACGCATGACGCGACGTCACGCAATCACTACCACTCACATCCAGCACACTACTGACTGTCTGTTATTGTTATGCACGAGACGAATGAAATTGTGAATGGTGACAAGTATCACGACATCACAGCGTACAAAATCGCCTGTCGGGGCGTCGGGCGGATATCCACGGTGATTTTGGTCTCAGAAAGTACTACTCGGGCGAATTAACGTGCCACCTGCCTGACACGTGGCTCGGAACTTGATGCTTCCCCCGCTGCCTCGCGCGGCACCCTCCCCGTTTCTCCTTCTAATTGCGAAGCGTTATCATTACCAAGTATTACAGGACCTCTTCTCTATCACGATTATCCAATTCCACCCTGTACTTTGCACAAACGACATTCGAGCCAGGTGTCATGTTAATTCGACCGAGTTATAACAAGTGTTATGTATGATCAGTTTTATACCATGATAAATAACATGTTCCTCGGTATTTTTTCCATGCCTACAACTCATTATAGTTATTATAACTTACAAAATCATTAAGTTAAGACATTTATAAGCTTGATACATTTGTTGGTCTCTAATATCCGTGAATACTCGATATAAATAAATAAGTTAAACTAGCCTTTCTGTCTGTTCAGAGCAATCGCACGAGCAAGTACATCAATGTTGTGGATACGATGGTCGCACACGGCCGGATGGAATGAGCATCGCTGCCAAATACTGAAAAAAAAAAACATTTATGTAGTACTCACAATAAATTGTATACCAGGTATCGAGTTGGAGCAGTTGAGCTACTTATAGATTTTTTGCAACGGTCTATGGGTGGCCCAATTGTTTCCTTTTGTAATTTTTGTAATAAAAATTGTGGTAGTTAGCTTATGCTGTAATAAAAAACTTATAACTTATAAAAAACAATAAATTATGTTTATTATCACTAACTAGGTATTATAAAAATTATCACTAAGCTAAAGGGCTAAGCTCTGGCTCATACCTGGAGCATACCACTTTTCAAAAGAAATCTATCAAATTTTAAGGATATGTAACTAAAATAATAATTATTATTGCTTTCGTTAAAAAAGTCTAGTCCGTTTATATACCAACGATTCAAAGATTCTCCAATAAGGATGTTTAGACTAGAAGAATGTATTAAAAAGTGTCTACCAAGCTACACTACAACAGTACACAAAAGTAAGGAAGAAAATTAATTACTATAAGAAAATGTTATAATGCAATTACCTGAAGCATGTTGGATGGGCTGCGGCTGATTATCTAAAAATAAAAAAAGCAAGAAATAAAATCATGCATATCACAAAAAAAAAAACTCCCTTCGTAATTTGAGGCAGTATGATATAAAATCATAAGAAATAATAAATAACTAATGTATAAGAAAAATAAATTCTTACAGCGAAAGGCGTGAAATGAATGAAACTATTGGCCAACAGTGGGACGAGATAGGATATCAAAACAAAATATGCCAAAATAAACCATAAAAGACATTTGACGACACCGTAGCTTAGTTGGTAGGTACCCTGCCTACGAAGCTTGGTGTTCCGGGTTCGATCCCCGGCCGGGGCAAATATTTGTGACGAACACAAATATTTGTTCTCGGGTCTTGGATGTTGTGATGTGTTGTATGTGTCCATGCCACCTGCGACACAGGGAATCCTAGTGCAGGAGTGTGAGTGTGTGAATGTTTGTTTGTTGTTTAATAAAATAAGGTTTTTTATACAATCTATAATATTATAAAAATTGTATATAGGTATAATAATAAATAACAATTTTATAATATTACATAGATGAATGTATAATTTCATTGATGAGTATCGATTGACGCAAGGCCGTACACAAACGACTAACGGTAACAGTATGTATAAGTATGTCGTAAATTCCATTTCCTACCACTCGAAGAACGGAGAAGAATAGCCGACTTATCTTATCTATTAAACGTAGCGAATGGGACGGTTGAATGTGCGGAGCTACTCGAACATATTGGACTGCGAACTAACATAATTTCATTCCGGAAACCTAACTTACTCAATG
Organism: Lobophora halterata; assembly: GCA_932526365.1. Classification (NCBI taxonomy): domain Eukaryota; kingdom Metazoa; phylum Arthropoda; class Insecta; order Lepidoptera; family Geometridae; genus Lobophora; species Lobophora halterata. The sequence goes on along the minus strand of OW052027.1, from coordinate 5,662,099 downwards.
TTCCTCTAGTAAGAACCAATTACAGACAAAACTCATACATAATAAGGGTATGCAGATGTTTCAATACTTTAACTACACAGGCAGATATCGATATTGATCTATTTTGTACCAGGGCTACTCAGCTGAAGCGTGTATTAGGAAAACTTTTCTTCTCAAGTACCTAAACTCAGTTATAATCTTTATATCTATGTTAAATGACGCATAGGCTTGACGTGTGTTATCGTCTACGTTTCTTTGTTTATTGCATTACTTAAAATTTTTAGTAATAGGTGGAAACTTTTAATTGGCCCTAAGCACTTACTTTCTTTACTATAGTTCTTAACTAGCTGTAAGTTTTCCAAAAATTGTAAAAATAAAATAAAATAAAATATATTTCAGGTTTTTTGCCATATCTGTGTTCAATAACGGCAACTGATCATGCGTTTTTTTCTTGGTAATTTAAAACTTGCGGTGTTATAACTCACCAATATCAAAGATGACAGAGTCGACACTGTCGCTCCAGCTGTGGTCATTTTTGACCTTCAAGACCGCTTCGTAGCGCCCAGCTTCTGACAGCTTCTCCCCGAGGTCGAAAGTCAACTGGTACTTGTGGAGAAGGGAATGGGGGAGGGGGATCTCGAATTCTTTCCATTGGGTCTGAAACAAAGTATATGAATGAATGAATAAATGAATGAACGAATAAATCTATACATATAATAAAGCAGAAGACCCCGAATTTCGGTACATATGTTTTTTTTGACGGAAACGCGTTCAGACGATATTAATAAACATGCCCCAAATTTTTTATTTTTATTGGAAGACTTTGTTTGTTTGTTTGTGGGTTTGTGTGTTCGTCCATCACGTAAAAACTACCGAACGGATTTATCTGAAACTTTACAATATCATAGCTACAAAGCCTGAAATGGTTATAGGTTATATAATATTACGCTAAATTTCTTCAGAGGGTATATATAAAAGTTTAAATTTTGTATGGAAACAGTTTTTTTTATGAGTTTATCTATCTCAAACTTTGGAATTATGTTTTTCAAAACAAATAATAAGTTACGGGTTTCATCGATTTTCAAATTTATAGTTAAAAGATGTGAAAGTACGGAATGAAGGAGTTATTGGACCTAAAGTTGAATGAGCCTGTCTCCACAAGTATACACAATATCTCATTAAAAGTTGCATTTTTATGATTTCCGAAGATAAGTACCGCCATGTTTTTCAATTATTTACTAAATTCAATGTTTGAGTGGGTAAAAAGAGGGATTGAAAATGTGCAAGTATTAATTGACTTGCTTAGTACTGACACTTTGCTATTCCGTGACATTTCTTCCGCGGGTGAAAGAAACAAAATCGACAAAATAAAGAACTCTTCCACGGGTGACGAAGTCGCACGCGGGTACAGCTAGTTAATAAATAAATGAGGACTCTTTATTGTAAAAAATAAAGTGAGATTAAATTAAATTTAATTTGCCGTAATAAAAACATATATATACAAAAAAGTTGTAGCATTTATAGAATTCGCCTTTAACGGAAATTTGGAGTTTTTATGCTTTAGCCCTTTTGGGTTTTGTATACACTTTGTCCTGGAAAGGTTAAAATGTTGAATTTAGAGTTTTTTTTTTGTCAAAGATCGTAAGCCTATCTTTGACAAAAAAAAAACTCTAAATTGATTACGACTCAACCCTTGATATAATACTTTATCTAAATTCGGTTTAAAGATATTTATTTTGTCAAAAAAAAAGTACATAAGTACCTAGTCAATATTCAAGTGGTCCTATACATTCTGCCTCCATTCGAGGCGTGCAAAATTACATTTAAACTAAATAATAAAAATAATAATAAAAAATCTTTATTGCAAAAACACATGTAACAAAGTACAATTATTGTTTTACAAAAGGCGGTCTTATCGTTTAATACGATCTCTTACAGACTACCTACCTAAAACTAAAACTAACCTAACCTAATACTAAAGAATGAATATGATTAAATTGTTTAAAATAATGAAATAGCAATCAATAATAATATCTTACAATATTACATAGAGTTTTCTGCGTCATCTACAAAATGTATATATTCCTTGTCGTCATAAAAACATTTTTCTATCAGCGATTATTTTCATCAATTTGAATGAAGAAACTTAGTTCCCTCATTTCACCGCGACGGTAGCTCCAATACGCCAGGCAACCCGTGACCACGGCTGTTGCAATACAGTCGAAACGGGACACAAAAACAAGGTGAGCGCGATATATACCCGTTACAATCAAATAACTATGAAGAAACTTACCACATTTTCTCCAAGTGGATGCACCAACACCACGATCTGTTGGAGGGGTTGGTGTGAGTGGATCTCCCAAGATAGTCTTCCATTTTCTTCAGTGTGGAAATCTTCAACTACGGGTCTCTGAACCAGCTCAATGGAACGGTTGTGTTTACCGATGCCGTTGGATGCCTGTGGATATATTTATTTATATTCTTCTTATCGTGTCACTAGTTCCTTCGAACCAGTGTGGTGAAAGGATTTCAAGTGCGCCTCGAAGAGGCTCCTTTCGTGAACTCGACACATGTTTTCGAACTTTAGGTTCTACGACATGCCGGTTTCCTCACGATCTTTTCCTTCGCCGTTGCGAGGACGTGGGATGCATACATAGATTTTTTCGACCGAAAAAACCCATTTACGCATGACTGCCACCGGGATTCGAACCCGCGACCATCAGATCGCAAGTTAAGGGCCTCATCCACTCGGCCACCACGTCCTCTTTATTTATATTAATAATAATAATATTGTTTGGACACACCACACGACGCCATCTAGCCCCAAACTAAGTAAGCTTGTATTATGGGAACCAGATAACTGATGGAATACTTATATACTTTTTTTGTAAATACATACATAGAATACATAGAAAACGCCCAGACTCAGGACAAACACCGATGTTTATCACACAAATATTTGTCCTGAGTGGGAATCGAACCCGTGATACCGGGCGTGGCAGTCCAACACACTTGCCACTCGACCATCCGCGACACTTTTATTTCGTAAGACACACCTATGATGAAAAGAAATCCATTGATACTCATTTGTCAAAATCCATCAATTTGTTAGTAACCTTTGTTACTACCAATTGATGGATTTTGTTACTACCAATTGATGAGTATGTTCCTTTGAACATACTCATAACACGTACTACTCGGGCGACTGAACATGACACCTGGCGAATGACGTTTGTGTAAAGTACAGCGTGGAAGTGGATAATCTTGATAGAGAAGAGGTCCTGCAATACTTGGTAATGATAAGTAATGATAAGGCTTCGCAATTAGAGGAAGAAGAAACACGGAGAGCGCCGCGCGGGGGGCGGGGGACGCAGCAAGTGCCGAGCGAGAGTGGCAGCCAGGTGTCATGTTCATTCGTCCGAGTAGTACATATTATTTTAACTACATTCGAATAACATTACCCTCTTTCTTCGCAGTTGGGTACAAAATGCTTACCTCACAAGTGAAGGTGCCGAAGTCAGCATCAGAAGTGGGAGTGACGGTTAAGTTGGAGTGAGTCCCACGCGTGGACACGTTGTACTGGGCTGATGAGTTAGCGATTTGGACGCCATCTTTGTACCACCGGATGTGTGGGCTAGAAGAATGAATGAATGAATGATTATATCTATATCACAAGTATATCTATACTTAGTTTAGACCGAGAATTCTTGTCTGAAAATCTGAAATAGGCCTGTACAAAGATCTTAGTTCCTAATTAAATTAGAAAGGTTCTGTATTTTTATCAGAAGTTGTAAACTTAGTATTAAGATCTTTTATGGAAAAAATAAACTTTAGATTATCTTAAAAAAAAAAACTCAAGTATTGTTAGTTACAGACGGGTCTTATGAATGTTTAAAGTAGAGTCACATACTTCACTGTAGAGTACAGTATACAATTTTACTTTTAATTTATATGGTTTAGTTTCTCATAATATAGATATCTAAAATTACATAAATTTAAGTTTAGTAAATTACAAGAATAACAAGAATAATCAAGGTTATACAAAAAACATACAACAACCGACTTCAATTGGACTGTTCTAGTGACCGTAAACACCACTGATATTGGTTTTATTATTGGGATATCAGGCAAGAATATTTACAATATACAGGTCACTCAACGAAAGCTGGTCTGTCAAAGTACTCACACTTATGCAATTTCACTACATTTTGACTTTAGGATGATAATTTTGACAGATCGCAATAGAGATACGCCGCGCTTTTATTCACAGACACTACACAAGCGCACGTGTGAATTTATTGTTCATGCCAGCTTTTGTTAATATACCTGTAGATGTGCAACTTACTTCGCTTCATAATGGATAGAGCATTGAAGTTCAGCTACCACGTTTATTGCTGAGTTCACTACGGTTTTGTGGACACGAACGCGAGGTTTGCCTGGAACACAAAAATTGTCGATATCATTCCCATCATTATTATTTATTTATTTTATTTTATTTATTTAACATTAGACTCACAGTTACATTTTTTTCTTATATAAGCTATGAAATATATACTATTCTTAAACCAAATTGAGTCTACATTTTGTTTACTGTAAATATATAAGAATTATAGGTAGGTAAGTCTGGGTAGATAATTAGTAACTCTAACAGCAGTAAATTACAAACAAACAAATAATCGCATTGTGTTTGTCAGTGGTGTGTGTGGAGTGTGAATGTGATGTGTGTATGTGTGTGTTGTGCGAAGTCTTAATGAGTTGCCTACCTAACCTGCAACGCTTGCAACAAGTATGCAACATGTAACATGTATTATTATCATTATTGTTATAATCATTGTCATAATTATCATTCTCATTATTTTTACTACCATCATGGTTAATATCATCGCTATCATTATCATTATCATTGCCGTCATTATGAGTATTGTCATCATTACCATTATCATCGTCATCATTATCATCAGTTTTTCTATCATCATTGTTATTATCATCGTCATCATTATAATTTTCATCTTTTTTTTACTATAATTATTGTTATTATCATCGCCATCATTATATTTATCATAATTATCGTCATTATTGTTATTATCATCGTCATCATTATTTCTATTAAAATCATTGTTATTATCATCGCCATCATTATCATTCTGTCTCGCTCCTTCAAGTAAGTCGGTTCGCGTTGCCTTGATGAACGTCCGCTCACCGTTTTTTGTATATTTTATGTGGCGGTGTAGGAAATAATAACTTACCAACAACAGAGATCAGTAGTTCAGCCTGGTCGTTCCCTTGGTTGTTGTGAACGTAGCAGTAATATTTGCCGGAGTGTTCTCTTGTCACGTGCTTGATGGACATTTTGTTGCCAGAAAAGTCACCATCCTGCTCTCCTAGACGGTAATTCTGGAAGGAAAATGAGATAGAAGTATAATGTAAAAGTAAAAAAAAACAACCTTTATTTCTACTAACAAATAGGTACTACTTGTTTTCTAAATCTACAATAACATTTAGTCGCCTTATTGGCGTAGGCCTCCCTCAAATTCTTCCAGGTGGTTCTGTCCCTCGCCACAGTTAACACCGAGACTGACAAAGCGTCTCATAAACCTGAAGAGGCAGGATCTACGTGTGATTGTGGGTACAATCACAGGACACTGTCTACTGAACAAACACCTCCACAACACTGGTAACACTGACAGCCCACTCTGCAGAGGCTGCTTAACAGAAGAAGAATCAGCTGCCCACGTAGTCCTGGAATGCGTGGGAGTGACAGCACAACGACACGAAATCCTCGGGCAACCGAGGTCACTCCGCGAAGCCTGCGAAGAGTCCAGGAATCTTCTGCGCTTCTGGACGGAGTTAGGCTGGCTACATCCGTAGCCAGCAGGTAACTTGCTCACGCAAAAAGGACCGATTGACGAGTCCAATTGCGGAAAACGGAGTCAACTACATAACTACATGTCCCTCGCTTTCCTAGATAGAGGTATGAGATTAGAACATTAAGAACATTAACATTAACGTTAAACATTCACACACTCACACCCCTGCACTAGGATTCCCTGTGTCGCAGGTGGCATGGACACATACAAGACATCACAACATCCAAGACCGAGAACATACATTTGTGTTCGTCACACAAATATTTGCCCCGGCCGGGGATCGAACCCGGAACACATAGCTTCGTAGGCAGGGTCACTACCAAATAAGCCACGGTGTCGTCGAATTGTTTATCGTGTCACTAGTTCTTTCGAACCAGTGTGGTAAAAGGATTTCAAGTGCACCTCAAAGAAGCTCCTTTCGTGCACATGTCACATGTTTCCGAACTTTTTAGTTTCTATGACATGCCGGTTTCCTCACAAAGTTTTCTTTCACCATTAAAAAAAAATCTATGTGAGCATTAACATTTTTTGAACAGAAAATTACATTGCTGTACGACCGGGTTCGAACCCACGAACTTTGGATCGAAAGTCGAGGCACCTCACGGCTTTTACGGAAGAATTAGTGACACTATAAGAAGAAAAAGTCGCAAAATGCCACCTAAAAATACGCTAAATGACACAGTCTGGAAAAGACAAGGTATGAACATTATTCATCAAATGGATTGAGCATAAAAGTTTTCGAATTTTGAAAAAGCAACGTTATGTCAAAAGAAAAGGTTATATGGTTATAACGGAAAAAAAAACGCCGGTAGCGAGTTCTACTCCCTGCCGGTACACCATACCACTATGTACCATACCTGGTACCATAGTATTGACTAAAGTCAAGCGCTTGGTTCAAGATCGTAGAATAGTAACAAAACAAGTATAAAACCTACGCCAGCAGGTGTATTTTTTATTATTATCATCAACATTTTCATATTTTTTATCCGCTTAACTTCAAAACAAAGGTCCCAATTAACTTAACTCTAGTTTAAGATTTTTTTGTATCTAAACCAAAGCTTCGGCGCTTCGCCGTCACTGTTACTGCACTGTTACTGGTGGTGGAAAGAAGATGTTCAAAAGGATAGGATGTCTCCGATTTGACTATTTTGGTAAATCTACCAGACAAACCTTTGAAGGTTTTTAGGGCATATAAATATAATAAAATACTATGTACGTTTATTAATATGAAATGATAAAAAAAAAATAGAGCCAGCCTTTAGATCACGCATTGTTTTGATCAAACTTCAGGAGGAATATGGTACTTAGTACTTACTCTGAGGACGTGGTGGCCGAGTGTATGAGGACCTTAACTTGCGATCTGATGGTCGCGGGTTCGAATCCCGGTGGGCAGTCATGCGTAAATGGGTTTTATCGGTCGAAAAAATATATGTATGCATCCCACGTTCTCGCAACGGTGAAGGAAAACATCGTGAGGAAACCGGCATGTCGTAGAACCTAAAAAGTTCGAAAACATGTGTCGAGTGCACGAAAGGAGCTTCTTCAAGGCGCACTTGAAATCCTTTCACTACACTGGTTCGAAGGAACTAGTGACACGATAAGAAGAAGTACTTACTCTAGTGTCAACAGTCCTTGACCAAAAGATTTGAGGTGCAGGGTTGCCCTTTACATCACAAGTCAGCACGAGACTCTCTCCCTCAATCACGTTGCCGTCATTAGTTGCTGAGAAACCTGGAACCAAAACGAAAGAGATTGATTATAAATTGATCATAGGTAGAGCTGTGACAAAGAGATCTAAAGAAATTGCTGATTTACGGAGGCGACACCACCAACTTATACTCGATGACGATAGTGTCTACATCAGTCAGCGGTACCTTGCACCGGTAGACGCCCGCAGCAGACGACGACACTTGATTTATTGAAGCTAGTTTAACTTGAACCACCGGAGGAAACTAGCCACCCACGACACAGATAATCCTAGTGTGGGAGCTAGTGTTATTATGTCAAAATACTTTGTTGTTGCATTGGTACCTATACTTACACTCCAATCCCATATTCAAATTTAATTAATACCTCTCTGTACTCCAGCAGGTACTCACCTACAATAAGTAAATGTACCTAGATTCATTCATTCACTTATGCTCGGTGCTGATGGTCCCTACATCAGTCAGCGGTACCTTGCACCGGTAGACGCCCGCATCAGACGACGTCACCTGGCTTATTGAAGCTGGTTGAAGTAATGCTTGTGATCTACGGAGGAATCGCAACCACCAACTTATGCTCGATGCTCATAGTATCTGCATCAGTCAGCGGTACCTTGCACCGGTAGACGCCCACATCATACGTCACCTGACCTTATTGAAGCTAGTTGAACTTATGCTCGATGCTGATAGTCTCTGCATCAGTCAGCGGTACCTTGCACCGGTAGACGCCCGCATCAGACGACGTCAGCTGACTTATTGAAGCTGTTTGAAGTAATGCTTACTTGTGATCTCTGGAGGCGTTGCCACCACCACCTTATGCTCGATGCTGATAGTCTCCACTTCAGTCAGCGGTACGTTGCAGCGGTAGACGCCCGCATCACTTGGCTTTACGTGAATTATCTCCAAATCCTTGGAGTTTTCTACACTGAAATGAGAAAATTAAAAATGTATTTTTTTTGTGGTCTTCGAACGGCGATGGGACAGACAGACGAACGGATATGGTAATTAATTCATAATAATTTCATATGGTGAAAATATGAAGTATATTATAAGTTACTATACAAGTTAGTTAGTATTTTACTTGTCATTTATATGAAATTGTAATTATAGTGATTAACATTAATTTATTTTTATTGTGTGATTTTTTTTATTTATTATAGGTTTTGATCTCGAGGTGTATGTAGTCTTGACTCGTACCAATTAGTAGTGTAGATAAAAGAGGCAAGCAACCGCAAAACTGTATTTTCAATAATTCGTAATAATATAATTTTTATTTTTACCTAGATAATTATGTGATTTTATTTTTATTTTAAGTTTCTACCTCTTTTAGTATATAAAGAATTTTCATTATTGTTAAAATGGCGAATCAATTAATCAAAGCAATGAGCCATAAATATATATAATAGACATATCACACAACGCCATCTAGCCCCAAACTAAGCAAGCTTCTTGTTTGTTCTCGGGTCTTGGATGTTGTGATGTGTTGTATGTGTCCATGCCACCTGCGACACAGGGAATCCTAGTGCAGGTGAGTGTGTGAATGTTTGTTTGTTTTGTTTTGTTTGTTCTACTATGAGAACCAGATGGCTGATAGAATACTTTAAAACTTTTTTTTGTAAATACATACATAGGATACATAGAAAACACCCAGACTCAGGACAAATACCGATGTTCATCACAAGTTCGAAAACATGTGTCGAGTGCACGAAAGGAGCCTCTTCGAGGCGCACTTGAAATCCTTTCACCACACTGGTTCGAAGGAACTAGTGACACGATAAGAAGAAAAAGATCATAAGTTCAGAGTTTTTAAAATTGAGCTCGTTTTTGAGCATTTGCTTTTTGCAACTTTGCATGTTATCCATTATTTACGTTATAAGGGTTGCTAATATGTTATATTTCGGGTTAATATCTACTATTATACTATATACTGATATAAGTTTGCATTAACAAAAAAAAACCTATGGTTTAATTTTTTGAAAATGAAAATATCCTATCCTAATTTGGTCATGGCCTAAGGCTTCAGCAAATAGTAAAGAAAGTGCTGTTTTTCACTATTTAAGTATAATGATTTTCAAAACAGAAAACTTTTACCTACACATTTAATACATAACCGAACTAGACGTACTACTCGGGCGAATCAACATGACACCTGGCTCGAATGACGTTTGTGCAAAGTACAGCGTGGAATTGGATAATCTTGATAGAGAAGAGGTCCTGTAATACTTGGTTATGATTAGTAATGATAAAGCTTCGCAATTAGAGGAAGAAGAAACACGGAGGGCGCCGCGCGGGGCAGCGGGGAAGCAGCAAGTCCTAGTTCAAGTTCCTCCAGCGAGAGTGCCAGCCAGGTGTCATGTTGATTCGCCCGAGTAGTCATCCTGAAGGGGACAGTTTACTTACATTTTATACCTGGTGTCTTCGCCTTCATTAAACACGAAACCATTAGATGAAATCAATTTATCGCCTTTGTACCACTGCACAACAATATCACCTGAAAGAATAAGTAAAAAGGATTTGTAAAAATTAGGAGTCGCTGCGTTACATTCTTACTCAGTAACGGTACAGGTTACAAGGTTGATGTTAATACAGTGATTACTTGAGGATATAATCTAAATAAATGTGAGACAGAAACACGATTGGAGAAACTTTTCTCCATAGATTTATTTTTTGAAATCGGCTTGCAAAAAATCTATTTTACATCCATCCATCCGAATTAAGAGTATAATTACGGTTATGCCTACTATTGAGTAAGTAATCAATCATAGAACCTAGATAAATGTAAAAGGATTTTTTTTAATCCTTTATACATCTTCTTTATCGTCTTTTATACATTAAATGTACACAATATATATTTTTGCGCATATCTAATGAATGACAATTAAAATGATTGCACACTGACGAAACATCCGGTGGCGCCAAAACATGGCGGAAGTTCCGGTTAACTGTCGAATTAGTATTCATTTTGAAACTCATTGTCTATAAATTAACCATAGAAGTAGTAAAGTATAGAAGCATAATGTAGTACCTACCTAACTACATTCAAAAAAGTTAGTTAAGCAACTTCTAGTACATCTTGGTCAGAGGCAAAATTATGAAAAAGAGAAATACCAGGGCTCTTTCATTTTTAATAAAATTCTATTTGATATGCTAATTTTAATCGACTTGACTAGGACGTTTGACATTTGACTGAATAATTATTTTTATATTTTTTACAATAATTCATTAAAACATGTATATTTAATAACTTGCCCACGTTGCGATAATTTACTTGATACTGGCTAAATATACTAATTTGTGTGGAGCCAAACACGATGAATTTAAACGTTCTTCGTTAAATAAAAAAAAAATCTAACGTAATAAAAACAAAAATTATTTGAAAATAGATTTATTTTTATATTGACGGAGTACGAGTAGGTATCTGTAATGTTTTTGTCATGTTTTCAACCGACTTCAAAAAGGAGGACGTTATCAAATCGATTAAACATTTTTTTGTTTTATTTTTTAAATGTTTGTTACCTCAAAACTTCGTTGTATATAGACCAATTTGAAAAAATATTTTTTTGTTTAAGAGGATGTACTTTCAGATTAGACCCATAAAAATTTCATCAATATCGATTAAGTAGTTTAGTTTTTATATTCAAGTAACTGAAAAAATATGTCGTCAAAGTAAACGAAATTGCGTATTTTGCTTCCCTGTGACTTTTCAGTGGTGGTCACTAAAACAGTCCAATTGAAGTCGTTTGTCTATGTTTTTGTAAAAACTTGATTATTTTGCCTTTATCTTGAATTGATACTGTCAATCTTGGTGTTCTATAGGAACACCGCTATGCATCCATTAATATAATGTGTGAAACTTGTACTTACTAGGTTCGACAGCACACTCCAGTCGTACATTTGAACTGATGTTGACTTCGTAGGTTTTAGGCGAAGTCAGTATTCTGGCCTGAATCATAGGCTGGTCCATAACCTCTGTGTTGCCAGCTGAAATTAAAAAAGTACCTATTTGTTTTAACTGTCGAAATATGGAGAGTGTTCTAAGTTTATCAACATTCTTCAAAAAAAGGAATGGGTTCTCAATTCAATTGTATTTTTTTTTTGTGAATTAAATACTTTGGTAGTATAAGTATCGTATTGTATTGTATTGTATTTATTTATTGAAAAGGATGAAGACACAGTAACATAACAAACATTAATATTAGTTGAGGTGTAAAATCAGTTTCTCGTCATTTCTTACGTACCTAACTGTAGTAATCTATGTAATTATATATAACAATGTACAATTGTACATGTAATAATTATTTCATTCCGCTCTATTAACCGATTTGAATATTTACAAAGGATATGATTTTAGATTGGTAATATAGAAACATTAAAATTGATTCATAAATGGTTTTTAAATCAAAATAACTGGGAAAATATGTCATACAAGTAAACAAAATTTCGTATTTTGCTTTCCAGGAAGCCGCTTTTCTTTTTGTAAATAAATTATTTGTTGTATTGTATCTTTACACCCAGCTTACGCCGGTTTTCTCCTGTGATTAAACCACTCACACAAACACATCATGTTTGTGTGTGAATAATCTACTGATGTGAATAAACCACTTAAGATATACCCCTAATATAAACCACAAGTAGTTTAATCACAAAAGAACATCGGCGTAAGCTGGGTGTAAAGACAATTATAGAGCCGACTGTACATTATAGATACAATCCGGCGGTGGTCCTATGTACAATTTTAACAAAAAAAAAACACTTATGAGTGAAGAAAAGATATGAATCGATGTTGGTGTAGCAGTATCCGTCTTTAACATAAAATCATTTACAAATTCTAAAAAAAATAACCGATTTTAAATGATAGTAATAAAAATGCTTTTCTTGACTGTAATCTTTCATTAGATACCTAAACTTTAGTTGATGCTAAGCAATCTTGTTGATGTTGATACAAATGATGTTGCTTTATGGTACCAACTCAAAGTAGTTTCAAAGGAGAGTAGGGTAATTTTTATTTCTTAAATTAAATGAAATATTTATTTTACTTATATTTACCATCTTCATCGTTCATTGTGCCTTCGTCTTCGCCGGTTGCATCATTGAGGAAGAGTCCATCGTTGTTGACGTCTCGCCTCTCTATGGAGTGTCGGGCATCTGAAACAAAGAGATTTTACATGATTTTATATTTCTTTTTATGTTGGCAAGGAAATTATTGCTACTTCTATTTCATTGTCACATGGTGATATGATTTAATTTTGTCACAGTGAAATCACCGGTGATTTTGTCACCTGTGATCCGCATGATGCAAAGTCGCCCAATCACTCCTGCTCACAGTCAGCACACTACTGACTGTCCGTTATTGTTATTTACGATACGAATGATATTGTGAATGGTGACAATTATCATTCCCATTTATTTATATTTATTATTTATTTTTATTTATTTTTTATTTATTTATATTTATTATATTTATTTATTCAATTATCATTGCCGGGGCGCGCTAGGTGGATATGACCGGTGATTTTGTAACAGACTTCTCAGAAAATAACAAGTGTTATGTGTGAACTGTTTTATACCATGATAAATAACATGTTACACGGTATACTCTCCATGCATATTTTTATGTAAACGTTCATCCTTGAGCTACTGATTTGATTCTGCTAGGCGTTATTGCGATAGAAAGTAACGTGTGTCCTTTTTCAGCTCAAAAATAAACCTATTCGTTCTGATTCCAGCCAACTATAGAGGTGGTTAGAACAAATATCATCTATCTATCCATACTCACAAACGTTTCGCATTTATATTATAATATTAAACACCGCAAATTTTTAATCACCAGAAAAAAAAATTAGCATGAACGCCGGCTACATGCACGAAAACGTTGACATCATTGTCCGGTAACGCTCATTGTCCCGTTACACTGGTAGTCACGTTAAACTATCGTCCGTAAACCAACTTTACAGACAACCAATTTTTTTCAGTAATAAAAAATTATGGTGTTTATAAGGCTTAGCCCTAACTGACTCGATGATACCCGATTCCACGCAAGCGTTACTATGGGCAAACTAGCTCTCCATATTTTATAATGTCCAATTCCCCCCATTGTAAATACCAGACACGACCGCACTTTAGCCGAGCCTTCCTTCCTTGTCGTGTAAGCCAGTGACCAGTACCGTCTATGGAAATTTCAATGGCGTGTAAGTCCCGTGGTATCTTGTAGTGTCAGCTCTATAGGTCTTTATTATGGGGTATATTATGGTATTTCCTAAGAATATATAATAAATGTTGCCATGTATTTCTTAGTTGCTTTTGAATTCGCCGCATTGAACGTAAACTTACAGGCAAGCGTAATTTAGGACGGACGACCATTGCCCAGATGCAGCGACGATTTGCGGGTAAAAATGACTTCTTAGCAATTAATCAAACAATATTTATAATATTATTGTAATTAGAAATATTGAAATTAAAATATAAAATAAATAACATAATTATAAATTCGTAGTTGCATAAAATAACATCTGACATCGCGCCTCGTAAATAAGCAAAAACAAGGTTTTGCAAAAACATAGTACCTACAACCGACTTCAGTTAAACTGTTCTAGTGACCGTAAACACCACTGAAAAGGTCACAGGGAAGCAAAATACGCAATTTCGTTAACTTGGATGACGTAATCTTTTCAGTTATTTTGATTGCAAAACCAAAGTACAAAAATACATCCGAATTTCGAAGACTTTCACGATTATTACACATAGTTATTTGAATGTAACGTCGGTTTACAAAAACATATGAGGTGAGCGCGATAAATAACCGTTACATTGAAATAGAAGAAAAAAGAATAGATGGAGCCAAATTATTACTAACTGGAATCCCCGTGACACGAAGCGGAGAAGACGAAGACCAGCTACCCGCTGGAGCGACGACATAGTAAAGGTGGCTGGAAACTATGAGCTAGAACAGCTAGAGACAGGCAAAAATGGAAAACCCTGGAGGAGGCTTTCACCGCCATAGGCGGTCCCTACACATAATAAATATAATCCTTATGTTATTTATAATATGTAATTTGTGTAAGGGAAATAAAAGGTTTTTTTATTTTATTTTATTTATTTACATTTAAAAAACAACATCCGAATTGATAACCTCCTCTTTTTTTTGAGTCTGTTGTAAATCTACTAATCTTCAAATAATCCCTCAAACCCAGTTTTTTTTTTTTTTTTTTTTTTATTTATTTACACAATAATTATTATTTAAAAACAATTTTTTTATATCCTGAAACCTCTTAAAGGTTTGTGGGGACACAAGTATCGTCTTTGAGCTACATTATGCACATATTTTTATACAAATATGTCTTATTGCTACAAACTACAAGAATTGAGGTAGGCATGAAAGACAGTACAAACTAAATACCTACTAATAGGTATGTTTGCAACAACGGGATTGGTGATAAGATTATATGCGGTGAGTGTGAGAAAGTAGTATGCTACATTAGTGTTACGATAGTTATTCCCGACTACGCAGAAGGAGGGTAATGTGTTTCGGTTTTATATTACCTATGTATGTATGTATGAATGTACGTATCTATGTATTTAGAACAGTGTTTAAGTAGTAATTTTTATACTTATTTCGACGTAGTTCTATCCAGCTGGTCGGATGATCTAACAAATGAGCCAGTGTGTCTCTGTTAATAACTACAATTGACGTGGCCCGGATCGAGCAATTACACGATCAGTACTTCCCGACTGTTTGAGAACATCTAATCTAGGTACTATTTGAGGACGTGGTGGCCGAGTGGATGAGGCCCTTGCTTTGCGATCTGATGGTCGCACGTTCGATTCCCGGCATTTATGCGTAAATGGGTTTTTTCGGTCGAAAAAATCTATGTACGCATCCCACGTTCTCGCAAGGAAAACATCGTGAGGAAACCAGCATGTCGTAGAACCTAAAAAGTTCGAAAACATGTGTTGAGTGCACGAGTTCGAGGCGCACTAGAAATTCTTTCACCACACTGTTTCGAAGGAACTAGTGACACGATAAGAAGACTATTTGAGGAAAAAATGTGAATTTGTATTGCACTAGCTGAACCGCGTGTGACTTCGTCACCCGTTGAAAAGTTTTAAGTCGATGTTGTTTGTTCGAGGCTTCTATTGGGACCGCGGTCCGAATCACCGGATAAAATTTTTGAATCCGTCGATTGGGACCACAGACCACGTGACGTATATTGTACAGTCGTCGTCAGATACAGATCAGTTCCGAAATAAGAGTGCATCCTTTCTACCCGCACGGAAGAAATGACAGAGAATAGCAGAGTGTCAACACTAAGCAATTCAATCAATACTTTATTAGTAATACTGGATGTTTTTGGAGGCTTCCGTCGATTGGGACCACTAGGTTTAGGACCGCGGTCCCAATCGCCAGAACGATAAAATTTTATTATTTTTCTTCCGTCGATTGGGACCACTCTCGAAATGAATGAAAAAATATATTGTTCCGGTCAAATACAGTACAGCCTTTGCCTTAAAAAAAATTGCATATTTATGAACAATCGTTTAAAAAAGTCGGAGTTTTATTTATTTCTTCGCAAATATATTATAAAGCGGCGTATGACATACGTACGCTTTGATAATTACAGCATGTATCCTTTTCAGGCGTAGTAGCTATGATATCGTAATGTTTCTGTTGCGTTGATATTGTTATTTTGAGGGTAGTTTGGTAAATCACCGCCTGCCCGAACGTGAAGAGCTCGAGGCTTTTCAGTACATTGGCGGGAGTCATTGCGATCGGATGCGTGTGGACGTTCTACTCAAAATCCGTCGATTTTCCCTCCATTTTTGGCCGTGCCAAATTTGCATCTCAACATTTTGATACTAGTGAAGTGTCGCGGGTTCATAGCCGTGCTGTGCTTTTCCAAAGACTTTTCAAACCTGGACCGCTCGCCGTGCGATTCCACAGGACCTTGCCTGCCACCAAACCAACAACCAGTTTATAAGGTAGGTGGTGTTCAATTGCCTTCGGAAATCAGTAGAAACGTTTTCAGCCCTAGACACTGTACTTTCAAAACTCAAAACACATACTCTAAAATCGCCAGCATAATTCATCTCAATAGGTTTGGTTTAAAAACCGCACAGTTTCAGTTAAATCCGTTCAGTAGTTTGTACGTGCTGGACGCACACACAAACAACATACAAACACAGTCTAGCATTAACAATGGAAAAGCCTAGTAGTTTTAACATAGAATATTTATAAGGCTCTTTCATTATATTTAGCCCTTTTTTGTGGCATATTTTCAATGTACTAAATTGTGATTCTCAACTTTAATTCTTCTATGGTTCATACCTACTTTGGCTCCCGTACTTTTTACATCACTGATGTTTTTGCTCGAATACTTACCGACAAACAAGCAAAATATGCAACATAGGACTTCTACTTAGTATTAACCTCAGTATAATGGAGCCATATCCAGTGCAGGCACGAAATTCAGTTTCCTCCTCATGCATACCAAGTAGGTCTGTGAGACAGCTTGGTAATAGTGGATGGTGTCTGTGAGACTGCCTGGTTAACGAAAAGTATGTCTGCAAGACAGCCTGACAGTAATGCATAGTCATAAGGTACATCGGTGAAAGTACGGCCTCTACTTCTATTTTTTTTTTATTGTATAAGAAATTAGTATATAACGATAAAACATAACATCTAAAAAGCCACGTATGGTTTGTCCTAGATGTGATTTGGGTCGTTCTCAGCTGCATCTGATCCATTGTTCTCGAAAAAAATAATTACCTTTACATTGATTCTGAATTCCTATGTTTTTTTTTATACTACATGAAACGTACCGAATTCAGTTACTACTAAAAACTGGCTCTGTATAGTTCCTAATTTGTTCCATTAAAATAATCAAGGTTTTACAAAAACATAGTACAACCGACTTCAATTTGTTGTTCTAGTGACCGTAGGCACCACTGAAAAGTCACAAGGAAGCAAAATACGCAATTTCGTTTACTTCGACGACATATTTTTTTCAGTTATTTTGGTATAATAACTAAACTACCGAACCGATTTTGATTAAATTTGTATGGTACCAATCTGAAAGTATATCCTTTATGAAAAATATTTTTAAAATCGGTTTATTAATAACAAAATCTTGAAGTTCTTCTCTTCCTTTTTGAATTCGATTAAAATCACTCGTAGTTTCATGGAACAAGTGGGAATATATAAGTCCCAGTTGTTCTATTGATTGGTTAGTATGGAATGGAATACGTAAAATAACTATAATGTAATCATAACCAGTACACGCACGATACTCTGTTCCCTCCTAATGCATACCAAGTGTCTGAGAGACAGCCTGGTAATAATGTATAGAGTCATCGATGTACATCGGTGTATTTATATATTTACGTTGTTATAATTATCATAAGTACTTAGACACCAGTTTTCTATTATTCCTATATGCAACTGGTATATTGTTCGTGAGTCACATCACCGGTTTGTGCTTAAAATCAGCATTGTGGATGCGAATCCTCGACATTATGCTGAGCACAGACCGTTTCCGACAACCCGGCAGCAGTGTGTACCTTCTACCATCGTTATTGCTTAAAAAATTTAAATAATTTATAACAGAGATTAATAATAAATAACACAGAAATATAAAAAAATATAAAAAAATAAAATATAAATAACCTAGTCGGTCGTTGTCACCACCAGACGGCAACGTGCCCAGAACGCTGGCGGCATAGCCACGTTGAATGGCAATGCTTATACGCTGTGCAAAGTAGAAACCAGCATTCTGGTCACGTGTAGACTCTTTTAGCCTATCAGCCAGATCTTTGTAGATTTTGTGTGCCCCTGGTCCCCAAGGGCCTATTGTTTCTACCCCAAACGGCTCAAACATGTATCTATTATCTAGAAGTGCATTTGCGCCGTTTGAGGGACTCCGCTGATCTTGCTGCAGAGCCGGCCTGCACGGATGTACCGGGAAGATGGGTCGGTGCCAGTGTATCAACGCAAGTTGCATCCCAAAAATAATTTATTGTATTTGTAGGTAGGTAAATTGTACATGTTGTTATAGTATTTTTTTTTATTTTAAGTTTACTGTTTTTTTTTTAATAATTATTATACCTGTAATCTCTTAATCATCATCATCATCAACCTATATCAGTCCACTGCTGGACGTAGGTTTCTCCCAAGGCGCGCCACTGAGCCCGATCTTCGGCTCTCCTCATCCACTTTCTGCCAGCTATAGCGCGCAGATCATCGCTCCATCTGGTCAAAGGTCGTCCTACACTGCGTTTGCCTAGACGTGGTCTCCACTAAAGAACACGTTTACCCCAACGGTTGTCGGTTCTTCGGCAGACATGGCCGGCCCACTGCCACTTCAGCTTGCTAATCCTCTGAGCTATGTCGACCACCTTAGTTCTCTGTCGGATGACCTCATTTCGGATTCTATCCTTAAGAGAAACCTGGAGCATGCTCGGGTTTTCTCTTAATCTCTTAATGGTATCTTTTAAATGTGTGTTGCCGTGTATGTTTGGAATAAATTATTTTCTTTCTTCTTTCTTTAGACATCTGCTTATTCTTCATGAATAAGTAGATGCTGAAAAGAAGGAAAAATCATTATCTGTGCAATCAAAATTCTGGGTTTCTACAAAATGACATAGTGACAGCGGGGCGAGTGCAGCGCCCGAGCCGAGCTGCAGCGAGCTGGCTGGAGTTAGGTACCCGGATTTGTATTGTATTGTATTGTAGTAATTTATTGAAAAGGATGAAGACACAGTAACATAACAAACATTAAAATAAGTTATTTAAGGCTAATCCTCAAATCCAATTCCATACAAAATGTTTCGGACAAATACTCAAAAAGTACGCCGTATTATAGTAATTTCTTGACACTATTCGTTACGTCCATGTTTTTTGATTTCGTTAACAAAAAAAGTGAAAGGTTTCATACTTTAATTTAGATTATATACGTGTTTTTAAGTTAGTAGGGTTAATTATAAAACACGTATAAAATCTAAATAAAAAGAAACCTTTCACTTTTTTTGTTGACGAAATCATTAAACATGGACGAAACGTGAATAATTAAAATATTGTGGAGTGAAGAAATTACTATAATACGGCGTACTTTTTGAGTATATTTATCCGAAATATTTTGTATGGAAATTTACCTTGAGGATTCCCCTTAAGGTAACATCAGCTTGCCAAACGATACCGAAAGCTTGAGAGTGTATACTGCGTAGCTGACTGTACCTACCTACTTATAATCGAGTGGCGCCCTCGAACGGATTTATTTTTATTAGACTTATGAATCATAGCAGCTGTTCAAACTATTTCTGTATGTTTTACCAGGACAGACAAACTTGGAAATTTACTGTAGTTACATTTATTTATTTCTTAGCCTACAACTATTCTGTCTGCAAGCGAATTTGCCTTGCTAAGTTTACATAATTAGTAATCACATACTCTAATGCCGACTTGCATCAAACTACCAAAGCTCCTAAGCAATTACTTAACTCGCTTGACAGTTCTTAGCGCTCTGAACCGCCATGACCTGTAAACCGTGAGGAAACCGGCATGTCGTAGAACCTAAAAAGTTCGAAAACATGTGTCGAGTGCACGAAAGGAGCCTCTTCGAGGCGCACTTGAAATCCTTTCACCACACTGGTTCGAAGGAATTAGTGACACGATAAGAAGAAGAAGCGGTCTGAATTTGGACCGTTAAGAACTGGCAGGCAAGAAAAGAAATTGCTTAGGAGCTTTGACAGTTTGGTGCAAGTAGGCATAAGTTCCTATATATACCAACTTAAATACAATTAATTGTTAAATAAATGTTGATTTTATATATAATTTTATAAATTTTAAATAGATTTGAAGAATTAAATTTTACTTATTAGATTTAATTTTTAACGAAAACACCACTTAAACAACGAACGACTAATTTTTTTTTTTAATAATTATTGTATTCCAATATTATTATTTATTATTTAAAAATATTTTTTTAAAGAGTTCCTGAGTTCTTATTAATAAACAAAATTAGTACCTATCAACATAATAAGTTATTTAATACAGCATAAGCTAAGTATATATTACAAAATTTACAAAAGGAAACAATTGGGCCACCCATAGACCGTTGCAAACGATCTATAGGTAGCTCAACTGCTCCAACTTGATACCCGATGGCAGCGTGCCGAGGATACTGGCTGCATTGCCTCTTTGTATTGCAAGGCTTATTCTTTGGCCGAGATAGCTGCCAGCCCTCTGATCACACGTCGCTTCGACCAGACATATAAGTTCATGGTATTTTTATCATAAAACCAATGAAATAAAATTATTCCGTAAAAATGTTATTGCCGTAGCCCTATTGACACCCATTCGTCTACTTAACCCTTTGCATTCCTTCACGCCCGCAGGGTCAATTTGATCCATCCAAACTTAACAAATGATGGCACTATAGAATTTATGGCACTTTTATGGCTTCTGTTCGACAATGAAATCGAGATTTAATAACAAAACGGTTTTTATCACAAAAAGTAGCGGTTTTTTTAAAACTGTCGGCCAGGTGGTTTTCTCATCTTGAGACATAAAAGTAACACCTTTCTTTTAGTATGTTAGGTATTATTTTCCTTTGTAAAAGAGAAGTAGAGGCTCTATATCATTTTAATAAAGTTTATTTACGAGGCATTTTATGATGCTCGTGAAGGATTTAGTACCAATGAGTGAAGTGAGTAAAATTCAAAGCAAGTGGATTTATTCGCTAACTTTAGTATAAATAACAAAAAATCCTAGGTAGGTACTTGACAAGTACTTATCAAGAAAAATAATTAAAATCACCATCAAAAGAGCATCTAGCTCACTTGTTTACAAAAAAATAGACTAAAAAGTAATAGGCACTTCTTATAAAAAAAACTAATGCAATAATTTAGGCAAATAACTACCAGGTGAAACATTAATCTACTTTTATTACAATTTTCATATAAATATGCCCATAATGTATATTACTTAAAAAAAATTATAAGCAAATTATATGCATTGATTACCATAAATCATGAAAATGGCAAAGGGCCGATTTGACCCAAATGCGTGGTATCGGGGAATTGATCACACGCTGGCACTCGCTGGTAAATTGTACCGTACAATCAAATTAGCGTGTCGTGACCATCCACCATCAATTATACTTCGTTTAGCATTGGAGGTCTATGCATTTTGATTAGGTGAGTGGTACAAGTCCAAAAAGATTCCATTCGATTTGATGAGTCTAGCGCTTGACGATAAGCTGACAACTTCGTTTGCGTTGCGAATAAAAAAAACTCTTTTTTTAGTACGCACTTACACTTCTTGACGAACATACCTTGGAAATTTCAAGCCTCTATATTCAGAAGTTTAGTCTGTACGTTGTCTGTCTGTCAGGCAGAACAAAGCCTTTTCTAAATATTGATGGAGAGATCCAGCCTTCTTAAAGACATAAATTTAAAAAGGTTTTTTTAAATAGTTTTCAACCGACTTCAAAAAGAGGAGGTTATCAATTCGGTTGAATGTTTTTTCTTGTTTTTTTTTACTGTTTGATAGCTAAGAACTTTGTTGTTTATTGATCGATTTGAAAAAATGTTTTTTTTTCTTTGAGAGGATATACTATTTCAGATTGGTCCCATACAAATTTCATCAAAATCGGTTCAGTAGTTTAGTTTTTATATCCAAATAACTGAAAAAAATATGTCATCGAATAAAACGAATGAAATGAAAGAAAAAAAAAATGGGTATTTGCTTCCCTGTGACTTTTCAGTGGTATTTACGGTCACTAAAACAGTCCAATTGAAGTCGGTTGTCTATGTTTTTGAAAAAGCTTGATTATGAAATACTCAAAACAAAATGGTGTGAACTGATTGTCGCCGGCCGCCGCCGGTCACTGTGATCGGTGACTCGTTTGCGGGAACCGTTAATTTAATAAAAAACTATATAAATTAAATTTGAGACGAGGCACTTGGATAAGATACCTGTAAATGACGAGAACACACAATCTACCAGCATTCCAGAATTGATGAAATGACGGATGATCTAATTCCATCTGAAATGGACCAAATTCACAATGAGGCCATGGCGAATCGGCTGGCCTTTTCAATTTGCCAAATTAAAATGCACGCAGTGAAGTGGAAAAATGGCTCGATTAGACAAACTGTTTTTTTTAGTATCAGGGTAATGCGCTCGTCCTCTTTGAGACATTTGATGGTAGGTCTCGAAAGCTGAGTAGTTTCACTGCCCTTCAAACCAGAACATGGTAATACTTACATTGCGGCACATTTTTTCAATCACATTCAGGAGGTTACCATCAGGAGAAAGTACTAAGATAATCTAGCAAAAAGTTGCCTGATAGAAACCGCTTTTAGCGATAAGGCCGCCCATTGTAGCTTCTATTATTTTTGGATATTTTATTTGTAAGCTACCTTTTTAAAATGTACGTTTCTTCGGGGTGTAAAATAAAGTGTTGATATACCTATATCTATCTATCTATCATCTCTAACCAGTCACATCAAATTTTATAGATGCTAGATAACTAATAATTCAGATCCTTACATTATATCATTCTGTGAAGTATCTTCTTCATCAATGGTGCTCCAAATCTCATAATATCTAATTAAAGCTTCACACCAAAATTTATATTTAAAGCATCTCACCCCACATTTATCTTAGTCGTGCCATGAATGAAACTTTATAATAAATCTGTTCAACGGTAATAAGAATAAAACAATACAACTTCCACTTGAACCCTCAGCTCCTCCAAAATGTGGATAAAAGAAAGGACATGTCAGGTCTTTGAAGACTGGTCATCAGGAGCACCATGACCAAAAAACTCAGAGCCCTTATCATATCCTGACTTTATGAGGTATGGAGGATAGTGACGGATCAATTTTAAACGGTCAGTGTGCATGACGGCCCCTTTCGGTTCATTTGAGATGCTAATAAAATATGGGTTCTTGAAACTATTTTTAAAGATCATCTTCCAACATCGAATATCTATAAGGAAATCTAGGATGACAAACATGACAATTAAAATTCTGGACACGACTGGATAGAAAGAACCGCCGAATCATAAATAGAAATCGTTGATGTCATCGATTGGTAGCGAAAATGCGTTCATTATGCGATCATTATTATGGTCAACGTTCTATAACAATACAATCATCATTTAACCCTTTCAATCCCTGCGGTCACAATTGTACACATTAAGGTTTTTCTAATAAAACACTAATTTAAACGATTTTTTTGCATCTGAGAACGGTTGAGATCTTTTGCACACATATCACGCTAACGAAAACAGTACTCGTAACGCCATCTCTTATCGTGGTCAAAAAGATATTACCAAGTTTGTGTCAGTGACCAGCAAAGTTTTCATGAGTGCAGGTAAGCTGTTTTGTTTATTTCTAATTTGTAAGTTTTAGGGCAACAAACGTTTGGGAAAAAATATTTATTGATGAATTAGTGTTTTGAGATTATTTTGAACGTATTTTTACAGTGGTTTTGTTGTATTTTAGTCGGAAAATCTTGAAAAATATTCATGTACACGTTTGTGTATATCAGGTCTGCACTAAAATTTTCTCACTAAGTTCAAATTCTGTAACAATCCTCTAAAATGCGCGGTTTTTGAATTTATCAAGAGAAATTGAAGTTCAAAAGTAAAATTATTTTGCTTATGAAAGTATTTTGTTTTATTTATAGATAAAATTACTTCAAAATTTTCACGTCTGATGCATCGGATGCCTTGCGTAATGGAAATTTGCCAGATTTAGATTTGTCTTCGAACGACGAAAATTGAATTGATCCCCCTATTCAACGACAACAATCTATTCACTTGAGCGCAGATATAGTAAACCGGTAGCAACGAGAGTTTTACCCACCTGAATCTGAAGATGAAGAAATAACACCAAATTACACGGAAGCTTATTCAGAAGTGGACGCAATTATTCGGCCAGCCTCAGTGCTCGAAGAAGAGTCGGAACCTGTCCTTTCTAATGAAAACTTTGAAGATCTTACATCAAATCAGAGTTTCAGGAGACACAGAGAAATAGAAAACCAAATAGGTACCAACGGAATGGACCCGTGAAGAAGTACAAGGTATAAATGCACGCAAGGTATAAATAACCATGCAACGGGAGAAGTGGACCTTCTGGATCAACTGAGCTACCTACAGGACGTTTATAAAGTCAAAGAAGTGGCCACTGCGAATAATATTGCAAGCGTCAGACTTGGCGGTTATTCAGAGAGTGTCAAATCGATAATGATTTGCTTGGAATACCAAAAAACAAGCAACTAACTTTACTGGGGTTTCTCCGACGTAGAGCTGAGATTTTGGTTTTTTATCAAAAAATCTCTTTCGCTAAAAGAGGTTGGCCATCCAGCTGCAGCCCTTCGCAAGAAGTTATTCCCAGGAGAGTGGGAGAACTCCCACCAGGATCAGAAATAGCTCACAACGGCGTTGATGACGGTCAAAGTGGGACCCGCTATAATTTGCCAAATTGCAAGGGAAGGTCACATATCAAATGCATGAAACGTAAAGTGGTACACCTTTGCCTAAACAAGGACAAGAACTGCTTCCTGACTTTCTACACATAAATAACCAAAACGTATCTATGTTATGTTACTGTTACTATGACTGATTACTAGGTGCTCTATTATTAATTTCCTATTAGAAATTATAAGATTTTAAAAATATTTATATTTCACAAAAGAAAAGTACTTGTTTTGTTATTTATTTCAATTTTTTTAATAAAAAATGGTTTAAAATATAGCAGCATTTGTTAATTTAGATAATCGCCCCATACTAGACTTTTACTACACTATAATCCGGATGTGCTCATTTGTACACATGATGAAAAATCATTTTTTCCGGAAAACTAACGATCTTAGAAATTTTTTTTCAGTGTTTTCTCACATAATTTTGTCCCCTTTAATAACCCAGATTTTCTCAAAATCGAACTAGAAAAAAAAATAATTCAGGTCTGAAAGGGTTAACCAGCCAAATACTAAAAGGACTAAAACATATTTTTAGCTTACTTGCTAACCCAATTATTTATAACTGCAATTTTTTGTAAATTTGAGATCCAATTTTTTAAACATATTTTGGTATAATGATATAAAATCACCTCGTCAAACGGCGATTAATACTTAATAACACATTGTGATTTTAAGTTGACCTTGTAGATGTAATGTGATTCTGTCTAGACCCATTAATTTGATAAAGGTTAATCAAAAGACTTCATTAATAAATCAAAAGTTTGATAAATAAAGACCAGTAATTTCAGAGAAGTAGAGCATGAGTCAGTCAAACATAAATTCTTATTGGTAAAGCAAATCATTTCCAAAGTATTAAAGACTAACAATGTACCGGAATCCAAATTATACCCACACTATGTTTCTTTTAGACATAAAATAAACAAAAGCTCTTGGAGAACTAAACTTAGATAAACATAGACGAGATACACAAAGGCAAAGGAAGATAACTTACACAAAATAGGACAGAGCTTACACATGCTTGAAGTATAATACCCACTGTCCAGAAAGGAGCTTCCTGGTCCAAAGTTACTGACCGCCCGCCTATTTATAACTTAAACCAGGTTCAAGCACATCACTTGAATAATAAGTATCTCTTTAAAACATCTCGGTACTTTCAATTCTGATTTTAGATAGGCTTTTAACTAAGTGAACTACAAGTAGTAGTAGTAGAATCGAAAAAAAGTAACTGATATTATTTAAATTGAATTATTTAAAAAAAAAATAGTTTGCAAAATCACTTTCATTTACTAAAATCGCACGTATATGGTCTGGTATGCCTCAGGGGTCAAAGTGTGTGCCGATATTTGTTTTTTCATTCATTCATGAGAAAAAACTACAAAGTGCATTTTAATAGCTTAAGTTTTAGGTCATAATTTTCAAAATGTTGAGTCAGTCAACCTTAACCTAAATAAAGTAATAAACTACGAGCGAAAACATTCATAGCGCATCTTTCAGTGATTTTCAAACGTATTGTTTCCAAATATTTAGTTAAATTATGCGGTCTAAGTGTTAAGATTATTTTTGTTTGTTTTAAAGGGTCTTACTTATTATTTGATATTGTTTCACAGCTATTCAAAAGTAAGTTTTTTTTGCATTTTAAAACAACGATCACCATATTTCCATTATTCACTATTCTCTACGAAATTTTTCATGTTGTAGTGTAGAGTACCTAATAATAGTAGTGTTAACTATGAAAGACATAAAACTCCAGAATAAGCTTTAGTTTTCGATAGATAAATACGTAGTTTAAGACCTGGATACATAAATAAGGGCTGCTGTTTATCCCGAAACTACGCAGCTAAAACTAGGATGCTAGAATATAATCGCTTCAGGCTACATCTTCGACCAAACACCCAAATCAAACAGGTGTGGGACATCCGACGTAACTTCTGATATTTGCTTCTACCTACAAACGCATTGCTCAATATGGGTTTCGTACTTGACACCAATGTTTCCGTACATAGAGAAGCATAGACGTACCTAGTAGCTTTTTAATTTCTATGGTATCATAAACTAATGGTATATGGTAAAAAGCCATGTTGGCCGAGTGGAAGGTGCCTCGACTCTCGATCCGAAGGTCGTGAGTTCGAACCCGGTCGTACACCAATAGATTTCTCTGTTCAAGAAGATCTATGTGTGCATTTAAAACAAGTGCTTAACGGTGAAGGAATACATCGTGAAGAAACCGGCATGTCATAGAACCTAAAAGTTCCAAATCGGTAAAGCGTCGATGACACACGGCTAGTTTACACGCTACAAGCCAGCGAGTTTAAAAGCTAGCGAGTAAGCGATTTAGTTTGCGGAAAGGATTGTCATCAAGCAAATTGTAAAAATCAACCATCATCGATGCTTAAGAGACCATAGGTACCTGCCTATGACCAGAACAGTGCACCACAGAATGCCATATGGAATCAGAAAAATGTGGTCCAACAATGCAATAATAGTGCTCATTCATTTTAAGACACTTTGATGGTAATTCTCGAAAGCTTAGTTAATTCACTAGCTACAATACTCTTCAAACCGGAACACAGTAATGCTTACATATTACTGCTTGGCGGCAGAATATCTGGCACTTGTTGTAACCCGTCTAGACGGAATCCTGCTGGGGGTTCCCAATGTTAAGATACCCAGTAAGACATCAGGAAATACCAAATTTGTCACCAGACTGAGTCACATTTAACTCGTACGCGTAACGCAAACTCATCGTAACGCAAACAACTCTAAATAATACGTCCTTTCTCAGTAACATCACAGAGTAAACAGCAATTACTGCGGTACAGTCGACGACAAAGGTATGTAATAAGACTATAGAGACAATGTTGAAATCAGTATACAGGAAGTCTGTGTATAATAAAATGCAAAATGGTTTCGCCCGCGTGATATCAGATAAATAGTAGCATCCGCGATTGTTTTTTTCTTCAACTCATAAACTATAGGTACCAGATAAAAAGTAGCATCTATCAATATTTTTTTCTTTTAGCTCAAACTATAGGTAATTTATATCAAATTCCAGCTTAATGCTTTTAGTTCTTTTGGCGTGATTAAGTAGTAGACATCCATCCATCTCCAACACCATTCCAGTATCCATGCATCCTTCCTTACAATCTTTAGCCTTTATTTATAGTATTGAATGATAAGATAAAAGTTTTGATGGCGACTGTACCATGATGTCATTAATTAATGTAGGTCGTAAAGTGTTTATTTCAGTCACGGTACCTATGAGTTCACACTTTCCAACTAGGTACCTACCTACATAGTTGGAAAGTGTGAACTAATTGGAGCTTAAACCTACATTAGAATCTGTTAGGTCATTGAGTGCATAGTCCACACACGGTTTAAAGTCGTGCATATCTACGTTTAATATGCCGTGTGTAGGCACGATTGTCAGTGTTTTATGGATTACTGTGGAAGCTTGTATACATATACGTACAGTCAGCTTCACCAATATGTATACACTCCCAAGCTTTCACATTTATATTATAGTATAATTACTCTTAATTTTGCAAGGAATTTTTTTTTTTTACAAGTAAGAGGACTACCTATATGTATTAATTTTAAAACGCTTACGTGCGTCTTTGCATAATCTAGGTTTTAAAAAAACATACGACAACCGACTTCAATCGGACTGTTCTGGTGACCGTAAACACCACTGAATAGGTGAATAGTCACAGGAAAGCAAAATACGCAATTTCGTTTACTATGATTACGTCATTTTTTTTTATTTTTAAACTAAAGTACTGAACCGATTTACACGAAATTTATTTGGGACCAATCTGGAAGCAGATATTTCCTTTTGAATAAAATTTTTTTACAAATCGGTTAAAAAAAACAAAGTTCTGAGGTAACAAACATTAAACAAAAACATTCAACCGAATTGTTAACCTCTTTTTTGAAATCTGATGAAAATTCTATTACGAGTAACATAAATGTGAAAGCTTGGAAGTTTATACATGTTGGTGCAGCTGACTGTACAGAACACTACATACACTCTAAATAATATTGAATTAATTTATCAAAAAAGCATATCCCATCTTCTACATAACATAACACATGCCATGTTTAGTTCAATTATAAATACCTAATCTAGCCTAAACTAATTCAGGAAGCGTCTGCGTTTCGGTGAAACCAAATTAGGTCAGTACAGTTTATTTTGGTTCGCGTCGGAATTCATTAATCAGATGGAACACCGAGACTTCCATACGCCAATAAATACAGCTTGATTAGTTCAGTGGTTTTAGCGTAATTGAGTAATAAACTGACATCAATTCCTTAAACAAGATAGTTCAGAGGTAACCACAACCAATTTTCAACCGACTTCAAAAAAGGAGGAAGTTATCAATTCAGCTAAATGGGTTTTTTTATATTTGTTACCTCGGAACTTTGTAGTTTATTAACCGATTTGAAAAAATGGGCAATGCAGAAGGGGTACTACATTGTATCTGTTTATTCAGAATTTTGGATTTCTACAAAATGTGCTACGAACAAAAAACAATATATAATAAATAAACTATAATAACAAATAACAATACATAATCCATGAATTTAAACATTTTTAATACAAAATTAGCACATGGTTATTTTTCACACGTAACGGGTTCCATTCCCGGTTCAACCCTGTAATTATTTAAATATCTATGAATGAAGTTTAAATGGTTTTTCAAATTCAAAAAATATATTATTTCAGTAAAATGTCTACTACCATCTACATCTATTATTCAAAGTACTTTCCCTCCATGTGGCATATCCGTGGGACGCCCTGTATAATGTTCTATCTCTCTATGACAAAGCTGGTTTGAAACTACCTCTACATAATTATTAGAAAACCCTGCAAATGAGTCAGAACACTTTTTTAATCCAACTCACGTTCCATACATTCCAAAGACAGATGATTTCATCATCGGATCACTTCAGTCACGAAGTCAGCCACTCCTAATAAGACCAGTGGTGGCCTAGTGGTTAAGCGGGTAAGAGATATTTCAGTCTAAATATGCACGCCACTTCACTTGCGCGATTAGACTAAGGGGGGTTCTCGGCAAATGTGACGTATTTTTTGTAAAATTGTGAAAAACCTGGGTTAAATTCAGTAATAAATATTTCATAACTAAATTATGGCTAAACCATAAAATTAAAATAATAATTACCTTCGCTCTGTATATATAATAAAAACAATGAAGGAAATTTATGTTTTCTTAAATAAATCCAACGCTATCAAGCACAGATTAACATTATTGCATTAAAAATACGCATTTTGAAAAATCTCACTAAGAGAGTAGGAGAGGGGGAGACAAAAAATTGAAGGATATTTGTATGATGGATAGCGGAGGGGCGTGTATTTCTTGGACTGAAATACTTCTTAGACATCCCGACACGATTTCGTGGGGTTACAATCCTAAATCAAATAGTTTTCATGCCTTATTTATTATAATGCCTAATTAATTTAATAATATTTTAATGCCTAACAATTATAAATTTTTTGAATATTTCTAGGGTCTTAATGTTACTCGTTATCATTATAATACTGTCTCTCTAGTCTATAGGTTCTCAAAGATTTGCTGGAATAAAACTCTTTTAAGGGTAAAGCTCGTTCATGTACCTACATGCCTTTTAATAAATACTTATGTGTAAATATATTTCATTTGTATAATGAAGAGTGTAAAAACTATTTGGTTTTTTTTTCTAACTTGTAATATGTTAGTAAAATGCATAACTAGTTAGTACACACATATTAGTAGTTAGTTAGCTAATACTATTTTGCGTTTCAATCTACGTGGAAACAAAAATAACATGTAGCTCTCAGATAAAAAAAAATTGAGTTAAAGCCAAACTAATTATTGATAATCTAGAAACTCTTTATATTTTGGGTCTCAGCTGAAACAGCTCAATGAAACGATTAAGCTTAAATAGAACGACCTATTTACTCGCCAAGGCTCACAATATATTATTTTGACAGTAAATTTCCCGAAATAGCTTTATTGAGCTCTATTAACCAGATAGTCACATTGCCAATAAGTTGGGTACGTCGAAAAAGCCTAGAAAAAAATTGCTGAAGCATTTGGATGCTGTTGGCATAAGAGCATTATCTCTAATAAAATATCACACCCCTGCACTAGGATTCCCTGTGTCGCAGGTTGCATGGACACATACAACACATCACAACATCCAAGACCCGAGAACAAACATTTGTGTTCGTCACAAATATTTACCCCGGCCGGGGATCGAACCCGGAACACCGAGCTTCGTAGGCAGGGTCACTACCAACTAAGCCACGGTGTCGTCAAAACACATATTAAACACGGTAGGTATTGAAATTTCATGAGGTTATCTGGTAAATAAGTAAGACTCAAGAGGCGTTAATATGTAGGTCTTGATAGGTTGTATATGGTTGAGCCCTTTGGGGTCGAGACCCTAGGTCCATGGAGAATAGGAGCATTCCACGTTTTAAAAATGTTGTCAGAGCGTCTGGTCGAAGCGACGCGTGATCCGAGAGCTGGCAGCGATCTCGGCCAAAAAATAGGCCTTGCTATACAAAGAGGCAATGCAGCCAGTATCCTCGGCACGCTGCCATCGAGTATCGAGTTGCAGCAGTTGAGCTATTGGTCTTTGGGTGGCCCAATTGTTTCCTTTTGTAAATTTTAGTAGTAGTTAGCTTATGCTGTAAAAAAAAGTACAACGAGAACTGTTTTTGACAATGACAATATTGACAATGGTGCCATTACAAAAGACGGCAGGTTTTCAGACTATACCCTCCTTGAAACGCATCGTGAAATCGTTTAAGTCAACCCACAGCTTCCTGTGTACAAAGAAAACAGAACACACATTCGTAAATTCATAATCGTGCGAAAATTTTCTTAAAAAATAACAAGGTCTACACATAAATATTTCTTTGATATTCTTTTCATAATTCATAATAATACCTATTACGTTCCAGAAAGTTTTCTTCCCCTGTGTGAAAAAATAACAAAATTGTATTTGTTAAAATAATAATATTGTTGAATGTGTAGTGTATAAACATTCATAAACATGCACACACTCACACCCCTGCACTAGGATGCCCTGTGTCGCATGGACACATACAACACATCACAACATCCAAGACCCGAGAACAAACATTAGTGTTCGTCACAAATATTTGCCCCGGCCGGGGATCGAACCCGGATCAGCAAGTTTCGTAGGGTCACTACCAACTAAGCCACGATGTCGTCGGATATTCGGTATTTTGCGAATAACCAAATTTAGCAATCAAACAAGTACGGTACTTTTCTTCCGGAAGTAAAATATAATTATATATATATATATTTTATTTTTTTGGAGATAGACCTTCGATTGACCACAATCTCACCTGATGTTAAATGAAGATGTGGCCGATGAATCTCGAAGGTCTAGAAGACACCTATTTACTCGCTTCTTGAAAAGACCAAGATCGTAGTTGCCCGGGAAGACAGAAGCGGGTTCGCTACCCGCTTCTGTCTTCCCGGACAACTATTATTCCTTAATTATTAAGTTCCATTCCTTAGCGATTCGTATTAAATATCTTCTTTACAAACACCAAAAAATTAGTCCGATTGCGCAAGTCAAAAACAAATCTTTAAATTTCGAAATTCTACCACCTAAAACTTCTCCAGCTAAGCCATCAAATCATTGCTAAATAGTTTGTATAACAGATTCATTCATTCATCATTTTACGAGACCATAATAATAAAATAGATAATCCATAGTAGGAATCTATAAACCATTTTTATTTTCTATGCCACGAGTAGGAAGGGGGTAATAAAAGTATATTGGTACAACGAACTACCTGTTGCGTACCGCGTGTCGTCGTTAGGAGGAGAAATCACGAGTTTTTACCCCATTTTTACGGGTGAAATCTAGTGATTTTTTCTTATAATATTATTATTATTATTCAGCCATTATCGTCCCACCGTAGGGCAAAGGCCTCCCTCCTCTTCTTCCTCTTCTTCCACTCCTTTCGGCTCAGGGCGTCTGTGGTCCAGGTTGGTAGGTGAGCGTCAAGTTCGTCCCGCCATCTCCTTCTTCATCTTTTTCTTATAATTTAATGTAAAGTATGTATAAGAGTTCTGACTTATAAACTTTATGATAAGTAATGTGATAAACTAGCTACTTCGTTTGCATTGCGAATCAATATAATTCCCTCTAAGTACGCGCTTTAAGTTTTAAGTCTCTACGATCAGCGGTTTGGACTGTACGTTGTCTGTCAGTCAGGCCCAAGCCTATTTATAATATTGATGAGGGTTTGACTGGATTCGTTTAGTTACAGAAATGTTTAAACATGCTAATGTTTAAAAGTATGATATGGCGACTGTGTTTATGTCTCGCTGTGATTGAAAGTTTTTTATGTAGCTAAAAAAATGATGCTAAGCTATGGGCCATGTGTTTTAGAGCAACTTTACACCATTTTTTTAAATGTACTGAATTTAACGTTCTAGTTTTGGTTTCGGGTTGCCTGGAAGAGATCGCTCACAGCGATTAGGCCGACCCTTGTAATACCTGTCTTAAGGCTTCCAAACAGCTGGATGGATTTAAGGTATCGTTAGATTCGTCTCGATCACCCGAGTGTTCTTAGATGGGCTTAAAAAAAATATCAAGATGGCGGATTTTTGGAGCTAATTTTTAATAAATCATTAATATTTTTTTGTTGACCAAACCTATCGAGTAGGGTGTCAAAATGAAGGTATTTTAAAGGAGATTACAAAAATCTTAATATTATACATAATATGTTAAAATTAATTTGGAATAATGAATTGACAATGAATGTATAATTATATCGCAGTTGGGTTTCAGTTTTTTTAAACTTTAAGCTTGTTTATCCAGTTTTTTTTATAAAAACCAATTACGTCACTTACAAAATATAACCCCTTACTAACCCCTCAACTTTGTCAACTCAACAGTTGACCTCGTTCTGTTGGCAAACCTTCGACACCAATCTCGTTATGCAAACCGTACCTATGTCAATTTACCCTACGACTAGGGCGATGACGTCACGAATAATAGTTTTCTAGGGTCAACATTAAAATAACCAAGATTTTACATAGTACAGCCGACTTCAATTGGATTGTTTTAGTGACCGTAAACACCACTGAAAAGTCACAGGAAAGAAAAATACGCAATTTCGTTTACTTAGACAAAAGGTTCAGTAGTTTAGTTTAATATCAAAATAACTGAAAAAAATATGTCGTCGAAGTAAACGAAATTGCATTTTTTACTTCCCTGTGACTTTCCAGTGGTGTTTACGGTCACTGGAACAGTCCAATTGAAGTCGGTTGTTGTATGTTTTTGTAAAACCTTGATTATATAAGTATCTCACCCCTTTCAAAAGGATTTAGAACATGCCAAGTTGAAGCTTTGAATAGAATACCAACTATTATGTATGATTCATACATATTTTATGCGTTGTGTTATGAGCGCGGCACTTTTATTATATTACGCATTATTGTTTAGGTCACCACTTTGTCACTGGATGGGTGGCCGCAGTGACCTAAAACTATTATTTATGTCGTGGTGATTAATCTATTTATAACCTTGTATTTTGGCAGTTGAAGAAACGAGGTTTGCTTCCAATAGTTCAATAGTATTTATTGGTAAAATTAATTATTACAGGTCAAAAAACTTAAGAACTTAGCTGTATAATGTACCTACTTATACACGTCTTATAATAATAAAATTAGTTACATAAGTAAATTCAAAGAAAAACAAAATAATAATTCATAAAAATAAGTCAATTCACAATAAATTAATTAATTACAATAAATTATCAATAGATTTAGAATTAATAAATTCCTCGAAAGAATAGAATGTCTGCTCAACAAGCCAGCGTTTTAATTTGGCTTTAAAATTGAACAAGCTTTCGGCGGCTTTAATGTGTTTTGGGAGCTTGTTATTCCCTTTCTTGTTATTCCCTTCCCAAGGCGGACAAACTAAAAATTGTGTTTTTTTACAAAAAAATATACACCACAAATAATTTTTTTGTAAATACATACATTATGCATTGTATGCATGTATTTAACTACAAATTTTTAATTACCAAAAAAAACAAAATGGACAATGCAGAAGGGGTACTACATTATATCTGTGCAGTCAAGATTTTGGGTTTCTACAAAATGACAGAGTGACAGCGGGGCGAGTGCATTATTAATAAAATAGCGAGTTTTTTTTTATTATTAGCTGGTTCGATTCCCGGTTTAGGCAAAAATGTCAAGAAATCTGTGAATGCAGTTTTGTTTCTTATTAAAAATAAAGTAATGTTTCCTTTAAGTAAAACAATCTATCATTAGGATTTAAAGGGGTTCCAGGGCCCATTTATTTTTTTCCACCCTGTATATGTTGGAAATATTTTAGTTAATTAAGCCACTAGTGAAAAATATCAGTTTGTTACAAAATCACCGGTGATTTCACTGTGACAAAATGAAATCATATCACCATGTGACAATGAAATAGAGGTAGCGATCATTTCCATGCCCATCAGACACCATTGTTGTACGATAAACTCAACAAGAAAGGAACGATCAAACGATAATTTTCCATCATTTTCCATAACACCACGATAAACTCGACCTAGTAACCTAATGGGGCCGCCAGACGGTCGTCAAGTGCTATTCCGTGAATTGATGTCCCGCTGGGCAAGTGACAACATGGTATTAAGTATTTTATTTAAGTATTTATTGAATTCTCTTTACCCGACTGCCAAGGAAGGGTTATGTTTTTCGCGCGTATCTTGTATTATGTAAATTTCTTTGTTAGCTCGTATTTTCCAAACGGCTGGATGGATTTTGACAGTCTCAATAACCGTGTTCTTAGAGGAGGATTTTAATATAAATGGCGGATTTTTGGAGCTTTATAATACATATAGTAAGTCGTTAATAATTTTTTGTTTACCAAACCCATCGAGTACGGTATCAAAATGAAGGTATTTTAAAGGAGATTTTAAAAATATTTATAAGTTTATATGTTTAAATTTAATTTGGAATAATGTATAATTATTTCGCAGTCGGGTTTTCATTTTTTTTTACTTTACCTTGTAACAAAAATCATTTCAGGAAATCCCATTGTAATAGTGTAGTTATTCATATTGTCAAAAATATTTATAATAAATGGTGATAGTTCTGACATAGGTAAGTAGTTACTATAAATAGAGAAAAGTGTAAATAGTGAACATCAAATTATTTTATTTTATTTTTAATTATAAAAAAATAAGTAAAAACTATGATATTTTGCAGTAAATATAATACATTTATTTTTAATTTTCCTTGATAATACAATAAACTCGACCTAGTAACCTAATGGGGTCGCCAGACGGACGGCACATTGCCATTCAGTTAATGAATATCCCGCTGGGAAAGTGAGACTATGACTTAAGTAATGACGTAAGTTAGCACTAGGTTTAGACCTAACTTTAAGTTGTGACCATGAAATTCGGCCAATATTACATTTTAAAGATTTTTTTTACTAAACGAAGTGAGGACATAGGTATTGCAGATTGAGGAATTCCAATATTGATTATATTGGATTGAGGATGTCCAATACTTAATCTCGCCAAAACTACTGAACCGATTGGAGTAAAAATTAGTAAATATGAAAAACGTACATTTAGGTGCCAGGAAAGATAAGATTAAGCTTTATTTACTGTGTAAATCGTTTTTTTTTAATCTGATTTCCGCCGGAAAATTATTATAAAAAGAAATCGTTTGTTTTTCAATGCCGGAAAATGATAAAAAGTGAACACCCTACAAAGCTTCATAAAACCTAGAAATAGGTCATGCAGACAACCTCTGTTAGGTTATGACGTCAGCAATGACGTAAGTAATTTTAAGTTGCACTTAGTTTATTTAAGTAGAACTTGTTTATGTACTACATTATTACGTAATTATCGTGTTATTATTAATAATAATAAGGCTTCTTAATATACTTAACAGAAATGCAATAGGCCCATAGAAATATTTATACTTTACAGACTACCTACCATACATACAATGAAATACAAAATAAAAAAAATTGGTTGTCTGTAAAGTTGTACGGACGATAGTTTAACGTGACAACGTCATATCCAGCGTAACGGGACAATGAGCGTTACCGGACAATGACGTCAACGTTTTCGTGCATGCAGCCGGCGTTCATCGATTTATTAGACGTAGTCACGTCAAAAATTATTCAGGATTTTACTTTCTATAAAAATAACTAAAACTGAGTTACAATTATACTAAATTTTATATTTTTTTTACACTTACCTACCTAAATAATTAATATAGTGATTTTTTTTACTACATGGATGGTGTGTTCCACTTGGCCCCGTTTATTCCAAATTTTGTTTTTACCTGAAACAAAAAAATACTAAATTTAGTTTTGTGAATGAGAATAATGTTCTGGTGAATATAAATAAAATATTCTATTCACTAATTCATTCAAAGTCGACAAACGATGTATGTACCCTACGAATAATAAGTCTCTGTAGCTTTCTACGTCAAACAGATACTTAGAACATAAATCTGTCTAGATTTCTGACTAGGTCTGACTAGATCGTGACTGTCCTTATAATATACATGGTTTGAGACTTTCATGATGAGAAATTGACATCTGTTAGTCAGATGTTTCTCATATGACTTGCAAATATTTTGACAGAAAAATATATATATCTAGGTATTGTTTTTCCGGACATAAAATATATAACAATATATATTTATATATTTGAATTTAACAATATTATTAAAGAAGACAGACATTGAGAAAATATTTAAATTAAAATAAAAAAACCACATTAACATAATTAATAGGCCCAGAAGGAGATGGCGGGACGAGTTGGACGGATACCTGCCAACATGGACCAGCGACGCCCTTAGCCGCAAGGAGTGGAAGGAGAGGAGGGAGGCCTTTGCCCTGCAGTGGGACACAGATGGCTGAATAATAATAATAATAATAATAACATAATTAATAGGTTGTTCGTATTCAACGTATTATTATTAATTATTAATTTGTATTGGGACCGCGGTCCGAATCGATGGATAACACTTTTGAATCCGTCGATTGGGACCACAAACCACGTGACGTAAATTGTACAATCATCGTCAGATACAGATCGTGCATCCTCTAAACTAATCATTCCAAATAAATATCTTATTATGTTTTATATTCTTATGAATAATTAAAAATAGCATGATTATGTAATTATTTTTTTAAACAATGTTTTTTATTATGTACTTATAGTAATATAATAACATCAAAAAATAGATTTTTCTTTGTAAATTTTGTAATAGGTACCTACTAGACGCTGCAACTAACTTAAGTTGGCACCTTATTAAGTACAAAGTAGGTACCTAATTGTTATGCATGATTCACGACATCTATTTACTTTGCTGATTCAAACTATTTACGATAACTATTTATTTTTCCGTGATCAGTAAACAATGCGATTAATTAAGAGTCTGTGAATGTCGGCGCTTGTCAATATTTTCCTTATAAGGAATCGATGATTTCATAATTGTCATTCCATTGATATGAGTTTCCCAAAGAACTTGTATACTATGTATCTAGAATGCCGACTCACACGAAAACTGCGAGCCGAAAGAGCTAGAACCAGTAAGGAGTGTGTCTCGTTCTGTAGGGCGACCATAATTTTTGAACTTTGAATATTCCATTGAGACATAAACAAGCAACAAAGGGAAAATTCAATCTGCTCAATAAGCTATCAATTTTACTTTGCATTATTGTTAAAATTATATTATACATAGGTGCATTAAAATATCAACAAAAAAGAGGGCGGTGCGCCGCATTCTAGTGAGGTATATCTGATTCAATGGTTTTAATACTGTTTCTTTCGAACAGTAATTATTTTTCTCGGTGGTTAGGTACCTAACCTACATGACAGCGACTGTACTAAACCTTTCAAATGAATCTGAATAACATTTAGAGCAAATCGTCTAATTTCGAAAATTGACCCACTCGTTTCAAAAATTATGGCCATGTTAATTTTAATTGTTTGCTGGCAACTGTGTGAACGAGACACACTCCTTAACGAGGGGGTCTCTATCAAGCATTAAAATCCTTATATTTAGATTTAATTAAAAAAAAAGAACTTTATTTCCAAGGAATAAGGTTCAGAATTCTTAATCCTTAAATAAAACAAAATGGCGTGTTAGCTCTCTAATTACATAGTATAGAAGCTCTTTGGAGTTTCCTCAATCGTTTTGTTTTTTCATAAATACCTTCTTCCTTTTTTTATACTAACTATTGCATTTATATTTTTCTCCGTACATTCAAGTAAAGATTACATTATTTTTTTGCAAATTGGCATTGATATTAGGTACTCTACATAAATACTGGGTAATCTATATTTTTCATTGATACTTAATTTATATTTATGAACTAATATTTTTGTAATATGCTGTAGAATATCTTTAATCTATATAATACAACATAAAATAGGAATCTTATAAACCTTAGAAGCATAATCGGCATCATTTTTTTTTAAGCGACTGACGAAATTAGCAACTAAATGAAAATGTAACAAAAACATTTTGGAAAGAGTAGAAGCTCTACTAAACTACTACTTAAGAAGATAAACGATTGCCTAAAGCCCAATATGGAATATTTCTCGTCTAAAACTGTACGCACGTTGATTACCTTTAAACATTTCCCATCTAAAACTGCATGTACGCACGTTGATAACCTTTAAACATTTCCCGTCTAAAACTGTACGCACGTTGATTACCTTTAATCATTTGCCCTCTAAACTGTACGCACTTTGATTACCTTTAACTCTACATCTTCCATCCATCCACTTTATTATATCACACTTTTTGTATTTCAGATCTCACAAAAAAAGTCTCACAATAATACAATGACTAATAAACCACAATCGTCTTGACAGATTCCTTCAATCATCTCTCATTATTGACAGATCTTTGTCATGAAAAAAGTTACACACTATAAAGTTCATAACAGTAATGACACTACACTCTAATATTTGATACATTTCTTTGACAAAAGACCAAGGGTATATGTAAGCTGCGAGTGGGCAGATCGGCACATTTTTTTGCTTAATATTTACTATTAATTAGCTTAAGGTTTATTATCTTAAACGTGTAAAATGAATGAGCCACCATTAGTATTTTGTTTATATTGCGGATAATAAAACTATTTTCGTATGAACTGATATATTTTAAAGAATTTTGTTATATTATTGAAAATAAATAATTTCTAAGTGTGTTTACTGTTTTATTGTGTATTTAGTCTGTGTCTACTCACACTATAACCATTTCACCCACACCAGAAGAATATGAAGTGTCATCTAAGTGTTTGATGCACTTTATTCAAACAATTTAAGATTCATGGTGATGCGTGACTCGGTTTGACGGTGGAGCAAAGATAAATCATTGAATTATATGCTTTCTCAAAACTGTGTTCTTAACACCAATACATCATACATAGCTATTGAAAATGTATTTCACTCTAGCTAAAATTTTGTATAATAAACTGGTTTATCGTTAAATTTATTAAACCGACGTATTATTTAAAAATTATTACACCCTAGGTGGACAAAACAGGGTGACAGATGGAACTTATTTGGCCCATCTGTCACTGTAAGTGGACAGAGCAGGGTGACAGATGAGAATAATTCTATAGTTTTCGGTACAGTATGAATACTACAGATTTTGTACAGTAAGGAAATTCTATGATTTTCAGTAAGTACAGTATGAAAGCTCTATAGTTTTTATTACAGTTAAAAAATATTTAGGTAAGTATTATTTTATTTATGATTAAATTT
Organism: Lobophora halterata; assembly: GCA_932526365.1. NCBI lineage: Eukaryota > Metazoa > Arthropoda > Insecta > Lepidoptera > Geometridae > Lobophora > Lobophora halterata. The sequence continues at coordinate 5,621,257 of OW052027.1, read as the reverse complement.
TAATCATTTAACATTAACATTTATTTCCTGTCTGTCTCACTAATAAACTCGCTACAGCATATGATTTGAGTCACACAATCATCGTCGAGTCACCCATCGGCTCAGCTTTTCAATTGACTCCCATCAAATGAGTCACCTCGACTCATTGTCGTTTGTCATGGGTATCTCAAGTACAATAAGATTTTATTTGAGTTAATACTTATTTACTGATTATTTAGTAGGTTAAACAGGAAAATGTTTGAGTGACTCATCTACGAAGGTGCAGCGGCATGATACTAGCTAATTAAGGTAATAGGGTTACAATGAATGGATCCGCTGGGAATACACTTTAAAAAAAATTGACCTATTTTTTTTCAGTTTTATTTTTCCAGGATATATAGCCTGTTTTTTTTTTATAAGGCTTATTATTTGAATCCTTACTGCCTAATTTACTTTTTAGTTTTTGATTTAGTCCGGTTTTTTTTTCTTTTGCATATATTTTTTTTAAATTCACAACTTACATTTTTCTGCTACAAAATCTATATTACTAAATGTACAAAAAGAAACAGTTGGGCAACCCATAGACCGTTGCAAACGATGTAGCTCAACTGCTCCAACTCGATACCCGATGACAGCGTGCCGAGGATACTGGCTGCATTGCCTCTTTGTATAGCAAGGCTTATTCTTTGGCCGAGATAGCTGCCAGCCCTCTGATCACGCGTCGCTTCAAGTAATACACCGTAAATTTTTATTCACCAGAAATAAAAAATACGCAATCAGTTACTGAACACATACTGGGCAAAAATTATTGAAAAATATAAGTCAATTTTTTGTCAAAATAAATTTGATGAAACTAACTAACTGTTACTGTTAGTCGTTTTCCTATGGATTTGCGTCGGGCGGTATACGAGTATCATTAATAATTTAAGTTTTATTCATTGTTGGGCAAACCCGGGTACATACCTAGCTTTTGACCAAAATTTTGACTGCACAGATACAGCGTAGTACCTACCCCGTCTGCATTGCCAATTTTTGGTAATTAGAAATTGGTGGTGTATATCACATTGTTTTTAAATCCTCGTAAGTCTTTACAAGAAACATCAATAGGCCGAATTGAATTAACACACCGGTGAAATACGTAATAACTGTTTTTAAACTAATTATCCGTTTTTTACAACTTTAAATTTAAGTTCCATAAAATTCCAAGAAAGTTACAAAACTGAGTTTATCTCAATCTCATCTTGATAAAATAACCATAAAATCTCTGGAGCGGAAATCATAAAATCATTGTAATTCGAAAAAGCAAAACTTTTACCTTCTTAATTTTGAAGCACTTATAAATAATTGCATTATTTATCATTATTCGATTTTTTTCCAAATTAAAACAGGTAAAGTTATCATTATAATTTTACTATTAACAATACATTATTGTCATTCTAGTACATATGTAGGTACCAGAATGATTGTGGCAATGCCGCCAGCCTTCTTGGGCATGTTGCTTTTTGGTGTAGACAACGACCGACTAGGTTATTTATATTTTTTATATTAATTTTGTAATCCATTCATTCATTCTTATTTTTTATTTAGTATGTTAATGAAAATATAAGGAATGTAGGTGCCTACGTAAATATAAATAGTACTTACACCTATAATAAGAATGGCTCATTCTCAGTGGCATCTGATATATTATTCTCGAAAAAAAATAATGATACATTGATTATTTATAATTATTTACACAAACACAAACTAAATGCTAAATAGTATACCTTAACTGTATATTTTATTATTAAAATTAATGAAATAGATTTTAATACGATAAAATCTACGTTAGATAAAGTTATTTTGTTTGTAAAATGCATTTTTCCTATTCTTAATTAGCTTGAATTTTACTCCACATTACAGATATACTACCAAGGATTTTTGGTTTTTTGAGTAATACAGCGAGAAGTCGATCAAATATCCACTATTTATATTATAATGTTGTTACACGTACTGCTATTTATTATTGATTTCAAAAAATTAAAACATTATTTGTATTTTTTTTTTAATTCGTGATTTAATTTTCATTTACCGATACCAAGCATTCTATGACCAAGCTTAATTCTGATTCTATCTCTTCATACATTGCTCGAAAAGGTCCGCGGATTCCTCTTGTTTTCTTTTTAAAACGTCAGTGTACATAGCTCTACAAGTCGACTCTGAAAAGGTCAACAACTTTTTGTCGCTTCGTTTCTTGCGATTTGTGAATCAGATCGCATATTACGGTTTCATTCAATGAAATAAAGATTTATATTTTTTTTATACCATTGTGTTTTGTCCTTGATAAACTGAGGTTTATGATTATTTTTTGTGAGAAAAATTTGTAGTCTGTAAAGTTGGTTTACGGACGATAGTTTAAGGTACTTAAAACTACTTACTTTTAAGGACTACCGGCGTAACGGGACAATTATCGTTACTGGACAATGACGTTTTCGTTCGTCGATTTATTAGACGTAGTCACGTTAAAAGCTTCAAAAGAAACTTTAATTTTTAATAATAATTTAATCAACCTGTAGTGAAAACTTGAAACTGAATTATTATCTCCCGAATAGGTTAAAATAGTGGTTTTACCAAAACGAAGACAGACAAAAACTTGAGTAACAGAAAACCATAATCAATATACGGTATGTCTACAAAAACTTACTCAACATTTCAGCTTCCTGTACGGACTAAAATAGCTATAAAATTGTGAAAAATGCGATGTTACAAGTGCTTGAATTAAGTCTTGTACCAAGCAAGAAATCATTGTTCGATTATTGTAACATCGTAAACATGTAAAATTTATGTGATAAACATCGGCGTTTGTCCTGAGAAACCCGAAGATATAGTGTTATAGCGACAAATGAGGTATCTTAGGGGTCCGTATATGAACTGCAATATGAATTATTTATAAGAGAATGTTGCATAACATAAGCATACTGTACTTTCTCAAGTTCATTGAGACGTCTTCTCCAGACATTTTGAAGATAATTTTACTGTTTTTTAAAGTACTGATAACCGTTAGGGAAATTGTAGAGACCACATAATTTGAAATGTGTGCAATACATACATTTGCTAGCGATTTTTCAGACTTAAAATGCACGCCCCGCCAATTTCACATATAGATAATCAAGGTTTTACAAAAACGTATAGCTGACTTCAATTGAACTGTTCTAGTGACCGTAAACACCACTGAATAGTCACAGGAAAGCAAATTCATTTACTTGGATGACGTTATTTTTTCAGTTATTTTGAGTTCAAAACCAAAGTACTGAACTGATTTATTTATTTCATGAAATTTATATGGTTCTAATCTGTAAGTAGGTAAGTCTTTTAAAATAAATTAAAACAAATTGGTTGTCTGTAAAGCTGGTTTACGGACGATAGTTTAACGTGATTACCAGCGTAACGGGACAATGAGCGTTACCGAACAATGACGTCAACGTTTTCGTGCATGCAGCCGGCGTTCATCGATTTATTAGACGTAGTCACGTCAAATCAAATCGGTCTATAAAGATAAACTACAAAGTTCTGAGTTACCAACTAACATTAAAAAAACAACTTTTGCCTTCACATGATGCGCAAGAGTTTCTTCAATATAAACTGTCATTAAGAATGACAGCTCAATGACAACTGAAGTATTTTCCGATGAAAAATACGCTAACTCCACATGAATATCTCATTCATCCGGTATAGGAACTATGAATGAGGTGCCATAGTGCCATATAAGTATCATTACATAATGCAGTCTGGTCTGGTCTGGACTCAGGAACAAAAACGATCTTTGTGCCAATTCGACCCGCGACCGGTTGGCTATCCTGGGATAAATAGGGATGGGTAAGATAGATCCTGATATCGATAAAACATTTTTTTATTAAAACGCATAGTTAATATTTTTTATCACAATTATTCATCACACTATAATAATGAAATGGATTTCTGAAAATGGAAAGAAACATGTAATTAAATTACGTGTCAAAGTACGCAACCAACATCAAACATTTTAAAATTTATATATCATTACAAATAGAAAAAGGAAAGAATATAAAATTATAATTAGCAAATAAATAAATTAAAAAAAGTTAATCATTAGTATTGTAGATACTTTAGTAGAATTAGTAAAACATGGATATAAAATATATAAATTTATATAAGACTTTTATTGTTGACACATGAAATTTAACCAAGAATCGTGAATCCAATTTTCTATGGTGTGTTACATTTTATTCCGTGTTGGAATTTTTAAATCTTGTATTGATTATGCTGTTTTTATTGTTACCAAATAGCTATAACAATATATTTTATTGTTACAAACAGGTGCAATATTTTTGTAGATGTGGAATTTATAAGCAATAAAACTAATTTGGAACCAATAAACTAATAGAAAATTGACCCAACCAACGTTTATGAGTACAAGTTTTTAAAGGTTTATGACTAAAACTAGCTTCTGCCGTCACCTTTATCTTACGTTCTCGCAAATCTTAGACGAGACTATGCTACAAATATTCATCCATTTTCACATTTCTCTGATTTAGATGAATACACGCTTTAATCGACAACTTCAACTTTAATCGATTACTTTATTGACCCAGTGACAACACTACTGCAGAATGTGGCGCAGTAACTCAGTGAATGAATACTGCACTTGAGGTGCACATAGTAGATATTCCTTCTCTTTTTCTCTGTATGTTTCAAACAAGTGTGAAAGAGATAGAACATCACGTAAGGATTATAAAGCTGTAGCGAGCTTTTCGGATTAAAGAAACAATGCATTCTTGTTCTCTTATTTGTTAATGTAAAGGTGTCAGATGATTGTAGAGGGAATTTGTTTTAATGATAACATTGTAGAATGAAGAAAAAAATATCACAAGACTGTTAACTGTTGATACAATAATGGTAAGTATTTGTAAGATAAAAAAAATGTAGAGCCCATTCAATAACTATACGATGCTTCTAGACTATTTAAAATATTAAAGCCTTATTTATTCTGCGCTAGTTCCGGAAGTTTTAAAGGATGGCAGTGATGGAAAAACAAAAATTGTAATAAGAAGAAGAGGTATTACATAATAGGTATTATTGAAGGTTGAATGACTATAAAATCAGTTAAAAAAGCCAGTATTTTTTTTTAGGAAATTTAAGTACAAGAGCAAAATTAAAGGTATCTTTTTGAAACTGCTTCATCACTTTTTCGTGTCTAAAGTCTAATAAGATAATTGAGAAAAAACAAATACCATAGGTTGTAGGATTTATACAGTTTGTAATCACCACATCTCGAAACAAAAAGATGAATGGAGATATTTGTTAATGACCTAACCCTTTATAGTCGACTTTAAATAGAGATTATAAATCATCACCTTTTTAAATAGACCTTAATTGAAGAAGCCCACACTTCCATAGAATAGGTTGCTTCTCATTAATTAACTAAATAGTATATGATAATTAGAATAAGTCGTGTAGCTGTGGGCGTGTTGATTAACCTCTTATTCACACTTTTGGTATATGATGCACATTTTCGATCAATGTGATACTATTGCATAATTGTGTGAGTTGAAAATTCGGCTTATTTTTATAAGAGACCGCGTAGGAGGGTTATGTTTTTCCAGTGTAAATTGACGATTTGGTTTAACGGCCTGCTATATTTTTAAAAATAAGATATCTTTGTACAGGCCTAGATCACAAGAGTAAGTCTATAATGCTTACACTGCTAGGGCTCAGACCTGCTCTCAGCTAGGAGAGTGAATGGTTCTTACTTAACCCACCTCGTGTACCCATTGTGAATGTCACATGCCATAGATTTTTTATTCCTCTGTTCTATGACATGCTGGTTTCCTCACTGCTCCGCCTTGTATATAGCAACTTGCTTACCATAAGACTATCTGCCTAAATACGAGTCCCACCTTACATAATGTTTCAATGACTCCTAATCCTAAACATACATCAAAAGCTTACTCGATGAATCATGACCCTCGCCAGGGTAAGGAGGTGTTAACCTCCTTTCTTCAGAGAAATCGAGAGATGATTATACTGAACACAGGTATAAAGCGGTATCGGTAAAGTGGGACGATCAATCAAAGTGCTTTAAGCTCGTAAGCTGGTTTTGGCAAGCTTTGCAGTTTCTCTTGGATTGAAATCATTATAAAATCAATGGTTTTCTTAGCATTATTTTCATTTTAATAATAACTTACGAATATCTACAAATTCGTTCGCTTTGTATGCGCTTATACTTCGTGATGCATTCTTACTCTTGAAATTACTGATTACTTACTGATACTTGACTTGAAATAACCTTTTGAAAATATCTATTATATAGGCAGTCGACTATGAAATTAGGGTCATAAAATTTATTAAAAGCGCAAATCACATGTGGTGGCCAGGCGTTAGCAATGTGAACATGATAAATTGAGTACCAAAGGGATATGACATCATTTTTGTGAAATTCTCATGAAAGAATTGGCTGTTGACGATTGGCCTTCGAAAAAGGTTAGCGATGACTAAAATCTGAAAGCATTACAAGCACAAGTCATGGCATAGACGCAAGATGACTAGAAACCCTAAAATAAATAAATTAAATACCTACAATTTAAATAACTTTAATCATTAAATAAATGAATAGGTTTATTGTCACCATTATATTTAGCGCTCTTAATTTTTCAGCATGTAACCAAGTCCTTGTTGGATCTGTATTCCATACGGCTGGTTGAATAAGGAATTTACAAACAAGTTTTTAGTTAAACAAAATGTTCTGATTTGCCTCAAGTGGCTACACCAGCAAATATAATATGTCTATGACCTCTTAATAATAAAAATTATGATTACCAGACCTAAGTAGTTTTAGGTCAAAATAGCCATAGCCACTACAGAAAGTAAGTAGTCAAGAACCTAAAAAAATAAAATGTAGGAGAACAAACGTTGTAAAAGAGTGCTAACAAACTAACGCAATGTCTAAACAAAACATTACGGTAGTTACTTACACAGCGACTTTGGTGTGAAAGATTTATGAGACAATACAAAGAGTTGCACAACTTTACAAGCTTTAATAGGAAACAGCATTTCCCGCTAAAACAATAAAGCATAAAAATCCCTCCGATCACCAATAAAGCATCGAAAGTGTGAAAATCTAATTATTTTTTGGTTTCGTAATAATTTCGAGGTTAAAATTGAAATGGCGGGCATTCTTGGTTCTATTTTCACGCCATATTGGGGTCATTGACCCGCAGTTGGCGCGCGTTGCGTACGTTTACGAAGCTTTGACTCGATTCATTTTGCATATGGGACGAGTGATATTCTTAAAGCTTTCTTTGTAAATGCTTTTGTAATACCAGTAACAAAAAACTGTTACCCATTTTAGTGGTACCTAATTACCTATCTCAATCTAATTTTCTTCTTACCAATGTAATTTCAAGCTGATGTAACCAACATAACCCAATATTTAAGTATGTATTTGAAACCTTACAAATCATGTCAAATTATTCTTCAATCAATATATTTTTCACCACTAACTAAACTTCTTATTGACCCAATTTCGATTGCGTTTACAAAATGTAACGTAACATCGACATTTCATTCGCGCTTCATAAAACCTTTTGTAAATACGTATGTAAGTAGGTACTCAATGGTTTCTCCGTTAACACAAATCGTCTCATTAAACTTTGACGTCCAATAAAAACCCGCATACAAAATTCCATCTTTAAATGCACCAATTGGACGAGGTTTTTGACCCTAACACTAACAAAAGGGATGAAATTTAATCGTCACAATCGAATAAACAGATTCGACAGTTATTGATGACGATTTATCGATTCGAATTCATTTTGAAATTGGAAGGGGGCGTCTCGTTGTTTAGTTATCGATGAAATCACTTGACTTTCCCATCACTATTACGTTTGACTTTGACATGCGGAAGTGAACACCTGTCAGTTAGTTCTTTTTCTAAATTCCTAATATATTTTTTAAATATTGACTTTCTTTCCTCGTTTTAACTTCAGTGTTTTTTATAAAATGTTTTTGATTCCCAATTCGAACTACTAATTGACTTTTTATTGTTTTTTTAATCTAATTTCTTAGTTAAATACTTAGTTCAAGAACAAAGCATTGCTTAAGTAAGTGTTAATTAAGTAAAGTAAGTGATGCCCCTTATCGTTAAGTTAAACCACCGTTAAGACCGCGTTCTATCTTTAATGGTTCAGTACACTTTAAATTAATTGGTCGCCTCCGATATATTCAATTAATTATTATATTAGGTAAACGATATCACGTAGTCTTACAAGCGCTTTCTTGTAATGTTTAAACTAGTTTTTTTGACATGACTACGTCTAATAAATCGATGAACGCCGGCTGCATGCACGAAAACGTTGTCGTCATTGTCCGGTAACGCTCATTGACCCGTTACGCTGGTAGTCAAGTTAAACTATCGTCCGTATACCATCTTTACAGGTAACCAATTTTTTGTTTTTAAAGTTGAATCTATATGATAGTTAATATCAATTTTGATATTTCGAATTCGAATTATTAATATCGAGTTTGTTACCTACCTAATTACTTATTTTTTCTTATCTCCAATGTAATAAAACTTTCTTAGATCTTATAAAGTTTAATTGAAAAAAAAAGCCAAGCTTGTCTCATTGTACTTTAAAGTTATTATTACCATATCGTATTATAAATACCAAAATTTGTATGAATGACCGCATGTGTTTTGTAGAATCACACCAAAACCACCGAAGCAATTTGGCTCAAATCCGCTATGGATATACTTAACGATCTAAAACAGAACATAGAACTATTTAAATCTCAATATCACGAAGGCAAAGCTGCAGGCAATAGCTACTAATTAAAGTCAAAATACGTTTTTCCTACTCTACATTTTAACGATGTTTTTAACAAAAAAACCTGTTCTAATTCAATTGGAAAATAGGTCACACCGGGCCTTTGTTTATCAAAGGGTATTTAACGCCAAATAAATTACAATTAGACTCGGTTAACACATTAACACGCCTTTTTGAAAGTCAGTAGAGCGTCACAATTGCTTGTACATACTGAAAGTGGAGAGAGAGAGAGAGTGTACACATAAAAGTATGAAAGCTTGCTTCGTGGTATGAAAACCAGTCGGAAATATTTGGTCAATTTAGTTAGCCAATATCTTGTTGGTACATTTTGGTTGGATTCAAAATATGCCCTGAACAAAGATAAATAACGGTGTTCCTATTGAACAAGATGGGAAACCAAACTGGATGCGGTATATAGGACCGAAAATTTCGGTGTACCTACAATAAAGAGTTATCTATCTATTTATAAAACAAGTCGGAAATATATGGTCAATTTAGCCAATATCTTGTTGGATTCAAAATATGACCTGATTTCATAATAAGGGTAAAATAGTAAAATAAAGGGTTTTTTTTTCGCAACGTGTTTATAAATTCTAGAATCAGAAAAGTAGGCATAGTTTATGAGCTGCAGTGCCAGATATTCAGCTGCAAAACAGTATTTTGTAAGCATTACTGTGTTCCGCTTTGAAAGACGCTGTAGCTAGTGAAATAACTGGGCTTTTGAGAAAAGTCTCAAGGTGGAAAAGAGCTATAGCAGTATTGCACCGACTATGGGAATCAAAGCCCTGTTATGGTAATAGGCAGGCGTGATCTCTTACCACGAAGAGAGCGCCTGCAGTTGTGCAAAAAATACTTTATCCAGATACCATGCGGACGATGCCGCGGGCAACCAGTATATTATAAAAAATATACAGGGTGCCTGGTAATTAATGAATAACCCCGCAGGTGCTTGAAAGGGGGCACAGGGCAAATCAGAAAAAAAAATATTCTATAATGGTCCAGTACATTTTTGTTTTTTTTAAAGAACCTACGAAATTTTATACCTTTGTTAAAATTTTTGGGCACTACGGCCAAAGTATAAATAATATTATGCTACGGCTACAAAGTCAATGTATAAACGGGTCGAAGTGAGAACACTCCTCTTTTTCATCGGTTAAAAATGGGAGCCGTTTACACAAGTAGGTATAGGCTAGTTAAAATCCAAAAAAGATAGGACATAATTCGTACATTTGTAGAATGTTGCGGGATCGATAGAGGATACCACCAGGAGCCACCACCTAATTTGCACCGATTCTAGCACCTACGGAACCCTGTTTAATACTCAGTTGAAACTTTGAAATCGGTGTAAAATGTAAACGGGTAAAGTCTATCTCATGAAATTTGTATCACACATTAAGACTATCCTAATGTACCTCTACAATAAATTTCAAAGTTTTACAAGTAGCATGACCAGGTAAAATGATTTTTTGTAGTTAAATATGCAGTTATTAGCTCGGAAAACATTGGCACAGTCAGTGCAAATAAACACAAGGTTTCTACAGCTATGATAAACCTTTCGGTGCATTTGCACCATCCTTCCTCATACGGAACATGGTTTTTTTCACCAACTTATGAATCGCCGAACTGTGCTTCGGAGAAAAGGAATTTATTCGTGATTTTTTTTCTGTGATAACTACTAGTAGTTAGTTACAATCACCACTCTTAAAATATACAAGTTTCTCTCAGAAAAATCCAGAAACTTGAGGTTATTTATCACCAATATTACAGATTAATTAACAGTAGACCCACATCAAACTGCAGTGGTGTGCGTAAATTGAGTTATTCTCTGAATAGCAACATGAGCACCGGCTATATAGCCGGTGCTCATTTTGAGCACCAACATTTTTTCAATCAAATCAATTTTCAATCAATCAGACCTATGGCGGAATACAGTGGAGGGTTTTTGGGGTTTTATAAGCCCCCGCCCCTCCCCCCGAAATGTCTAAGTCTAAAATTTTTATATAGTAAACGCACAAGTTCTACAAAAAGTAGAATTTTAATCGCTCGATAATTGCTCTACAAAAAGTCTTAAGGTCTTTGTCTATATTTATGTAAGACTTACAATCTAGATAATGTTTATATTAATTAATCATACTTTCAACACTGCCTTCGTCTATGGGTGGCTCAATTGTTGGGCAGCTGCTCGTGTTTTCTCATCCCACGACGTATTTTTTTCAGAGTTTTTTAAGAAATAATTCATATTATAATTCATTTTTGCGTTGTTTTTGGGTCCCGATAAAGTTATTTTCAGAACAATAAAAAAAAACTATGGGCATAAAAAATTGCATAAAAAGGCTCACTTTGCTCACAGCGATAAGATTTTTTTCACACCACCTGCTCCACCTCCACACCAATTTCCAATTACATATCATGCTATCATCAAGATAATGCATAGCATTACCTCTCTAGGGAGGTAATGGTGTATGAAACTCCCAAGAATTGTAATGTGATTTGAATTCAAATTCGTGTGGAAACTCGTGGAAAACTCCAAGTAAAAGAACGCCCTTATGGCATTGTAAAAAGGTTTGTTCGAAAATCGAACTAGCCACTCACAAAAAAAAAACAAAACAGGCGCGACTTCAAAGATTGTGAAACAAAAGACGGTGCTGGCTGCTGAGTGCGAGGCAATAAAAGATAATTGTAAAATAATTGTAATTCTGATTTTGTAAAAACATGGGGTATATTTTTTATAAGTTGTGTAAAAATTTGCGGCTCGCTTTGCTCGCCACGATTGGGTTTGTTTTATTGGGTGATTTTGGCTACTAAAAAAGTGATTTTCCTCAGTCAACCAAGATCCTGAAAAAATTGTATCGATACATTTGTATTATTGACGGTGTTTCTTTCCTAAATTACCTAAAGTTCTAAAAAAATGCGATTTGTTTGTTATTTCTGTCTTGTTATTGATCAATTTAGCTTATTTACTTTGGGTTTTGTATTGCATAAAAAATGAACAATTTAATGCATTTTTATACGCGTAGTATCGATTGATAAATTCAATTTTTTTCAAATCATATCAGTCTCAGTATCGATAAAAACATTAGGACAGATTTTTAAATGAGTTGGTGCTATTGATAAATCGTCTTGTTATTAGGTGCAGTAGCATGAAATTCAAGAATTGAATGGCATTCGAGTGGCATTTTGACAACTGCTTGAGGTTCTATTTTCGTTTTAAAATTTGAACGATCTACATGTTTAGTAGACATTTGTCACGTCAAACAGCATTTTCCTTATTATAAATAAATGACGTATTTATGCGCTTTTAATTAATAGACATAAGTCGTTTGGTGTCAAAATCGAACCTGTAAAACTTGCAAACGATGACGCGTTCAATTTTTCATAGATGGAAAAGCTTGTGGAAGAGACTTATTTTGTTTATCTGACGTGAAATGCAACTGTCGCTTCTGTTGGCTAAGTTCCTATGTTATTTACCTACAATGCCCAAAAAATACTTGTTCCGTATTAGAATCCCAAAGTTTTTTAACTGGCGTACGTTACAATTACCTCGTTAATATATTTGAGATAAGTTTTGAAACTGTGTCGATTTTGCCTGTAGAATTGTGGTACAAAACCTCTCAAAAAATGCGTAAATCTAAGGATATACTCCTATTTAGAAAACGTAGGCAGTTGAAAATTTGGGAGAGCATTGTGGCAAAGACCTTGACCATAACATCAAATTGCACAACAACAGGAGTTGACCCAGAATAGATTTATCTGATACCAAAGTATTGTAATTGCTATCACAATTCAAAGGTGTTCCCGGTTTCGGATTTAGCTGAAACTTGGTGGGAACGTGGAGCATGGTGTCGTACAAAATATATCACGCTGCACCAACTGTATAGAAACGCCTCATCAAGCTATGGCCTTATGAAGGTATCTCCGGATCCAGCCATCTCCGGAGGTTGAAATTTATATATGGTAGGGGCAAATTCATTTGAAATCAATTTATGTAAAAATTAAAGCTTTAAACAAATGTGTTCAATTATGTCCTATCTTTGCTCAAAACACGCCTAATTTGACTGCACTAGTAGTCAAGTACAATTAGATTGCCAACTATGAACCAATTCCCGCGCCCTTTTGTTTTACTTACAGGGTTATTAACCCGTAGGGCTGAGAATATCTATCAACGTTTGTTTTTATCGATGAACATAATAAAAAAAAATTGCATCTCGTGCAATTTTTCGACGTCGTCGTCCAGCACTTGAGAAGACTATTATAAGATAACACTGACCACGTTGGTATATCATAGACGGTGAAATAAAACATCGTGAGGAAACCGACTTGTCAAAAAACAGAAAAAAAGTGTTCTATGACATGTGACAGTGACTTATCGGCATTGAGTCCGCGTGGTGAATGAGGACATATTCACTCTCCTAGCCGAGAGTAGGCCTGAGTACCAGCAGTGGGAACATTATAGACTGAGACTAAAGCAGTGAAGCTTCAGATAAAAAGTCTAAAAACCTTTCTGACTTTTGACTAGAAAGTCGAAAGTAATTTGATGATACTCTCTATTAAAAATTTATGTTAAAAAAATATCAAAATGGATTTACATGCATTTACCAATTACTTAAAAAGTGATGTAATTTCAGGATCAGACATATTAAAAAAAAAGTCGTAACGTAGCTTATTTCATGGTTTTTCAGTATTTTTTATTACTTCAGCGCCTTTGTTTACACATTGTGTAATATGTATGCAAACAATAACCTTTTTATTAGCATTAATGAACATAGAATAGATTTTAAAACATTGAATCAAACTCTAAACGAAACCACCGGAAATTCATAAACTATTATTAGGATATTATCAAGAAACGTGTCCGAAACACCGATATTTTGTTTCGATACATCCATTCAAATGTTATTTTTAGGCACAGCACTACCAAAACCAACAAGTTCATTTGTGATGCCAGAAACTTTTTTGATCGACTAAAACGTATTCCGACCTACTTGCTATGAAAAGAAGGTCTTAATTTGAATGTTTAGGAAAGGGAAATGTTGTGTTTCCAAATAAAGGCGGGAAACGCCAAAATCGGACTGTCAATCGTCAGGAAGCCATGTATTTTTGTTTGAAACAATTATTTTAATTGATTCCACAGATGCGTGCTGTGAGTTTGTTTTCTATCGTCAGCATGTCGCATCACTATTGATTTCCTTTTTATTTTTCAATGTGGCCAGGAATTTTATTTAAAACAAAACTTTTTTGACACTTTTTTAGTGATAATGATATTTTTATAGGCACCAATTTGTACCTACTATCTTATTACTAGGTACGTAGTCAATTTTAAATGAATTAAGTTTTATACATTCATAGTAACTAGGTATCTTTTTCAAAGTGCATTATGTAGAGTTACCCTATACATATAAAATCTTTTATGTTTAATGTTACATGATACATAATTTTTTATACATTATTACTTAGGTATTTTCTAGTAAATTTTAACAAAAACCGATAATATTTCTTAAGCTTTATGGTATATTTTTATTATAACTTCTATATGATCAGATGATTTTAATCTATGCAAAAATGTACCCTAGCTTATAATATAAACTGGTCTTCCTTATAAAATATTTCTAAATAGAGCTTATAAAGCTGACCATCATAAGAAGATCTCTAATTGAACGAGATTATAACCATAAGGATAGATTGGTTATTCAAAACTCTATAATAACCTCATACTAACTACTAGCTAAGCTTAGAAATAAACTGTATAATATTGTCCATTGATGAAAGACCTTTCTATGAAAACACTTTGTGGAAAATGGAATATCTTTCATTATTGGATTCATTTATGGCACGTAAATACATTGATAATATTATCATGATTAGGGTTCAGTAGACCGACAAGAAACCTTAGTTTTGTATTTTTAATTGTATTTTTAATTTTGTAGGATATCATCAAAAGCGTTTGAATTTGCTCAGTTTTCCTAAAGAAGATTTCACTTAAAAAATACAGAACCTAATTCTACCCATGAATTAAATACACACTTGACCGTATTATGATCAAGGTTTCATTCAATACTAAAACCTGTTTTAGTATCCGTGAACACCACTGAAAAGAAAACACACACTTTTCACACAGTGAAGAAAATACGCAATTCTGTTCACAGTTAAGAAAATACGCAATTTTGTTCACTCCGACTTGTTTTTCAGTTATTTTGATTTAAAAACCAAACTACTGAACCGATTTTGATAAAATTTCTACGGGTCCAATCTTAAAGTATAACCTCTCAAACAAAAAAAAAGGTTGTCTGTAAAGTTGGTTTACGGACGATAGTTTAACGTGACTACCGAAGTAACGGGACAACGAGCGTTACCGGACAATGATGTCAACGTTTTCGTGCATTCAGCCGGCATTCATCGATTTATTAGACGTAGTCACGTAAAAAAAAACAAATCGGTTTATAAACAACAAAGTTCTGAGGTAACAAACATTGAAAAAAAAATCGCTTTGAGAACCTCCTGCTTTTTTTAAGTTGGTTGAAAAGTAAGTAAGTACATTCCATTGACAAAGTGTTAGCCAATTATCATTCTGAACAGCCCACTGCTGGGAAATGTTCCTGCTTAGAACGAACGTTCGTGGCATACGAATGACGGCTCGTGGCTTTGTTTAATTTATAGACGCCTAAGTTGGGACTTCCTCCACGTGGAATGAAGCGATTTAAGTCAGGAAGGGCGCTACGAAACTAAACTTTAGTCACTCGTCTAACAAAATAAAGCTTGCTTAACCTTTTTACCCGACTACCAAGGAAGGGTTATGTTTTTCGCGCGTATCTTGTATGCATGTATGTACCTAAATTTCTGTGTTACCTCGTATCTTCCAAACGGCTGGATGGATTTTGACAGTTAAGGCCAATCCTCAAATCGAATTCCATATAAAATGTTTCGGACAAATACTCATAAAGTACGCCGCATTATAGTAATTTCTTCACACTATTCGTTTCGTCCATGTTTTTTTGATTTCGTCAACAAAAAAAGTGATAGGTTTCATACATTAATTTAGATTTTATACGTGTTTTTATGTTGGTAGGGTTAATTTTCAAACACGTATAAAATCTAAATTAAAATATGAAACCTTTCACTTTTCTTGTTGACGAAATCAAAAAACGAAACGAATAGTGTGAAGAAATTACTTTAATACGGCGCACTTTTTGAGTATTTATCCGAAACATTTGCATCATCATCATCATCATTTGAAACATCGAGTTTTGATCCAATAGGCTGCTCCACTATTGGATTAAAGCTCGATTGGAGGTGCTGATGATGATAGGTTTAAATTTATTTTTGTTATGTTTTAAAAATGTTTTCAAGTAATTAATTAATAAATGTTTTTATATGGATCTACATTTAAAGTTGTCCGAAATAAATATTTTGATTTGATTTGATTTGATTTGTATGGAAATTTGCCTTGACATTCCCCTTAAGGTATCGTTACATTCGCCTCAATAACCCGTGTCCTTAGGTTTTTAAAAGAAATAATCAAAATGGCGGATTTTTGGCGCTAAATAGTAGGTCGTTAATTTTTTTTTCTACCAAACCTATGGAGTAGGATATCAAAATAAAGGAAATTAAAAGGAGGTTACAAAATAATATACATATATGTCATATGTTTGGGTATTATAAATTGACAATCGAGGCATTCATTTTAATCAATTTACGGTACCTACCAAATGCTGCCAAGAAAGGGTTTTCACAGTCGGGTTTTCAGTTTTTATAAACATTCAGCTTGTTGAAGATTTATTTACCTGAAACAAATAGATAATAATAAATTAGTTGAATACTAAGATTTTATCTACAGGGTGTAATCGTTAAGTGTGCACAGGCGATTATTCCGTAACTATTGCAGATATCAAAAAACTTTAAACTGATATCGAAAGTACTTTACCTAATGAGTAAAATGACACTAATAACTTTTTAAAAATAAAACGAGAAATATCCAAAAAAATACATTAATCACTACCATACATTTAGTATGAGATAGTAGAAAGGTTTTAGTTTCCTTATTTTAAGTGGAATAGTACCTACTCATTTTACCCTTGTCATTTTATAATTATGTACGATATGAAGGTATTAATGAATTTCAAGTAGATACACGTGTAGATTAATTATCTTACCACTTCAAATTTATAATAAACCTTGTTTCAATATTGTATTGATTTGAACTAGCTGAAAAGCAACATACTAAATAAAAACAAAAAGAAAGATACTCTTTGGTGTTCGTTCTAAATTCAAATTCTTTATCGCGGGTTCTCGTTCCCGCCAATTTATTGTATTTTACAATTTGCGTTAATAATCGTGATTGTTGCATTTATTGATTGAAAAATGGCATATTCCAATACAGAAAAGAGGGACATGTTAAAAACGTACTACAAACATGATTGTAACAATAGGGCGGCCATTATCGCCTACAGAAGAGAGTACCCAGATAGAGAAGTTCCTTCTGGTACGTATTTACGTAAGTTGGATAACAATTTGATAAATTATGGATCTTTTAACAGAAAAAAAGGTTCGAGAACAAGAGCTCCGGAATTTGATAATGACTTAGATAACAATATTATTAACTACGTATTAGATAATCCACATCCAAAGACCACGTGTACGCTGAGAGAGTACACAGCCTAGAAGAGTTACAGAATCGTGTGCGTCGTGCAATTGCTTTAATTACTCCGCAATGTTAAGGAAAGTTCATTTAGAAACTGTAAATAGAGCTCGTCATTGTATTGCACAAGGAGGACGTCACTTCGAACATATGCTTTGAACACAAAATTTTGTACTTACTAAGAAATAAAATGTATGGGAGTGATTAATGTATTTTTTTTGGATATTTCTCGTTTTATTTTTAAAAAGTTATTAATGTCATTTTACTCATTAGGTAAAGTACTTTCGATATCAGTTTAAAGTTTTTTGATATCTGCAATAGTTACGGAATAATCGCCTGTGCACACTTAACGATTACACCCTGTATACACCACAAAGTTTAATCACCTGAAAAAATACGCATAATCTGTTCACAGATATGGACAAAAAATATGAAACTTTAAGTCGATTTTTTGTCAAAATAAATTGGAGTAAAATTGGATAACTGTTACCGTTACACAAAAACAAACATAACATAACTCTCCTTTTCTCTACACAGTCGGTTTAATATTTCGCAAGCTGTATTTGGCAATGTTTGTACATAACTGCGTGGGATCTGCAAACATTAATCTCGTCAATTCGCTAGGGCGTTTTGTTTGTGATTGTACTTATATACTTAGCCAAATTACATGAACACTTAAGTAATTTTTAACTAAACAAAATTAATAATAATCAAGGTTTTACAAATACATGCTACAACCGTCTTCAATGGGGCTGTTTTAATGACGGTATGAAAAATGAGCAATTTCGTTACTTACTTTCGTTACTTTGATTTCAAATTTAAAGTAAAGTATTTATATATTTTTGAAGTCTGTTGAAAATTTACTTCAAAAACTAAAACCTAGCCCTAGGTGATAGCTAGCTTTCTAATTTTTATTACAAAGCTAGCTATCGAGAAGTAATAAAAAAAAAATACTTCTTGATGAATATACATGCGCCCCAATTTTCAAGTCTCTACGTTCAGTAGTCTGGCTTGTGCTTTGTGTGTCAGTCAGGGCAAAGCTGTACTATCTAATTAATTAAAGGTATAACAAAGAAATAATCTAATTACATATAATAAAATGACTCACAGTATTTTTCGGCAACGCCCATTTTATTACAGATAATAAAACTAACATTGTCTCATCTAATGACTAATTGTCTAAGGCTCATTGTATAAACATTGACAGAATATGTCATCATGAAACTCCTGTGTGACGTAAGTGTCATTATAAGGGTAATCTTCAAGGCAAATTTTCATACAAAATGTTTCGGACAAATACTCAAAAAGTACGCCGTATTATAGTAATTTCTTCACAATATTCGTTTCGTCTGTGTTTATTTTTTATTTTTATTTTATTTTTCTATGTTTTCCGATTGTGTGAACAAAAATTAGTAAGGTTTCATATTTTAATTTAGATTTTATATGTGTTTTAAAATTAACACTACTAATTTAAAAACATGTATAAAATTTGAGTATTTGTCTGAAACATTTTGTATGGAAATTTGCCTTGAGGATTACCCTTAAGGTGTAAATAATTAAGGGCCTCTTAGGTCATGCCCTTGTAACTTATGTCGAAAGGTTTTTTAAGTTATTAGTAGGTACCTATTATAGGCAATTAAAAAGGGAATTTAAATTGATGATAAAAAAAGGTTTTTAATTTGACCCTTATATTCATAATTATGTTATGTAGGAACGCATAACTTTTTATAGCGTTATCAGATTTTGTAAAAAGAGACACATTTACACAAATATATAAATACAATTTAGGACGTGTTTATAAAACACATTTCATTGGGACAAGATTACTCTCATCCATTTATTTTTTGTTCAATAGATTTAAAAAAAGCGAACCAGAAAGGTTTTGAAAAGCGAATTGCTTACGTACGATTCTATTTCATTTCGAATCTTTATGAAAAAAAAAATATATAGGTACCTACTAGCGACAGAACTATTATTTCCCTTCGTACCTTTTAGATAACATTTTAACATAATTCTACCGCTTGTTCGAATAAAACAAAAATCAATATAAAACCTTAAAAACACGATGTTTACATCAATTTCGCCAAAATCGCGAATCAAACGTAATAAATGGCCTAAACAAATGGTTTTTATCGGAAACAGATGCCGATCCAATTTCCTTCCCACCTATTTAACACAGAACCCTATTTAAATTCAACACGTGGGGTAAAATAGGTCTACAATGTTGGCAGTTGGGAACAAAATTAGGTTTGTAGGTTGAAAAGTGTAATGTGTTTTTGTGGCTATAAAACGTGGGTGTTATTTGAAAGCGGATACTAATACAATCAGAAATGATTTTCTTTTAACAATTCAATTAAATTCAATCATTTTTAACCAATATGTTATATTGCATAGCTCTGGTACTTACCAGAGCTATGCAACTTGACAACAATTTGACTTCAAAAGAATCGATATAATCGAAAGATTTTTTTTTACAGAAGTGTCGAAATAAATATTTTTTTACAGAGAAAAATGGCAGATGGTAGAGCTAAGTGATCTACTGATCTGAGTAAGCTGCAAAGTAGTTCTACTGATGAATATTGTTTGTAAATTGTTTGATACCAAAACATAACAAATAAAAAAAAATTGGTACCCATAGGTCTATGTCTGACTATGATAATGTGCTGTTGATGATAAGCCAAACATGATTGCAAAAACACAAAAGAATAATGATGAACTTTGAACAATTGATTTGGTTTCAATAAAATTAGGTATTTAATTTTATTTAATTAATTTAATTAAGACACTATTAATTATTCATTAAAAATAATACTTAAGTACAATTTATGTACTCAAAATATGTGATGTCAATTTACTATGTAAATAATAATGAATAGAGTCCAATGACGAAAATGGCAAAAAAAAACTGAAAAAAAATCAAGTCGATATTCTTTTCGTTTTCAATTTTTTTTTAATTATGAGTTAAGTTCTCTGCATTGCCCATTTAAGTTTTTTTTGGTTATTAAAATGTTGTGGTGTATAGAGTGTAGTAATTATTTACGACTAAGCTAATTTCATGGCCCAACACATTCATAACGAATGTTTTTAGTACGTGACCTATAACGTGAATGAGTGTGTGTAAAATAAATATTTACTTAATCGTAAACATTATTTTGGACTGCCTTTGAATTATTGGGTAACAATGGGAAACAGCGTTAGCCCAAACAATAAGCTAACCTGACGTCATTATTAAAATGCATTTCAATGGAATAGGTCACGGGTTATCCGGCTTTGTTATTTCTTCTACGTAGGTTATGATGTGGTGACTCAATTTTATTATGGACTCGTTACAGTCGGGGGGTTTTGTGTGAGCATGTTACCTAGAGCCTAACACCGACCAGAAGCGCAGAAGATTCCTGGACTCCTCACAGGCTTTGCGGGGCGACCTCGGGTGCCCCAGGGTTGCGCCATTGTGCTGTCTCTCTAGGCATTCCAGGACTACGTGAGCAGCTGATTCTTCTTCTGTTAAGCAGCCTCTGCAGCTGTCAGTGTCACCAGTGTTATAGAGATGTCTGTTCAAAAGGCTGTGTCCTGTGATCGTTCCTACGATCACGATCTTCCCTTTCGTGTTAGTCTCGGTGTTATGGTTGGCAGGGTCATTCTCGATTGTCGATATTCACAGTGTTAGTCCAGCGGTCGTTATGTTAGTAATAAGTGCTTTTCCGTATCCACGCTCGCATATTTCTATGTGGGTTGAATGAAACAGTAATCGAAAAATTTAACAAACCTTTTTTTTACTTTTGGGATGTAAAAATAAAAAAAAAATTAACGTTGCCTCTATCTTCAAAAACTAGAAGCAAGCCCTTGACAGTCAATTATGTTGAAATTCACAACCTTGCAATAGTTGCAGTACAGTCAGAGCCAAAAGTATGATTATGAAATTACTAAACAGATTGACCTAAATTTTAGTATTAGTTGGTTTAAACTATCATTTTTTTCTTTTTTTTCAATCTCGTTTATTATAAGGACCTTAAATTACATCAGTGCTGTATGTTCTATGTGTTTTGTATTATGTGTGCTGTTGGTTGGCATTGCTTTATTGAATAAATTAATTAACTATAAAAAGGTCATTCTGCATTTTTTATTAAAATGCCACGAATTATTTATTTATTTTCGTGTAGGTACCTTCTTAATTATTTATGTAAAGGTGATACATAGCATATTTTCTATCTATCCATTACGCAAGAATACCAAGTTCTAGCATTGACTGTACCTTTAAGATGTCATCACAACTTGGTGCCTTGTCGAGTGTAACACTCAAGTCAAGTAGCCTCTCCGCAAGGTGATTTATTGGACACTTGACACTTCTGATGACCAAGTAACATGATTGTAGCGTGTGAAAATTTCATTACCAATTTATAAATTCAAATCAAGGGAAAATTCCTAATAAACCCCTTGGTTTTAATTAAAGGGGACATTTCTGCGCCTTAATTTCAAATGTTTGTAATGCTTTTTACCCGACTGCCAAGGAAGGGTTATGTTTTTCACCCGTATCTTGATGTATGAATGTATGGTAAATTTCTGGGTTACCTCGTATCTTCCAAAGGGCTCGACGGATTTTGACAGTTAAGGTATCGTTAGATTCGTCTCAATAACCCGAGAGATGGGTTTATTTTTAGAAAATCAACCGGCGGATATTTGGCACTGAATAGTAAGACGTTAATTATTTTTTGTTTACCAAACCTATCGTTTAGGGTATCAAAATAAAGGATATTTAAAGGAGATTACAAATATATATATATAAGTCATATGTTTAAATTTAATTTGGAATAGAAAACTGGCAATCGATATGTATAAAAAATTTCGCAGTCGGGTTTACAATTTTTTAAACTATAAGCTTGTCTTAGTTAGGTTCCCTGTTAGATTTCTTATATCTTTAGGTAACTTATTATAGATAGTGATACACATAAAAAATAGCTAAACACGACCAAACTAACGAGGTAGGTAAACTAAAATTTATGTTACAACCAAATTAACTCCTAGACAAGTCACATTCCCGGCTTCGCTCGCCTTGGCACTCACCCAACTCTAGCTTGTAAGGCCGGAAAGCAAGTCGTTCTATAAATACCATAGACTTTGATGTGATTTCGATTTGTATTTCGATCGGATCGGGTAACTTTGGATCTGTAAATAGACGCGTCAATGGGTCTACTCGTCTGGAAGAGACAGGAGACAGCACCGTTCCAAATGCCCTAGGGATTATTTCGTTGCCATTTAAAAAAAACATGGTGCTTTTTGGTGTCTACTACTAATAATGTAGTCGAGTCGCGTGTCCTCTTCCAGATTAGAATCTGATACTCGACTCGACTACATTATTATTATTTATTATTATTACATTATTATTATTATTATTAAGAGTAAATTCTTATTAGAACATTTTTTTCACAAAATAGAGCATAGCAGGTACAAAGTAAATTGTTAAAAATGAGCGGTGCATCTTTTAAAATGCGTGAAATCGTGATGCATTGAATCCCCTAGGTAATAATCCAAAAGAATAAAAACATGGTGCCATTTGGGTGTCTATTTACTAATAATCTAGTCGATGTCATCTTTCAGATTCTAGAGAATTTAATTTTAAGTAAATTCTTTTTAATTTTTTTTTTTACAAAATAGAGCATAGCCGGTAGAAAAGCAATAGTTATAAACGAGCGATGCATCTTTTAAAATGCATGAAATCCTGATGCTATAAATCCCTTAGGGATTAATTCGTTGTCGTAGGAAAAAAAACATGGTGTCTACTACTAATAATGTAGTCTATGTCGAATTTAATTTTAAGTAAATCCTTATTAAAACATTTTTTTCACAAAATAGAGCGTAGCTGGTAGATAAGAAATATTTAAAAACAGCGATGCATCTTTTAATATGCATGAAATACATTGAATCCCTTGGGATTAATTCGTTGCTATAGGAAAAAAATGGTGCCATTTGGGTGTCTACTACTAATAATGTAGTCGATGTCCTCTTTCAGATTATAGAGAAGATAATTTTAAGTAAATTCATAATATAACATTTTTTCACAAAATAGAGCATAGCAGTTGCAAAATAAATAGATTAAACCAAGCGATGCATCTTACGAAATGCATGAAATACTGGTACAAACAAACGCATTGCGACCTACATTTTTTCATAACTGTGCCATTTATTTCGGGAGGTGAGACTTGTTTATATTTAAAGAGTTGGTTTCCATTGAACGTAAGCTCAGTTCGAATCTCGAAACAGTTTGAGGAACAACATTTTGTTTTCCAAAACCCATTGACAGGCTTTTTCTTACAGGTTTCTTTTCGAGTTCTGACACTATCTACTGACAGTACCTACTGCCTAGTATCTATAAACTAAAAACCCAACATAAATTCATCAAAAACTTATAATTACAAAAAAGCATAAATAAAATTACCAATCCATTTGCCGAAATGCATTTCCTATCCATCTTAGCACTATTCCATTATTTGATGACCGAATCTTCGTTTGTCTGATACAATTTTTGAAAGAAATTAGTTCGGTCATTTTTTTATATGAATGACGTTACTAAAGGAGCTATCAGCCGGATCACTCGAGTGAATGCTCACGCCAGTGATTTT
This sequence comes from Lobophora halterata, assembly GCA_932526365.1. NCBI lineage: Eukaryota > Metazoa > Arthropoda > Insecta > Lepidoptera > Geometridae > Lobophora > Lobophora halterata. The sequence goes on along the minus strand of OW052027.1, from coordinate 5,597,189 downwards.
TTCAATGGTTCATCTACCGTTTGATAGCATAGGTCGGTTCAACCATGTAATTATTTAAATATCTATGAATCCAGTTTAAATTGTTTTTTAAATTCAAATAATGTCTTCTTTAAGTAAAATGTTCCATCTACAATATTCAAGGTACTTTCCCTCCAGGCATATCCGTGGGACGCCCTGTATATATTTTTTGTTTTATATGTTGTTTTTATGTTTTATTTTAACTTCTAATTTTATTAGAACAAGTTCATGTACTATATTATATTCAAATGTATTTTTTTATTTCATGCAACTATTTAAATATTTATATTTGTCATTCATAGTTGTGTTATACTTATTCAATAAATAATAATGGCATCTGCACTTAACTACATCCAAAGAAAAATGAAACTAGGTAAGTGAGTTCCGCCGCTATAGTGATTACTTAAATTAATACTTAAGCAGGTTGAACTAAGGACACACCAGTTTACGAGACAGAAATATTACCTAAATCATCTTTAAAAATAATCAAGTGTTACACTTTGTTCCCATCGAGTAACACCATTTCTATTATTTTATTCCCATCGAGTAACACCATGACATGGGTGTTACTCGTTGGGAAAAAAAAATCCCAACGAGTAACACCCTGACGAGGGGTGTTACTCGATGGGAAAAAAAATCCCATCGAGTAACAGTGTTACTCGTTTGGGTGTTACTGGATGGAAACCCATCATCTTAACGAACGATCGTTGAATAATGAATCTGGCTGTAAATCAGAATAAGGCTACTCGCTTTTCTCGTGCTACAATGGAAACGCTCAATCTCGACTTTGTACGAATAAACTGTTACTCAGCTTTTATGTTTGTGAATCACGGACGGTTTTAACGTATTTTATTAGTGTTGAATAGATTAATAACCAGCTTCCGGGAAAAATATTTTATTCTCATGCTTTTCATCAATTATTATTGACATGTTATAAAAACACGGAGAAAAAAAATAGGATAGCAAGACTGAAATAGTAATCTATAATATATTTTCCTAAAAACTTTTGATTTCTAGAACTATTATATTGTAATCGTTGCTAAATTATTCTCGCTATCACAAATTCAAACTGAATTTTAGTTACCAAAACGAGATTTTTTTCTTCGTGTACGGGGGGCGCCCTGTGAATTCTTATTCCAAATTATTTAGGTGTCGTTGTCTCCCACATTCCAACCATCAATATATAATCAAGGCTTAGTTCTAACTGACTGACTGACTGACAGACAATAACAGGCGAAACCACAGGATGTAGAGGCTTGAAACTTGGAGAATGTATTGGTCAAGACCTGAACCTAGGTACTATATAATAAAGGAATTTAGTAAATTCGCAACGCAAAAAAGTCAGCTTTTTAGTAAATAAATGTCTATCAATATTACAGTCAGGTAACAGTGTTGATAAAATTGCTAAACTAGTTGCTACTCAAAGCTTTGCCTGTGTGATACTAAAATTGTAAATAGTTCTTTAAAAGACTGAAAAATGCGATTGGGTAGTGAATGACAATTATGGTTCCTGTCCAGAGCAGAAACATCTTTTTTAAAAAAATAATGTTCGGACATTTCCCATAAAGCAATTTTACCTATTAGCAGAGCATACATAGAAAGAATACTTATTTTATCTATTATCTAATCTTCTTAGTAATAATTAGAGATACAACCATAGAATACATGAAAAATATCTGAACAACTATCGCTGTTCATCACACAAGTATATTTGTCCTGCAGCAAGAATCAAACCAGTGGCACATCCGTGTACTATGAACAAGTAGAATCTTGGTTAGAGTGGTCATGTTCACATAGAACATCTTAGTACTTGGTCAGAACATATGGTGCACGTGTGTGGCACGTACCTATAATGGCCCATTGAAGTGGTCCATTCGTGCCCTATAGGGATAGTGGCCCTTTGTGTCCACCTAGGTGGTCGTGGCTGAAGTTTGTATGGGGTGAAACTGATTTTTCAACCAATTTTTGAATTCTTCAAAAAAGGAGTTGGTTATCAATTAATTTGAATGGTTTTTTTTTTCAATGTTTGTTACCTCTGAATTTGTTGTTTATAAACCGATTTGAAAAATTATCTCTCTATTTAAAAGGATATACTTTCAGATTGATGCCATAAAAAAATCATGAAAATCGGAAAAAGTAATTTGGTTAGAAAACAAAATAACTAAAAATTAACGCCATACAAGTAAATTAAATTGCGTATTTTGTCATTGAAGTGATCAAAATTGCGTATTTTGCTTCCCTGTGACTATTCAGTGGTGTTTACGGCCACTAGAACAGTCCAATTGAAGAAACTCAATGTAGTACATTAAAAATGCGACAAAGAAAAGAGCGCCATTAGCTAACTTCTAGTACATTTTGGTCCGATGCTAATTTTCGAAAAAGAGAAGTGATAGGGCTAGATAAATATTATACTTATGTTAAAACTACTAGACTTTTTCATTTTTAATAAAACTGCATCGTAAAAAGTTACAAACATTATTTAAAAATGAAGATATTTCATTTTTATTGACAAGGTGTCTGAAATTTTTTGGTCCTGTCTTACGACTCCATTTTGGTTTGATAGTGTATATCTTGATGTTCTATAGGAACACTGTTATTCATCTATGGTTTCACAAAATTGGAAAATGAGTACAAATAAGGCCTTGAAAAACTTAGTTTTTACATCAATTAAATGTAAAAGGTAAGTCAGCTTTCATTGGTCAATTAATAATTATAAATACCCCGGATTCACTTGCAACAGGAAGCCAATAAATACTACATTCTTTGATGTCGCGGGATGTAGAAAAATGAAACCGTTTAGTGATGATGGGACAAAGTCGATAGATTTTCACTACTTTCTATCGATATTATAAATTATAATCACAAAAACAAGCAATCGTTTTAAGCACATTGACATAAAAATTGAGTAAAGTGAAAACTTCTATAGGCGCACTAAGCATAATATTTTTTGTGGAGTAAATTGGACTTGGCTAATGGACTCCCAACGCTTGGATGTAACACTACTTTGGGTTAAGTCGGCTGGTATAATATCACTAAGTTAAGATGGTAATGTGTCTACTGTCTGTTCTTTTATCTCAACAACATTAAATAATGGTAGTACAACAATATAATACTAGGTAAAATAGTAGAGTTACTAGTATAATATTATATTATCTGTGGTAGAGTGTATATTATGGGATCAAAATAATATTTTTACAACAATTGATTGATTCAGGCGTTACTTTGCGGAAATCCATAAATATCAACAAATTATATAAATATATTTAGTAATAAATCCGCTTAATTTCTAAACAAAGGTTTTAATTAACTTAACTTTAGTTCAACTAAACCAAAGAGTCAAAGAACAGAAAACCAAAGTTTAAAGATACGACACGTGTTTTGCCTCTACACGAGGCATCATCAGGAGGTGTGGACTCGCCAAAGTTTGAAACGAGAGTGAATACAAAATTAAAAAAACAAAAAAAAAAAAAAAAAAATTTATTAAATTAAAAAAGTGAGTATAAATACGGGCCGGGCAACGTTGTTTATTCACTCTCGTTTCAAACTTCGGCGAGTCCACACCTCCTGATGATGCCTCGTGTAGAGGCGAAACACGTGTCGTATCTATAAACTTTGGTTTTCTGTTCTTTGACTCTTTGGTTTAGTTGAACTAAAGTTAAGTTAATTAAAACCTTTGTTTAGAAATTAAGCGGATTTATTATTAAATATATTTATATAATTTGTTAATATTTTTACGTCGAGGGCGCTTTTTTGAATCCAGAGCGAAGTGAGGGATTCTTTAGTAGAATCCTGAACGTAGCGAGGGATTTAAGTTTCATCGCCCGTTGTATTTTGTATTATTTACCTCGTCTAAGTTTTCAATTCTATCGACACAGAACCTTTTTTGGATATTATGATATTTTAAGTTTTACCATCCTAAGCTTTCCCAAGCTTTCTTTTACCTTAAAATAAATGTTTAATTATTGGATAGTCATATCATAACTCTTCAAAAAACATATTTTATTAAGACTATTACATTTTATCTTGATGAAATTATCAATGAATCTTCATAATAATATCTAATTATGATAATTAGATATCTTGTAATCATGGTTCGCTTAAACATAATGTTTTTAATTACGATTTTAACCGCGTTAGTTCTTACTTATTTACATTTTTATTATTATTATGGGCACCATATTTTTTCATTGACATCCAACATTTTTGTAACATTTTTGTAAAACTTTTTTTTATTTCACGACTAATGAGCCCACTTTTTTGCTGACTAATCTACTAAAGTACTGAAATACGATTAATAATAAATGCACATAATATACATGCAAAAAAGACTAATTATAGTAGATACCTTTATCACAGACTTTACCATAAAGACTATGAATGATAAAATATACGTTGCCATTTTCTTCAACTTCACAAAAAAAACTTTCAATGTGCAGTAAATATTCATCAATCATTGTGTCATATAAGTAGGTTATTTGTTTAAAATTATCGATAAAATCACATCACTAGCTTCCATATTAGGTAGAGCAGAAATCTAGTGCCCATATAAGACCTAGGGCATATGGGTCTGTGTGGCATTGACTTAAACTTGAAATAAGAGTAAAAACATTATAGATAGTTTTCTGCCGCCAAGCTTACAAGTGCAAGCATTACTGTGTCCCGGTTGGAAAGTAGTTAGTTAAATTTTCGGACTGACTAAAATGGCTAGCTTGTCTTATTAACGAAATATTAAAGACGTATGTTTCCCCAAGGCGCGCTACTGAGTCCTTTTGATTTTAAGCTCTTCTCATCAACTTTCAGGGTAAAAGAAGACTTTGTAATTCACAGTCTGTATTTTGGTCATAGGACATAATTTAGGTCAGCGTTTTTACCCGACTGCCAAGGAAGGGATATATTTTTCGCGCGTATCTTGTATATACACCACCATTTTTTAATTACCAAAAAAAAAATGGGCATTGCAGACAGGGTACTACGTTGCATCTGTGCAGTCGGAATTTTGGATTTCTACAAAATTACAGAGTGACAGCGGCGCGAGTGCGGCGCCCGAGCCGAGGTTTTGCGAGCTGGCTCGAGCTAGGTACCCGGGTTTGCCAAACGATGAATAAAACTTAATTTATTATCAATTAAAGGTACCGCCTGACGCAAATCCATAGGAAAACGACTAACTGTAACAGTTATACAATTTTAATCAAATTTATTTTGACAAAAATTCGACTTAATTTTTTCAAGTTTTTTTGCCGTATATGTGTTCAGTAACGGCAACTGACTAAACATTAAACATTCACACACTCACACCCCTGCACTAGGATTCCCTGTGTCGCAGGTGGCATGGACACATACAACACATCACAACACCCAAGACCCGAGAACAAACATTCGTGTTCGTCACACAAATATTTGCCCCGGCCGGTGATCGAACCCGAAACACCAGCTTCGTAGGCAGGGTCACTACCAACTATGCCACGGTGTCGTCGAACTATGCGTAATTTTTCTTTATGGTGATTAAAATTTGACCGTGTATATGTACATGTAAATTTCTGTGTTACTTCGTATCTTCCAAACGGCTGGATGGATTTTGACATCGTTGGTATCGTTAGATTCGTCTCAATCACCCGAGTGTTCTTAGATGGGTTTTAAAAAATAATCAAAATGGCGGATTTGTTGGAGCTAAATAGTAAGTCGTTAATATTTTTTTGTTTACCATCCCATCGAGTAGGGTATCAAAATTAAGGTAATTTAAAGGAGATTACAAAAAATATTTATAAGTTATATGTTTAAATTTAATTTGGAATAGTGTTATTATTGATAATGAATGTATAATTATATCGCAGTTGGGCTTTCAGTTATTGTAAACTTTAAGCTAGTTACAGTTCTATAGCCCATTTATTACTCTTAGTGTTTCTATTTATTTATAATAGACCTGAACGGAATTTATAAGGAATAGTTTAATATTTATTAGTCTTGTCTCAGTTGAAAGCGGGGCGGCCATATTTATTTACGTTCTAGTGAGTTTGAATTAACTTTAATAGGTACTATTGAGTTTAAATTTACCTACTTTTATATATAAACTTATGTCTTAGGAACCTAGTTTAAATCCTACTAATATTATAAACTAGCTTATCTATTATTCAAGTGAGCCTCGAAGAGAAATTCTTTCACCACACTGGTTCAAAAGAACTAGTGACACGACAAAAAGAAGAATTGTGAATTATTAAAATTTCTTTCTTGACGAACATTATCTTCAAATTTCAAGTCTCTAATTCCAGCGGTTTGGCCTGTACGTTGTCTGTCAGTCAGTCAGTTCAAGCCTTTAAATATATTGATTGATAGAAAATTGGTGATATCTACGAAATTTTGTGATGATGATTGAATATATGAATGTTTGTCGTACAATTCCGCTAAAACTACTGAACCAATGTTTATGGTAGGTATAGGTGTAGTTTATGAGCTGGAAAAATACATGCTTTTTATTATGCAGCTAGTAGGAAAATAAAATAAGGCTGAAAGCACAATATCACAGCACAGAGTATACTACGATATACACGATAATATCTACAGACTCACAAGCTCCCTTTATCTGAGGCGTGGTAAATATATTAGTGTTTTACTTTATTGAGAAAAAGTTACTTAGCAATACGTTAAAATAGAGTAGTTACAGGTATAGAGATAAAAAATAAAACTCATTTGTAAGTATTGAAAATTGAAGCTACCATTTTTAAGGACCTTTTCGTATTCTTCGGCTTCTCCAATTTTTAACACCTACTTATTTGTTCAACAACAGACAGACATATGAACTTATTTGTAAAAAGTTACTTAGCAATACGTTAAAATAGAGTAGTTACAGGTATAGAGATAAAAAAATTAAACTCATTTCTAAATATTGAAAATTAAAGCTACCTTTTTAAAGGACGTTTTCGTATTCTTCGGATTTAAAATTTTTTAACACCTACTTATTTGTTCAACAACAGACAGACATATGAACAGACAACTACTCTATGTTTTTTTTTAGTTCAGTATGTTTTTCTTCTACTTATTTGTATAAGAGTCGTCCCAGACATGTCGACGGGGCGGGTACAAAGTCACATAACTCAGTTAGTCGTGTTTTGTCGACTCAAGTGTGAAGGATGTTCAAAAAGTGCATTCCTACATGTTTGCTCGGCCACCGACTCTATGCAGTGTAGTTTAATTCAGAGACTACATTGACAAAATATACTAGAGGTAACTTGAATGTAACAAAATTATCAATTTAATAACTTTGGCATTTGGTTTACATAAGTGATTAAATTTTTTTTTAGTTTATAAGTGTTTCTTAGATTATTACAAATACTTTATTTACACAACTAATTACTAACTTAATGCTAAAACACAATAAAACTAAAATTACTTAAATAATTATAAAAATAATAAAGAATTAGCCTATCTTATTTTATTATTATTATTTCTTAGATTATTTATTTTGTACACATAAAAACATACACGAGTGTTTCAGGAGATTTTACGTTCTAAAAGGGTTTAATAAAAAAAAAAAAAATAAAAAATAAATAAAAAAAAAGCTTGGTTAGTGATAGTTTACGAACACATAATATTTTCCAGTCAATTTTATTTATTTATTCAGAATCGCAAAATAGGTCAGAATCGTTAATAAATCAATTTATCCATATATTTAACGGCCATAAACCGGGGATCCGATATGATTAGCCGCCCTATTTACTAAGAATAGTTGCATCGAATTGCGTGCAGCTGACTTATTTCAGGAATTGAGCCAATTTGTGACGAGTGAAAGTTTGTTTAGTTAGTCAGTTCTTACTTTTTTCATTTAAATTAACTAAAATTGCAATAAATAAAAAAATGTTTTTGTAAAAATTCCGAATTTATAAGTGAAAGTTTACAATTCGTCAATAAATCCTCTTTTGCTATTTTGTAATGTTTAAACTCGCAGAAGTTATAGTCATATTTTAGGCTGATCCTGACAACCTGTCAGCGTTGACTCTGGGCTAACATTACTCTGTCCACATTACACACACAACCCGTGATGTCAGCGGCACGTTTAACACATTTTTATATAATTTTATAGCGTAATTTGCCTATAAAACGTTTCATTGTTGCTTAACGACGTTTTGTTTATAATTTTTCACATTATTTTTGTTACTGTTATTCGCTTGGACTAGATTTTTTGTATTACGTTGAATGAAAACGGGGTTATTTACAGTTTGAGCGGAAAACATAAAAAAATTAAACAAAATTCTTACTTTAACGTTTTACAGCTGAAACTATGAATTTCAATAGGTCAGCATTATCGAAACGCCCCGTTTATTTATTACCATTTTACGGTTGCGTTTCATTATTGCTTTTCCGAGTACCGTGATGTAATAGATATTTTGTCTGTGGCAGAATGCCAGTGCTCTCTACGGCGGGTTTGTGTGTTTAAATGAATGTTAGAAATAGAATGCAGTTTAAATAATTAAAAACAATACATTGTTGGACTGCCAAAAACTTTTAGTCCATGCTTTGAATGTAACTTACTTTGACGTTGTATATCTAGTGTATACAACCTTTTTATTATAAAAACCGTACAAATAGCTCTATCCCAATAACTCATATTCGCGCCATAAGTTTAATTTAACAGTGACATTGACACTAGTGAAGTACCATCTATTAGTGATGTCATTGATGCTGCAACATGTTTTTACCGATATTAAAAGTTTAAATTATGCTTTGTTACTCAATAAAACGAAACGAAAACAGTTTACCTAACCTTGAACATCAGAAGAGTGATTGAGATCATTGTGTATCGATGAGGTAAGTTTGAAGTATGGGACGTATTAACGAGCTTCTAAAAATATTTCAGGCGTTGCCAAAATATTTTAATGATGTTGTGTTTATACAAGCTGAATTAAAAAAGTATTATAATAGGAACTTGGAAAAACTTTTAGATTGAATCAATCTCTACGGCATGTATAACGGAAAATGCCATTATATCTAAGTATAATCAAGGTTTTAGGCGACACCGTGGCTTAGTTGGTAGTGACTAGTGACCTTGCCTACGAAGCTTGGTGTTCCGGGTTCGATCCCCGGCTGGGGCAAATATTTGTGACGAACACAAATGTTTGTTCTCGGGTCTTGTATGTTGTGATGTGTTGTATGTGTCCATGCCACCTGCGACACAGGGAATCCTAGTGCAGGGGTGTGAGTGTGTGAAAGTTATGTTATGTTTTACAAAATACAACAACCTACTTCAATCGGACGGTTCTAGTGACCGTAGACTTAGGCACCACTGGAAAGTCACAGGGAAGCAAAATATACAATTTAGTTTGTATATGTATGTTTTTTTAATTAGTTTGATTTAAAGACTTAACTACTGAAATGATTTTCATGAAATTTCTATGTGACCAATATGAAAGTATATCTACTCAAAAAAAAAGGAGTTCAAAGGTAACAAACATTAAAAAAATATAGGTAACCGAATTGATAACTTCCTCCTTTAATGAAGTCGGTTGAAAAAAGGGCGGGTACAGCGCAAGCAGAGTCGCGTCGTGGAGAAATGTCCATCGAGCGACTGGTGGTACAAAGAAAAGTCGAGGGTACACGAGGGCGAGGAAAATCTCCAATGCGTTGGACTGACCAAGTGACTGACCTTCGTGTAAGGGAACACGAATGCACTAGGAAAACCGCTGGCAGAGATGAATGGCGCAGGATTGTGAAGCGTGTCACAACCCCCACCATGACAACCACGACCACTCTGCCAAGAGTGTAACGACCAAGAAGCAGACAGCGCAAGCGAAGCCGTGGACAGCTGCTAGCTATTCAATAACTACTCCAATGAATGACAGCGAGCTTTATCCAAAATTGTTTGGAGCAGGCGCGTCATTTGTAACGTGATACGTTGCGCAAACGCACGTTTGTGTTTTGAACACCGTTTCCATTGATCTACGTTAGTAACCCACAAAAATTCGTCAATTCTGGTTGGAAAGAACTAGTGACAAGATAAGAAGAAGAAGTAACCGTCGAAATTAAAAACGGAAGATTGTTCTTAGTTCGAACCGTTTATTATTTTTATTATAATTATTTTTGTGTTTTGTCTCAGATTCATACTTTAATTTAGATTTATACGTGTTTTAAAATTAACCCTACTAACTTAAAAACACGTATAAAATCTAAATTAAAGTATGAAACCTTTCACTTCTTTTGTTCACGAAATCAAAAAACATAGAGGAAACGAATAGTGTGTAGAAATTACTATTATACGGCGTACTTTTTGAGTATTTGTCCGAAACATTTTTGTATGGTACTCGGATTTGAGGATTACCCTTAAGCTCTCGATGCAGCTTGCGAACGAGCTCTGAAAATGAAATTCGATAAAACTAATAATGTCAAGAATGCGATAGTGAACCGACATTTGACGACACCGTAGCTTAGTTGGTAGTGACCCTACCAACCTTGGTGTTCCGGGTTCGATCCCCGGCCGGGGCAAATATTTGTGACGAACACAAATGTTTGTTCTCGGGTCTTGGATGTTTTGATGTCTTGTATGTGTCCATGCCACCTGCGACACAGGGAATCCTAGTGCAGGGGTGTGAGTGTGAGAATGTTTTAAAAAAAAACAGGTATAACTTGTCTATAACTAACTTATTTAGTATTTTATTTAAACGGATCAAAGCTGGATTTCAACAAACTAGATATCAATGGACTATTCTTGCATATGAGAGTGTGTTGGTGATATTTTATATTTATTCTTGTGGTCGTGGTAATTCGATGATGGAGAAGACTCGAGACTGGTCGTCGTGGCGTTTTATAGAGGAGACCTATTATCAGTGAAAGTTCAATTGCTAAAGAAATGATAATGTTATAAACTTTAAGCTTGAGCGGTTTTTTTCCCGAGTGTCAATGGAAACGCACCAGAAAAGATAAACTTCCCGTAATTAGGTCGCCTTTCGCGTTGTCGGGTCTAAGCTCTATACCAACACCAACAGATGCATCGTTCACTTTAATAGCTTTTTCAGGCGATTACGTTAAACGATTTGATGTGAGAACTAAAAATCTAATTTTTGTGAGATGTGATGGTTAAAAATATTTTCGCAGTAAAATTGAATAGATAACATCAACGCAATCGAAGTTACTATGTATGTATGCTCGTGATTGAAATTATCAATAATTTTTCTATAATATTTTTTTTTGACGTGACTACGTCTAGTAAATCGATGAACGCCGGCTGCATGCACGAAAACGTTGACGCCATTGGTAACGCTGTCATTGTCGAGTAACGCTCTTTGTCCGGTAACGCTATTGCCCGGTAATGCTGGCATTGTCCGGTAACGCACATTGTCTGGTAACGCTCATTGTCCGGTAACGCTGTCATTGTCCGGTAACGTCCATTGTCCGGTAACGCTCATTGTCCGGATACGCTGGTAGTCACGTTAAACTATCGTCCGTAAACCAACTTTACAGACAACCAATTTTTTTCTTAATAAAATTTGTGATATTATCAACCTTTTTGGTCGGCTAAGATAAAAGAGGAATTACAATACCTTATAAGCTTGTAACGACGACGCAGCTTTCATCCAAATTACGACATTGTGACCACACCTTAGGCAGTAACCGTGACCAATGGTGTTAAATAACTAGGGTGGCCTTGATTTCGAAAAGTGGAGGATAGTTTTACCTGAAACAAAAAAAAAATATTGCTTCACGCTTTGCAGTGTGCAATATAATAATGTGTGGTGGTGGAAATGAATGGGAAAAAATCCCAACGAATAACCCTGTTACTCGTTTGGGTGTTACTCGATGGGAACCCACCATCTATAATCTCCACCACCAGTCCACACGGAGGAAAATAAAATGGGATAGCAAGACTAAATAGTAAACTGAAATATATTTTCTTGTACCATTAAATAACTTTCGTTAGCGAGAACTATTATGTTGTAATCGTTACTAAATTTCGTTAGCAGGAATATTATATTACAACCGCAACCAAGCTTTCTTTTTTTTGTTTATTCGCTTTCCATTCAAAGGTTGTCTGGAAGAAATCGCTTCCTAGCGATAAGACCGCCCATTGTACTTTATATTTTTTATGTTAAGATTTAATCATAAGTTCTGGTGTGCAATAAAGTATTTCTATCTAGCTATTATTATTATCGCTGTCACAAATTCAATTAAAGATACTGATCGCCCATCCTGCATGGAGAAAAAAATCTTGTTATACCTAGTTACTAAAATTCTGTTTGAATTTGTCAAGGTGTTCAATATTTAAGTATCTACTAAAATATTTTTAATTACCTATTTTTGGAGAAAATTGACGTTTTTACGTACTATGAAATCCAAAGGTGTCTATGTTATAAATTGCAGTTTAAATGGTAGTTTTCTATTATTATTTTTATAGTAATGTCAGTTACCTACAATACCAAATAAATAACATTTTCAGATATTTCCATCTTCAATTAGTAATATTATATCAGCCAACTTTATCCGAAGTAGTGTTACTGCGATCGTTTGGAGCCCAGTAGCCCAGTAGTCCAATTCAATCCACGAAATATTTTGCTCAGTGCGCCTAAAGAAGTTTTCACTACAAAAATAGCCGTAATAGTAATAGGTCGTGGGTTCGAACCCGGGCGTACACAAAAGGATTTTTCTGTTCAAAAAAAATTTTGTGCATTAAAATACGTGCTTAACGGTGACGGAAAACATCGTGGGTTTCCCCACGATGTTTTCTGGCATGTCATAGAACCTAAAAAGTTCGAAAACATGTGTCTGCACGAAAGGAGCCTCTTTGAGGCGCACTTGAAATATAGATAGAACTAGTGACACGATAAGAAGAAAAAGACTATAAAAATCGAAAAAATTCCCAAAAAAATTGTCTCCTAATTGTAACCATGGTCTTTTGTCATCAGAACTTTACACATGGTGTCTCGCTCCACTGAGTGTGTGACCCTTTTATGAGGTCAGATCTCCAAATTTTTCCCCATAGGGGGGTACCATGGGGCATTTATATCAATTAATGATTGGGCGAAGCTTTCATTGTTTTAATTTTTACAATAGGTTTGAGAAAAATAAGTGTGTGAATGGTGTCTGTTGTCACCAACTAAAATGGTTTTAGTAACAGAAGTATTAAAGTATGGAAACACAGTGTAGTACATTGAAAATATGCGCAGTAAAAGGGAGCCACTTTGGCTAACTTCAAGTACATTTTGGTCCGATGCAAATTTTCGAAAAAGAGAAGTAACAGGGCTAGATATATATTATATGTTAAAACTACTGGGATTTTATATTGTTAATAAAACAACATCGTAAAAAGTAAGAAACATTATTTGAAAATGGAGATATTTCATTTTTTTTGACAAGGTGTCTGAATTTTTTTGGTCCTGTCTTACGATTCCCTTTTGGTTTGATACTGTCCATAATTCAAATCGGTTAATAAACAACCAAGTTTTAAGGTAAAAAAACATTCAACCGAATCGAGAACCTCCGCCTTTTTTTGAAGTGGGTTGAATAAATGAGTGAAATTTAATAATTTACCAAAAGATCACTAAATTCTTAACAATTTGGTCCGTACATGGGAGATTCAACAAACATCTACAATGATCTAAAAATATCTAAACGAATCCAGATTTTTTTCTCAAAATAATCAGGCCAAAGTTTATTGACCTATTTAAATAGTTTTCGCGATGTTAGAAATTGTATAAATATTTGGAAAGAATAATTTTGCTTGAGCATCTGTTTTTATTTTGATAATAGTAATGTTATCTGGGTTTGTTTGTTTATTCTTGTATGTTTTGATAACGGTATTTTAATTTTATTCTGAAATAAAGATACGTATTTTTAATACCAATATAAGTATTAAAAATTGTCTTGGTAAAAAACTCCGAACAAATTTATATATATATTTTATTTATATATTTTATTGATTTGTAACTTAAAAATTACGTACTTAGTTATAGTTACAGATGGTGGTCTATTTGTATTTGAAAAAATGTTTTTACCTTTATAAATCAAGAATAGTCAAAAAATAAAAAATACATTGTTTAGAAAACATATTTGTGAGGACTTATTTAAATACCATATGAAATAAAAATACTTTTTTATTTTTATAGCTAGTTAAGTAATTTTAGTTTTATTATGTTTTAGCATTTAGTTAGGTATTAGTTAGTTGTGTAAATAAATATATAGGTATAATAAAAATAAAAAATATAATTTTATAATTAGATACCTACTATTCCAGCTTCCATTCCATTCAATAAAAATCTTAATGTTTCTACCAACATCCTCTTATGCATAATCATAAATTTCTCATACTTTTTACCCTATATATTTATGTTCCAAGTTACTTATTATTAAATTTGACCTTTTATTCAAACTAGGTAAATACATATACAGTACTTATTGTAAGTACAGTTTTTTACATAACTAACTATAAATAAAATGCTAAAACATAATAACTTAAAAATGACTTAGGTTATAATATTTTTTAAGTTTTTTTTCAGGCTTTACTTTATACCTAATTTATTTTTAAAGTTAATAACAAAAAGTTAAGTAAGTACTCATATAACTTATTTGTTAATTTACCCAATCTACTTAAAGTGGGTATCTGTGATATAGATTTATCTTTAGATTCTACAGGTATCTAGGCCGTTAGGTCGATCGAGGCAAATAGGTAGAGGCGTGTTTACTAGAACTAATTAAGGGGAGTGTAACCTATTTTCTAGTGTGTTTTGACCGAAGTATGACCTATTTTAAATGGATATTGGTGGTCATGTTGAAAGACGGAAAAATGGTACTAATTTTAATGGAAATAGTTGAACATATTTCTTGATTTTTTTAAGGACCTACTTACAGATAAAGAAAGGTATCTATTGATAAAAAACGTGCGAGACTTACAGTAGTCGTAAATGATGTATAATATCTGACATCACATTTTAATTTGGAAGGATTCTATTTTTTTTCTGAGGTTGTTATCATCTGACGGCTAATTTTCTGTTCCACACGTCCGTCGCATTTCACGAAATCACTGCCACAAATTGACAGAGAGTGATAGGAAAGATGTTACACATCAGTAGTTGCATATGATGTGTAACATCTGACATCACATTTAATTTGGAAGGATTCTATTTATTTCTGAGGTTGGTACTATCTGAAGGCTAACTTCCTGTTACACACTTCCGTTGCATTTCACGAAATCACTGCCACAAATTGACAAAAAACGAGAGGAAAGATTTTACACATCAAAAAGAATAGAAACAGGTGTATAGGAAATCAATCTATTTTTAATTTAGTATCTGATATCTGACAATTTATTTAGTGTGTATATTTATTTATTTATTTATGAGCCCTCACTGCCCCACTGCTGGGCAAAGGCCTCCCCCCATTCTCTCCACTTCCCTCTGTCTTGGGCCAATTCATTCATATAGTGTGTATACATATATAAAATTATATACTAATTAGGATTGTTTTATTTAAGTAGGTTAGTTTTTTTTTAATATGCGAATACTTAATATTATTATTGAAATTAAAAATAAAACTGTCTATTAAACTCCTACTTATCTATATGGATTTATAATGCGTTATAATAACGTCATTTCGCTCTAGTACCTCTAAAAATTATGTAATTGACTGCGTTTCGTTGTTCGAGGTTAATAGTCCAGCAAACGTGGCCACATAAATGCATCCCGTCCCCACATTACCTACTGCATCCCGCCAAAGAGTATTTTTTTATGTAAAATTATGGTAAAATGTATATTACTATGTTGGTAAGTTTAAAAATAAGTAGGTAGGTACCTATTCATACAAAATAATATTTTTTTAAAATATATATTTACATACGCACAAATATATGTTACATACGAACCTTATTAATTTATTTTGGGGCCTTATTTAAAAAAAAATCCTCAACATAGCAAACTTTTTCATCATCATCATGATATATTATTATTATTAGGCTTTTAACGGTGTAACGGTGAAGGAAAACATCGTGAGGAAACCGGCATGTCATAGAACCCAAAAAGTTCGAAAAACATGTGTCAAGTGCACAAAAGGAGCCTCTTCAAGGCGCACTTGAAATCCTTTGACCACACTGGTTCGAAGGAACTAGTGATACGATAAGAAGAACTACGCTTTCTGGCTTCGAAATAACAAAATAACCACAAATACAATTATGAACACTAATTTTTTTTTACAAATTCAATTAAACTTTTAGTTTTTTATATATTTTTTAATCGACAACACCCGCATAGTTTTGTAAGTCGCAGTCAACAAAAGAGTTAAATTTGTATAAATTTGCATTCGGATACGGGTCAAAATTTAAATATCCCAAATAACTCGTGAAAACTAACCCAGGTGGTCACCCTTTTAACAATATTGGTGAATAAATTCGAAGGGATCGTTAAATTCTACAAGGTTCAAAATTTTCATTATTTTGCTATTAGTCTGTTTAGACAAAAATCCACTTACTAATTTAATGAATATGAAAGTTCGTGACGATGAATGATTTAATTAAATTTTATTAAAATCATGCCAAAATTACTGAACCGACTGCGCTGAAATTGTATACCAACAGAATGTACCTACAGTACAAGAACAGTAAAAGGACAAAGTAACATAAAAAAACAAGCGAGCCTTACAGTAGTTGCTTAAGACGTGCATCATCTGACATCTCATTTAAATTTGAAATAATTCTATTTACTTCATTTATAATCAGGTTGATACCATCTGACTTTTATGCACATCCGACAAATTTCACGAAATCACTCTCACAAATTGACAGTTAGCTAGGAGAAAGATGTTACACATCAAAAACTGTGTAATGTATTTTCACCTTAAGTACAGTCGGATCTATAATTGTCTTTACACCCAGCTTACGCCGGTTTTCTCCTAAAATTAAACCACTCACACAAACATTTTTGAGTGTGAATGAACTACTGATGTGAATAAACCACTTAAGATATACCCCAAATTTAAACAACAAGTAGTTTAATCACAAAAGGACATCGGCATAAGCTGGGTGTAAAGACAATTACAGAGCCGACTGTACATTTTGACAGTTGTCAAAGTGATGTCACAAATGTACCCGTGGTTAATGTAGTGTGTATTCATTTCCGTCGCTACAATACAGTTATTTAAATACACTTCGAATAAGTAGACAGTTATGGTGTCGATAAAATCATTAAAAATATGGTCACAGTCAGTTATTTTTAAATGAGATTTCCTATGTTAACATTGCTTAGTTCGACACTTGTAGCCGGTGTCCCGGGTTCGATTCCCGCATCAGGACAAACATTTGTGTTATGAAAACAGATGTTTTTCCTGAGTCTGGGTTTTTTTTATGTATTTACAAAAAAAAATACCTACATAAAAGTATTGTATCAGTTATCTCGTTCCCATCGTACAAGCTCTGCTTAGCAGAGCTTCTGTTTAGCTTAGGGCTAGCAGGCGTTTTGTGAAATGTCCAAAATAGTTATTTATTTATTATTGTTTTACTACATTTAATATCTAAAAAAAACACTTTAGACTTATTATTTTGAATTTATCTTGTTTAACTTATTTCTTCTTTCTAACCAATATTGTACGTATATTTATATTTTATCCGTTTCAACAAAGAATCTATGACTCTACCAATATATTTTTTATTTTCAACGTAATACCTTTCAAATCTTTAGAAACGCGATTTTCTTACATCTTACGTCCCTAAAAAACGGAAGTGTTGACCCTACTCACCCCTACATTCTTTATGTCAGATAATTTCACCTACTTACCCACTGGTACGTACTAATTACAATAATGTTGACACGTGGCATTTAATAAAAAGGGAACAAAAAAGGTGTTAGATTACGCCACATTAATTACAAACTTAATGAGTCGTTCGTATAAAATGCATTTTTTTTTATGTTTGGTTAAGTTTTATTTAACACAGGATTCTCAAAACTTATCGCAAAGAGTTTTGTGTACCGGTTTGAAGGGAGGAATGAAATTACTGGGCTTTTGATAATTTTACAGATTTATAATTATAATTGCGAATTTGTTATATTACTTTACTAACGAAATGAGCATCGAATATTGCCACTAGCTTTTAACCAAAGATCGATTTGTATTTCGTATTTATTTATTTTATTTATTTGAAAAGTCAGCAGCCAATAACATAACATCAATTATAGAGAAACATTTGATTTAAAAAAAATCTAAGTAAAGTGGAATGTAAAATTTAATCAAATTGATACATTATTATAACAAAAAAATATAATTTTTTTAATCTAAAAAATGAATAATCAACATTCATACGTTAAAATACATCAAAATAATAAATATTGCCATCTTCATAATACATTTTAGATTACTCTAGTTCCAATATTTGAGAATCGTCCGTAAGAAATGTCAGTGTCTTACTTACGTACTTTTGACTAACTAGGCTTAGTTCTGACTGGCTGACAGACAATATACATGAGTGTCAATTCGGACACAGTGTCCGAAAATTTTGTGTCCGAATCGTCAGCAACTCGCCAAACCGCTGGACGTAGTGACTTGAAATTTCGAAGAAATAATATTGTTATTTCGAAACGCAAACGGAATTGCGAGTGTCGAGCTAGTAAATAAATATATTAAGACATTATAAGTACATAACGCCACGCCATCTAGCCCAAAATTTAACTATTCACACACATATATACAAAAACTTCCGTGTTGTCTGTCCGTCTGTCCATTAATAAAGGCAATAACGAGATGTAATCAGATGGCGTAACACTGGACTTGAGCCAAGTTCTTGTTCGTACGGAAATACCTTGCTTTCGGAAATAGTGATTTTTCCAAAAATAAAACATTCCTAATAAGATATTGTTAAGCGACAAAAAAAATGTCCTCTAGCGAATAAAAACCTATTACTTATATGAATAACTAGCTGGTGCCCGCGACTTCGTCTGCGCAGGTATCTTTAAATGGTAGCCTATGTGTTATTCTGATGTATAAGCTATATTATTGTAAACCTTCATGAAAATCCATTCAGTAGTTTTTACGTGAAAGAGTAACAAACATCCATCCATCCATCCATCCTTACAAACTTTCGCGTTTATAATATTATTAGGAAGTAGGATAGGAAGTAGGATTTAACTTTGACATATAATTTATAAATATTCAAACTTATAACTTTGTGAAATTGTCACATTTTAAATTTGATTTTCTTGAATTTGTCATAGAATTACGTAGTAGTTTTAGCGCTATGAGAGCTCTGATAAATCATACCTTCTGTAGGTACTTTAGATAATTATACACCCGTACTCTAAGACGATTTTTTCACTCTAGGAAATACGTATATTTCAAATTTGACAGTTGACAGCCGAACCTTTAGTAAAGCAGCGGCCATTCTATTACTTACGTAATATTGAGGAATGACTTAGAATACGGGTGTTAGTACATTGTATTTATGTACCTCTACGTAATCGGTGTACAAAATAACCTCACGCCACCCCGTTTCAGTCACAACGTGTATAATTTTAATAATTCCTTGATCCTTACGAGCGAAAGAGACAGCGTGCAAAGTTACATCAAAGGGTTGCGTGTTGTTTGAGGTGCCGACAATAAACTAACAAGATTGCATCTGACTCGGAGGAAACGATTTTTTTATGATTGCATCACTTATGTCTTGAAAGGATACTCATTCATTAAACAGTGACCCAATTTTTTTTTTGTTTGCAATTAATTTTAATTTTAAAAGGACTTGGGATGACTTCCTAATTAGAAAGGGCATGTAATGAGAAAAGGACTGTCAAGACGTTTCTAAGAAGAATATAAGTATGTTAAGTAATTGTGTATGATCAATGATTATTATTTAATTTATTTTATTTTATTTTCTTAGTTAATTTCGATACAAGTTATAATTTTTTTATTATTTTTTATTTTTGTGAAAATATTTTTTTGTGATATGGTGGAGTCTGATACAAATAAAATAAAATAAAAATAATAAAAAGCGAAACAAGATTGAATATAATAGGTTTAATAGGATTTTTTTATGTTTCCACAGCTCAGTGTGTCTTGTTGCGAACTAAATGTAGTGATAATCTATCGTGTCTTTGCTATTTTTAATATTTGTCCTGAAGCGGGAATCGAACCCGTGGCACTGGGTAGTCCAACTCGCCACTCGACCATCCGAGTATTCCCTATCCAACATTCTATTTGACAAAACGCATTATCAACCGCCCACGATATTTCGTTTCTTATTTCATTGTGAATGCGCGGAGGAGTTTTATCAATGAAATTGATACCTTTCTTTATTGTTAAAGATTGAGCAATTGAGAAATATGACTATGTTCTATGGACTTTCTTACTTTGATATAGATAATGTAAGTTTCAAATGAGAATAAATATTTTAAGACAGAGTAAATATTATATTCATTCAAAGTACTGCTTGATGATCACTGAAAAGCGATTTTACAAGTTTTTTTTTCATTTGTGTTTAAAATAAAATAAAACAAATGAATTATAGGAGAGCTTTGTTCGCTTGTTTACATAAATATGTATGTACCTAAACCGTTTGTTTTTCGTATATGGTCGATTTTGAGTCAACGATAAAACGAATAAACTCCATGTTTCGACATCTTCAAGATTTTTATTTAGACGATGTAATCTTGATTTAAATTTTAATCTTTACTCATTTGAAATTTATAGTAAGCCATGTAATATCCAGGTCATTATTACCGTGACCAATTCGATGTTATTTCCCATATTACTCTTTATTATCGAAAGGAAATAAGTAGAGGATTTTCAAATTATTTCATTTCAAGTCATAAAAGTAATGTTATATCAGAACTAAAAATAATTTGTTTAAATTTTTATATTTGAATTAATCCAAAAAAAATAATACGTTGATTGTTAATGTCAATATAACAATTATTATCGTGAATAGGATCGTATAGAAACAGAAATAAATATCTCTACTTACTTACGGTTTCGGACTAGCGTACCTAATTAAGCGGATTTATTACTAAATATATTTATACTATTAGTTAATATTTATGGATTTCCGCAAAGTAATGCCTGAATCAATCAATTAGCGTACCTATTTTTGCCGCACGTAAACGCGGATTTGTACTCGCGAAACTTCAAAACTTCGCGCGTATACGCACATATGCCACGCCCGTTGTCGCGAGTTCGAATCCCGCTTCAGGACAAACATTTGTGTTATAAACATCGGTGTTTGTCCTGAGTCTGGGTGTTTTCTATGTATTCTATGTATGTATTTACAAAAAAAAAGTATTTAAGTATTCTATCAGCCATTTGGTTCCCATAGTACAAGCTCTGCTTAGTTTGGGGCTAGATTGTGTGAAATGTCCCAAATACAATTCGATAAATAAGAAACTGTATAAGCTTATTCAATAAGGTAACTGTAAAATGATTTTTTGTTTGAAAGGTAATCGATAACTTATGTAACAACAAATTAAAAAGTAATGTAAAAATCAATATCTATTGATTGATGACTGAACTGTTGGTTAACGAAGCCTCAAATTAAAATAACCAACTTCGAATGAACTTTTATCTCTTCTGATTAAAATTAATCATCCAAACCATTTTTTTAGTTACCTGTTTTAGTGCGCGCAAGTATAATACCTTAGCAATCGCTTTATTTTCTGTATCGACAATTCATTAAAACTGTCAGGTTAAAATGTTCGCTGTACATATACCTTATAATAAATAAATATTTTGGACATATCACACAACGCCATCTAGCCCATCATACACAACCAATATCTAGTTTTTCAACAAAATACTTAGGTATGTTTGATAGAACCTAATCTTTTTGTTAATATGGACGGACGCTGGCAACTCAGGCAATTGTTAGTAACAGCCTCTCTAACAAAATGGTATCTAATATCAATATTTTGAGATCTACTATGAAATATAGGGTTCAGAACTAGATAGATAGATAGATGTAATCTTTATTGCACACCTTAAAATAAAAATACATGAAGAAGAATACTGAAGAAAAAGTGGTACAATGGGCGGCCTTATCGCTAAAAGCGATCTCTTCCAGGCAATCTTGGGATGGACTCGAAATATACTAGCTTTTGTGTTAGACGCGAGATAACGCAAAAGCATAAAAAACATGGATTTTCAGATAATTTTAATCTACATAATGCTTGTTTTCTAGTTAATTTACCTTGTGTAGTTTTCTATTTAATTGTCTGTGCTACTTACCTACTAAAGGGCTAAGTGGGGTTAAATAATTTGATCCCAAGCTAACACACCCGTACCTTGAATACATTTTACGTATATTACCATATTCTCATAAAATCTAAGCACTTTGACTCTAAACCCATTGAAGTTGAAGTTCAGTGATCACTTTCACAGAAAATATAATAAAACAGTAACTAAAGCGTCGATGAAACACAAGCTTTTTTACAAGCTGATTGTTGGCGTTTTTAAACGCTATGTGTGAGCTTGTTAGCGTTTGGGAAGGATTGTCAACAAGCAGATTGTGAAAACGCCGATGACACTGGGCGACTTTACACGCTACAAGCGAAGTCGCTGGTGTGTAGCGTGTAAAAAAACCGTGTGTCATCGTACTATAAGGGAACGTTCATTAATTATGTGAAGTAATTTTGGCGATTGGTTAACTACCCTTTTTAGTGAGATGTCTTGAGATTTCGCTAAACCGCCTATCCTAGTTTTACGTGAGATTTTTAAGAATACATATTTTTACAAATACTGTCACTCCCTCGTGAGATTCAGCTCCACCAGTCATGAGCAGGCGTGATCTCTTAACAACCGGAGAGCGCTGAGCAAGTCTCTTACCATGTTTACTAAAAAACTCTCGTAGCCGAGAGTAGGCCTGTGCCCCAGCAATAGGAACATTAGAAGCTGATCATGTGCTTATAAGACTTATTTATTTTACTGTTTCTTTCTTTCTTAGCTTCTTTTTACCAAAAAGAATCTGTTCTGTTTGGTTATTCATTCTGTGCGGTAGACCAGTCTCGCCCACACTCCCCTGATCCCATAAACCATGGTGTTTAGAGCCCACTGGTGGCCTTGGCTGCGTTTGTGCACCTCTACTTTGAGTGCTGTACTATCCCACTCGGTTTTGAACGAAATGTCTTGTGATTATCTGTGAGGTCTTTCTTTCCTAATTTGAATATGAAGTTAATTATCTTAGCAGAAATTCATACAAACATAGAAGCAGTATTGTGCGCCAATGATTGTGGCTTCCTTATCTTAAAATTGCAAGAGAAAAATGCATTACTGATATAATATCACAAAATGTAAAGTATTAAGAACTTGTTGCTCCAGAATCACAACAGCAATACAATATTAAGCACTACATAGTTTGTAATTTTGAATTTCCGCGCATTTACGACGACACCGTGGCTTAGTTGGTAGTGACCCTGCCTACGAAGCTTGGTGTTCCGGGTTCGATCCCCGGCCGGGGCAAATATTTGTGTGACGAACACAAATGTTTGTTCTCGGGTCTTGGATGTTGTGATGTGTTGTATGTGTCCATGCCACCTGCGACACAGGGAATCCTAGTGCAGGGTGTGAATGTTTGTTAATGTTTGTTTGTTATTTATTGAGAAAAGCACTATACAAGCCTTGGTCTGTTTTTAATTAAATTTCTACAGAACCAATCTGAAAGTATTACCTCAGAGAACTAAGATATACACAAGTAATACCATCCAATTAAACAATAATTTTCTAATTCGGTTAATAAATGTCGAAGTCTATAAAAAAAACCGAAATAAGAAACTCTTCTCTGCAGAAACTCTTTTTTTAAAGCCGGTTGTAAAACAAAGCATTTTTTTACAATCTTTATGAAACAATATTGAGTCAGCCATCCGTTTAACCACAGAACAAATAAGATTTTCACTTTCTGTTTTCCAAGGTTAGCTCACTCTATGGTAAATCACTTTCACACACAAACACATTAAAACCTGTTGTTGCCTAATAAACCTCGAGGCTTTCAACGAGTTGAGGAAAATCATATAAACATGGCATTTCTTGGGAAATATTCAATAGAAAATGACCCCAAGGAATGATGTCGTAACTCAGCTGAGAGTGAACATAACCGTTATAGGGCGGCTTTGCATTTTTTTAATTTTTTTTTTAGTTTTATATAGTAACAAAACGAGCTAGGCGTTCTCTTGATGGTAAGAGATTACGCCTGCCCATATCCACAATAGTGCTACACAGGAATTTAATTTACATAGGCCGGTGCAACTTTGCTATTGTACTCGTTCACTTTGAGACAATTTGATTGTCGGTCTCAAAAGCCCAGTAGTTCCACTATTACATAATTTAAATGTGAGTATAGTTATGCTACGGTTAAATGCTTTTTTGAAAATTTGAGGGCAATAAATACTTCTTATGGAGAGTTTTCTGTTATTAAACTTAAAATTTTTGCCTTTTACCTGAAACAAGAATAAAAATATATAAATACAAAATTTATATACCAAAATTGAAAAAAGTAAATCGTTTATTTTACGAAAGGCTCAAAACATAAATAACTAGGTAAACTAAAATTTAAATACATGGAAGAAACAAATGAAACAATAAAAAGCCGTGTTGGCCGAGTGGGAGGTGCCTCGACTTTCGATCCAAAGGTCGTGGGTTCGAACCCGGTCGTACACCAATCGATTTTTCTGCTTAACGGTGAATAAAACATCGTGAGGAAACCGGCATGCCATAGAACCTAAAAAGTTAGAAAACATATGTAAAGTGCACGAAAGGAGCCTCTTCGAGGCGCACTTCAAATCCTTTCACCACATTGGTTCGAAAGAACTAGTGACACGATAAAAAGAAGACAAACTAAAAAATTAAAAACTGCGTAATATAAGTTACTAAAATAAAGCATTAAGTTACATCAAACAACGATTATTTTATAGACATAAAAATGGCTTATTAAGTGCGAAACAAGGCATTATAGGCGATAAATAAGATAAAGTCTCTAATTAACGGATTTTTATCATTGACCTGTTTTCGAAGAAACATGTAGAGATATTTTGTAGTTATAATTATGTTATTCTAGCTGCCGTTCGTGAGTTCGCTTGCGTAATATCAGGATAAATCAATATACAGGGTGGAAAAAACCAATGGGCCCTGGAGGAAATGAAAATGAAACATTTCTTTATTTTCAATAGGAAACAAAACTGCATTCACAGATTTCTTGATAATTTTACCGAAACCGGGAATCGAACCAGCTAAAAATTTCAAAATATAAAAACTCGCTATTATACACCACCAATTTTTAATTACCAAAAAAACAATGGGCAATGCAGACGGGGTACTACGTTGCATCTGTGCAGTCAGAATTTTGTATTTCTACAAAATGGCAGAGTGATAGCGGAGCGAGTGCGGCGCCCGAGCCGAGGTTTTGCGGGCTGGCTCGAGCTAGGTACCCGGGTTTGCCAAACGATGAATAAAACTTAAATTATTATCAATTAAAGGTACCGCCTGACGCAAATCCATAGGAAAACGACTAACGGTAACAGTTATCCAATTTTAATCAAATTTATTTTGACAAAAAATCGACTTAATTTTTTCAAGTTCTTTTGCCGTAATATGTGTTCAGTAATGGCAACTGACTATGCGTATTTTTTTTTATGGTAATTAAAATTTGACCGTGTATACTACTAATGGATAGGATTATTGTTCAGGATAAAATCTCTTTCATAAACTACTATTTATATTATAAACGGTTTGGACTGACTGACGGATAAAGTAAAGTCCAAATTACTGAACGTAGAGACTTGAAACTTGAAGGATGTGTTCGTCTAGAGCTGAAAATGGGTACTAAGAAAGTAATTTTGAAAATTTCTTAACGTAAACGAAGTTCTAATTAATGTCTGGACATTTCACACAACGCCATCTAGCCCCAAACTAAACAGAGCTTGTAATATGGGAACCAGATAACTGATAATACTTTACTACTACATTTTTTTTTCTAAATAAATATATTATATATAATATATAGGACCTGTCTTTTTTATTTATTTAATTAATAGTTTATACTACACATTTAAATGTAGTACAAAAGGAGCACTTAATGCTTGAGCATTTTCTACCTTCTTTTATGGTTCACCTATATCAATGTTAAATTTCAGCCTAATCGTTTCAGCTGTTTTGACGTGATTAGACAACAAACATTCATGACACCACACATAATATAATTATAATGTTATTTGTGGATTGAGCATGTTGTTAGTATTCAACTACGCTAAAACTACCGAACAGATTAAGATTTTAGCAGATGTATGTAGTAAGTACTCGCTATGCTAGTGTGTTGACTAGGTACTATAGTATATATGTATATATATATATATATATATATATATATATATATATATATATATATATAATATATAAAAATATATTTATATATTTATAGTATTTGACTGAATTTATCAATAATAATTTCATATAAACAGAAAACTAAAGCTTCTTACAAATAAAAAAATAACACCTATTGAATAGAACTTGCAATGATTGCAAAAGTTGAAAAGAACTCCTTTGTATGCAACATCTGATTAACAAAGGTAGTCATTTCCAAGAATGTCCAGGTAGCTATTGACTATGTTATGTGGCGGGTTGCCATTTTTTTTCCACGTCCGTCTTTTTGTTGAGCGTGCAAATTTGGTTACTTTGAGTGATTTTAACAAATTAAATGGAATGTAAGGTTCTGTGATGATATCCTAAAAAAATATTTAATTAAAATGAAAATAAATAATAGGTACAATTGTAAAATAGCAAGCCATAAACATACCCGAAAAGAAGAAAAAATACCTAACGTTTTGATAAATATAAAGTATATTTACTTTTTCAATTATGGTTTTTGACCAATTTTGATTTATGGATTTCCACTTTTTAAATTAATAACGTATTTGACCAATTTTGATTCAGTATTTATAAAATTGTATTATGGATAATTCTGATGTCTTACTTTAAAAGCAGCTCAAAGGCTTCCGCCTTTCGTGACTATACTATCAATTGTGATTGTGATATTTTGTGGTAAACTCCTCAAACTCACGAACTGACTAAAAAGTACATTCGTCAAGAGAAGTGACATAATCGTGTCTGTAATCTCAGCGTACGAACACGGCGTTTTAACGAAACATTCCCATAAAATAGATAAGCTTTACATTTACACCGATAAATCAACACGACACACGTCCACATAAATATATAAAACAAGCTATCCGTCCGCAAGTATGTTTTCTTGTTTTAAGTCAGTCTGATTTATTAGGCACCATAAGTATTCCCTGTTATATGCCTTATTCTAAGAAATTTTCAAATTGTTTGTAACTTATAAATTTTGAACAATATGACAGGAAACTATATACGTAAGCAGGTACTAATTTATTTTTGAAACTACGTAAGTAACTGCCTACTTAAAAAGTTTTTTATTAACAAGTAAGTTAGGTGTCATTTTCGTTTTTACTCGTAGGTATGATGTTCTTAAAAGAAACGAGAGAAACCTTATAAAAAAGCTAGTGAACCAAAGGCTTGAAACCATTACTCTTTCTTGACACGTCATCATTATAATATTTTAAAAAAAAAGCTGGTCGTGAGTTTACACACGTAAGGATATATCTTTGTGCACTTGCGTACAAAAATTTACTAACAAATTTATAATGGATTCTAACAAAACATCATTTTTTTTAAATATATGTTCAGTTTTAAGACTTCTCGCACGGTTAACAACAATCAAAATTATTTTTAATTTTTTTAACATTAGAACATAACATTAATGTATCTATTATACCGTTCTACACAGAAAAACACGCGAAAAAAGGTAGGTACCTACTAATTAAACTTTCTTGAATATATATTTTTACCATCCACTTAATTATTACACTGTTATGGATACAAAGTATTATTCCGAAACATAACAACTATCTAAGACTGAAAAAAACTATAGGAGTTACCTATGTTAAGTAAAGAAGCTAATGAGTTCAAGAGGTGTACTAAAGTAAAAAGTTATTCCCAGCACAAAAGTATTTAGTGGAGTCCAGACTTTTGTAATTCAAATCTGTTATTTACATAACAAGTAAGTACATGGTTCCCAGAGAGAAATAGGATCACAATACTCTTGACTTAGCACTTTTTGACGTGAATGTACTTTCTTGGTGGTCTTTGAGATTTTAGTAATATAATATTTTTTTGTTTTGTTTTGATAATTCCACTTGAAGATGTTTTATTTAAAATTTAGAATTTTGATGTTATAAACACAATTACAATATAGCCAATAATGAGCAATTCATATTATTATCCACCTTAATTAGTAAGTTATGTCTGTATATTTTTTCCTTAAAACATGATAATATGTTATTTATAAATGGTAGATAAATGTTGTAGGTGAGACAATAATGAACCAGGTATATATAAAATAGGATTATTCTTAACGAAATCTAAAAGCAGTAGGTAATAAAAAAAACAGCCTAGGCGTTTAAGAGGCTATGTGAAAATTTGGAGTCGCTGCGTTTCATTCTTACGCGGTAACGGTACAGTTTACAAACTTGATGTTAATACAGTGATTACTTGAAGATATAATCTAAATAAAATGTAAGACAAAAACACGATTGGTGAAACTTTTCTCGATAGATTTATTTTTTGAAATAGGTTCTCTTAAAATCTGATTTACATCCATCCTCCGAATTTAGGGAATATTTACAGTTTATTTTTATACTATTGAGTGAGTAATCACAGAACTTACATAAATGTAAAAGGATTTTTATATAAATTCAATACTTTTCAAGCAATACGATGTTTTATCATTTGTCGCTTACGTCCCTTACGTCCTTTACTTTTGAGCGACAAAAATCTATATCTAACCTCTTACCTCGGGGTAAGGTGTCTAATTGCGCTATCACTGTCTTACAATTCGGCAGCTGTCATTTCTGACAGTTTCACATATCCTCTTAATGAAATGGCTAATTTAATACTACAACCATAAAATTGACCATTTTAATTTTGCCAAACTTTTTAAACACTACTGCAACAAATTATGTATTATGACCACCATCGTGCACCACATCAAATGATAATTCAAAATTGTACTTTTATGGGCCGAAATAAGGTATAATTTTGTATTGTTACTATTATAATAATAATGAAGGTAAACGTGTCTGTCCATCACCTGCCGTAGGCGGGTGTTCCACCGAAATGAATAAAATCTCTTTAGAAGCGTGCCGGTGTAGTGTGACCATATTATTAATTCATTTATATCAGAATAAAACATTATAGTACACGTTAATTATAATAAATGTCAAAATTTAGCCTAAAAAACTACAAATAAATTAAAAAAATAAATAAATTAACAGTTTAAATAATCTCGTTTATATCATAAATGTTATCAATTGACGGTTTTTGTCATTCCAAATATAAAAAAAACATAACTATATTTCTATGAAAAATAAAAAAAATAAAAACTATGGGACATTTATAAAAACCATTGTTTGACTATGACTTTTCTAAGTACCGTTTAAAAGTACTAAAAAGTACTATTTAAAAGCATATTGTCAATTTTTAAGTCTGAAAAGCAACATTGATGGCCTCTACTGAAAACACCTGTTTATTTAATTTAAAATCAAACTAAATATCTACCTAGAGCTAAAGCAAGCAGTAATATGTTCCAGTTTAAAGGACACTGTAGCAATTAAGTAAAATTAAGTAGTGTAGTCATGAGTAAGCGCGATCTCTTGCCCTCAGGAATTTACCTAGAGTGTTTTAGTACTTGTTTACATAAATGCTGCAGCAATACTTCCGAGCTGTTGTTGCGAGAGTGCCAAAAACAGAACCACAAATCTTCTTTATTGAAAACGCAGTGCAGTACTTTTAACGATAGAATTGCTTCTCATTTTACGCTCTACTTATTTTTGGCTAGCTGCTGTCAGCCGCTTTGCCTGCGAGATTTTCAGTTTGATTCTTGCTGCGTAAAGTTAATTTCAATTTCAATTTATTTATTTACACTCAACATTTCACATACATAGTTCAGTTATCGGTGGCCCCACACTAAGCTCTGGGCCTGTATCGTGGAATGGTAATTTTTATTACATTCATTTTACAAAAAAGTTTGTTAATTTTGCCACTTAAAACCTTTTAATTCTAGACTAATAGTTACCATTTAGGACGTGATTGGCCGACCTTACGTATCTACAAACAATTTATTTTAAAGATTTTTTCCGCGTTCTTTCGAAATTGTGGTCACACTAATCTAAGCACACGTTTAAAATTCATTGAGCATATTGTACTGGCTTCAATTGAACCCACCTTTGAAACCTGGCCCTTTGTGATCTACAAAGACTTCTCGAAAGTTCCAAAGTACTTGCTCCATAGATAATAAAGCTCGCCTTTGTAAGGAAAATGGAGATTTTGAAAAGTGATTTCATACTAGTTTTATTTTAAAAGGTATTTTTAAACTTAAGAATAGTAAAAGAGGTATTTTTTTTTTTAAGGTAAGCAAAGCACTCATAAAAATATTGAATAATACGTAGTTGAAACTCGTAGTATGTAGAATAATATTTTTACTGAACAACTCGAATGTTAAATAATGTATTAAATTATCAAGCGGTATCTTCACCTTGCAATCCAGTTATTATATTAAAAATATAATTTAAAATGGCGCCAAAATCAAGTGAATTATGTTGACAACTTCATGTTACGGTCAAAACATCAAACTTATACAACTTTCAACTTTACAGCCTTCAAATAAGATGATAAAAATTCTGACAGGTGCAAAGGTAAATTCTGTCTGTATCCTTTTGTCCAGGTAGAGTCTCAAGAATTTGGAAAAAAAACAATCACACAAAAACCGCGGTTTCTTTTGTGTTTGAAAAGTTAAGAAAAGATTACATGGACAGGGTAAACTTCTTTGTTTCCGATTTTATCGATCTTTTAAAAATAAATAACAGTCAGCTGACGAACAACATAAAAGTTAAGTTTCAACACGTAAACACGCAATTTATAACCTTATTTCTATTACAAAAAGACTTTTTGACAGATATAAAATTTATTTTTTGTTTTATCTTGAGTTCGTTTGTGAAATAACTTTGCTAACTGTCCATTAAAGCTGTGATGGCTTTGCCATGTCGTTTGTCTTTATTGACATCTCCTAAAACGGACGCTGTCGTAAAGTTTTGGAACATTAATCCTGTTGAAGGATGAACTCGTCAAAATGTTACGTGCAAGTAAATTTAGATCCGTCATATTAAAATCATAATTGTAGTAAGCTACAAAGATTTAGCTACCTCTTTTAATTTAATCTACTTCACTCTACACTTCGTTCTACTAAGTGTGGACATATATTATCATATATAAATGTTTATAATAAAGTTAATTTGAGCAACTTGTTCTTTAAATATTGGAGATAACTCTACGTGAGACTATGAATAATCTCGCATTAAATCATTCCGACCAAAGGGTTGACAGCGACAACAATAACATAAGAATGCAGGAAACAAAAGAATTTTGATTGCACAGCACAAAAAACAGAATTTTTACGGCTTGCCTAAAAATGCACTCTGCAGGTGGCATTATAAATACGACACCTTTTACCTTTGAATCGTAAAACAATAACTTTTATTATGCACCTAATACCACACATATTTTTAAAAAACATTATAGAAGACTGTTTATTTAAGCACTAAAATTTAAGATCACGCATTAATTTAACATAAAATAAATATGCGAAGTTATACAATCACAACTAGGTATTATTTTTGTAATTCAACTGTAAGTTTTGATCAAAGACTGTTAATTCTACCCACTCTATCCTACCATTACTGCGAAATTCCACCTAAATATGTGAAACGGTTCAATTTAACTCCACTAGCTTATAGTATTTCTATTCGGAAATTTTTATTTATTTATTTTTATTTTTCCTAAAGACCACAACTCATAATGTATAACGAAAGTAAAATCAAGTAGAATAATAAACGTCAAATAAAATGACATTAACATTGACCCGTCAATTAATATGACAGCTAGACATTTGACCTTATTACCGAATTCACAGTACAACCGCAACGCCGTTACATGGCAGCTGTGCGCAAATCAATAGATCGCAATCGATATTGGTCGTATTGAGTTACGTTTACATTTACTATCTGCTATTTTGAGGACGTGACAATGTCTTGCTAATTTTACGTTTTAAATTATGGTATATTCAATAGGGTACCGTTTCTTGAGTTCAGATTACACTTAGCAAGGTCATAAAATTGTATAATTAATAATACTGTATACGTATGTGTGTAGACTAAGAAAATTAACCTTTGTATTCTTTATAACTTTTATCTTGCTCCAACTATCTTAACTGCTGCTGCCTGGTTCAGAAAATAACCAATCTTTTTAATTTACCTACTATTTATTATTTTATTGACTTCTGTGTAAAATTTAATATTATAATTAATAATAAATAAATCTAGCTAATTTATAAGAACGGAGGACGTGAGTGAGAGACAATTGAGGACGTGGTGGCCGAGTGGATGAGGCCCTTGCCTTGCGATCTGATGGTCGCGGGTTCGAATCCCGGTGGCAGTCATGTGTAAATGGGTTTTTTCGGTCGAAAAATCTATGTATGCATCCCACATTCTCGCAACGGTGAAGGAAAACATCGTGAGGAAACCAGCATGTCGTAGAACTTAAAAGCTCGAAAAACATGTGTCGAGTGCACGAAAGGAGCCTTTTCGAGGCTCACTTGAAATCCTTTCACCACACTGATTCGAAGGAACTATTGACACGATAAGAAGAATATTAGAACGGATCTCAGTTATCTGAAAATAAATAAATAGTTTGTTTCGATTTGATTACAAACTATAATGATAAAAACCTTATAAACTTCATCTTGCATCTTATAAACTTAATAATTAGCACTGAGACAAAATAAAATTTTATGTAAGTATATTTTTTAATATATTCGTGAGGCTTCAAAGCCCGTTAGTATCCGTTCTACAAACTTTT
Organism: Lobophora halterata; assembly: GCA_932526365.1. Taxonomy (NCBI): domain Eukaryota; kingdom Metazoa; phylum Arthropoda; class Insecta; order Lepidoptera; family Geometridae; genus Lobophora; species Lobophora halterata. Next base: position 5,564,258 of record OW052027.1, on the reverse strand, counting down.
ACGATCAATTGTTCGTGCACATTGTATTAAAATTAAGGTTTATGATTATTCGTTCGCACAAATCATAAATGCTTATCATTCCATCTTATTTAAATGATAATAATTTTAAGGTTAGAAAGGCAACTTCATAGCTTATTTTTTAAACCTAGTTTGTAGCCCTACATTTTTTACATCCATTTATGACGATTGATGTTTAATAATTATGATTTATTGCAGTTTGGAAAAACAATAATTGTTAAATACTTAGGTACTACCACAAGACTGTTATTTTAAAGAATATAATTAATCAAATAAAAAGTACTATCTGTCACTATCAAAGCCATCCGTAAAATTGTTTTGACATAATAATGAATTTATTAACATTTATACGGTAATAAGCCTTAATAATTATATCAAATAGGTGATCAGACATCCCCCCGTATACCCCGTAAATAAATTAATGGCATTATTAATAAGCCCCATAAATTCCTCATTTTAATGAAGATAGTACGATAGTGATCGTTAGCAGATGTTCGTCAGTTTGGCTGACGTCATTGAGAAGGGAGAATTACATTTTTAACTTACGAACTTAAAAAAAAACATACATACATATTTTTATTTGAATGTGTGCTAGCTGTGAGTTCAGTAATTTCCACTCCTGAAACTTCAAACCAAAAATTATTTTACTTTGTGAAAGAAAATAGAACATTTTAACTCATACTCTATGTTCCGAACTTTACCTAATATTCAGTTGCGACCAAACGACAAAAGTAGCTACAAAGTAGGTACTCAAGTATTGCAACCTCATCCTTTTTGAGCCAGTCCTTGACTCGCTACACCTACATTTTCTATGGCCGCCATTGACTCATTGTGTTATGACGTCATAACTTGTAGCACGGTGGCCGGCTTATCGAAGGTTTAAGCTGGGTTTAAGAAGATAACGATGGTAAATCAGTGGATTAGTGGGACTGTTTTACGGAGGTTTTATCATGTTGGCAACGCATGGTTTTTCTATTCTACTGGGACTGGGTTAAATTTTTTAAATGTAAACCAATAAAAAAAATTGGTTGTCTATAAAGTTGGTTTACGGACGATAGTTTAACTTGACTACCAGTGTAACGTGACAATGAGCGTTACCGGACAATGACAGCGTTTACCGGATAATGACGTCAACTTTTTCGTGCATTTGGCATTCATCGATTTATTAGACGTAGTCACGTCAAAACTAAGAATAATAATTAATGAAGAATTTGGTCAATTTTTTCTGGTTATTTGTGCTAGAAACTGTACTTACCATGCTCGTTAAGTTCAACTTAATATTAAATGTACACGAGAAGTAAAGTATTTCGTGCCATAGGGCAAAAAAGTGATTGCTTGTAAAATCTGTTAATATAAAGAGGTTCAGTTCATAGTATTTTTTGAAGTTATTATGTACCTACTTATATTAATTTGACTTTTACTTCTTGTAGATAAGCAGCTCTTTAGCTGTCTGATAACTCGGCATGAAACACCATCAGATAACATAAAGTGATTTCAGTATTTCCCCAATCTAACATTAGCCATTCGACACCGTGTTTCGTCATTCCCCCCGAAATTCGGCAGGGTAACGGCGCCCGAACGACGCGTCCCGTTACCATAGTAACGCCGCCATATTGTTCTGAAAATACGGTCACAAAGCGGCTTGATATTTCGGGGATTTTGGTGGTTACAATATTCATCTGTCTTTGGGTTACTAAATAAATAGCTTCAAACAAAGATGGCGTCGCAAAATACAAAATACAGACGCTACGCCGATTAAAAAGATGAACTTACACAGTTAAAATGCAAAAATCGTATATACCATTAACTTGTGCCATAAATTCTGTATATCTACATTTTTGAGAACAATCCATTTTGTCGTCAATTATGTTCACAGGATTGTATGTACATATGTTTATGTTATGGACCAAGTGATTAATTGGTCATTATTCAGAATGTCCGGGCATTATACATAATGCTAGCATTAATCAGTTTCTCTATGACATATACAATTAGATAAAAGTAATAGTAATATTTATTAATAATAGATGTAAATATAAGATGACAAAGAATTTTTTGAATCCACAAATTCCCATGCTAGCAAAATGCTGTATAATATTTACTCATCGATTGATATTATTTTTGAATTTCGCTGTTTTTTTTCTCGGATGGACGTTTAATGCACTTGGCCGCAGATGGCCGTTACTGAGTCACCGGGCTCTAACTTTCGATGTGTAGTTAGTTCGCTGTTTGCTAGATTTTAAGTTCGGACGCAGACATCTTAGTTTAGGCGACTGTACTATGGGTACACTCTCAAATATTGACTCCTACTTTCATGACAGGGCGAATTATTTGCAGATAAAGTAGGCCACGCATCAATCAGAGGAGATATAACGTTACGAAGATAGATGAGATTTATTATTGGTTATAGATAACGCTGAGAGTCAATACTCTCCATATATTTCAAGCATAACTTAGGTATATAATGATAAGCCGATGCCTTCAACTTCATTTGCCTTGTGAGTTAAAAAAAAACCTTTCTTAGTACGCACCTACACTTGAAAACATGCCTTCCGAGTCTCAAGTCTCTACGTTCAGTAGTTTTGCCTGTCAATCAGTCAGTCAGTCAGTCAGTCACTCTGGATCTCCTGCAGAATGAAGTCTAGATGGGTACACCAACACAGTGCCAGATATTCTGCCGCAAAGCAGCAATGTATTAGCACTACTGTGTTCCGCTTTGAAGGGCACTGTAGGCTAGTCAAATTACTGAGCTATCGAGATTGATCATCAAAATGTCACAAAGTGGACGACCGCTATTAGCAGTGTTGCACTGGTCTATGTCAATCAAAGTCCTTTGTATCACTGTTCTGTCCACGAGTAGGCATGATCTCTTGCTATATGAAGAGCGCTTCGCTCGCTTCGTCACATCTTCACATACAAAAAACTACATTTAGAAGGTGTCTCCTGCAATATTCCGTATAGATTCTAACACCAACACAGTGTCAATTATTCTGTTGCTATATATTTACTATTTTAGTTGCTATTTAGTGTAAAGATTTTTCTTTTTAATTTAAAAGGCACAAGCGGAACGTGGACAAGCGTTTTTGCTGCACCAAATATTTTGAAAGCCCTGCGTAGCTCTGTTTTGATTATGGGAACGTGGCGATAGAATAGCGCCTAAGTCCCTTAGTCCTTTCTTTTTTTTTTTTCTTTCGAAGAACCTAAGTTCTTCGGTTTTGGCTTCACATCAAAGGTATATAGCCAGTGTCAAGTAATTGGAGAGATTATTTTGTCTCATAAGTCAGAGTCGTTAAGTCAAGTCATGCCCCTGTAAAGTAGTGGTGGTTGCGACTTTACTAGAGGCTTCTATGGAGTTTTGGAGGCAACACGAAAAGTCACGTTTTACAGCATTACACTATTCACCAACACTCATACACGTTCACGAGCACTTAATGGATAAAAAACCACCGTTTTTACACTTAAACACTCAATGTTATACAAGTTTTGTCAATTAATTTAATGCCGCCAATACGCCATTTTTCATGTTTCCGCCAAAACCCCCTTAGTCCTTTCAACTAAATACAAATAGTTTTTTTCGTATTCGTGTCAATATGCAAACTGTCACTGTCATTTTTGAAGTTTTCGAACACCCAAACGTCAAAGTTCGCGCCTTTAATTCGGGTGTTGCAGTGAAAGTGAGAAAGTAGGTCGAGCGTATTTGGACTGTGGTTCACGCTTCAAATGAAATGCACTCAACGGTAATTATACTTTAAAGAGGTTTTTTATACTTTTATGGAACCTACTTAGATGATAGATTGTAAAGATAACCTTTATGAGGGCACTTATAGTATTGAATAAACTAGGGTGTGATTTGAAAGAGGGATATAATTCGAGCACATTTTGATGTAAGTGTCGAAATGTTCATTTTTTCGCTTTAGTGTTACATATTATTATGTCAGTTTCAAAAATGTTTTGATGTGTAACATCTTTCCTTTCGCTTTCTGACAATTTTGGCAGTGATTGAAATGCATCGAAAGTGTGTTACAGGAAGTTAGCCGTCAGATGGTACGACCCTCAGAAAACGAAGTAAATAGTAGGTTATAAAGCAAATTTAAATAAGATGTCAGATGTTACACATCAGCAACTACTGTAAGGAGTTTTGGCGGGAACATGAAAAATGGCGCATTGGCGGCATTAAATTAATTGACAAAACTTGTATAACTTTGAGTGTTTAAGTGTAAAAACGGTGGTTTTTTATCCATTAAGTGATCGTGAACGTGTATGAGTGTTGGTGAATAGTGTAATGCTGTAAAACGTGACTTTTCTTGTTGCCTCCAAAACTCCATAGAAGCCTCTAGTAAAGTCGCAACCACCACTACTTTACAAGGGCATGACTTGACTTATCGACTCTTGACTTATGACAAAATAATCTCTCCAATTACTTGACACTGGCTATATACCTTTGATGTGAAGCCAAACTGAAGAACTTAGGTTCTTCTAAAGAAAAAAAAAAAAAACTACTGTAAGGCTCGCTCGTTTTTGTAATTATTATTATTATAATGAATGTATGGAATAGCCATTAGTCATTAGAAAATGTTTTATTCATGGCATCAAAACTCGAAAACATTAGTGAATTTATATCGTCCCAAATACCTAAGTAACTTACTTTGATCATTGACAATTCAAGTCGCAACTAAGTAAACGTTTTGTGTTAAGATTGATATCTACTTAGAGAGATAATATTTTAACAAATAATATAAACATGTAAGTGTCTAACTTGAAAGAGTACCTACTAGTGCTCAGGTCGAGCTATTTTCTCAATTATATTTAATTTTTAAAAAGGTTAACCTTCATATAATAATAATGATTCATTATTGTAAAACACATGTAAAAATGTACAAATAAAGTATTACAAAATCGGTCTTATCGTTAATTACGATTATTTACAGAACAACTACCTATATAATAATTTAAACAATAGTTAAGACATTAATACATAATTTCTAGAAACAACTTATACTCAAGATTGATTTTATTATGTTAGTTTTAACAATATTTCATAAATATATTTAAAAGTTATATATTATATAACATTACAGTTACGACCTATTCTGACCATTTAGATAATAATAAAATTATGAGACTGCAAATCATGATCGCATCCAAAGAATACACTTACGCAACGTAACAAATACATTCATGCAATTTTGACAGCTGTCACACTGACATTGTATTCAAATAGCAGTGTACTACAATCTTAAATGTACATTTTAGCTATTTAATTCTAAGTATCAGTCCAACCAGCCTATACCTGCGTGATTGTTTTTAAATGTTGATTCGTAGGAAAAGATAGCGTCATTGGTACTGTGTTGAATATTAATAAGATTTTAAAAGTGATGAATGAATGTTTGTTTTTTTTTTATTCTACATACACGAATGGGCTTACAGCTAAAGCCAAAGTGCCAAGTGTTAAATCGCATTATAATATTATCCTATATTAAATACATGCCAGAAATACAATCATAAAATACTTAGGTATACATAATTATATACATACTAGCTAACGCCTAAAATTTCGTTTACGCATTACGAATTTTCAAAATACCTTTTTATTATTTTGTAGTCAATAACTCTCTGTACCTAACTTTAAGGATGGGCACTGGGTAACGTAACACAGTATGTTATACTATAACATTTTCCAGTGTGCACTTAGTTTTATGTTCAAACTATGTTGTGACCAAATAAAGAAATTTGAAGTTTAAATCCTTACTTAAGGGTAATCCTCAAGGCAAATTTCCATACAAAATTTTTCGGACAAATACTCAAAAAGTACGCCGTATTATAGTAATTTCTTCACACTATTCGTTTCGTCTATGTGTTCCAATTGTGTCAACAAATATTAGTAAGGTTTCATGCTTTAATTTAGATTTAATACGTGTTTTTAAATTAGTAGTGTTAATTTTAAAACACGTATAAAATCTAAATTAAAGTATGAAACCTTACTAATTTTCCTTAACACAATTGGAAAACATAGACAAAACGAATAGTGTGAATAAATTACTATAATACGGCGTAATTTTTGAGTATTTGTCCGAAACATTTTGTATGGAAATTTGCCTTGAGGATTACCCTTAATACTTTCAGATCTTAGACTGACTTAACGACCACATCCTCCAAGTTTCAAGTCTCTACATTCAGTGGCTTGGCCTGTTCGTTTGGTTTGCTTTGGTCTGTCAGTCAGTCAAGGTTATGCCTTTTATAAATAAAACAGTTTAAATTTATAAATGAAAAGGTAAAAGCACGAGAAAAAAATCTTTACGAAGACTACTTCCTAAAATAGGTAGTGTCAAAGAAAAGGTGAAAAATACGCTGAATGATGCCGTATAAAAAAAAATTCTCAGTTCTTTACACCCGTATTCTAAGTCGATTTTTTCACTCAAAGGAATACTTACGGGAGTAAGAAAATGGCCGCCGCTTGACTAAAGGTTCGGCTGTCACCTGTCAAAATTCAAATTTAAGTATTCACTTGAGTGAAAAAAATCGACTTAGAATATGGGTGTTATGCCTACTTGCACCAAACTGTCAAAGTCCCTAAGCAATTACTTTTCTCGCTTGATAATTCTTAACAGTCCAGATTCTGACCGTAAAGAACTGCCAAGTGAGTAAAGTAATTGCTTAGGAACTTTGAAAGTTTGGTGCTAGTCAGCATTAGTGTTAAGACCCCGTCGTCGGTGACTTCCTCTTTTTAGATGTTGGTTAATGATGATTCATGAATAAAATGCTATTATAACACATTTTATTGATGCATAATAGTTATGTTAATGATAATAATACCTCTTTGCATATCAATCGATTAACTGTGATCGATAGAGCGAGACATCGATTGTTGATTCGATTGATCTGCATCGATTATTCGGATACGGAACTAGGTCAATGATTTTATTGTGTATTTTACAGTCAGTATTATGTATTTTCTTTTCATTTTTCTCTTACAAAAGCAATTCCGCGTTTGAAATACGTTTTTTTCTAGTTATTTTTTTATTACCTACCATAGGATAGGCCAAGGAAGGGTTATGTTTTTCGCGCGTATCTTTTATGTATGTTTGTAGATTTCGACAGTTAAGGTATCGTAATAGTAGCTTATTATGCGTTCATAATAATCATTAAAAAAGTTAACAAAGTGTTTAATTTATTTAACAAAAACTGAACGCAGCATAACGTAACGTCGGAAGTCGGTCATAAATCTTTTGCATTTTACCAAAAGCGCGGGATTCGGTACAATATTGAAATATGGCCGGCACTCGAATTCAAAATTTGAATGCGTTTGCTTTTAAAGCTGATGAAAGCGGTTTGGAGTGTCATTGTTTAAACTTTTTTGTTATTTTTGTTTTATACTACTCTTGTTGTGATTTACTGCTATTAAAAAAACAACAGGAAGTAGGTACAATTTTGTGATCACTATAATATCATAATGTTTTTGATTCAAAAGCATTAATTATTTAATTTATTATTTTTGATTAATTATTATTTTACACTAGTTGGAAAACGACTTTCAGAGAGACTTATTACGGTCAGAAATAAATAATTCATAATGTGTATTTACTTTTCTGGTTGAATGAAAGGACAATCGTTACATCATAAATAATAATCCAATTTATAACGATACTCTAGCTTTATTTCATACTCAATACATTGACAACATGTTTGCTAGTTGATTTAAGACCTTGGTATGAATGTCTAGAGCATAAATTAGCGAAACACTAAACAAAGTCTAGATAATAATGTGCAATGGTCTAGAATGCGGAACTAATGTAGATTCGTTTAAAGATCATTTACTATTAATATGTAGCAGTTTCAAATAAAAATGTGTCACTTTGATATATTACCAAAATTCAAGGTTTTTAATTCACCAAAAGTCACATATACACCTACCTACATAATATTTCCTTCATCATTGAATTAGATCCAATAAAATAATTATTCTATCATTTTATTCATTTTTGGTCTTAGTTTTGTGTTATTTCACAAGTTCGATGAAAGAGAATACAGTTTTATAATATCACCAAAAGAAAAATCTATTCCAGGATACCTAACTAACAGTAACCCCAGCTAACGATTAAAACACGAATCAAACATATCGTAACGTAACCAAATTACGTTATATTAGCGACTCTACGCAACGTAGTCGCTAACTTAATTATCATACTACGTTTATGAGAAAGTTTTTTTGCTCAATGACTAACTCTACCACCTGATTCAAAAATTTGGTGCATAAATTTCTGTCCTGTATTCCGCATATTTTTTTTTATATTGTCTATCTTGGTGTTCTATAGAAACACCGTTATTCATTTTTAGGAACAAGTAATTTATTTTGAAATTGCTACCCCTATTACCCAAATCCGATAAAACAACCACCACACCACACATTACCATAATTTGCTATAACACCATCAAAATGTTAATCTACCCGCAGACGTCATTTGTTGATGGATTTACAAATATTTATATACGCCAAGAGGGTCAATAGTAACTTCATTTCGACCCCCATTTTGAAGGCACGTGGCCTAAATTACAAATTTCCTTAAATACACCAAATACTTACATCAAGTTTCAAGTTAAAGTAAAGCCGACTCTACTTTAAACTCTACTAGTCTCTGATAAGATTCAAAATATATTTTTCAATATTTTGGTCGGTTCAGTAACTGGGTAAGTTCTGGGTGTGCCAAAATTAACAGTGTTACCGCAGCGTGGGGTTATAGCAGTTATTATTATGGAAATAGAGTTGAAAATAGAGTGCTTGTTTTGTTTTTGTTTGAGATATTACTCGATCGCACCCCCGGGAGCGTTTCGGTGTCTCTCTGTTATTTTTGTGGAAGAATGAGCGATAGTAATTTTGCCAAGGAATATTATTTGTCAGAAAAAAAATACTGCTTTTAAATTATTCTTAAACGTAATATTCATTACCTTTTCATTTTAAAATGTTACTACTACAGATTTTTTTTAAAAGTATTTTTTTTAATAATTACTTTAACCACTGGCAACATTTCATGGTGCTGCTGACTGTACTTTAGTAGTACGATAAATAGCGGTGGCGAATCCCGACTTAATAGTAGATTATGCACTAATGGGATAGAGCACTGTCTTATGTCGCCGGTGGCATATTAAGATACATAGAAGCGAGGGAGTTATGTAGAGTCCTGGGTGACGCGAGGGGTTCAAGCTGCTCAAGACGAAGACAGGCTTTATCCCAGAGGAGCATACTCTACTTTTCACACCTTCTGCGAGGCAATAAAAATCCAGGGCTCCGAACTCAGCAGCCAACACCGTCTTTTGTTTCACAATCTTTGAAGTCGCGACTTTTTTTTATTAGTGGCCAGTTCGATTTTAGAACAAACCTTTTTACAATGCCATATGGGCGTTCTTTTACTTAGAGTTTTCCACGAGTTTCCACACGAATTTGACGTTCCAAATTCAAATCACATTACTACCCTTGGGAGTTTCATACAACATTACCTCCCTTGGTAAGTAATGCTTTGCTTTACCTTGATGATAGCATGATAATATGTAATTGGATATTGTCGAGCAGGTGTTGTGGAAAAATATTTTGAGCAGTTGTAAATCCCAGATTGCGGTGGTGAATCCCTACAGTAGTAAATCCGAACTAACCCACTAAAACACTTACCTACCGAATTTATGACAGCATTTTATTCTTCTATATAAATTTATCGAGAAATTACCTGAAACAATTAAAAAATAATTAGTACAACGAAATATTTATATCAGTCAGTACTCATTTTTTTGCACCAAAACGGAAGTAAACAAATTGTTTGGAGATTAAAAGTAATGATTGTAATAACGATGAAAGATTAACACAAAAATGAAAAGGTAACGGATTTAGATAACACAAAAATGGTATTTTATTTTATGGAAGTGACATTATTAATAACGTTATTATTCATCAAAATACTCGTATTTTACTTTTTAAGGGCTACTGAACTAACTGAACTTACGACTCATTTGGGTAAACACACAAAAGATAAAATCATTCTTTTTTGGTGAAATTTGAGAGAAAGAAACGTTGCATTTCCATAAAATCTTGTTTTAAGAGATAAAGAAAGTGCTTAACATAATTTTATTTTACTACAAACCATAACTTTTTAAGTGTACAGTCAGCTGCATCAACATATACACTTTCAAACTTTCACATTCATATTATACTCTTAATTTTGCAAAGACATTATTCTTCTGACAAGTAAGAGGACTACATTATTTTTTGTGCGTCTTTGCAAAATTAAGAGTAATATAAATGTGAAAGGCTGGGACTGTATACATGTTGGTGCAGCTGACTGTACAGTCGGCTCTGTAATTACACCCAGCTTACGCCGGTGTTCCCCTGTGATTTAACCACTCACATAAACACATCATTTCTGTGTGAGTAAAATACTGATTTGATTAAACCACTTAAGATATACCCATAATATAAACCATCAGTGGTTTAATCACGGGAGAACACCGGCGTAAGCTTATTGTAAAGACAAATACAGAGCCGAGTCTACACACATATTGAATGTTATATGCCGACTTTACACGAACGAGCGTTACATAATCGAGCTTGACACCTCGTCTCATTTAATACCCACAAAAAGAATTGCTCAGTACGCCTAAAGAAGTTTTCACTTATAGGTATTTTTGTTGTGAAGGGTAATTTCTATGCAGAAATGATAACAAAAGAGCCTTGTCAAGGGAGTCGATGAAATATTGACTGCTAAGGGGAGTTCAGAGCCCATAAGAACTGCTAAGATATTAGGTATTGATTTTAAAAGAAGACTTTGTTCAAAGTATTTTTTTATATTTGAACTTAAGTGTGAAAAATGTCTGTTTTTATACTTTTATATAAAAAAATTAGATCTACTTCTGCGAATTATAATTTTGAAAACCTAAAATGGAAGACTGGTTCTGCGTTTCCCACGAGGTTTATTCGTACGAATGAGGGAATCACTGAATTTAAAAATAAATATTATTTCCTTTCAGTGATTCCCACGAACATTCAGCAGGTATGTACGTACACAATGCTTGACTTTACTTACAAGTAAAACGAAACTTCTAGAAACACTTTATCTATTATTTATCTAGGTTAAGTATAAGTTAATATTTTGTCGTTTATAAAAAAAATTGACGTTTTTTCCTTGTAAATTTCCCTGTGTATACCAGATTATTATAGTTAGGTAGTAAACATTGTTTCTTCTTTGGCTTGAATGAAAATAAAATATGACAAGTTATAAAAATTAATTAGTTAAGTTTTCAATGAAAAAGAAAATGCAAATATACGGCGAAAAAAATAAACACAAATTATTATCTTATTCCTCAACTTACTGGCTAAATAAAAACAGAGAGATCTATACAAACACTCGAAACTCTACCTATTTAATGTACATACTCGTATGTTGATATTTCTCTATGTGCGAGTATTTACAATTATTACCTAGGCTAGTCAAAAAAGGAGAAAAAAGGGATCAACCTCGGAATGAGAGATAACCTGCTGAAAATACGTATACACATTCATTTTGGTTTTCAAAAGTTGTCTCAAAAGTCACATAAAATCATATGTCCGCGTCTTAAGTTATTCAAAGTCAAAGGTTACGGTCATCGGTTTTTCGCACAGATATAATATAGTTTTTCGCGATTATCTTGGTACCTATAGCCTCAATATTGTTGTCATCAATTAAAATAATTTAGAGCATTAAATTTGCGACAAATTTGGTTAAAAAAAATCATAATATGCCCTATCGTTTTTGACTTACTTACTATATTCCGAGGTGAAACCCTAATTTGACTGGCCTACCAGTGCATTTTGTAGATGACATAAATTGAGATAAATGCAAGCGTCGGCGTCGTCTTGATAACAATGGCAATAATATATTATCATCTTGTGAATATGACACAGCATCCGGTGAGGTAATTCGAGATAAAATAATAACATTTTCTTCGAATACTTCTTAGACAACTGATAAACTGTTTACATTATGGCTCTCATACCTTCAGATTATGGCATTAACAGTCGTTTCTTTACGATGATTATTACAAGGTAAATAATGTTTAATAAACATTAATAACTGATACAATTAGAATAATAATGGTAGGTAGAGAATCCAGAAAAAAAAAAATTTTAGTAACAATTTCATCAAAGATATAATACGTGTGTATCAGTGGACGTAGAGCTTGGTAGAGCCATGAAATTTTGAAGGTAAGTGTACTAAGAAATTTATTTTTTATTTGAAATATATGGATATTGAAATTTCCTTGCTAATATTCCTAAATATATTAATTATTTTTTAGTACGTAGTAAACTTTTGCAGCCGATGGGAATCAATGTATGATTTTTTTCGATTGCATTTTTCATTTAGATGCAGCTGAGTAATAAGATATAAGATTTATTTTAATTATTTTTTATTTTTAAGGTTGATATCACTGCACTTTAATTTTATATTAAAGATCAAGGCTTGATCACTACTATGTTGTAATTTTTTTTACCATCTAAACTTTTATTTTTCAAGTTTTCGATTATTAATAAAAATATCTTATAATTTATTTATTTTTGTAAAGTGCAATATCAAGTAATTTAAGTTTTTTTTTCATTTATTATTTTCAATATTTTGGTTAAATTAATAATAATAATAATAATAATAAATACTTTATTGCAGACACAAGATCCATAGAGTCTTAGAACTAACAACTTAACACTAAAAAACAAAACAAAATAGTAAAAAAATAAATAATTATAAAATAATTTACAAGGAAAGTAGAATTTAGGTGGCAATCTCCACCCAACGTCTATACGTTCTCGTGAGTATAAGTCTTTCTGCCAGACTTCTAATGATAATATTATTACATGAGTAAACTCTGGACATGAAGGACGCGATCCTCTTCCGCTGAATAGCGTTGAAAGAGTCGACCCGAGCCTCGACGAACATTTCGGAAGCGCTACAAAAACGCTTCAGGCCCATCAGGTGCCTGAAGATGTTATTATAGGCAACCCTTATGCCGTCATGCGTCTTTTTGGTGTAGTCAGTCCAGAGCTGACACGTGTAGAATGTCTGGCAGAAAGACCTAAACAATGTCAGTTTCACATTCTGCGATGATTTAAAAAACTTCCTAGCAATCATATTGCCTACTATACATAAGGCCCTACGCTGACGTTCGACATCCTCATCATCCTTTAGGTTAGACTTCACAATGTGGCCTAGATATTTAAAGCTTTCCACAATCTTAACGGGTTGCCCATTAAGGTAGACTACGGGTACGTTTTGGGGTCCTTTTCCCGACCTGAAAATCACCATTTCTGTTTTCTTAACGTTGTAAAGTAAGTCGTGATCTTTCGCATATTTTTCACAAATGGCGGTGAGTTTTCTTAATCCTTTGATCGAGGGGCTGAGCAGCACCATGTCATCAGCATAGCTCAAGTTGTTGACATATCTGCCATCCAACCGGAGCCCGACCGGGGTGCCGCTCAGCTCCACGATCAAAGCATTAACATAGGTGTTGAACAGGTCAGGAGAAGTGAGCCCCCCCTGCCTCACACCACAGGGAAGCCGGTAACTGTCTGACATCTCAGTGCCCCATCTGACGCTATTGGTCTGCTCACGGTACCAAAACGTGAGAAGATCAACCACCTCAGAAGGAACTCCAGCACCTGGGTCTCGCAGCTTCTTCCACAAGAGGCTGTGATTGAGCGTATCAAACGCACGACTTAAGTCGAGAAAGCAGGCATACACAGTTGTATTCTGCTGCTTATAATAACCTACAACTTGTTTCAAGGAGAAGATAGCCATGTCTGTAGAAACCTGCGGTCGGAAGCCAAACTGTCCGTCATCGTTATTTAAGCAGGAAAGGTGAGATTGAATAACACGCTCTAGTACTTTGGCTATTATAGTGGCTAGAGAGATAGGCCTATAGTTGGCCATACCAGAGATGTCACCCGTCTTGTTTTTTGCGATCGGAACAACCACCGTTCGGATAAGCTCCTTAGGTAGGTAGCAGTGCCTCACACAGAGACTGAAAAACCGCGCTAACACCTCATAGATGTGCTGACCAGCATATAACAAATGTTCTATGCTAAGTCCGTCATGACCCGGCGACTTACCACGTTTCATTGTTCTTAAAATTGTCTCTATTTGTTTCGGTGTTATTGTTACGTGGTGAGTCACCGTGCCCTGGCTGACTTGAGCTTCCGGTAAACTATCTCCTTGACGGTCATTATCTACATTAAAATGATTTCGAAATAAATTTGCTATGCTTCTCTTATCTTTCTCTCCCTCTACACTTACAGGTAAAGAATTTTTACGATTTAGTTTTTTAGTTTCTCTCCAAAATTCTGTAAAGTTCCCTGAACTACGATGCTGAGCAAGCACATCCATTTTTATTCTATCTTGGTTGTTTTGAACGTATTTGAGCGCGGTTTTAAATTCTCTACGTGAAGCAGTCATATTGTCAAAATAAAATCCCGAGCATGGCCTACCATAATGGACCCACCATTTAAAATCATTCCTTGCCTTGATGTGTGCGTGACGAACATGAAAATTCCACCCAGTAATTTTAGATCCCTTTCTCTTCTTTTTAAAATCAAAACTTTGCTCAGCTGCCAATTGTAAAGTTTTTACGATATCACAGTATAAGTCCTCAATATACATAAAATGACAGTTATTTTTACACAATACATTCAAGTTCATACATTCTAAATTAAAATTATTATATTTATACATTATATCACTCAATTTTTCATTACAATATTTAGAATACTGATTAATTTGTTCTCGCTCCCTATTACCCCAGATATGTTTTAAATCATTTCTCATAAGTGAGTCACACAATGTTTCTTTCGGTCTTATAAACTTAAGATTACATTTAATGACTAGAGGGAAGTGGTCCGACCAGAAACAATCATATTTAACGTGTAAATCAGTCACTAGGCTATCCGCGGCGGCAGTCGCGATGCAGTGGTCAAGCCAACGACACGTACCGTGCGCGTCGCTCACAAACGTGTATGAGTTCTCGTCGAGCCTCTCTATATCTAAACACTGTAACGATTGCTCACCACAATAATCCACCAGCTCTTTTCCAAAAAGGGAACCCGGATGCGCGTTATAGTCTCCCAAGATTAAAACACATTCAGTCTCGGAGCTTTCGATCGTTGCACTAATTTGCGCAAGACAATGAGTAAATTCTGGAAGATTATCTTCACAATCGGTAGGCATATACACACTAAACACGAGTAAGCTACGATCTCCTTGTACTAAGCGCACTGCCACGATACGATCATTATCACACTGCACAATATCAGCTTTGGAGAATAGGCTTGAGCGCCACATGAGCGCCGTCCCGCCGTAGGGCCGCCCCCGCAGCACGCCCGCAGACGTATCCACCGAAGACTTCGCACAGCAGCCAAACTCCTTATCGATTTCGTTCACAAAACCCAAGTCGTGTGGCATGAGCCAAGTCTCTTGCAAAGCTATGACGTCAGCATTCTTGCATTCTTGATTAACCCCCTCTACCCACCCGCATGATGTTAAGATAAAAATGGGTTACTAAATTAGTATAAATGACTGTCTCTCTTTCTCTCTCTCTCTCTCTTAATAATTACATGAGAATGTGAGAAACGGTAGCGTGAGAAATAATCCTAAATTAAGTTTTATTGCCTAGCTTTGTTTATATTAACTTGTTCTCGTCTGTTTTTATGTAAACACATAATGAGACTCTATCTATGAACACAACAGAGCTACACAGGGCGTTATAATCAAATAACTATGTGTGATAATCGCGAAAGTCTACGAAAAGCTACACAGGACTTTGTTTCACAAAGGCCGGTGCAACACTCCTATATAGCGCTGGTCTACTTAAACACTTATTATCTTATTCACACTTTGATAGTCAGTCTCTAAAACCCATTATTTTACCAGCTAACGTGCCCTTCCAACCGGAACACAGTAGTCCTTTGCAGCGGAATATCTGGCATAGTGGTCCCCTGTCAGTAAAAATGAAATATCTCTAATTTCAAATAATATTTGTTGCTTTTTACGATGTAGTTTTGTTGACAATGAAAAAGCCAAGTGGGTATATTATAACGTTATAATATTTATCTAGCCCATTACATCTCTTTTTTGAAATTTTGCCTCGGATCAAAATGTACTATAAGTTAGCCATTTTAGATCCCTATACTACAATGTAGTTCTATGCTTTAAGGGGAATCCTCAAGGCAAATTTCCATACAAAATGTTTCGGACAAATACTCAAAAAGTACGCCGTGTAGTAATTTTTTCACACTATTCGTTTCTTCCATGTTTTTTTGATTTCGTCAACAAAATAAGTGAAAGGTTTCATACTTTAATTTAGATTTTATACGTGTTTTAAAATTAACCCTACTAACTTAAAAACACGTATAAAATGTAAATTAAACTATGAAACCTTTTAATTTTTTTGTTGACGAAATCAAAAAACATGGACGAAACGAATAGTGTGAAGAAATCACATAAGTGCTTGTACTTTTTCTGTCATAAATTTAATCAGCTCGATTTTCACACATTTACAGGCATTTTGATTATTTAGGCTTTATCTTTTTAACAAAATGAAGTAATATAATAATTTTTGCTATGGGTAGGTAACGAAATGTTCAGTAATTCAATGAGATAAAAGTTTTGTAACTCCGATTTATCTAACATAGGTAAGTCAGAAACTTTTGGACCTTACTGCGTACTATGTAACTTCAGAAGCCATCTACAATGTACCAATCCCTGTCTAAACTGAAATTTTGCCTCGGGCCAAAATGTACTAGAAGTTACCCAATTAAGATCCCTTTTTTGGCGCATTTTCAATATACTACAGTGTGTTTCTAAGAAGTAACTCAATTAAGATGCTTTTTTTGTGCATTTTAAATGTACTACAGTGTGGTTCTATACTTAAATACTTCTGTGCTTGTACTATGTAACTTCAGAAGCCACCTACAATGTACCAACCCCTATCTAAACACAAGGGTGATTCTAATTGGTTAGGGTGGATATCTTTATTTCCACTGCTATCGATTGAACAGAACTGAATTGAGATATTGGTTAGATTGGACACAGTTGTGTCAATGTTAGATCGTAGAGGCAATGGTAACGAAGATACTAAAATATTTTGTGAAGTAAAACTTCTTGTGAAGCAAAATATGCAATTTTGTTAGGTTAAAGTAAAATCGTTATCGGATAAAAAATATTCATTAGGTATAAAAAAACTGGTCATTGATGAATTTATTTTAATATTTTTACTTTTTACACTAAAAGTCCTTTTTTTCAGTTATTTTGATTTCAAAACCAAAGTACCGAACCGATTTTAATGAAATTTCTATGGGACCACTCTGACAGTATATCCCTTCAAATAAAGAAATAATATTTTTTTATTTTCAAATCGGTTTCTAAACAACAAAGTTATGAGGTTTTTTGTTTTTTAGAAGATTAAATAATAAAAAATAAATAAAATAATTTTTTTTTTATTATTATTTAAAGTTATTATTTAAAAGTTACACATTAAAAAAAACTTTTAACCGAATTGATAATCTCCACTTTTTTTGAAGTCGGTTGAAAACACTCAGAAAACCTTAGCACAGTGTGGTCTTCATCAACTTCAAATGTAAATCATGTGTTTCAAATTGATTCTTCATGGCCCACCCCCAGTTGCGTCGTTTCACTCCAAATTTTACAAAAATGCGAATGTTTTTGAGAATGGATATTTGGTGATGATGTTGATCACGCCAAAACTACTCAATCGATGGAGCTGAAATTTAGTATGGATATAATTTATGAGTTGAAGAAACACATATTAAGCTAGTTACTTTGTATTTTGATAATCCGAATTTAATAGCATTCTTGAAAATAATTTTGAGACGTCAAAATATCATACCTAATAATATGTGTAAGTTTTAAATTTCGTCAAAATATCGCTTCTTCTTCTAGTTACCGTGTCACTATTTCTTTCGAACCAGAGTGGTAAAAGGATTTTTCAGTGCGCCTCGAAGAGGCTTCTTTCGTGCACTACATTTTCGACACACAATATCGCTATAAACATTTTAAAGCAACCAAATAAGCCGAATACCGAATGGTATCCGAATATTTGTGGCATCTTGGGTTAGTACCCAAAAACTCAAAAAACGACAATCTTTAATTTCTTTAAAGCACTGTTAGTATTTATAGCATAAAACCTCCGTGACTTATTTAAAACGAAAATAAATGTGTTTGTACCAAGACCTTGGCACAGCAACATGCAAATTCGATAATCGTGTAATATTAGCAAGTAAAATGAGTCGATATTTGGTTTTCACGCACGTATTTGTCATTTACAGAACACATTGCTTCGCCATGTGTTCGAGCCAAAGTTCAACTATAACTGTGCTTGTTTCCATTTACAATCTGAACACGACTTTAGGAGTCAAAATAAAAAAGGTGTTTAGCTGCTGATGAATTTGCGTTGCGTGAAACTGGGATGAATATTAGCCCCTGCTAGCTTAGAATATTGAGAGTACAAATGGCAAATACCTTTATCCGTTTACCTTTACGCGTTCAGTAAATTCGGTGTGGTATTTCAGTGTGATACTTCAATTGAAGGTGTGAAAAAACACCAAAAAAATTTACATTTAAATTAAAAGTAGATCGATGATTTATTTATATAAAATGTAAGTAAATGCGCTACTTTGTACCTTTTTCGAGTTGAGAGAAGTAATTCTCGGACTTTAATTCGCGTTTTCCAAAACTTTTTTAACGGACTGTTTTAACGTCCCGGTATTAAGAGTGGAAACAAACTCTACTTATATGTTTATATTACGCGCATAATTTATCCTGGGTATAACTCATTTTGACGGTAATTTTGTTTAGACTACGACATACGGTGGGGTCTTTTTTATAATAGTGATGACTTTCTTATAATTATTGCTTAAATTTATCGACGGCTCAGGTGGGGGTGAAAGAATTCTTCCTATTTTTTTTATTGGGTAGAAAGGAAGTGAAATATCTTTCGGTTACAAATATGTTTTATTTTCGGGTAACTTATAACGACAAAAAACTAAAAATTTATCGCATACAAATATAAATAAAATTGGTTAATTTATTGGTAAACAAAGTTTTAAAACATAAAAAATTGAAACAATTTGAAACTAAGTGGAAGATAAGAATATTATGCTCTTTGCTATCATTATATTTGAAGTTACCATATTTTTTTTTTTTAAAAAGGTGCATTAGATTTATTAAAAAGTGTAAAGCGATTTTGAAAATCTGAATGATCATCGATTTTTGATGTTGACTGTCCTATGAGTGAGTACCAAATAACTAAAATATTAAATAACTGAAATTAACTTCCCTGATTTCAAGCTAACTAATTAACTTATACAAGTCTCAAGTTAATCAATTTTGTCACAGATTCCAAAACTAAGCCCACACAATGGGCTCCTGAGATGACGCATGTCTAAAAATAAAACTCCCCTTTGGAAATTCAGTAAGCCATTGGAAGCTTTGTCAGACTGTAATTTTTTGTTTTTTTATAGGATTTTATTTCCTTAGCTTCCTAGGTTGATCGCTTCGTGGGTCTAAATGTGACAGTTTTGAGGCTGAAAAAATTTTAATCAAAAGGATTTTGCGATCGATTTCCAATCCATTTAATATTAAATTTAATATTTTTGTTTGATTACAATTATATCAGATTATATTTCTACAGATCATTAGATAAATTATGGTACATTAACGTATAGGACAGCAAGACTAAATAGTACCATTAAATAACTTTCGTTAGCTAGAAATATTATAATGTAGGTAATCGTTACTAAATTTCGTTAGCAGGAATAATTATTATTGTAATCGATATTTTTAATACTAAATTATTCTCGCTGTCACAAATTCAAACAGAATTTTAGTAATAACGAGATATTTTCTCCGTTTACCTAGATAAGTAATTAATATAAAATACCTAATTATTGAGACGCGCAACTACGCTGGTTACGCGCGTATTATACGCGCGAAAAGCAGCGAGGGACGCATCATGCTACCGACACTCGCTAGAAACAACTTAACGTAAACGACGGTATACGCTCGTACCTACTGCTTTAAAAGTTTCGCGATTACCTATCCGCCCGAATATGCGCAACAAAAATACGCTAGTCAGTAAACCGTGCTAAGATATTTTTGTCACTATTATTGTAACAGCTGTATTTTCTTAAAATGTGAGTCACTTAGCTCAAGAAACTCAATGATTTTGTTCGAAAACAACAAGCTTGATTCGCGTGTTAATTTATCAATGACCCTTATCACTTTGTGTACATTAACTATGTTTATATTGAGCAATATATACATGTTTGTTCTTTCTTATTACACTGTTAGGTAGTGATGTAATGTGTTTATTACTATTGGTTCAGTTTTGGATGAGTAGAGATCGAGTTACGTTCGAAAATGATACGATAATAAAATCATTGTCACCATTTTTATTATTTTTAGACAAAGTATGGAGAAAATATTGTTCGTAGTTGTAAAATCAGTATAATAAGTAAATAAAATCTTAAAAAAATAGCAATATTGGAAGTTTTTATTTACCCTTTTATCAAAAAATTATCTACTTATTGAAAACTATTTCTGGAAATAGTAATAAATAATAAGAAATGTACGAATTATAACTTAACAGTCAATATAAAACTAAAAAAAATAATAAAGATAGGTACTACAAATCTTGTGAAATGTGTATAGCATCAATCTTGTAGAATCAAATTTGAGAGTGTTTCTCACTAAATTCTCGAACGAATATTAGATATAATGTTCCTCACCTTGAAGGAATATAGTAGGGGTTAAAGATATGATAAAAGTTTACGAAATTTTTGATAACACTCTCTTTTGATCGCCTTCCGGGTTTCGAAAGGAAATTAGGGCGGAATAGATTAGCAATCATAAACATGCTCACGCCCTGCAGGATTTCTTATGTCACAGGTAATATTCCAACTCAAAAAATAACGATATAAAAAACCTAACAGGGAATCTATTTTTTTTAAACTAAAAAAATGGCTCTTGGACAAATGTTTCTATACGATAGGTGAATACTTGAACTCATAGTAGATTTTTTTTGTTTGAGTATATATTATTAATATACAATATTTCATTCATTTTATTTCATTTCATTTCTCAGAGACAGACTGGGTGGGGTCAAACCAAGCACAGATAAATAAATAAATATTTGGGACATTTTACACTACGCTATCCAGCCCCAAACTAAGCAGAGCTTGTACTATAGGAACCAGATAACTGATAGAATACTTAAATACTTTTTTTTTGTAAATACATACATAGACATAGAAAACACCCAGACTCAGGACCAACACCGATTTTCATCACACAAATATTTGTCCTGAGCGCGAATCGAACCCGCGACACCGGTGTGTCAGTTGAATACACTTGACATTCAACCATCCGTGTCGTCAACAAACTCATGTGCTAAAATTATCATCACCAATCGCCATATTGATTTTGCCACTGTTTTTTATTCTTTTGTCAACATGACGCAAACGAATCCATTCTTATCTAGTACTAAGTTATTTGTGAAAATCCAACAAGTAGATTAGCCTACAAAAAACGCCTAGACGCAGACCTACTTAAGTACCTAGGTACTCGGTTAAATATAACGGATATGCAACAAAAATAAGCTGTAATTTTGAAGCAACAAAACTTTAAAAAGCATATTTCAAGTGCCCCGTAGCAAAACTGATGCAGAAAACGCAACTGCGTATAGACTGAAAGCTTCGACACATCGACATCTTCAAGCTGTGGCTGCAGTGGCGCGGGAAGGTAGGCCGACACGCGACAACACAGACCGACCTACCTTAGACAGTGGTCGCTAGTGCGGCCGCCACAACGACATCTTCAAGCTGTGGCTGCAGTGGAGCGGGAAGGTAGGCCGACACGCGACAACACAGACCGACCTACCTTAGACAGTGGTCGCTAGTGCGGCCGCCACAACGACATCTTCAAGCTGTGGCTGCAGTGGAGCGGGAAGGTAGGCCGACACGCGACAACACAGACCGACCTACCTTAGACAGTGAATCTAGCCAAAGGAGATGTAAATTCAAGGCGTACCTCTGTTGGCCATATACCCTTTTTGGCCATACACGTTAAATAAACTATTCGCTGTATTTGACAACTGTGTGCATATTTTAAGATGGTGTGCGAGATTATTATAGTGTGCGTTTACATGAATAAGTTTTTGTTAGGCGCGTGTGCAATGCGTGTTTACCTCGTCACCCGTCAAAAATGGCAGAAATTTATTTTTGCAGATTCTGACGTTTAAGGGGAATAAAATTAACCCTACTAACTTAAAAATACGTATAAAATCTAAATTAATGTATGAAACCTTTCACTTTTTTTGTTCACGAAATAAAAAAACATGGACGAAACGAATAGTGTGAAGAAATTACTATAATACGGCGTACTTTTGAGTATTTGTCCGAAATATTTTGTATGGAATTCGGATTTGCCTTAACCTCGTCCCCCGTAAAAAATGGCAGAAATTTATGTTTGTAGATTCTGACGTTTGACGTCTCCTTTTGCTAGATTCTCGAACTGGAAGGTATGAAGATAAAGGAGCAAACAGGACTGACGTCATGAATGTCAGAGACGTTTTGTTGATAACCCTCTTTCCGTCTTGTCATATCAGACTCTTGTCCTATCAGACACTATCCTGCAAAATAGTCCAGGGTCCATTTTGTGCCTCTAGCTAGAAGTCTGACAATATATTGATGAATCTTCAAACGAGGGAAACTGCTAGAGAAGTCACTTCAAATTCGTAAAAGGCTACGAAAGTAATAGGACTTTGGAATGTTCTGAATAGGGTAAGCGCGTATTTTGAAAATTTGGGTTCAAACACACAAGTGAATGAGCAAAACATTAATGCTAATAGATCTCCAATTAAAATACCCCTAGATTTGTTACTAAACAAATAACACGAGACATTATATTAATCACATACCCATAGAAGAAACAGGTGGCTTAGAATTTATAAAATTTTCAAAAGTGTAGAGTCTACACTTTGTCTATACTATATACGGTCACAAAGTCGGTCACTAGAAATACAAATGTTACACTTAAAACTTACTTGAAATATATTATATAACATATTATGTGCAAGATAAAATGATAATAAAGATGAAATATGTACAGACAGCGTCATAGATAAGTATCCCCCTTGCATTATAATACCCATACATCAAATCCTTTTAAAATCACCGTCGCGGCGAATGGAGTAGTTTTTCCTTTAAAAAAAGATTATATCTGAATAGCCGTATGTAAGCCTAAAAATAATTTTAAGTATTACAATTTTTTGAAAGGATTTATAGCTGGGTGTCTTGTGCAAGGGGTATACTTATCTCTGACGCTGTCTGTACGTTTCCAATCCCAATATACATTATATCGGCTGGTAGCTGTAATATGACGCGTTATATATCCATTTAATTTATTGTAGGACATAATCATAAACTCAATTTAAAACTTGTTCCCTTATAAGTAAAGTTTTAATACTAACGATTAAATTCCACGTCTGGAGAGGGCTGAGGGGCGATTGTGATAAAACTTGACAGATAAGAATTTTATCTTGAAGATAAAAGTTACCTGCGACTTGAAGCGAGATGAACTCTTATAAAAATGGGTTTATGATCTCAGAGAGTGTAAAAAACTTGTGTATAAATGTTGGATTTGAAAGCAGACGAAGCAGAACTTGTATGATGGGAATCCAGGTAACTGATAAAACACATTTAACCAATATGCTTTGTGTAAATATACACACATAATATATACAACACCAATTTTTAAGTACAAAAAAAAAATATAATGGGCATATCAGACAGGCAGGGTACTACGTTGTATCTATGCAGTCAGAATTTTCGATTTCTACAAAATGGAAGACAGCGGGGCGAGTGCGGCCCCCGAGCTGAGCTTTTGCGAGTTGGCTCGAGCTAGGTACCCGGATTCGCCAAACGATGAATAAAACTTAAATTATTATCAATAAAGGGTACCACCGGACGCAAATCCATAGGAAAACGACTAACGGTAACAGTTATCCAATTTTAATCAAATTTATTTTGTCAAAAATTCGACTTAATTTTTTCCAGTTTTTTTGCCATAACCTTTTTTTTTTTTTTTTTTTTTACTAAGTATAGGCTTGCGTTTGACCACCATCTCACCTGATGGTAAGTGACGATGTGGTCGACGATGTAGCACGCTTACCTAGAATAATCCTATTCACTCTTGCCTTGAAGACACCTGTGTTCAGTAACAGAAAATGCGTTTTTTTTCTGGTGATTAAAAATGTACGATGTATAGAAAAGCACCAGAATCAGGGAAACCACCAATGTTCATCACACAAATGTTAATCCTAAACCGCAAATCGAACTCACGACACTTTTGTGGTTGTCTGACACACTTGCCACTGGACTATCCAAGTCATCAATTATATTTGGATTAGGTATTGTTATTAGTGATTTAATTAGAAGTCCTTGGCCTAATGACTTCAAAACAATAGTAATCAGTTCTTCGAAATTCATAACTGTATTTATGAATCGAAGTCGGGACAATGTATTGAGACAATACATCGTTTATGTAATTCATTCATTGGTTCCTATCAATGATTTATATGCAATTGATGATGTGATTTGCAAACAAAGGAAATATAACAAGATCGAAAACAGTTGGTACAAACATCGATTATTTTGTATGTAACAACCATTCGTTAGGATGCTTCCCCCGATCAATTTCTTTTTTGTCTTGTATTTCGACGACACGGATGGTCGGATGGCAAGTGTATTGGACTGCCACGCCCGGTGTCGCGGGTTCGATTCCCGCTTCAGGACAAACATTTTTGTGATGAACATCGGTGTTTGTCCTGAGTCTGGGTGTTTTCTATGTATTCTATGTATGTATTTACACAAAAAAAGTATTTAAGTATTCTATCAGCCATCTGGTTTCCATAGTACAAGCTCTGCTTAGTTTGGGGCTAGATGGCTTTGTGTTAAATGTCTGAAATATTTATTTATTTATTAGTTGTATTTGTACCATTTTTTTTTGTGCGTATTTGTCTTTTTTGTTCTGTTACGTATAGATGTAGCGATTTGGTGCAATAATTACTGTAATGTTATAGTCTAATGTAAATAAATCTTTGAATCGTTGAATCTAGACGGGCACCAAACCAACCCAGTGCCAGATATTCTGCCGCATAGCAGTAATGTGTAAGCATTACTATGTTCCGGTTTGAAGGGTACTGTAGCTACTGAAATTACTGGGCTTTCGAGACTGATCGTCATAATGTCTCAAAGTGGGCATGGGCAGGCGTGATCGGTTACCACCAGGAGAACGTCTAGCTTCTTTCGTCTTGTTTGCATTAAAATTCATTGACACACAGTTACCTAATTTAAGTTATCTAAGTTACTAAGAACCGGTATTTAACTTGGTATGCTGCCAAACTAGTTTTTGTTTAGCAATACCAGTTTGATTTAACAATTTCGGTATTGTATGTGACCGTTATTTTGAAGAGCAGCGCTGTAAAACATCTAATCATTATTCTCATCTGCCTTTTTCCTTTTTCATTTCCTTGTTCGTTTTCAATCGACTTCAAAAAAGGCGGAGGCTATCAACTTGGTTGATTTTTTTTTAATGTATGTTACGTCAGAATTTTGTTGTTTATGAACCGATTTGAAACCGATTTGAGAGAATATACTTTCAGGTAGGTCCCATAGAAATTTTATCAAAAGGTTCAGTAATTTAGGTTTTAAATCAAAATAACTGAAAAAAAACGTTGAAGTGAACAAAATTGTGTACTTTGCTTCCCTGTGACTGTTCAGTGGTACCTACGGTCACTAGAACAGTCCGATTGAAGTCGGTTGTTGATATTTTTGTAAAACCTTGATTATTATTTCAACCTTTTCATCATGTTACCGATGATTACCATAATTCTATAATTTTCTACTGTTGGTTGGTTGATCCTTTGGTTAGTTGGTTACTGAGCTTTTAGCAATACATACTAAAAGTTATAAGACGTTTCTGTATGTGTGTGTATGGTATGATACGTTTGTGCATCCTCGTTGTGCTATTGCATTATATTTTGGGTTTTATTGAAGGGCCAAATTTTAACTATACCTATTTTATTTTGATTCCAAAAGTAAATTAACCAGTTTTCATTAATGACTCACGTAAGAATATAAAATCAAGGTCAATGATCTGAAATCGTGAGAGAGTGCTTAAAAAAATTGGGAACAAGTAATTTATTAAAGCAAAGCTTTGCCTTTAAAACGACACTGTAATTATACATTATACATAACAAACTTCTCAAAACTACCTGTGGCGTTGTCTATCAAAGAATTCTCTAATTAAAAAGCATCATAAGAAAGCCATTAAAGTAACGATTAGTTATTATCAACATTAAAGAATGTTGCGTGTCTGATAAACATAAACCACCCTGTTCGCGCTAAGACTGGCTTTGAGGTAACTTGAAGAGAAATGGAGGTGGCATCAAAACCAACCATTATTCAAAGATTTATTTTACACTAGATAGTTCATAGGGGAAGCATAAGTTCTTATTTTATCTAAAAAGGTCTAATTTTTCAGAGAATCTATAGATGTATATGTGCAAAAAGTAAAAAGCGTCTAAAAACACAGCACACCTAGATATGTAATTAATTATATTAATTTTAAACATATTTTTTTCGTCTTTTAAGTTAATTAATACTGCAAACGATAACACAGTATTGTATAAACACATATATTTACGTAAATAACTTTATAAATATGCAACTAATCAAAGGAGACCGAGTCGAAAGCCTTAGCCAAAACCAAAAAAGTCCCAAATACCTTATCCAAATTTCACTAGCATCGTAAAAACTAAACAAAATGTAATAATGATAATACTCTAATTAATTAAAAGAGGTCGTTGAACCCAAGGGTGTGTGCCGAAACGAATTTGGCGTTCCGAGAAATAATGACTTGATGCAAAATTAGCTTAAGTAATGTATTGAGGGAGCTTTGGCACTATACTAGCTATGTCTGGATAGGCCTAACCTAGTTATTTATGAACATGGCTAATTTCACCATTCTTATTAGCTATTATAATTATTTTATTCAGTTTGAAGTAAAATTCAAGTGTCATCTGCAATATTAATAGTAATCTGTACCTTACTGGGTTCTGATTTTAAAGTCACTGTATGCGCTATAGCATTGATACACCTGTCTACGTGATTCAAAGACCTATATAGCACTGTTTTGGCCATGGGCAAAGCAGGCATGATATATTATTAGTAGAAAAGCACTTATTTGTACCAATGACAAAATACAAAGTAAAGAATGATAATTATTTCCTTATTTTAGTACGCTAAGGACATTTTTTTAGGAATTTTAATCACATTCATGTCTATGATTCATTCATAAGCATCTATTTAAAAACCAAATCACAGTGCAAGTAACGGTAAATGTCCTGCCTAAGTTTGACAGGTGTCATGTTGACAGCTTGACGCGCGTTTTGACAGGTATTGTCAGAACGATGAGCTACAGTTATGATGAGTATGATAATTTTGATGATTACATCGATGTAATTAAGTTTGATGTAATTATAAGGTCAACGACGTCGAATAACGAATTGTGTGGTAGAGTCAATGGTCTTTTAACAGAGCTTAGTTTTAATTACGCCTTTAAATTATCTTATATATATTATAATAATATATAAATATATTGTATTATTATTATATTATATATATTATTTATGTTAACAATATGTCTTATCTGGTTGTATGGAAGAGATTGCTATCTAGCAATAAGACCGCCCTTGTAATTTTAGTTTGTTTTTCTTGTTTTTATTTATTCTATTCTATTCTATTCTATTCTATTCTATCTTGCGAATTAAGCACAACATTTTAGTTTTTTAGCCGACTTTAAATAGGGGGAAATTGTGAATTTGGTTGAATATTTTTTAAAAATAAATGTTACCTTAAAACTTTGTAGGTTATTAACCGATTTAAAAAAAATTTTTGTTTGTGAGGATACACTGTCAGATTAATCCCATATAATTTTTATCAAAATCGGTTCAGTAGTTTTGGTTTTATATCAAAATAACTGAAAAAAAAGTCGTTGAATTGAACGAATTTGCTTCTCTGTGACTTTTCAGTGGTGCCTACGGTCACTAGAACAATCCGATTGAAGTCGTTTGTTGTAAGTTTTTGTAAAAGTTGATTATTTTGTGTCAATCTAACACACGGAAGGGTCCAGACATTTCGATGCCTCGAAAGCTCAGTATATGACTAGCTACAGTGACTTTCAAACCAGAACACAGAAAGCTTAACTATTACTTTATTTTATTTATTTATTTATCATAGAATCAACAGCACTCCATATGTATGTATACTTATTTAAACTTATCCTATTGCCAGTAACAGATTCTTACTTTTTAAATAAGGTTTTTTAAAAATATGTCGCTGAGGTAAATGAATTTTAACAATTTAAAACTTAATATTAGTAAATAGTACCTATGTGTCTAAAAATAACAAAATACTATATTGTGAGTATGAGTGGGTACGCGTAAAGAATGAAGAACGAGTTTATGTGTGAGTGTGGGGTGTGTCTGTGTAGATGAGGTGAGGGTAGGGGTGTGTGTGTGTGTGTGTGTATATGAGTAATTAATGATCTATGTTTGTGTTTCAGACAGAGTTATACTAATTTGCTTAATTACTGTTAATAAATTGCACTTCACTCTGCTTATTACCGAAAATATTCTCAAGACTTTTACTTACTTATGCCAATTCAACACTGCTACAGCTCTCGTTCACCTGGAGACATTTTGTAAAAAAAAAATATCCATGGAAATGATTGCTACTTCTATTTCATTGTCACATGGTCATATGATTTCATTTTGTAACAGTGAAATCACCGGTCATTACTAGGTATACTTTCCATGCCTGCTAAAAATTTTGATGACAAAATTTAGATTATTCGACTGCAATATTTATATATATATAAACATATATATATTATAATATTATTAATTGATGGATTTAGGCGTTACTTTGCGGAAATCCATAAATATTAATAAATAGTATAAATATATTTAGTAATAAATCCGCTTAACTTCCAAACAAAGGTCTTAATTAACTTAACTCTAGTATCTAAACCAAAGCGCCGAAAACATAAAACCCAAATATTTATATTATTTATTATTAAATATTTATACTATTTATTATTGACTTCAAATGAACCTATCTCGCGAATAAAAACCCTCATATTAGTAGCTTAGCTACCCTTCTCTGTGTTAGTTTGATATAAAAAATCGACTTTCAATCCAAGGCACCGAATGATAAGGCATTTTTGTGATGTTGACTTTCCCACGACCGAAATGAAGTAGAAAGGTGCAACAGTTTGGCGAAAGGCAATTAATCAGGCTTATTTATTACTATTCAAAGATATAATAGAACTAAATTAAAATGATGACTTTAATAATAATGTTTATAATTAGTAGGAAGACATTCATTTGTGTAATGAAAATGAACATCGGTGTTTTTCCTAAGTCTGAGTGTTTTGTATGCATTGTATGTACCTATGTATTAAAAAAAAAGCATACACCACCGTTTTTTTAATTACCAAAATACTTAAATTAAATAGGAAATGCTGCAGAGGTACTACGTTGTATCTATGCAGTCAGAATTTTGGGTTTCTACAAAATAATAAAATAACAGCGGGGATAGTGCGGTGCCCGAGCCGAGCTCTTGCGAGCTGGCTCGAGCTAGGTACCCGGGTTTGCCAAACGATGAATAAAACTTAAATTATCATCAATGATGGGTACCGACCGATTGACACAAGACCACAGGAAAACCACTAACGGTAACAGTCATCCAATTTTTATCATATTCATTTTTAAAACATATCGACTTAATTTTTTCAAGTTTTTTCTCCAAATCTGTGTTCAGTAACGGCAACTGACTACGCGTAATTTTTTTTCTGGTTAAACATTTACGGTGTATAAGTATAGCAGTTATCTGGTTCCCATAGTATAAGCTCTGTGTAGTTTCGGGCTAGATATATCGAACTAGTTGACACCTACAATTTCGTCTGAGTTACGAATTAACAAATTTCCTACACTTCTTGACGAATATACCCTCCCAATTCCAAGTCTCTACGTCCAGTGGTTTGGCTTGTGCGTTATCTGTCAGTCAGTCAGGATTAAGGAAAATACATAGTGATTATATATCTTTCGGTTCGTTGCACTTCATCTTGACTCTACCGATGACTCTACCTATATTTATACAAAGCACTTGAGACGTATGTACGTCGATGTACTCACATCAAATTAAACATAGCTACCTTTTGCAATATCCTTACAAGTTAAACGTCGACCTCGAGTAAATATCGCTATGTACTCGTTGTATGGTTGCAAGAGCAAGTAGATAAGCATTTTATAAAAGTATACCTACATACTACATTGCAATTAAAGTATATATCATCTACTTACCTCTGGCATTAAAATTGTTAAAAGGAAATTTATAAAATTTTAAACTAAGAAATTGGCTGGTTTATATGTGTTCTATAATCTTAATGAATATTATGATTTTTGCAAATTTTCTAATTAAGGGGAATCCTCAAATCCGAATTCGACACTTTATTGTTCAAAACTATGTTGTTTACTTATTAGATAGCTAGAAAATTTAAATTAAAGTATGAAACGTTTCACTTTTTTTTGTTGACGAAACAATCAAAATAAAGGTTTAAAGGTTGGTAAATATTTTTACTAAAAGTGTCTATTTGTTTTTTTTTATTAAACTAGTATTATGCCTACGTACCTACTTGTTTTTTACTTTGTGCTTTATAGCATTTTCTATCTATCTATGTATATATGTTCGATCCGCCATCTTTATTATTTTCTGATTTTGCGGCCCGCGATGAAACCTTAATTAATTCAAAAATCAATATCTTCACGGTTATTTTTTATACTACTGAGTGAGTAATCACAGAACTTAGATAAAATGTTTTTTTTTTATAAATTCAATAGGTATAGTCGATATATTTACTTCAATGATAGATTTTTTTCGATTGGCTCTAGTAGAACTTCTAAAAAATCTAAAAAAATCTATCATTGAAGTAAATATATCGACTATACCTTTATTTCAATGATATATTTTTTGTTTGCACTCGCGTGCACTGCGGCCAAACCTTTTGTTTAATGATAGCACCAACTGGCCTAGAAGAGCTAGCACTATTCTAAGACTTGACTCATAGGTTTTGACTTCCTGCCATTTTACAACATATTTATAGTATTTTTACGTTCTTACGTTTTGCAATAAATATTTTATAATCTTTATAAACAAACTTTTTCTAGAAATAGTATATTTATCTTACTGAGTATCCTCGGCATGCTGCCATCGGGTATCGAGTTGGAGCAGTTGAGCTACCTAAATATCGTTTGCAACGGTCTATGGGTGGCCCAATTACTTACTTTAGTAAATTTTGTAATAAAGATTGTAGTAGCTGTAATAAATGTATGAAACTTATTCAGTGAATTTTGTCATCGTTGTTAATATTTGTGTGCTTAACAACTGTGTCATCAAAGCCAAAAAAAAAAAAAATGATTGTCTGTAAAGTTGATTTACGGATAGTTTAACGTGACTACCAGCGTAACGGGACAATGAACGTTACCGGACAATGTGCGTTACCGGACAATAACAGCGTTACCGGACAATGAGCGTTACCGGACAATGAGCGTTTCCGGATAATGACAGCGTTACCAATGACGTCAACGTTTTCATGCATGCGGCGTTCATGGATTTATTAGACGTAGCCACGTCAAAAAATCTTATTTTATCTTATAAAAAATCTCACCTGAGCACTGCGAGACCGCCAGCAGAGTGAGCGCCAAAACAGCCAAATTCCGTAATTCCATGTTTCTGATATTTCACACTAAAATGTAGAAAAACACTGCACTAGTGAGAATCCACTAAAACACTGTCACTGAGGCACTTCCTGAGGCACTGGTCGAAATATCTGAAATAAAACATAAATAAGAACAAGAACAATAAATAAGTTAAAATAAAATACATAAATTCATAGTAAAAATAAACCCAGAATGCGTTCCGTATGTATGAATTTCACTGTGTGTTTTGGCATTTATAAATTGTTGGGAATATTCGCTACACAAAGGTATATAATCACACTGTAGTACATTGAAAACGTGCCAAAAAAAAGTAGTCGAAATTAGCTAACTTATAGTACCTACATTTTGGTCCGATGCTAAATTTGGAAACAGAGAAGTTACAGCGATAATATAAATTATGGTTAGGAATTACTTTCAAAATGGAGATATCTCATTTTAATTGACCATGTAATTGAAACATTTTTGTCCCGTTTTCCGCCTCCATCTTGCTTTAATACTGTCAATCTTGGTGCTCTATAGGAACACCGTTTTTAATCTATGATTCGCTAAATACTTCGTAAGTTAGTTACATACGTAAACTAAATTATAATATGGGTTGGTACGTTAAATACAGTATTAATTTCAAAAAACAATATATTTTACTAGTCAATAATGGTATTTTCACACCACCTGCACGACAATATCCAATTTCATATCATGCTATCATCAAGGTAAAGCAAAGCATTACCTACCAAGGGAGGTAATGTTGTATGAAACTCCCTAGGGTAGTAATGTGATTTGAATTTGGAACGTCTACAAAGATTGTAAAACAAAAGATGGTGTTGGCTGCTTAGGAGTTAACGGAGTCCCTCGTTAGCTCAGGGTTCAATATGCCACCCGCGACATAAGACACTGCTTTATCCCCTTAGTGCATAATCTACTATTATTAGTCAATAATGGTATTTAAAGAGGTAAATGTACAATTTTTTGCAACTGTAATAATTTTTGAAATATAAATATAAACTAAGAATTATGTTAGTATATTTGCTTGATAAAAGTTTAATCAAGAAACTAAAAATATCCTTAATGATAACAGTGAACGGGAAATATCAAAGTATGGGTTATATCCAATAATTTACAAAAAGCCATAGATGAACTTAACTCAAGTTCGGTGAATACAAAATACTCATGGAATAATAATGGTCTTCCTGTGGAAAACCCAGCTTCTTAGAACGATGGCGTCATAAAACAGGACACAAAATATTTGGACATCCCCGTCGAAAAAAAGTTATTGTGAATTCGATTTCTATAAAATTTTTAATCTTTTTAAATCATTAATTTCGATTTTCAGACACCTTATATTAAAAATGAAATATCTCTATTTTCAAATAATATATGTAACTTTTTACGATGTAGTTTTATTAGCAATGAAATGGCCTAGTAGTTTTAACATATAATATTTATCTAGCCCTGTAACTTCTCTTTTTCGAAAATTATAGCATAGGACCAAAATGTACTAGAAGTTATCTAATGTGGCTCCCATTTTTCTGTAACATTTTCAATGTACGACATTGTGATTCTATAGGTACTTCAATACTTCTGTGGGTGCACTTATACCAGTATCTAAACAATATCTTTTTAGAAACAGAGCGTGCTTTATCTGCAAGTGTCGGGTGACGTGACACTTGCACCAGCCAACTTCTGACCTAATGCGGTATCTTTATGTTTAACCCAACAATAGGGCAAGGGATAGGTATCATGAAACGTAAAATTGCAAAATTCGTTAGTTTACAATTTAACGGTTTTGAGACACGTAAATCGTTAACGGTACAGAATCCGGCGCGCTATATTACGCTTGCACTTTTTTTAATTTTTCAAGATATTTTACATTTACAAAAAAACTGAATCGGTATTTTTCAACCGACTTCAATAAAGAAGGAGGTTATCAATTCGGTTGAATATTTTTATATTTATTTATAAAAATATTTGAAAGGATATCCTTCAAGATTTGTCCTATAGAAATTTCATGAAAATCGGTTCAGTACTTTGGTTTCGTCATCAAAATAACTAAAAAAAAGTCGTTGAAGTGAAACACAATTGCATATTTTGCTTCCCTGTGACTTGTCAGTGGTGCCTACGGTCACTAGAACAGTCCGATTGGAGTCGGTTGTTGTATGTTTTTGTAAAACCTTTATTATGCTTCACCTCACGTCACAATATGTTTTTCACACCACCTGCTCGACAATGTCCAATTACATATTATGCTATCATCGAGGTAAAGCAAAGCATTACCTCTGTAGGGAGGTAATGTTGTATGAAACTCCCAAGGGTAGTAATGTGATTTGAATTTGGAACGTCAAATTCGTGTGGAAACTCGTGGAAAACTCTAAGTAAAAGAACGCCCATATGGCATTGTAAAAAGGTTTGTACTAAAATCGAACTGGCCACTCATAAAAAAAAAGAAAAACGGCGCGACTTCAAAGATTGTGAAACAAAAGACGGTGTTGGCTGCTGAGTTCGGAGCCCTGGATATTTATTGCCTCGCAGAAGGTGTGAAAAGTAGAGTATGCTCCTCTGGCATAAAGCCTGTCTTCGTCTTGGGCAGCTTGAACCCCTCGGATCAATATGCCACCCGCGACATAAGACACTGCTTTATCCCCTTAGTGCATAATCTACTATTAGTATATTTAATCCTCGTTTTTTTATTATATATTATATTATTACTAATTAAAAGTTTAGTCAGCAACTAGACACAGGAAGGAAGTAAGAAAAGGCAAGATTGATCATCATAACATCTTTATCTAAACACACTAGTTACAGGCAGGAAGAAAGTGCTTAGAGTTAAAAATAAACGAATTTATTAGACTACCATCAAACCTCTTTGATGTAACAGAATGAAGGAATAAATCCGTTAACAAAGTAGAACATGTTTAATTCAAACGGTTTCGAGAATTGTTCTATATATATATATAATATAATAGAGAATAGTTGTGGACTAGACTAGAAGTTACCTTAATAAGGTTTAGAAAAAGACGCATGTAGAGTGTAAAAAGTAATAACGTAGGACTAGATTTTTCTTTGTAAAATTGTAGACAAATTATGAAATGGGTAAGGTTTATTTTACTCGCATTAATAAAAATACTTAAGCGTTCTCTTGTAAATACTTTTTCCTTTTTTTTTAATTTTTCGTGAAGTTTATTGCTTAGGAGAAATCACACACACAGAATACAAATAAGTCGAGTTCTAAAAGATGTCACTCTTTATAAATATTCAAAGCAAAAATAATTTTGAACTAATCAAATCATTTAACTTATTCCTTCAATTGTCTTGTTCACTAAAAAAAAACCCCAGGAATATGGAAAATTCGATAAAAACCGTAGCAAAAGTGGTTCAAATAAAGTATTTGTTATTAAGGCTAATCCTCAAATCCGAATTCCATACAAAATGTTTCGGACAAATACTCAAAAAGTACGCCGTATTATAGTATTTTTTTCACACTATTCGTTTCGTCCATGTTTTTTGATTTCGTCAACAAAAAAAGTGAAAGGTTTCATCCTTTAATTTTGATTTTATACGTGATTTTAAGTTAGTAGGGTTAATTTTATCCGAAACATTTTGTATGGAATTCGGATTTGAGGATTCCCCTTAATTTATTTACCCTTCCTGGACCTTTTCTACAACCCTGTTCACTCTCGCTGAATGACAATTGGCCTATTGGTATTCTGGTCGTAAAAAACAAGTCAAAGAAAAGATAATAAATCACAATTTACGATACATCTAATATATCATAGTTAATTTGGATCCCAATTAACAAGATAATATCGTTTTACGATATTTGGTAATACTTAATTCGTATTAGGTATGAAGTTAGTAGAGTATGGCGGATCACAGATTTGTATGAACTGACAGATTGATGGTCACTCAATTGCACCAAAACTACAGAACCAATTGAACTGAAATGTGTAATTCACAACAATGAAAACTACGCATTTACTACTATTATTAACTACTACAATCTATATTACAAAAAATACAAAAAGAAACAATTGGGCCACCCATAGACCGTTGCAAACGATCTATAGGTAGCTCAACTGCTCCAACTCGATACCCGATGGCAGCGTGCCGAGGATACTGGCTGCATTACCTCTTTGTATTGATACTTTTTAGAGTATAGTTAGTTATTATTTGAAGAGTAAATAAATTTATTTATTTA
The DNA here is from genome assembly GCA_932526365.1 of Lobophora halterata. Taxonomy (NCBI): domain Eukaryota; kingdom Metazoa; phylum Arthropoda; class Insecta; order Lepidoptera; family Geometridae; genus Lobophora; species Lobophora halterata. The sequence continues at coordinate 5,528,128 of OW052027.1, read as the reverse complement.
TTTATATATACTTATTTCTATTTTGTGGTACTCGTACCAGCGCATACTAGCGGATGCAACTTCGATTGCATTACGAATTCATAAAATTAGTTTCCTAATATCTACACGCTAACTCTTCATGACGAAATTGCAAAACATCTAAGTATCTATGAAGAAAATGACCCAATTTTATTTCTATTTATACTTATTTTATTAAACTAATGCCATTTTACACAATCCAGACAGTGTTTCATCTCTCACTTCTTTCAATACCTATTTATAATTTCTGATAAAATTTAAAAATCATCCATCTTTTCATTTGCACCCAACAGCAACATGTTGATGAAATGCATGTTGCAACAAATTACTCACATTAAATCGATGGGATGGTGAGTAACTGGTATCCGGTAGAAAATTACATTATGTTAGAAATCCTCTTAAGAAAATGTGTGTTAAAATCCATTGAATGTGGTAGCAAATAGCTTCGGCCATTTTGTTTAGGAAAAATTGATTTCATACGGATGTTGTGTATAGAGTTGTTTTATGAAATGTAATCGGATTAACCATAACCTAAAGTAGATTATTTTGAACACAATTCGCAGTTAGCATTTTGCAATGAACTAAATTATGAAGTCTTGAAGGTTACGTTATTCTGATAAATGATTTAAGGTAAGTACAAGATAAATAAGTTTGGAGTTTAGAGGGCCAAATCTGAAATTGTAAGGAATAGCGAAAATCATTGAATATTAATAAAATCAAAATTTATGTTCTAGGATTTTTTATATCCATTTTCTTCATCATCTTTCCTTTTTAGTTACTATATTTACTACTAAACTATATTTTAATATGTAAAAGGAAACAATTGGTCTAACTATATACCGTTGCAAACGATCTTTGGGTAGCTCAACTGTTTGTTTTTGTAGAGTAGTGATAAGACAGAATTGTATAAAATTACGCATGTACCTCGTTTATAGCTCAAGACGAAACTTGTGTCAACACAAACCTCCTCCGAAATTAGAGAATATTTACGGTTTATTTTTATACTACTGAGTGAGTAATCACAGAACTTAGATAAATGATAAAGGATTTTTTTATAAATTCAATACCTTTCAAGCAATACGATGTTTTATTATTTGTCGCTTACGTCCCTTACTTTTGAGCGACAAAAATCTGTATCTGACCTCTTCCCTCGGGTTAAGGTGTCTAATTGCGCTATCACTGTCTTACAATTCGGCAGCTGTCATTTCTGATAGTTTCACATATCCTCTTAATTTGGAAATTCTATATCGGCTCAAAATTAATTCATTAGTAGTTTACTTCCTAAAACTAAAATACATAACGTAGTCTTGAGTCATTGATCTTACATTCGACCTTGTCTAATTTTAGTCGTAACTGAATACACATTTAATCAGGATTGTATGCTATGAAGTATATTTGGTTACAATTGGAATTTGAGACGGATATGTCAACTAAATTAAGAGATTAAACGAAGGTTGATTTATATTATTTTATATTTATGTAGTAAAATAATACTATCTTAGATAAAATTACAAGTTAAGATTAGGAAATTAAATTTTTTTTTGTCTCGTTAACGTGGCAATTTGCACTAGTTCAGGCCCAATACTTGAAAAAATCAAAATATATATATTTTTACCGCTAAAATTATGACTAGTTTTTATTAATAAATATAGTGTGTGTCCATGCCACCTGCGACACAGGGAATCCTAGTGCAGGGGTGTGAGTGTGTGAATGTTTATGTTTATTTAGTAATAAATCCGCTTAACTTCTAAACAAAGGTCTTAATTAACTTAACTCTAGTTTAAAATGTTAGTATCTAAACCAAAGCGCCGAAAACAGAAAACCCAAGTCAGAACTCTCTCGTTTCAGATTTCGGCGAGTCAACATCTCCTGACGATGTCTCGTGTAGAGGCAAAACATGTGTCGAGTTCTGACTTGGGTTTTCTTGTTTCGTCGCTTTGGTTTAGATACTAAAATTCTAAACTAGAGTTAAGTTAATTAAGACCTATATTTAGAAGTTAAGCGGATTTATTACTAAATATACATATTTATACTATTTATTAATATTTATGGATTTCCGCAAAGTAAAGCCTGAATCAATCAATTAATTAAGTTTTATTTTATATCACTATTTTATATTTAACATTATTTAACCCGATATTTTCCATAGTGACTTACTAATCTAAAACTCTAAAGATGCCGCCCCATATTGTTATCAAAAGCATAGAAATACAACCTTTTACCAGAAGAATTTAAAACATTTCTTTTTGTAGAGTCACGCATGACTATGTCACGATTTTGGAATAACCGTCTCTTTTGAACGCCTGTACACTGCCAACGATCTAAATCCGGGAATATATTGTTTAACTTAAAAAATATAGTCACAGAGAAGCAAAATACATAATTTCGTTTGCTTGGATGCCGTAATTTTTTCAGTTATTTTGATTTCAAAACCAAATTACTAAACCGATTTTCTTGAAATTTCCACAAATTGACAGAAAATGTTTTGATATTCTGGTACCCAACTCACCTGGAAGCAATTTTGCTGGATGTATATAAAAGTTTGGGTTTTCAACTAAAACAGAAATTAGTGGTTAAGAGTTTTTTTATAGCAATAAACTCATTTTATATTCCTTATTTTAAAACCGAGCCAATAACATGAATGAACAAATACTGCTATTTTTATGACGGTAAAATATAATAGTTTTGCTGGTATTCCTAGCGGACGCAGTGCACTACACCCTATTGAAAGCGAACGTGACATTGGCTATGTTTTCTTGTTTGACTGTTGGTATTCGCTGTTTGACTAGTGGTCTTCTCCGACCCAGTTTGTAAATGTTTGTAATGACGTCAGCGGTTTTGCCAATAACTGGTGCATTGGAAATCGTGGTTTTTAAGAGTTATGTTTGATTTAACCCTTAAATTGCGGCTTTTATGTAACATACGCATTAGTTTATTTTATTAATATAAATGACTAACTAAAATGGCAACCCCGTTTGCCGTTTTATTTGTCTTGTAAATTAACTAAAATACTTCCTTTCGAATATACCTTTCAAGTTTTACTTTTCTACGTTCAGTGGTTTATCTTGTTGTCTATCTATCATTCGGGAATTTTAATAAGTCGATGATGCGTCATCTAGCCCCAAACTAAGCAGAGCTTGTACTATGGGAACCAGATAACTGATACAAAACTAAATACTTTTTTAATTTTAAATACATACATAGAAAACACCCAGGACAGACACCGATGATGTTCATCACAAAAGTGCTTGTGGCCTGGATCGGGATTCGAACCCGCGACACCGACATGGCATTCCAACACCCTTGTTACTCGACCAATCGTCTCTTTGAACAACAAAATACCTTTTTCAATTACCTGCCGCTTCAAAAATTCTGATACAAGAGCCATGAAGTACTACATTTCAATGCCTTCCATACCATTTCCTTGTAAGATTGTATATGATTAGTTACAAGTAAGTAGGTAACATACAAAGAAGCGTTTGTATTTTCAATTAATTGATAACTCTGTGCATAAGACGTTGTGAAATATGGAAGGGGCTAAGGTCATTGGAACAACTTTCTTGATAATGTGATTTACTGAGAGTATACCTAATAAATTATGAATGAACTGAATTGCAACTGTTATTTGAGACGTAGCTCGATGTGACTTGTTCTATAGAAAAAGTGAGCTATCAAACTACTCCTAATAAGTAGCTAAAGGTTTGCCCTTTATTTTGAATTTCGTGCGTTGTGTCTACAATCTATAAAAAAAATATTGTTTCATATTATTTAATGGACAAAATAGCTATGTATTTAAAACTGCATATACATCGTCAATTTTTAATCACCAAAAAAATACGCATCTAGTCAGTTGCCGTTACCGAACAAAGATTATGGCAAAAAAATTAAGTCGCATATTTGTCAAAATAAATTTGATTATTTGATAACTGTTACCGTTAGTCGTTTTCCTATGGATTCGCGTCAGGCGGTACCCTTTATTGATAATAATTTAAGTTTTATTCATCTTTTGGCAAACCCGGGTACCTAGCTCGAACCAGCTCGCAAAACCTCGGCTCGGGCGCCGCACTCGCTCCGCTGTCACTCTGCCAGTTTGTAGAAATCCAAAATTCTGACTGCACAGATACAAAGTACCCCGTCTGCATTGCCCATTTAATTTTTTGTAGTAATTAAAAATTGGTGGTATATTATTTGTTTTCTAACTACACGGAGAAAAAATATATTATAGGTTACTATTTACTCTTGCTATCCCATTTTTTTTCTCCGTGTAGTTAAGTTTCATAATACCGCGCGCATATTTATATTTTTTTGAATATCTAAATTGACTGAGCGAGCATTCATATAAAAAAGTGGAGCGGAATTTTTTACTACATCCTCACGAAAACTTTTAGCATAAAATTGTTTTGTAAATGTATATGTAATGAAAATGTTAATATTTTTATTTCTTTGGCAACAATGATACATATTTTAGGGGAACAATTAAAATTAGCGTTGTGATCTATTTATTGTTGACAGAAATAAAATATATAGCTATTATATTTGAATGAAAAATTTAATAAAAAATTGAGACATTACATCTCAAATAATTTAAATCAACTAGTCCACAATTTTTTTTTTGTTTTTTCTAAGCCAAAGATCGGGCTCAGTGGCGCGCCTTGTGAGAGACCTTCATCTGCAGACATCTACTTCAGCTGTGGACTGCTATAGATTGATGATGATAAACAACGGTCTTCACACTAGGTCAAACCTTTATCGTGTCTGGCCTACGGTTTTCACTAGGGGAATTGGTTATCACCGTTTACCTTGGTTAACGAAATTCGCAATCTTATCAGCTGACTAGTCGAACACTGATACGAATTACCGGGGCTTAGAAAGGTATGGACTATGTTAATGTAAGACGAAACTTGTGTACCTAAATGGAAAATGATAGAAAAATACTGTTTTTCATGCTATTTACAGCAAATGTTCGGATTTCGTTTTTAGAAAAAATTGGTTGTCTGTAAAGTTGGTTTACGGACGATAGTTTAAAGTGAATGATCGTTACCGGACCGTAACGGGATAAAGAACGTTACCGGAAAATGACAGCGCTTCTGTGACAGATATGATACGAATTCGACTGTCAGAATTTTTCGTGATCGGGTCTCAATTCACGTATGCAAATTGTATGAATTCAGGACAGCAATTCGTCAGACATTTAAAAGGACATGAAAATTCCATCGATTAAAATTCTCTTTCGAAATTGGGACGTGAATTCCTTTTCGAAGACGACAGCTTTTTGCATTGTTTATGCAGCGGTCACTAATGTATGTGCCACTCAAAATGAATGAGTGAATGAATGATTTATTTGTCTCAAGTATGGTAAATTACAGACGGGACTTCGGAAATGTATTACTAAATTGATTCATCCCAGCAAGAGTTTAACCCAATAGATCCCAATATCACAATCAAAATCGAATGCAGCAATGGGTAAAAATTCATTCCTAAAAAATAGATACGTACGTACCTACATATTATACCTACTATTATTATTTTTCAATTACCAACTTTAGGATCTATGGTTTCTGCTTTCAGAGGCCCGATCACTCAGATCATAAATTCTGACAATCGAATTCGTATCGAATATGTCACTAAGAAGTCAAAGTTTGAATTACGTTTTGATAAAAATCATACAAACTTACCCTTCTGTGATGAAATCGATACGAAGGTGATCAGAATTTTTTTATCTATGTAGATGGATATCAAGTGGTACACCAATTAGTGTCTATAATATGTGTACAGTTAAATGAATTTAATTTCATGGCCTTGAATGGATTGTACAGTTACTAACGTGGTAAAATATCTGTTTTGGAAGGAAGTAAACATTTTGTAATTTTTCTGGAAAGACCGACAAAATGTCCAATATCAAAGTAAAAACGGATAAATTGGCATTCCCTTATACACCACCAATTTTTAATAAACAAAAATACTTAAATGGGCAACGCAGACGGGGTACTACGTTGTATCTGTGCAGTCAGAATTTTGGGTTTCTACAAAATGACAGAGTGACAGCGGTGCGGCGCCCGAGCCGAGCTTTTGCGAGCTGGCTCGAGCTAGGTACCCGGGTTTGCCAAACGATTAATAAAACTTAAATTATTATTAATAAAGGGTACCGTCTGACGCAAATCCAAAGTTAAACGACAAACGGTAACAGTGATCCAATTTTTATCAAATTTATTGACGTGACTACGTTTAAAAAATCGATGAATGCCGGCTGTATGCACCTTGCACACCAATTTTTTTGACAAAAATTTGACTTAATTTTTTCAAGTTTTTTTTGCCATATATGTTTTCCGTAACGGCAACTGAGAAAATTTTTTTTGGATTGAAAAATGTACGTTGTATGTGTATATCGAGCGTACTAAGTAATGGATAGGTACATATTTTTTCTTATCCGTTTTATTGATACCGACAATAAACAGACATTCCATGTGTTAGCATAGTTTTATCTAACACTGATAGATAGGTACCTAACCTACCTAATGCTACACGAGTAGAAAAATCTAGAATACAACAAATACTTATATAATTAAAAAAATCTAAAAATTATTAATATCGTGAGGAAACCGGCATGTCATAGTACATAATAAGGTCGAAAGACATGTGTCAAGTGAACGTAAGGAGCCTCTTCGAGCCGCACTTAAAATCCTTTCACCACCCTGATTCGAAAGAACTAGTGACACGATAAGAACAAGAAGAAGAATTTTATATTTTATGCAATATCTACGAGAGGATGGATTGGAAATTGCATATTTTGCTTCCCTGTGACTTTTCAGTGGTGTTTACGGTCACTAAAACAGTCCAATTGAGTCGGTTGTCTATGTTTTTGTAAAACCTTGATTATATAAAATTAAATAAATTTTATTCCAACACCTAAAAAACTTATAATTGTAACCCTTCACGCAAAAAAACCCCAGGTGATCTATCGTGGGACAAAAGGACCCCTAACCTTGAAATTAAAGCCGTTTAGCAAACATTAGGGTTCCGTACTGCAACATGAGAATCCAAAACGTATTCATTACCAATTTTTTATTATAATAATAAAAAGGTGTGAAACTTGATGAGACCTTGAATTTATAAAAAGGAGAATTTATTATCCTATTATAATTCGCTATTATAATAAGAATGCAGTTTATCATTCGGTAATACGATTAAAGTATTTTGAAAGGAACTATGATCAATATATTTTGACTTAATAACTGACTGACTGACAGACACCGTGCAAGTTAAACGAGTAAACGTAGAGACTTGAAATTTTGAGGATGTGTTTGTCATGAAGTGTTGAAGTACGTACTAAGATAGAGTTCTATCAATCTTCTTATCGTGTCACTGAGTTCTTTCAAACCAGTCTGATGAAAATATTTCAAGTGCGGTTCCTTTCGTGGACTTGACAAATGTTTTCGACCTTTCTAGGTTCTACGACATGCCGGTTTCCTCACGATGCTTTCCTTCACCGATTAACACGTGTTTTAATGCACACATAGATTTATTGAACAGAAAAATTCCTTGGTGTATTTTTTATATATTTAAAAAAATAGGTATAGATCGGAATAAGAGATGCAATTCAAAATAGACCTACGGGCAGTACTACTCGGGCGAATAAACATGACACCTGGCTCGAATCACGTTTGTACAAAGTACAGCGTGGAATTGGATAATCTTGATAGAGAAGAGGTCCTGTAATACTTGGTAATGATAAGTAATGATAAGGCTTCGCAATTAGAGGAAGAAGAAACACGGAGGGCGACGCGCGGGGTAGCGGGGGACGCGCTCAAGTTCCGAGTTCCGTAGTACGTTTGCCTAGATTTGGTTAAAAAGTTTTTCTAGGTTAGTAATGTTACAAACTATCGATATTCTTATCGATATCGATATTTGATACCGTTATCTTTCTGCTATCTGTGACTTGTTTATCTTTAACGAAGTACCTGATTTCTAACAAGGATAATATTTCGATTTTTTCACGGTTCCAAATTAATATACATAAAAGGCTTAGACCTAACTGACAGACAATGTACAGGCCAAGCCGCTGAACGTAGAGACTTGAAACTTTGAGGGTGTGGTCTTCAAGAAAGGCGTCTCAAAGAAAAGGATTTTATAGCTAGTAGATAAATAACATACAACAAAAATCTTATATTAACAGTAAGTCTTATCTATATTTTTTTGTTAAGCGTTTTTTTCATTAGATAGTTTGGAATTTTCTGCGTAAATAGTGCCTCAAATAGTTACCTATATTTAGTAGTGATGTGCGATTTTCAGCACGCATCGAATTTATCGATATCGTATCGATAAAAACACCGTTTACATAACATTAAGTAATAAGTGATGCAGACGGCGTAGAATAAAAATTGCGTTATGTAACTATTGCCAAGGTCAAAGATAATTATTGTAAACAAGTTTTACAATGACTGGATTTGCAGTTATGCATAATATTTGCATAGATAGCGCGAAAATAGTCATAACCGTAGATTAAAATAATAGTTGGTAGAGAAACGATTCGTTACAAGCAGTATTTATTTGTTTGGATGAATGATATCTACTATTATTGTTACAATTTCGATGATACCAGTTAATTCATATCTAGTTATCGCATCGCATGCAGAGATACAAAAAAAACTGACTCAAGATGAATGAGTTTGGTGGTCGGATAATAAAACTTTTTGTCGAACACAAAAAAATGGCAACTGCAAAAAGTAGATACCAACATCTACAAAAATTGCCGTACCGTATAACTGATTGTGCTACATTTATTGTACCATTTTTAACCATTTAATTTATTGGTATCTTGATCATCAAAGTTACGAAATAGATTTTTCCTTTTAATTTCTAAATCGTTCCTTTTAATGATAAATAATACCTACCGATCCCCTAGTAGTCTTCTTATGTAATTTTTTTTATAAATCTATGGATAATGCAGTGGGCGCTGTAGTATTGTTAATCTTAAATAAATAAATTAATAAAAATGTATATTACATTTGTTTATTGTCCTTAACAAATAAAATTATTTTATTTTATTTATTGAAAAGACCAACAGCTACAAATTTAGGTTATGGGTATCTTAACTAAGTTTTGTATAATAACAGCCAATAACATGTCTCTCTTAATAGGTAAGTAAATAGTCCCTACACAATAAAAAATATCTAAGTTCTAATAAAAAAATAATCATAACAGTTTTTGACTTGCTAAATATTTTAGAATAAGTATGTACATAGCCGTTCTTAACACTTTCATTTTTATATTAATTATTTTATGATAAAAAATACGATTTTTCATTTTTCTTTAACTTTAAAATTAATTTTACGCAAGTGGTAAGTCAAACTCTACCAATATTTTTCGCTTATATTATCCCTAAAATTAGTTGCGTTTCTCAAATTTCCATTGTTATATGTGTGAAAAGTACCTACAAGAGTTTCGAACAACATGTTGTACCTACAAGATGGCGATTGTTGTAAGTAGGTCGTCGTCTGAGACTCGTATTAGATGGGTCAACGACATTACGTTTTAACTGTACTTTTCACTCGTGCAGTTAATTTTTTTTACCACGTTTTAATTAAGTCACTTTTTTGTTTATCTGTCTTTGTGTCTGTCGTTTCGGGTGGAATCTTGCAACTCAAATTTCGAGTACTTCCCGATTAGCTATCCGTCTGTAACTTTCAGGGTAGCTCACAACTCGATGACAATGAATTCTAAATCCATAAAAAATAAAGATATTCACAATAAATAACCGAAAAAAACATAAAAATCGCTATAACTTGTAAAGGAAGCGAGATAAGGCAAAAGTTTTTAATGTACATTTTTTGATTGTATCAACTTGCCTTTTGTGATCCTCTACCGTTAGTATTTTTTAAACATCGTAAACGTAGTCAACGTAAACGTAGTAATATAGGCAATATAGGCAATATCTATGACCTATCTATCACTTGTAGAAAACATGGCAGATAAGTGACAGATTACAAATTGATCTTGAAAATCATTATCATGTAGATACGCATAGCACACTGTAGGTGTTAATGGGTACTAATTTCTTGCATATTTACCTACATCTAAAGTAGAAGAATAAAGTATTTACTTCTAGTATAAAATTAGTTAATTTTAATTTTCCTAGCATGGCAACACGAAAAAGCTACGTAACCTCATAACTGGACGAATTTAATCGCAACACAAATTCAGATTCTGAATTCTCGAGGTATGATTGGGACCCGCATTACATATTTTAGTAAAAGATCAATATATTTGAATTAACTTGCGTAGATTAAATTCAAGTAGTTAAACAGAAGTAGGTATTGTTGATGCCGCGAAAGTTTTAGAGTTTCTTTCAACCTGAAAAGAGAGTCTTTAGAAAGCATTAGATATGGCTCTGGCAGCTTATTAATGAATTGTTTAGCCTTACATAAACTACGAATAAATTGTAACTTGAACTCGTAATTTCTTCCCACAAAACCTTTTTATCAAAGAAAATCAGGACAATGACCGCCTCAATCACGATTTTGACGCCCACGATCGGTTTGTTCTAAGAATAGTTCAAGAGTTCTAGGATTCCAAATGAACTACAAAACAACCTTAAACAAAAAATAAAAAAAATAAGCAGAAAGGTAGTTTTGTTCTTCCTTTTCTGTGTAAAAATGTAGCGCTTAGGTAGCTTTAATTTTAATTAAGGATGTTAAATCAACGAACAAAAATTTAAAAATTACCTTATTGGGCTTTTTGTATTTCTTTTTGGTGCTATAGATATACTAAAACATTGTCTATCATTTAATTAAATTATAGGTAAAAAGAAAGATTTATCGAACTAAAAATTAAATGTCAGCTTAGGTTTTCAAAATTGTATGTTTGGAACTCTATAGGCTATGAATCAGCTTGTTGATGCTTGATTACTGTGATAAAAAAACGCCGCGAGTTTTCTTTTTAATTTTGCTGTGTGGCAAAGTCTGTATTTGCAAACGATCCAGTTATTTTTCAGTCAAATAAAACAAAATCAACATCGCAGAAGCTAGACCGAAATAACCCTCTGCGCTATATCAGAATAAATTTAACTGAGACACAAAACAACATATAAAATTAAATCAACAGAGCCTATTTTCTTACGATAAAGCCAATTCACACAGTGAAAACCACAACACTTGTCACTAAAATTATCACGGAAAAACACTTTCATTCACAAAAACGTAGAAAGGAACGCATTCTAGTTTCTTTTTAAATTAAGGCTCGGACGCACGTACCGGGTCGACACGTTTCAACTGCCGCGCTTCGAAGTAGAGACTGGCTTTCCGAACTTTTCTTTCCGAACGCTTCGGTCTCGAACACAACTGCAATCTGTTGTTACAGCGTTGCGTTTATAGGCAGTGCGTGGTAGTGTGTGTGTGTCGCATAGTGTTGGAAAATATCGATAAGTCTTATCGATAAAATTTAACAAGAAGTTTTTCGTGGACTTAGCGATTATCATCTATACTCGTAGTTACTAGATACGAAATATTTAATTTAAATAACATTGAAATGGAACTCTAAGCGATACGCTTACATTCCTTTTATCGATTTTATTATTGAGAGAATAGATAACGTAAGGAAATACTTGGACAAAATTAGTACCATCAAAGTGACATATTTATATCACGTTGATGGTACTAATTGATGACAATATGTTTTTATTTAATACGCATTTAATGTCATACCATTTTATAATTGATGGACTCAAAGTTGACTGACATTTTATTTTAATTTATGTTTTTCAACAATTTCTGTGAACAATAGCTTAATTTTATTTTGACTCATAGATGAAGAAAAACTCAATTCATTGGGGTCTATAACTGGTTAATAAAAAAACATGATAAAAGATCTTTGAAACACATGTCGCTTCTAAATCAAATTCATCATTCACAAACAATCATTCATAATAATTCAGTTCTTGACAACTCATTTTCTAAGGACTCTTTTTTGAGTAACTGCAATATATCCCATAAATAAATATACAGCCTTTTTATAATATAGCTTAACAAGTACATTTATAATAAAAACTATTTATTTTGTTCCGAATCATCGAACCTATTAATAATTATTTTCATCGACAATACCCCAGCGCTATTCGAAGCTCTACACTGCACTATCACACTATAACTTTTACGCACACACGCACTAAGCTTAAAGCTTCAAGCGCCATCACGTTTGAAAATAAATCTTAATGATTTGTAATAGAAATGATTTTTACTTAATTTTATTAAGATTTAGAAAGAGAATTGCATTCCGCGTTTTGATAAGTTGCATTTTATTTTAGTGGCTATAAAATAAATCGAATAGGTAAGGTAGAAATAAAGGTATTATGAGAATAAATATAGGGTTTGCCAGGTTTCCAGTTATAAAAAACGATATGATTTTTCTTCGTGGCAATTTGGCAATATTTTGGTATAAGACTTAATCCTATTTTTTTTTATTTAAATACTTATTTAGAGAAAAACATTGTAAGTTGGATTAGACGTTCGTAACTTGAACGAATGTATTGATGAATGAATAAATGATTTTTTTGTCTCGAGTATCTCACTTAGTATAAGTAATCAATACAAACCAGTAACGATATTAAAAAAAAGTATAAGAACCTAATTAAGTTTATTTTAATACCTACTTCTATTTTAAGACTAGCTATTGTAAGTTCTGAGTATAAATTCACGAAATAAATTATAAGTATTATAATATTATCATGTGGAGACTGCGGTGTCCCACTGCTGGGCAAAAGCCTACCCCAATTTCTTCCATTCTTCCCTATAAAGAAATAAAAAAAAATACAAATATAAAAATTGAAGAAACGATGTAGGTTCTTAATCATAAAGGAATCGCGCGTTCCCATGAACATAACACAGGACTTTGAATTAACAAGGCCGAAAGCAACACTTCTAATTAGCGCTCGTCCACTTTGAGACACTTCGATTATTATCCGTCTCAAAAGCCCAGTAATTATACAAGCTACAGTGCCTCGAACCGGAACACCTTATGCTTACACAGTGCTTTGCGGCAGAATATCTGGCAACCATAGAAGTATTAAAGTAGAGAATCACACTTTAGTAGGTATATTGAAAATGCGACCAAGAAAAGGGAGCCACATTGGCTAGCTTCTAGTACATTTTGGTCCGAAGCTAATTTTCGAAAAAGAGAAGTAACATATACATTATTACGACTGGTTCTGCGTTTCCCACGAGGTTTATTCGTACGAATGAGGGAATCACTGAATTTAAAAATAAATATTATTTCCTTTCAGTGATTCCCACGAACCGAGTTACTAAGGCTGTCTTGCTTTTAATTTATGTTTTTGTACAGTCAGAGCCAAAAAAGGTCCTCTTGATGCTGGATAAACATTATAAATAAAATACTACTGAACTCAAAATCATTTATTAAAAGTCATAATTAGGTATGTACTTATTATTATATAAATAAATTATTACAACGAAAAATCAACAAAATATAAATAACTGAGATTTAAATTTAAATCTAGTTTTATATAGGTGTACCTATGTATAACTATGGTATGACAGTTTAATTATTTTAAATAAGGGTACATAATATAGGAGAATATCAACAATTAGAATCAGTCTTAGATTTAAACTTAAATCTAGGTTTTTTGTAACAATTTCAACAATTAAAATCAGTCTTATAATATTGATCACATCATTAATTTCTAGTCTTTAATCAGTTTTTAAGTCTTACTACATACAACCTACTTAAAATACTAATAACTCAATGCAAAGTGCAATCGATATTTCGCCGTTTAGAAAGTCTACTACTGCGTTTTGGATGTAATCATCTATTTCGATTGTTGCTTTTAGTTTTGTGAAGATATTATCACCTTTTTTTATCATTACTTCGTAATAGTCGGCTTCTCTTTTTAATAAAGTTAAAAAAGATGCCATGCTCTGAACTTTGCAATATTTTTTTTTATTAATGGTGGAATGCCAGTTTTCCACCATGTTCGTTGTACGATGCTGGCGGTCATAGCAACACCATTTATCATTGAAAAATGATGTTTCATTTAGCCATTGGTCCACAAAATAATCATTAAACTTTGTGATTTGAGCATCATTTTAACTTTTTGACATAATATAGAGCCAGCCATCGTTAATTGCGTATTGCGGCAAATGCGCCAATGCCACACATCTTCTAATGTGTTTTTTCGATATTTTTGACTTTATGATTCCTAATTCCTTGGCTTTTCTCCACAAACAGCGTGAAAAATGAAAATAACATCCTGAAATAGGAATTTCGCTTCGCATCGTAAAAAGTAACAAACATTATTTGAAAATGGAGTCATTTCATATTTATTGACAAGATGTCTGAAATTGTTTGGTCCTGTCTTACGACTCCATTATGGTTTGATACTCCATCTATCTTCCAACGGTAAAATATAAATATTTTGCAAATTGCAAACCTACTGTATGAACCTATTCAATTAATTTCCTTTTTTAATTTAATTAATGCAATTGATAACTCAATTCTAAAAATAACTACTTATGTATTTCTTAATTATATGCACTGTGTCATCATACAGGTACCTACCTACCTACTTAAACACTTATATCGCATCACATTTCATACGATTTTCAACCGACTTCAAAAAAGGATAAGGTTGACGTGACTACGTCTTATAAATCGATGAACGCCGGCTGCATGCACGAAAACGTTGACGTCATTGGTAACGCAGTCATTGTCCAGTAACGCTCATTGTCCGGTAACGCTTATTGTCAGGTAACGCTGTCATTGTCTCGTAACGCTCATTATCCGGTTTCGCTGGTAGTCACGTTAAACTATCGTCCGTAAACCAACTTTACAGACAACCAATTTTTTTATGTATTGATAATAATATTTTATTTCAAATCAAAAATAGAAGCACAATTTGTACATATGAGTACATAAACTTCTTGAACAGTCAATGATTTAATTTATATAATATATATTTATATGGCTTGAATGATCTAAACTAATCGTGCACAGTAGGTAGCTAGTAGGTACCTATATTAAGTTAAAAACTACAATTATAATAAAGAAAAATAGGTTGGTTGTCTGTAAAGTTGCTTTACGGACGATAGTTTAACGCGACTACCAGCGTAACGGGACAATGTACGTTACCGGACATCGCACGTTAGCGGACAATGACGTCAACGTTTTCGTGCATGCAGCCGGCGCGGCGGCGTTCATCGATTTATTAGACGTAGGTACGTAGTCACGTCAAAAATAGTCTGAGAAGTGTATAATCTAAAACTACGTCCAGTTTCTTAAAACGCCTTACCGTTTCCTAGTAGCAACTTCTTGCGCAACACCAAATTAAGAGGCAGTAATCTTTAATTCGAAAAATCTATAAAAAACTTTTGCCTTAACTTATTATCATCATCAGCTAGATATACACCATATTTTTTTAATTACTAGAAAAAAAACGCATTTATAAGCAGTTACTGAACACAGATAAGGCAAAAAACCTTTAAGATATTAGGTCTATTTTTTTAATTATTGGAAAACTGCTACCGTTAGTCGTTTTTTTATAGCCTTACGTCAATCGTTACGCATCATAGATAATTTGAGTTTAATTCATCGTTTGGCAAACCCGGGTACTTAGCTCGAGCCAGCTCGCCGCAGCTCGGCTCGGGCGCCGCACTCGCGCCGCTGTCACTCGCACATTTTGTAGTAATCAAAAATTCTGACTGCACAGATAGGTACAACGTACATAGGGTTAAAGTAAGTTTTTAAGTATTAAGTTTTAATTTGACTTAACTAGCTTTGACCTACACACACTCTTTGTGTGTAGGTCAAAGCAATTTTGCTGCATCATTGGCTGAGCAATGCAATCTGTGTTTCTGTGGTTAGATTAATAATATAAGCTAAGAATTGGATATTCATTTTGTAATTAATGAACTCATATAATAAAAATATACTGTAGGTAGGTAGGTACTATACAATGCACTTCTGTTAATATGTATTAATGACATCATCATACTTACAAACAAAGCAGAATGAGGAAGGACAAAATCGAAATCCTGTTATTGTAGCAATAGCAATCAGATTAAGATTAGCTGCACCAATATCAACCTTAAAAATAGTACATTCCGGGCTATGTGTGTAATATATCACCCCATTCCTCAAAAAATAAAAAAGGAAAACAATATAAAAAAAAAAAAACTATTAAAATGTTACTTAAGGCTAATCCTCAAATCTAATTCCATACAAAATGTTTCGGACAAATACTCAAATAGTACGCCGTATTATAGTAATTTCTTCACACTATTCGTTTCGTCCATGTTTTTTGATTTCGTCAACAAACAAAGTGAAAGGTTTCATACTTTAATTTAGATTTTATACCTACGTGTTTTTAAGTTAGTAGGGTTAATTTTAAAACACGTATTTATACCTGAAAAGTAATCTCATGTAGGTACGTTAAAATGTGTGCAATTTAAGAAATTAATTTAGGTACCTATAAACAGAAAATATTAATATAGGTACATATATTAATATAGGTAGGTAGATATAAGTTTAGCAATACTTTTATTACCATAGTTTTTCGTAGACTTTCGCGATTATTACACATAGTTATTTGATTGTAACGGGTATTTATCGCGCTCACCTCGTTTTTGTGTCCCGACGTTTCGACTGTATTGCAACAGCCGTGGTTACAATCAAATAACTTTCAATACTACTCTTTCACTTTATTGTGCCATCACAAATGTAGGTATATTGGGTACTCATTTATGTACTCCAGTGTGCGCGAGCCAGCAGCAACAGTATCCTACAGATGATTGTCTCAAGACTGGACCAAAGAATAATAGTAGATTATGCACTAAGGGGATAAAGCAGTGTCTTATGTCGCGGGTGCATATTGAACCCTGAGCTAACGAGGGAGTTATGTAGAGTCCTGAGTGACGCGAGGGGTTCAAGCTGCCCAAGACGAAGACAGGCTTTATCCCAGAGGAGCATACTCTTCTTTTCACACCTTCTGCGAGGCAATAAAAAGCAAGGGCTCCGAACTCAGCAGCCAACACCGTCTTTTGTTTCACAATGTTTGAAGTCGCGCCTTTTTTCTTTTTTTTTATGAGTGGCCAGTTCGATTTTAGAACAAACCTTTTTCAATGCCATTATGGGCGTTCTTTTACTTAGAGTTTGCCACAAGTTTCCACACGAATTTGACGTTCCAAATTCAAATTACATTACTACCCTAGGGAGTTTCATACAACATTACATCCCTAGGTAGGTAATGCTTTGCTTTACCTTGATGATAGCATGATATGTAATGTGATATTGTCGAGCAGGTGGTGTGAATAGTAGATTATGCACTAAGGGGATAAAGCAGTGTCTTATGTCGCGGGTGGCATATTGAACCCTGAGCTAACGAGGGACTCAGTTAACTCCTGAGCGAAGCGAGGGAGTTATGTAGAGTCCTGAGTGACGCGAGGGGTTCAAGCTACCCAAGACGAAGACAGGCTTTATCCCAGAGGAGCATACTCTACTTTTCACACCTTCTGCGAGGCAATAAAAAGCCAGGGCTCCGAACTCAGCAGCTAACACCGTCTTTTGTTTCACAATCTTTGAAGTCGCTCCTTTTTTCTTTTTTATGAGTGGCCAGTTCGATTTTCGAACAAACCTTTTTACAATGTCATATGGACGTTCTTTTACTTAGAGTTTTCCACGAGTTTCCACACGAATTTGACTTTCCAAATTCAAATCACATTACAACCCTAGGGAGTTTCATACAACATATTCCCTAGGTAGGTAATGCTTTGCTTTACCTTGATGATAGCATGATATGTAATGTGATATTGTCGAGCAGGTGGTGTGAAAATAATATTATTACATAACTGGACTGCCCCATCCAAAGTAAATGGATGAAACTGTTACTGGGTACAGTGCAGTTTTGAAATTATTTTATTCAGTTGTAGGTTTATTTTTATTTTATTTTTCTATTGTCTCTTTATTTTCCTATTGTATTTTTAAATTAATGTGAATTTGAATTGTAAATGTTTTTAATTATGTGAATAACTTATGGATTTTTATCTGAAATAAATGATTTAATAATTTATGTATAATTTAAGATCTGATGTACAACTTCATAGGTAAAATTCATAATAAACTATTGAACTACGTATTCTGGCTGTCGTGATTTTCTCCAGAAATTTTCTTCGTCTATCGTTACAGCTTGTTTAAAAAATCAAGGTTTTACAAAAACAGTTCTTATTAAAGCTGACTTCAATTGGACTGTTCTAGTGACCGAGGACGTGGTTGGATGAGGCCCTTATCTTGCGCTCTGATGGTCGCGGGTTCGAATCCCGGTGGCAGTCATGCGCACCTATATGGGTTTTTTCGGTCGAAAAAATCTATGTATACATCCCACGATCTCGCATCTCTTCGCAACGGTGAAGGAAAACATCGTGAGGAAACCCAAAACACATTACTAAATAATGCTACACCAAAAGAACCGAACCTGTGGTATGTAATAATATTATTTATTCTTTGCCTGTGGTACAAAAACAGCAAATACCATTTGATAGCACAGTTATCCAGGCAACAGACCGAACACAGATAATGGATGTTGTTTAAAGTTCTACGAGAAGCTTTATGCTTCCACCTCAGCAGAGCCAGACTCGTTAGTGGATGACGCTAGAGCTCCACCTATAGAATGTCACAATACGGATAATATACCACCTATAACAGCATGCGAAGTTACAAACGCACTGAACGCTATGAAATCCGAAAAATCACCTGGCGAAGAAGGGATCACATCGAACTGCTCCGCGCTTTCACGTCGAACGCATCGAACTTTTTAACAAGGTCTTGCTCCACGCTCGTACACCGGAACAGTGGAAAAACGCCATAGTTACCATCCTACATAAGAAAGGAGACATAGCTAAACTCAGTAATTACCGTCCGATTAGTTTATTGTCACATATATATAAACTCTTTGCCAAAATTATAACTAATCGCCTCACTCGTGAACAATAAAATATAAATAAGAAAATTCCTAGATTTGTAATCTTGGCAGCAAAAACAATGGAGAAATGTAAGAAAAAATGGAAATTTCGAAAACGTCCAGCAACTCGAAATCCGTGGGATTTTTATTAAGTATCCACTCTTTACGCCACACCCTGTATTATAAATAAACTAGCTGGTGCCTTTGACTTCGTCTGAACAGGTATCTTTATAAAGCCCATGTGTTATTCTGATGTATAAGCTATATTATTGTAGAGTTTCATTAAAATCCATTCAGTAGTTTTTACGTGAAAGAGTAACAAACATCCATCCATCCATACATACAAACTTTCGCGTTTATAATATTAGTAGGAAGGATAGGATAGGATAAATATTTTGGTCATTTCACACAACGCCATCTAGCCCCAAACTAAGCAGAGCTTGTACTATGGGAACCTGATAAATGATAGAATACTTAGATACTTTTTGTTGTAAATACATACCTCCATAGGATACATTAGGTACATAGAAAACACCCAGACTCAAGACAAACACCGATGTTCATCACACAAATATGTAGGTACCTACCTATGTCTTATCAATTAAAATATTTTATTTATACTGTACCTAGGTACTTATTTTCAGTGAAGTAGGTATATGCCTCTACTTTATACATTCATACCTACTCGTAAGACCTGTCTGTAGTAACTAAGGCTGAAAACCCCACTAGCCATCCCCCTAATAGGGATTCCTTAACCATACTTAAAACAAATACATAATTCATTCATTCTTTCATTCATTCATAAAGGCCGGTATAGAAGCGCATGAAATCGAAATAAGAAAAAGCAAGTCCTTTTAGTCCCGGTTTAGTAGTGTTTACATTATTGTGGAAAAAAACATCCATCTAACAATCCGGTAGATTACTACTACAAATTTTTGCATTTCTACTACTTATTGCATAAGTAGGTACCTACTCTATAGTAGGTAATATCTACCGGAAATGTAAATTATTCATTATCACTCTTTTCCATTGCCGGGAACTTTGAAATCTACACGTTACTTCCTATTTAGCGATGTGGTAACATTATCTCCTACGACCTTAGTATGTAGTTATAACTACTTATTTACCTACTTAACAAAAACAAATATATTTATTTTTATTTACACAACTAACTAATAACAGAGATTAATAATAAATAACTCAAAAAATAAAAGAAATAAAAAACTACACTATAAATAACCTAGTCGGTCGTTGTCACCACCAGACGGCAACGTGCCCAGAACGCTGGCGGCATTGCCACGTTGAATGGCAATGCTTATACGCTGTGCAAAGTAGAAGCCAGCATTCTGGTCACGTGTAGACTCTTTTAGCCTATCAGCCAGCCTACTTAACTAAATACCTAATATATGTCTTAGCTATAAGCTGTGCTATAAATAAGTAATATTTTTATTTCATGGTGCAAGGTGCAAAGCAGTCTAGGTTTTCATTTTGGGATTCTGCCATAATTTAACTTAAACAGCTAGTGATGTGCGTTCTAATAAGAATTATCGATTGAAATTATCAATCGAGAGAATCTATAGAAATATGATTATTTCAATCGATAATTCACATCGTTCGTGATTGATCTACAAACATTTTAATACCTAGTTTGTTAATAAAGTTTTGATATTGTTAACAAGAAATAAATAAAGAGAAATTCATTTATTGATTCCACAATAAACAGGAGGTTAAAAGAGCAAATATATGAGCAAGTAAATAATCAAAACTACACTGTTAATTATTAGACTGTAGCTTATCACAAGGGCAGTCCTGTTGCCTTGTCAAAGAGTTCCACTTTAGTGTTGAAATAGTAATCAATTTTGATGGTAAGATCTTGTTCCAATTCCGAAACAGGCGAAACACCAGCTTTCTGCAGAATATCTTCAATTTTAACGGCTTTATATGGGGTACCAGCGAACCTTACCAGCATGTTACCGCTGACAGATGTCTGTAGTTTTGCTTTCAGCTCCAAGTTACACACCGTTGTCGAAAACTTAGCTGTTATGGTCTGTCCTGGTTTTAATTCCACTTCATTGTTAGCACGGCCGATTTTGACTCTCTCATATACCTCACTATTTTGTGCCAAAGGACTACTATGAGTGATACTGGAAGTTCCAGAGTTTTCCGGGAATCTGACGTTGATGTCAAACACGCTGTCATACTCCAGTTCGATGTCATCGGTGAATTTCCAAACGGTTTTCAACGCGATGGCTGCTGGCATCTCAACAGCGGCATTCACTTTCTTAGGTTCATTCGTTGGGTTGCTAAATGTACGGGAAAATACAATAGTAGGCTGTGGAGGGGCAAATACACTTTTCTCGGATGCGGACGTCACAGATATGACTTGGATGACTGGTTCCCAATTGTTGCGTTTGTAAGCGTCGTCGCTTGAAGATGTTGGCCTGTAACGGATACTCTTAGGCTTAGTTCCATTGAAGTACTCACTGACGTAGTCCTTCATGTCCGACTTGTCAAAGCCGAAGAGGTTCTTTATATCGCTATGGTATGTAGCATTTTGAATATTAGTACCGGAAAAAGTTATGGTTGGTCCTTTATAATCTGCGTAAATGTCGAACACAATTTTAGATTCAGTGATTTTAACCGTGAGGTAAATAAAAAATAATAGTAACTTCATTTTGTTGAAACACGATTACACTCTGCCAAATTATATTTTAGATTGAGGTTTCTAACTTGATATAAATAAGCTTGTATAACCTCTGACCAGGCTATCGAGAAGTTATTAAATCGTCGCTCATATCGTCTTCTTTGAAATTAGACCTTATATACATTACAAAAAGTTTAGTATATCTTGCACAAATATTTTTTTACATCAGAATTATTATTATATTTCGAACCCAACAAAAAATTAGGCACTTAAGCAAATCAAGGTAAAGTTTTATGCGTATGTATTCAAATAGGAGATTCGTTTTGAATTTCCTATTAGCTACATGATTCTAAACACATAGAATAATTATGATTAAATTATTCATGGCGTTACCATCCTGTTTTGCGTAAGTACCATTGATGACTAAGGTAAGTACCGACTTAGACAAAAAGAAAACGATTAAACTTTCTAGGAATATTTTGGCACCGCAGTACCCACCAGTGAATATTAAAAAGGTACCTATCGGTTTTCCTAAGCAATAAATCATTTACAATGTCACTGTGTTCCTATTTGCTTAACGAAATAGTTTTTAAATGAGTCATTAAAACTAAACATTCAAGTGTCTTCTAGTCTTGACACATTAACATAATCAAATCAAATCAAAATATTTATTTCGGACAACTTTAAATGTAGATCCATATAAAAACATTAATTAAAATCATTAACAAAATATTGCAAAAAAATAAATTTAAACCTAACATCATGAGCACCTCCAATCGAGCTTCAGGTAATCCAATAGTGGAGCAGCCTATTGGATCAAAACTCGATTGAAAGTCTGCATGATGGGCGAGTCATATCTGCGCCCAATGACTTGTAGTTAGTGATAAGTTGTTGACTTGTATAATGCATCTGTAATAAAAGTAGAAACATAGAATTCAGAACATTTAGGTTATCATAACATCGACATTGATCTAAGTTCAAGTAAAGACAAAGAATATAGATATTAAAAATAACTTTTTGGTCAGCTGCGGACAAAAGCTTAGACATTGGTCATGATTTTATCAAATATAACATAAAATAATGAATATAAACTTAAGCAAGCCTTAATTAAAACACATTCTATAGTTACAATAGTATTCTATTAAATTACAATTCGAATTTTGCCATAATGTTTGCAATGTGACTGGGTCAGGTACCAACACCATGCCGCTAGCTACTATAATTATTAGAACTAATTTTACTACATATAACTTATTTAAACACGCCACCGTCATTATCTATTCCCATCATTTCCAGATCCATCCAAAGGTTGTCTGGAAGAGATTCTGCCATAATTTAACTCAAACAGCTAGTGATGTGCGTTCTTATAAGAATTATCGATTAAAATTATCAATCGAGAGAATCTATAGTAAGATGATATTTCCATCGATAATTCAAATCGTTCGTGATTGATCTACAGACATTTTAATACCTAGTTTGTTAATAAAGTTTTGGTATTGTTAACAAGAAATAAATATAAGGGAAATTCATTTATTGATTTCACAATAAAACAAGGAGGTATAAAAAGCAAAAATATGAGCAAGTAAATAATCAAAACTACACTGTTAATTATTAGACTGTAGCTTATCACAAGGGCAGTCCAGTTGCCTTGTCAAAGAGTTCCACTTTAGTGTTGAAATAGTAATCAATTTTGATGGTAAGATCTTGTTCCAATTCCGAAACAGGCGAAACACCAGCTTTCTGCAGAATATCTTCGATTTTAACGGCTTTATAAGGGCTACCAGCGAACCTTACCAGCATGTTACCGCTGACAGATGTCTGTAGTTTTGCTTTCAGCTCCAAGTTACACACCGTTGTCGAAAACTTAGCAGTTATGGTCTGTCCTGGTTTTAATTCCACTTCATTGTTAGCACGGCCGATTTTGACTCTCTCATATACCTCACTATTTTGTGCCAAAGTACTAGTATGAGTGATACTGGAAGTTCCGGAGTTTTCCGGGAATCTGATGTTGATGTCAAACACGCTGTCATACTCCACTTCGATGTCATCGGTGAATTTCCAAACGGTTTTCAACGCGATGGCTGCTGGCATCTCAACAGCGGCATTCACTTTCTTAGGTTCATTCGTTGGGTTGCTAAACGTACGGGAGAATACAATAGTAGGCTGTGGAGGGGCAAATACACTTTTCTCGGATGCGGACGTCACAGATATGACTTGGATGACTGGTTCCCAATTGTTGCGTTTGTAAGCGTCGTCGCTTGAAGATGTTGGCCTGTAACGGATACTCTTAGGCTTAGTTCCATTGAAGTACTCACTGACGTAGTCCTTCATGTCCGACTTGTCAAAGCCGAAGAGGTTCTTTATATCGCTATGGTATGTAGCATTTTGAAAATTAATACCGGAATAAGTTATGATTGGTCCTTTATAATCTGCAAAAATGTCGAACACAATTTTAGATTCGGAGGTTTTAACTGTGAGGTAAATAAAAAATAATAGTAGAAACTTCATTTTGTTGAAACACGATTACACTCTGCCAAATTATATTTTACATTGAGGTTTCTTACTTGATATAAATAAGCTTGTATAACCTCTGACCAGGCTATCGAGAAGTTATTAAAATCGTCGCTCTTATAGTCTTCTTTGAAATTAGTATTATTACCTTATAGGTATATGTCGCAGGCATTTTGTATAACTCGGCATTTAACAAACGGCGTCGTCTGTTTACAAACGCTCGCTGTTTTGCAATATGCCGAAGGCAAATTGACAACTCGTTCAATTCAACATTGTTGAAATTTTAGGGTGACCATCATACAAAAAGAAGGAACTACTTTGATAGCCTTTGATGATTTTCTGTTATTTTTCTGTGCACGCTCGCTTCACTCGCGTGTAGGCGCAAAAAAAGCTTACATTTTTGAAACTAAAGCTATTTTGTGTACTTATTAACATGAGGTTAAACATAGTTTTATATTGCATGATAAAATAACCAATGTTATCTTACTTGACTTGACCTAATAATCTTATAAGACCATGGCCTCATCATCTCTTCGCTGTATGATTACATATACGAGTAAATTTATAAAATAAAATACTGGTTCCTAGGATTAGACATTTTTAATTGCAGGCATAATTAGTACTTACATCTTTTTTATTTAACTTTCTGCGTCCCATTGTTGGGCAAACGTCTCCTTCAAGCAGCCTCCCACCATTCCCTCTCAAATCCACCTAAATTGCACCTCCAAAGCTTTCTCGACCGACTCCTACGACACCGTCTCCATCTTCAGGTATCCAGAGAGTGGCTAGGCTTGCCCACTTCTCCGGGTACATGTGGCTAACATGTTCCACCCAATCCCATTTAAGCTGAGCTGTTCCTACTTACTTCAACAAATATAATAACTAATTACTATAACAAATCTGCTAGTATTAACTATTTTATTTAACGCTTTAACACGTACATATGGTGAGGGAGGATTGAATGATATACTAGCATTTTCTACAAATAAACTCAGGCGTGCAAAAAAATATGTAATTGTTCTATCAAAGTTTCTTTAAATACTTGACTTTGAATTTTAGTAGGTTATTAGTAATTACTTCTTATCAATTTTATAGACTGTTTTTTAAACTGATAAAGAGGTCAAGATAAAACAAACTCTTGTTATTTTGTTATTTTTTATCATTCAATAATAAATAACAATCGACATAGTGTGTAGGTTCCTGTATAATTTCTTAATATGAAATTGTCATTTTTAATTCTGTTCGCATCCTTATCACTCATTGAATCAAAAATAAGGATTGATTTAGTGGAAAACCAGAACGAAACGTTGATAACAAGTTCAGGATTCGACACCAAAGTTGCTTCACAAAGTGATATTAACCTATTCTTCGTAGACAGTGATAATCTCAAACAGGCCGTAACAACTCACTATGGAAAAAAGCCTAAACGTGTCTACTTCAAAAGCCCTACTCCGTGGGGTGACCTCTACAAGACTCAGAAATGGGAGGAAGTGATAAGAATCACCTCATTTGACCACTACAGCATAAAAGGCATCAGCAAAAAACCCATTGTAGTTCTAAGACAAGAATTTGAAAACAATACCAATAATACCGTAAAAGTAAATACCGGAATTAGCCATACCGTTGAAAACACACTAACAACATCCTGGACGAAGAGTAAGGAATTAGAAATATCACAAGAAGTAGAATACAGCATCAATGTGTACATCACTAAAATGTCCGGTACTACCGGAATATCGTACACCTCTGTCTGGGGGCAGAGCGAAGAGAAATCGGAGACAGTCACGATTGGCAGCACTAGTACCGTTGAAACGGAACTACAGCCAGGACAAGCGGTGACAGCAGTATTATCCGTTAATACCGGGATTTTGGAAATCGAAGTGGCATATAAAACATCACTACGCGGAAATTTAGCTGTCAATTTCAAAAAATCCCATGAAGGACACTATTTTTGGGGGCCACTTATAAGAGATGTAATGAAAAGTTCATCGATTGAAAACGAGAAGATTACCACAGAAACTATTAAAATTGGGTATAATGTTGATGCTAAGCTAGAAGTGTTTGATAAAAAAACCGGAAGGCCGTTGTAATTTCCTTTTTTTAATAATAAAAAATCTGTCTCTGCTAATTGTGTTTTTCTACTGTAGCTATTTAGTTGACTTCCTTCTACTGTAGTTTAATTAAATGCGTATGTACGGTCGTACGTTACTGCAATTGGCATAGAAATATTTTATCATTTTAACATCACGTGCCATGACATCATGGTGTTGAAATTCTAGCAGAGCTTTTTTATGTACAGTTACGTAATCGCAAAAGTAAAAAGGCGTGATTTTTCAACTACATAATTATTTAACATGGTGTAGGTAGTGTATAGGCTATTTCTATTCCGATTTGTCAGAAACCATGAATATTTTTTTCAAAGATGACTGGCATATCGCTACTATAACACTTCACACTACCATTTTAATACTTACCTACTTATAATATCATGAAATATAATATCGTGTGCCTACTTAGTATCATTATTATACCTGAAACTTCTAGTAACGTTCAACAATAATAAAACGCAATACCCAATGCTTTGTCTCTGTAATTACTTAATTATACTAACATAATATTTTTTATATGATTGCTCCTATTCCGTTAGTCACGTTGATATCTGAATAATCATCTACACGATTCAAAGATCCGCAATCGAAAATATCGATACATAAATTCTTTTAGCCATCCCTAAACCTTAGGGAGTAAGTGACATTGACATTTTTGACATAAGCAAGCAGCTGTTTTTGACACAACAAGCGTAAACAAAACAAAACTCCTTTTTTTCAGTCTTTCTTTTGGTTTTGGTTGGACTTTGATCACAATATTTATTACGATTGTGTTTTGTTAATCTTCGAATTAATAGTAAAATGGCTTCGTTAATAAAAACAATTGCCAATATACAGCCAAAGCGAGCTGTGATCAGTAAGTACCATAACCATTTCAAGTTTTACCGAAATATATAATTCTTCATTCATAACTTTACGATTAAAGGAATAGTTTACTTCATTCATTCTTCGTGGCAATGGCTCGGTTTTCGACCACTCTCGACCAATAAGTGGGCACCTTCACCGCCTCATATGAGGCTTCGTTAAGGTCCTCTCGAGTGCAGCTTGTCGGGCAGGAGAGCAGATCCGACATGTCTTGTGTGAGAGCTCCGCAATCGCATTCGACGTGTGTTGGGTCAATTCAATTATACCCCATTTGGCAAGGTTGCTTCTACAGCGACCAACCTAATTCTAATTCTAATTTGGGTAAGGGGTTGCAAGTGGTCTGCACTGACGTCCCGCTATGGGGTGTATTGTGCATTGACCCCTTTTTTGTACTAACTTTACCCCAGCCAGCCCAGCTCCCCAAAATAGCGGAGCAGGACCCTGGGTTGATGGATGGTGTGTTCCAGTTTCCCGGTAGGGTCATCCGGACCCGTATCCAGGATTTTCCTCAGCCCAGTCTTCTTTCTGGCCTCTTCTGTAGCTGTGCAGTGCACAACCACGTGTTCTACGGTTTCCTCCTCTGCGAAGCAACCGCGGCAGATCACGATGTCCGTCGCACCCATCTTGAACAGCGACCAACCTGTGAGCGAAGTCTATTAAGCGATTTCCAGATCGGCCACTGGAGCGCGTGACCAGGGGGAAGGTGTTCGGCCAGGGTGACAAAGTTCGGTGGAGGGGGATGTTTGCTCTTCCACAGGTCACACCTTGCTTCTGAAGCATTTTTTTCTGCGGGGGCCGTGGATCTTAGGAAGCTTGGCTTTTAGTATAGTTTACTCATACGCCGAAGTTATTTGGCTATGACTTTACTACAGAAAAGTGCTGATTTAGTTCGGATAAATTGAGTCTTAGTACAAGTAGCGGCACGTAAGTCTAGGGCTGAATGATACGCATGGTTATTGTATGTGTAGTCCCCCTCAGGTACCGTACTTTTTACTTCTCCACAATAACGGTCAGCGCTAAAGTTACTTACTTACTTGTACTCTGATAAATCTGTGATTGAGTCTATGTGCTTCTACAGAATCTTAGATTCATGCCGAAAATAAAGGTAATAAATAAATAAATATTCTGAACATTGATCAGGAACCAGATAACTGATAATACCTATATTATAACTTTACTTACTTTTTTGTAAATACGAACAGAATATTTTGAGCACAACAATATATTTTTCACACCACCACCTATGTCTAATTACATTTCATTCAATCTCAAGATAAAGCAAAGCATTACCTCCCTAGGGAGGTAAAGTTGTATGAAACTCCCAAGGGAAATGTCAAATTCGTGTGGAAACTCTTGGAAAACTAAGTAAAAGAATGCCCATATGGCATTGTAAAGAGGTTTGTTCTAAAATTGAATTGGACACCATAATCAGACAGAACTGAAAGAAAAGTCCCTTCTTACGCTCAGGGTTCAATATGCCGCCCACAACATAAGACACTGCTTTAACCCCTTGGTGCATAATCTACTATTATTTTGTTTTAGGTCATTTTCTAAGGGCATACTCATCAAGTACGGATATTCCTCAGTTCGAGACATTGGCCATTTCGGTGCCGAAGAATAATGTGTTCCATGTTGAATTGAACCGGCCGAAGAAAGTCAACACTTTTAATGTTGCAATGTGGGCGTAAGTATGATGATGTTTTGGCTGTCTACAAAATCAGGAGACCGTGGAGCATGTAATCATCCACTGTCAAGCTACAGAGGAGAGTAGGGTTGGGACAGGCTTCTTATTCTGAGTAGGGGTACAGCGGTCCGCACTGGCGTCCCGTTGAAGGGTGCATTGTGCATTGCCCCTCGAAAAATGTATTAACCCTGTCCCAGCCATCCCAGCTCCTTGAAGTAACGGAGCAGGATGCTGGGTTGTTGACAGCACCGTTCCAGTAAAGTGCTGGCCGACACATTTGGTGGAGAGGAGTCTAGCAGTCTACGTAAGCCTGTCTTAACCCTACTCTCCTCTGTAGTCTGACAGTGGATGATCACATGCTCCACAGTCTCTTGATTTTGTAAGCAGCCTCTACAGGTGTCGATATCTGTAGCTCCTTTGGGACAGGCTTGCGTAGACTGCTAGACTCCTCTCCACCAAATGTGTCGGCGAGCACTTTACTGGAACGGTGCTATCAACAACCCAGTATCCTGCTCCGTTACTTCAAGGAGCTGGGATGGCTGGGACAGGGTTAATTGAAATTTTCGGGGGCAATGCACAATGCACCCTTCAACGGGACGCCAGTGCAGACCGCTGTACCCCTAAACAGAATAAGCATAACAATGTTTATGTACATCCATATGTATTCATAGGTATAGTATAATATATATTTGTAGGCATATATATTTTAGTTTCCTAATTTAATTTCTAAATATATTATCTTTATTAGCACGCTAACCATACTGTATCACCCTACAAGGGTTGGCTGGGAGAGAATGCCTTAGGCATTAAGCCCGCCCATTGTGCAATGTAATTTTTATTTTTGTGCATTATAGAATTTTAATAATAATAATGTTTTGGCTTCTGTGCCTGAAAGTCAACCGAACCCTATTACAAAGCATCCACTTCCTGTCTGTCAGACCTTTAAAGGTCTGTCTAAGGGCTAATCCTCAAATCCGAATTCACAAGGAAGAAAGAAATGTTTCATACTTTAATTTCGATTTTATACGTGTTTTTAAGTTAGTAGGGTTAATTTTAAAACACGTTTAAAATCTAAATTAAAGTGAAACCTTTCACTTTTTTTGTTGACAAAATCAAAAAACATGGACGAAACGAATAGTGTGAAGAAATTACTATAATACGGCGTACTTTTTGAGTTTTTGTCCGAAACACTTTGTATGTAAATTTGCCTTGAGGATTCCCCTAGCGTTGATGACACACAGCTTTTTTACAATCTGCTTGTTGGCGAGTTTAAAAGCTACTGTGTGAGCGACTTAGCTTTCGGGAAGGATTGTCAACAAGCAGATTGTAAAAAAGCAGATGACACTAGGCGAGTCTACAAGCTACAAGCAAACTCACTGGCTTGTAGCATGTAAAAAAACCGTGTGTCATCATCGCTTTAAAAACTGTGATGATCACAAAATCATAAACCAATATCTGTTATACAGGGTGAATTTTTCAACTGGGCTTAAATAGATAAATTTTAAAGTATAGTTCAAATACCGAAAAGCTCAGAGGTGCCGTCTTTTATAAATGAAAAAATACCCGACTCTATCCGAAGTAGTGTTACACCACGAGCGTTAATTGAGAGCCTTAGCCCAGTCTAATTCACTCCCCACGAAATATTTTGCTTAGTGCGCCTTAAAGCTTACACTTCAAAATACAATTCCGCTTGATTCAATTTAAGCAAGAATAGAAAAAAGAATATAATTATAATTATTTTGAAAATTTTTGCTTCAGATTTTTTTTTATTAATTGATAGTATTCTTCCAGAGAATTAAAAAAATGTTTCGAAGTGCTGAGTGAACACAAACAATGCAGAGTTATTGTGTTATCGGGACAAGGGAAGCATTTTACTGGAGGTAAGAATATTGCGGCCTGCGGCTTTGCTTGCATGGTATCTGGATAAAATGGTAACTTATGTCCCATTTTCTGACAAGAGTTAATTTAACTTAAGACCATATTCTTCTTCTTCTTATCGTGTCACTAGTTCTTTCGAACCAGTGTGGTGAAAGGATATCAAGTGCGCCTCGAATAGGCTCCTTTTGTGCACATGACACATGTATTTAAAACTTGTAGGTTCTATATCATGCCGGTTTCCTCACGATGTTTTCCTTCACCGTTAAGCACGTGTTTTAATGCACCAACTATGATGGTGTTCAAACCCACGACCTTCGGATCGAAAGTCGAGGCGCTCCCACTCGGCCAACAAAATTCACACTGTATACATAAAAAAGTTTTGTCTTGACTGATTGTTTGACAGACAAAACTAAATTACTGATCATAATATACTGGAAATAATAAAGAATAATGTTTGCACATTTCAAACAGCGCCATCTAGCCCTAAACTAAGCAGAGTTTGTACTATGGGAACCAGATAACTGATATGTAGTTCTCATTATATAAGCTAATCAAAAAAATTGTTGTTTGTAAAGTTGGTTACGAACGATATTGACTACCGGTGTAACGGGACAATCAGCGTTACCGGACAATGACGTCAACGTTTTCGTGCATGCAGCCAACGCGGTGACTTTCATCGATTTATTAGACGTAGTTACGTCAAAAAAAGTAGTTAAGTATTCTATCAGTTATGGAATACTTAAATACTTTTTTTTCGTAAATACATACATAGGATATATAGAAAACACTCAGTATTTATGTATTCTATCAGTTTTCTGGTTCCCATAGTACAAGCTCTGCTTAGTTTGGGGCTAGATGGCGCTCTGAAGTGTCCAAAATATTTTTTATACAAATATTTGGACATTAATAAATATTAATTTTTCCTCAGGTATATTATTTAATATATTTGATTTGTTTTTCCTCAGGTATTGAACTAACAAGCCTGGTGGAGTTAGCTCAAAACGCCGAAGAATTGGAAGACGTAGCTAGAAGGGCGCGATTCCATACAAAATTCATTAAATTTGCACAGGTATGTGTGTGAAAAGGTCAAACATATGTATTGTTATAATTGTTGTATGTAACATCTTTCAGAAAATTAAAATAAGTAGGTAAATAGAATCCTTCTAAATGCAAATGGGGTTGCAGATGTTACACATCATAATTTTCACTCCACCTGCTCGACAATATCCAATTACATATCATGCTATAATCAAGGTAAAGCAAAGCATTACTTACCAAGGGAGGTAATGTTGTATGAAACTCCCAAGGGTAATAATGTGATTTGAATTTGGAACGTCAAATTCGTGTGGAAACTCGTGGAAAACGCTGAGTAAAAGAACGCCCATATGGCATTGTAAAAAGGTTTGTTCTAAAATCGAACTGGCCACTCATAAAAAAAAGAAAAAAGGCGCGACTTCAACGATTATGAAACAAAAGACGGTGTTGGCTGCTGAGTTCGGAGCCTTAGATTTTTATTGCCTCGCAGAAGGTGTGAAAAGTAGAGTATGCTCCTCTGGGATAAAGCCTGTCTTCGTCTTGGGCAGCTTGAACCCCTCGCGTCACTCAGGACTCTACATAACTCCCTCGCTTCGCTCAGGAGTTAACTGAGTCCCTCGTTAGCTCAGGGTTCAATATGCCACCCGTGACATAAGACACTGCTTTATCCCCTTAGTGCATAATCTACTATTATGCGACTACTGTCGCTCGCTAAGGCTCGCCTTCGTTTATTGATTAAGGGGAATCCTCAAATCCGAATTCCATACAAAATGTTTAGGACAAATACTCAAAAAGTACGCCGTATTATAGTAATTTCTTCACACTATTCGTTTCGTCCATGTTTTTTGATTTCGTCAACAAAATAAGTGAAAAGTTTCATACTTTAATTTAGATTTTATACGTGTTTTAGTAGGGTTAATTTTAATCGGATTTGAGGATGGATTAGCCTTAAACCGTTTATACATCACAATTTTTCAATTACAAAAAAAATTTAATGGGCAATGCAGAATGGGTAATGGGTAATGTTGTATCTGTGTAGTGAGTATTTTTGGCTTCTACAAAATGTGCGAGTGACAGCGGCGCGAGTGCGGCGCCCGAGCCGAGCTGCGGCGAGCTGGCTCGAGCTAGGTACCCGGGTTTGCCAAACGATGAATAAAAACTTAAATTATTATTTATAAAGGGTACCTCCTGACGCAAATCCAAAGTTAAACAACAAACCGTAACAGTTATCCAATTTTTATCAAATTTATTTTGACAAAAATTCGACTTAATTTTTTCAAGTTTTTTTGCCGTATCTGTGTTCAGTAACGGCAACGGGCTATGCGTATTTTTTAACGTGTCTACGTCTAACAAATCGATGAACGCCGCCGCGCCGGCTGCTTGCATGAAAACGTTGACGTCATTGTCCGGTAACACTCATTGTCCCGTTACGCTGGTAGTCACTTTAACTATCGTCCGTAAACCAACTTTACAGACAACCAAATTTTTTTTTCTGTTGAAATAAATTTACGATTTTTTTTTTTTTTTTATATCTATTATTCATTCATTTATTTATTCAATCACAATTTCACAATCGTATATGAATGTCTCTATAGTACACACACACAAAACAAAAATAAAAAAATAAATAAAAATACAGAAAAAACTAGAATACAATTTCAAAGTACAAGTGTAAACTACCTAAACTACTACCTAACAGCAGCAAACCTACTAACTACATACTATCCTATGTCACTAAACCTATCTTGTCATAAACTCGTCAATTGTATAGAAGCACCCCTCCAACAAAAGGTTTCTCAGTTTATTTTTAAACACGGTTGGACGGTTAATTGTTTTCATCTCATTAGGTAGAGCATTAAAGAGAGGAACCGCTTGATAACGACAGCCATGGTCTCAAGGTCTTTTCTTCTAGTATTAAGCCTCTTTGCCCTATTCTCTAATGTTTCATACTTAAGTGGATATTAGAGACTTTTACCTACATAGGCTACATATAACACATTATATTGTATTTCAGGATGGTATATCAGCGTTAGAAGATTGCTACAAGCCGGTTCTAACAGTGGTGCACAGCGCTTGCGTCGGCGCAGGAGTCGATTTGATAACTGCAGCGGATATCCGGTACATACGAACCTGTATAGTTCTTCAATATATTGTTTGAGTCGTCTTTTTAACCGACTTCAAAAAAGAAAAAAGTTTTTTTCAAATCGATTCATAAACAACATGGTTCTGAAGTAACAAAAAAAAAGAACCGAATTGATAACCTCCTTATCAATTCGGTTCATTTTTTTTTTGTTACTTCAGAACCATGTTTATGAACCGATTTGAAAAAAACTTTTTTCTTTTTTAATTTTTTGTTTGAGAGAATATACTTTCAGATTGGTCCCATAGATATTTTATCAAAATTGATTCAGTAGTTTAGGTTTTAAATCAAAATAACTGAAATAAAAAGTCGTTGAAGTGAACAAAATTGCTCATTTTACTTCCCTATGACTTGTCACGGTGAAGGAAAACATCGTGAGGAAACCGTCATGTCGTAGAACCAAAAAGTTCGAAAACATGGTCGAGTGCACGAAATGAGCCTCTTCGAGGCGCACTTGAAATCCTTACACCACACTGGTTCGAAAGATCTAGTGACACGATAAAAAGAAGAAGCCAATTAAACAAATTATTCATGATAATAATTATACACCACCAATTTTTAATTTTATTTTAAAAGGGTACCGCCAGATGCAAATCCATAGGAAAACGACTAACTGCAACAGTTATACATTTCAAATAAAAAAAAATTGAACAAATTATATAAATATATTTAGTAATAAATCCGCTTAATTTCTAAACAAAGGTTTTAATTAACTTAACTTTAGTTCAACTAAACCAAAGAGTCAACGAACAGAAAACCAAAGTTTAAAGATACGACACGTGTTTCGCCTCTACACGAGGCATCATCAGGAGGTGTGGACTCGCCGAAGTTCGAAACGAGAGAGAGAGAGAGAGAGAGAGAGTTCTCTCGTTTCGAACTTCGGCGAGTTTTTTTTTTGGTTTAGTTGAACTAAAGTTAAGTTAATTAAAACCTTTGTTTAGAAATTAAGCGGATTTATTACTAAATATATTTATATAATTTGTTGATATTTATGGATTTCCGCAAAGTAACGCCTGAATCAATCAATTATCTTAAAAAAAATTGACAAAAATTCGACTTAATTTTTTCAAGGTTTTTTTGCCATATCTGTGTTCAGTAACGGCAACTGACCACGTGTATTTTTTTTCTGGGGATTAGAAATTGACCGTGTATATTTTTGCATGTGTTTTCAGATATTGTTCAGCGGACGCGTGGTTTCAAATTAAAGAGGTTGACGTGGGATTGGCCGCTGATGTGGGAACATTACAGAGGTTTCCTAAAGTAAGTCTCATTCATAGCTTTCCCCTGCAGGATTCTGTCTGGATTGATGCCCCTACAGTGGAGTGGCAGTAATTCTGCCACATGATAATAACGATGAATTTTAATAATGGATGATGATGATAATCATGATGACGATAATGAAAATGAATATGCTAAAGATAATGATGTTATTGATTTTTTAAGTTATAGGTACAGTCAGCTGCACAGACATGTATACACTCCCAAGCATTCACATTTATATTACTTTTAATTTTGCAAAGACAAGTGCACGCAAGCATTTTCAAATTAATTTTAAAATTTATCTTACTTTTCAGAACTCTTGTTAGAAGAAGAAAGAAGAAATTCTTGTTAGAAGAAGAAGAATCAAAATTAAGAGTATAATATAAATGTTAAAGCTTGAGACTGTATATATAAATATATGTGCAGCTGACTGTACATAGCATAAGTATGGACTGTGTAAATACATTTTCTGCCAGCTATGTGATTATGTGCCAGTGATGACGGATATGATGATGAATATAATAATAGAGATAAATTTAATGGTAACGATAAGAGATAATGGTTATGATATATATACTGATGATTGAAATAATGCTACCTATAGAGTATTCAGTAGATGATTGAGATAATAATGATAAAGTAAATGATGATGGAGATAATGGTAACATTAGATATACTAATGATGGCAATAATGATAGAGATGATTATGGTATTGCAGGTAGTGAGCAACACGTCGATAGCTCGCGAACTGTGCTACACGGGTCGCAGGTTCGATGCCCAAGAAGCGTTGGATATTGGACTGGTCAGCAAAGTTTTACCCGATAAAGACAGGTACCTAACGCAAATACTATCAATGAATAGGATAAATATATTTAGTAATAAATCCGCTTAACTTCTAAACAAGTCTTATGCCGACTTGCACCAAACTTTCAAAGTTCCTAAGTAATTACTTTACTGGCTTGGCAGTTCTTAACGGTCAGAATCTGGACTTTTAAGAACTACCAAGCGAGTAAAGTAATTGCTCAGGGACTTTGACAGTTTGGTGCAAGTAAGCATTAATTAACTTAACTCTAGTTTAGAATTTTAGTATCTAATCCAAAGTGCCGAAAACAGAAAACCCAAGTCAGAACTCGACACGTGTTTCACATATTTACGAGGCATCTTCAGGAGATGTTGACTCGCCGAAATCTGAAACGAGAGTAGAGAGTTTATTACTAAATATATTTATACTATTTATTAATATTTATGGATTTCCGCAAAGTAACGCCTGAATCAATCAATTAGCAAAATACTATCTATTAATCAATGTAAATATACAATGTGTTTGGTCTTGACTTACCGATATTTAAGGGGGTTGTTTTTCAAGTTTTTTTATCGGTAAATCCTCCCTCCCCCCACGACCTACCCCACTCCCCTTAAAATGGCAGCCATTTTGTTTTTTAACCAAAACTACGCCAGACCATGTACGAAAATGACCATAACTAATTACCTATAACTCCTAGAAATATGGAATTAACGTTATTTGAATGAAAAAAAAATCCCTTTAGCGATCTTAATACCGTTTTTATTGAAACTAAAGGCATATTAGACAAAAATATACCAAAAAGGGCTTTTCTGTGAGATATTAAAAAAATGTGGTTGCCATAAACTAAGAAAGATGGCGCTGTATGAAACGCGAGTGTCAAAAATTTAACAAAAAAAAAAAACAGAAAATTTCGTTGTTTATTAAAACACTTGACTTTGACAATTGACTTTTGTGCAGCGCCATCTAGTGACCAAAATAAAAAGTGTGTTTTTTTACTGAAAAGGACTCATTGAGTATTATTATAAGTGAAAAAATACTTCTCTTTTTACGTTTCGTCACGTAATGCAAAAACTAGCCAGTTAAGTCATATTTTTTTGGGCTGCATTTGCAATTAATTATGTTCAAGACAAAACACATTGTATATAAGGCTTGGATCTGAGTGACTGACTGACAGACAACGTACAGTCCAAACATAGAGACTTTAAATTTGGAGAATGTGTTCGTAAAATGTTTTTTTTTACCCAACTGCCAAGGAAGGGTTATGTTTTTCGCGCGTATCTTGTATACGTATGTATGTACATTTCTTTGTTACCTCGTATCTTCCGAACGGCTGGATGGATTTTGACAGTTAAGGTATCGTTAGATTCGTCTCAATAATCCAAGTGTTCTTAAATGGGTTTTTAAGAAATATAATCAAAATGGTGGATTTTTGGCCCTGAATAGTAAGTCGTTGAAAAACATTTGTTTACCAAACCCATCGAGTAGGGTATCAAAATAAAGAAAATTAAAAGGAGATTACAAAAATATATACAAGTTATATATAAATTTAAATGGGATGCTTAGGTATACGCAAAATTTCAAGTGTTAGCCTACCAGCTTTCTTGTCCTCAGTCTATAGCACAAGTTCTTTGGTTGAAAAAATTTTAGCTCCGACGGTTTCAATTCAATCTGGCAACATTTTCAAAATTTCACATTTAGACGAGGCCAGGAACGCTTGGCAAATTGCTTGACCATTGCCATTGCCAAATACTACTCCCCCCATAACCCTTTCGTCTCAAAGGCAATGGGACGGGCCTATCTGTGAGCTAACACGGAACTGTCTGTTACAAACGTGCTCTAGCCCCTCAGATCGTGCTCGCCTCCTAGCCGTTTCCAAATGGGAGTCAGGACTTTGGCTGCAAGCATTGCCCTCACAAACGATTGGCACATTATTGGACCCTTTAACTTTCCGCGTTGCAACACGTCTGCGGTTGGGTGCTCCATGCTGCGCTCCACATAGATGCCGGTGTGGTACTGCGGTCGAACATCTTGGTCACCATGGATTATCGTGCACTAGGAGTGCTGGCAGAATTTCCCGCCACAGTAGTCTTAACGAAATCATTCGCCGGGCTTTTACCACCGCCAATGTGCCAGCCGTTCTCGAGCCGAACGGTCTAAGTCGTGACGATGGTAAGCGGCCTGACGGTATGACGCTTATCCCATGGAGAATGGGCAGGCCCTTGGTGTGGGACGCTACATGCGTAGACACTTTGGCACCTTCTCATTTGCCAGGGACGCAAGTTAGGGCTGGTGCGGCGGCAAACTCTGCTGAAGATCTCAAGCGGCGTAAATATGTAGGTCTTGATAGGTCGGACATGTTTGAACCCTTTGGGGTCTCGACCCTAGGTCCATGGGGAAAGGAGCCTTCCGCGTTTTTAAAATGTTGTCAGAGCGTCTGGTCGAAGCGACGCGTGATCAGAGGGCTGGCAGCTATCTGGGCCAAAGAATAAGCCTTGCTATACAAAGAGGCAATGCAGCCAGTATCCTCGGCACGCTGCCATCGGGTATCGAGTTGGAGCAGTTGAGCTACCTATAGATCGTTTGCAACGGTCTATGGGTGGCCCAATTGTTTCCTTTTGTAAATTTTGTAATATACCTATATATATATTGATATAGATTGTAGTAGTTAGCTTATGCTGTATTAAATAGTTATATATTAAAATTTAATTTGGGATAATGAATTGGCAATTAATGAAAAGTATTTTTTTTATAAAATTTAAGCTTGTTATTTTTGTAGTGTTTATGTTTTTGTTTATGTTTATATTTCAGTGCACTAAAACATGTTTTGGAATTAGCTGAGAACATAGCTGCAAAAAGTCCAGTCGCCGTACAAACTACGAAACAGAGTCTTGTGTACTCACAAAGCAGACCCAATGATGTGGGACTAGAACATATTGTAAGTACCGAGTGCCTATTGTACCCTTCAAACCGGAACACAATAATGCTCAAAGTTCAAAGTTAATTTATTGCATGAAATATATGTTTTTACAGATCTTAGGTAAATATTTACATTGGTATCAATATATTCAACCGTCTTGGGCGTGCAATGTTTTTACAAACAAAAAGTATACCTATTATATATGTACAACAACACTTTATACCTATTATATATAAAAGACAAAATCGAAAAAATACAAAATAAAATAAAAATTTATAATATATACCTATCTTGAGTTTAAATTAAATTATAGTGTATTTATGAAGTTTTTGTCAATTTGAAATTCATTTAACGTGTAGTAACATTTGGTGAATAATACCTCTCTCAGCTTTCTGTGGACACAATACTTATTATGAAGGATCGAAATTTTAAAAAAGTTCTTAGCTTTCGGCATGAAACTGATTACAAACCTAAATAAATTACC
Source organism: Lobophora halterata (assembly GCA_932526365.1). Lineage (NCBI taxonomy): Eukaryota > Metazoa > Arthropoda > Insecta > Lepidoptera > Geometridae > Lobophora > Lobophora halterata. The sequence goes on along the minus strand of OW052027.1, from coordinate 5,488,822 downwards.
TCTTTAAACAGATTTTAAAAGCTATCACTTATTTTGCCTTTGGGTCTAAAATGCAGATTTTATAAGCAAACAGTTTTTTTGCCCTAGGCCCTAAAATACAGTTTTACTTCACCTGTCTAATTAAAAGTATAACATAAATGTGAAAGCTTGGGAGTGTACCTATACATCTTTGTGCCGCTGACTACATTGTATTGGAGTAATCTGAGAAAGGTGCCCTTCAAACCGGAACACAATAATGCTGACACAATACTTACAAAATAAATACCCTGATCTATGGGTATTATGATGGGAGGACCGAAGTTTGAAATTTGAAAAAAAAATCTCAGCTTCGCACATTATTCTTTGTACAGATTTTATAAGCAATCATTTTTTTTGCCCATGGGACAAAAATGCAGATTTTATAAGCTATCAATTTTTTGCCCTAGGGCCTAAAATGTAATTTTACTCCCCCTGTCTAGGTACAGACAGCGTCAGAGATAAGTATCCCCCTTGCACAAGACACCCAGATATAAATCCTTTCAAAAATTGTTATACTTGAAATTATTTTTAGGCTTACATACGGTTATACAAATATAATCTATTTTTTAAAGGCAAAACTTCTACATACGCCGCGACGGTGATTTGAAGGGATTTGAAGCTGGGTATTATAATGCAAGGGGGATACTTATCTATGATGCTGTCTGTACATAAAATTGAACTTTACGAGCATGTGAAGTTAAATAACTATATTTTCAGCGGCTACTAAACGCAGCCATGAATCAAGGTGACGACCTACCGAAGGCCGCGATGGCGCAGGCTACTAAAGGTGCGACTCCAGAATTTGACGACTTGTAGTTATAAAGCATAATCAGCCTATAATGTTCCCACAGCTGGCACTCAGGCCTACTCTCGGCAGGAGAGCGAATGGTTCTTAATCCACCACGCGGACCCAATGCGGATTGGTGGATGTCACATGCCATAAAACATTTTTTTTTCTGTCCTTTGACGTGCCGGTTTCCTCACGATGTTTTCCTTCACCGTTGCGAGAACGTGGGATGCATACATAGATTTTTCGACCGAATAAACCCATTATCGCATGACTGCCACCGGGATTCGGACCCGCGACTATTACATCGCAAGGCTAGGGCCTCATCCACTCGGCCACCACGTCCTCTTGTAAGTATATATACAAAAAAATATAGTACAAAAAAACATAAACCAGGCTACATAATGTATTAATTTTTTTTATTAAAACTGTACAAAATCTAATAAACATTCATACATATACTAAGAATGAACTTTTGTAAGAAGTATTATAAAGAAAAAGTACTATATAAAGAAAAAAAATGTATATATATAAGTACAGACAGCGTCATCGATAAGTATCCCCTTGCACAAGACACCCAGCTTCAAATCTCTTCAAAACGCCGCCGCTGAGTACGAAAAAGTTTTGCCTTCAAAATAAGTTATATTTTTATATGTAAGCTATGTTCTTTGTAAGCCTAATCATATTTTTTTACTATTTTTTGAAGGAATTTGAAGCTGGGTCTTATTTAAGGGAGATACTTATCTATGACGCTGTCTGTACATAAATTGTATAGTTTATTACATATGGTTATTTAAGATTTTTACTGTAGTATTTTTTAAGAATTAAACTTTTATTATTATAAGTAAATAAAATATATTTTACAGTGATGTAATTGTTGCTATTATTTATTATCGTATTTCATAATTTAAGCCCTTTTATTTTAGAAACGATCTATACTACCTATTGACATTTATATACGTACAAAAAAAAATATAAAGTAACTTTAAATATAAAAAAATCATTGTTGAATGGATTACGATAATAAAAAAAAATGTAAATAACCCTATCGATCGTTGTCTTCACCAGAAGGCAACTTGCCCAGAATGCTGGCAACATTGCCAAGTTGAATGGCATTGCCACGTTGAATGACATTGCCACGTTGAATGGCATTGCCACGTTGTATATAAGCATTACTGTGTTACGGTTTAAAGGGCACTGTAGCTAGTGAAATTACTGGGCTTTCGAGACTTACCATCAAAATGTCTCAAAGTAGACGAGCGCCAGACAGAGGACCAAGGTTACCGACATAGCTCAGAGAATTAGCAAGCTGAAGTGGCAGTGGGCTGGTCATATCTGCCGAAGAACCGATAACCGCTGGGGTAAACGAGTTCTTGAGTGGAGACCGCGAATCGGCAAACGTAGTGTAGGACGCCCTCCGGCCAGGTGGGGTGACGATCTGCGGAAGGTTGCAGGCAGAAGATGGATGCGGCAAGCCGAAGACAGGGCGCGATGGCGCTCATTGGGAGAGGCCTATGTCCAGCAGTGGACTGCGATAGGCTGATGATGATGATGATGACACGAGCGCTATAGCAGTGGTGCACCGGACCATGTGAATCAAAGTCCTGTGTAGCACTGTTTTGGTTATGTGCAGGCGTGATCTATTACTAACAGGAGAACGCCTAGCTTGTCACATTTTGACATAAAAAAATGGTTGTCTGTAAAGTTGGTTTACGGACGATAGTTTAACGTGACTACCACCGTTACCGGACAATTAGCATTACCGGACATAGAGCGTTACCGGACAATGACAGCGTTACCAATGACGTCAACATTTTCGTGCATGCAGTCGGCGTTCATCGATTTATTAGACGTAGTCACGTCAAAAAAAGAAAAAGCCAGTATTCTGGTTAGTAGCTTGCTCAAAGTCACTTCAGCTTGCTGATTTTGAAAGCTATATCGATGACCTTCTCCGAATTTCTTCGTTACGATTCGCAGTCGGGTAAATTAACCGAAATTAGGTCACCTAGGTTCTGTATTGATTCAGCCGACGTCAGAAAGACCTAGGTTATACTATGAAATACGTCACAGTACATAGCTTTAGGCAGGCTTTAGGTAATAGCAGTTTGCACAGAGTTCAAACATGTTTAATTTCATATGAATTGGACTTCGATAATCTAGCCAAAGGAGACGTTATACGTCAGAATCTGCAAACATAAACTGCCATTTTTGACGGGGGACGAGGTAAACACGCATAGGTATAATTTTAATTACGTGAATGGTCAAGAAGGTTATATGGCCAACAGAGGGGTACGCCTTGCATTATTAACATCTCCTTTGGCTAGATTCTCGAAGGAATTGGACAGAGTTTTAATAAGCAATGGAAACTTTTTATTTCAATATTACAAAAAAATATATAAATAAATTAAATTTCGGACATTCCACACAACACCATCTAGCCCCAAACTAAGCAGAGCTTGTACTATGGGAACCAAATAACTGATACAATACCTACTTAAATAGGTATTTATTTTTAAATACAATACATACCTTTTCTTTCGATTTTTTCAAATCGGTTTATAAACAAAAAAAGTAGGTACTGACGTAAAAAACATTAAAAAAATAATTTAACTAAATTGATAAACTCATCCTTTTTTGAAGTCGGTTGATAAGAAACGCCCAGACAAACACCGATGTTCATCACACGAAAGGAGCCTCTTCGCGGCACACCTGAAATCCCTTCACCACACTGACTTTTTAGTATGATAGTGATATGATGTTATTGTATAATTTAGGTATTGCAGATACCTATATGTTTTCGCAAATAAATGAATTAAAAATAAACTATTCAAGTTTTCTAATATTTGCCCAAAGGTACCATAAAATCTGTAAGTCATTTAATGCAAAAAGAACATAAAATAAGTAAGTGATAAAAAAGTTGTGATGATTATTAGCATTTATCAATTTTACCGCTAAAGAGCCATAATGGTCTTATTATGGTCACTTAACCCTTAAGTAGGTTACGTATGTCCAATGACGGACATAGCATTATATCACCCACATTATATACTGCATAATTAATATATGATGAATAAACTAATTCAAGTTAGTGACTAATTAATAGCGAAAGTAGCCAGTATTTTCGATTTAATTATTTTTTAAAAATTTAAAAAAATTCAAACAAAGGAAATTTGGAATCGTCACTACCAAGCAGCAAGTATGACGTCACCACCCGACGTCATGCAACTATTATCAAAGCAAAATCAGGTAACCTACATAGCTGCACTTACGGACCCGCCAAATATAGACCATCTATTTATAGAGAAGGCTGTGCATTCGTGAATGGGCTGCATCGAAAGTAGGTCACGTAATAACTGTGTCCTAATCTGTCGTTGCAATTCATCTGACCTATATATTTTTGAATGGGTTGCATGAACGGGGATGGGCCCATTCAGTACGAGCCGAGCTGTTGGAGCCTCGAGGCCACTGACCGACTTCCGCACACCCCCGTCCAAAAAAATATAACTGCCAGAAACGTGTTCATTTATAAATTAATCAGTGTGTATCGATAATTTTTGTTAGTGATACTATAAAATAATCGTGAATTATGAATACAGGGTTGTGAAAAACCCTAAAACCGGCGGTGTTCAGTTCAAAAATTACCGCGTTTTGCGTTATTTGACAGTTCGGACCTGACATTGGTTGTTGCGCGGATCCGAGCGCCCTCATTGGCCAGTCAGTCCCCGACAGAGAAGCCAGCCAATCGCGTGGCGTTACAGAATAATTCTCAGCGACAGCCACGCCACCTGTCGCACGACCGCGCCACGTTCATTGAATAAACGCCCGGAGTTTGACGCAAGCGTACTAAGGCCCAACAAAGGGCCGAAACAGACGGGTCTAAAGTGAATCTGATGTATTTATGTCACAAAAATGGTGAAATCTGTGAAGTGGCTGGTAGAAATTAGAATATTCGACGTGTCGAATCATGACCGAGGCATCTGAAAAGTAAGTTTTGTGTTCCATACTCAGTTTTTGATGTAAAACCCCTTGCCCTAAGGAACTAGGTAGGGCTGAACCCCGGCCATTTTCATACGCACACGTAAAATTTCCCTTTCAATACTACGTTCAGATGTAATTTATCAATGTAATGTATATCCGAAGAAGAAGTGCATGATCGATTGATAAAAATGCGTAAATAAGCTGACCGCCGCCCTTATGTCAACTCTATGAGCTGTGTACCTTTATTTCAATGAGCCTTCGTTCATTCACAATGCTAGCTTTCATGGTCATTCGAGCTTCGTTGATATATTTCGCCAATTCTGGATTTGAAACGTCCTTGCCTTACCTTGTTCGGTAACCCTGGGCTTGACCGTGGCTTGCCAAAAATGGTGTTAAGGACGTTTTGGTTTCGATTTTTTTTTAGAACAATGGACAAATAAAAAAATGCTTTTTGGAAAAAAATGCATTGAAGGGTTAAGGAACTGAATGTCGAATAATTAAAAAATAGTGGACATTTTGTCCCAGAAAATTTCTTACTTATTTCATGACAGGAGGATAAAATATTAAGGACAATATTTAATAAAATAAATGGTTTATTTTAGGCAAAAACGCAAAAAAAGATATGCTTATCATCAACATCAAACTGTTAACTGTTATATGAATGATTTTTTTTATGTATCTGTTTTATGAATGGATGATTTTCTACTCACTAGAACACATACAAAACCATGAGTAAATTTTTATATTTTTTATTTTAAGCGTAAAATTCTCAATGGTTCAAAATTACCATTAGTATATACGAGTATGTTTATATAGCACTGTTCATTAATGGGTTAAATATAGTACATTCGTCGCCTGCATTTTTCGATTTTATTGATAATTAACTTTAGAATCATCATTAATTGGGTCTTCTGTAAGTTTTAATTATTGTGTCATCTGTTAGATTAAGAACTTCCTATGACCAAGCTGTATTAGGCATAGTTCACACGAAGTCAAGTTATTTATAAGTTAGATATGCACTTGCACCTATTTACATAAATTAATAAAAATTCAATTTATCATTTATTTAAAAAAATAAAAAAGCACTTCAATACATTTAAAAAGTAGATAAGCTTACTTACTACCTACTTTATTGAATAAAATATTTGGTTTTTATGTACTATGCTACTAATATAATAATAAAAACAAGGTTTTACTAAAACATACTACAACCGACTGCAATTATTGGACTGTTCTAGTGACCGTAGGCACCACTGACAAGTCACAGGGAAGCAAAATACGCAATTTTGTTTACTCACTTCGAATCCATACTTTTTCAGTTATTTTGATTTAAAAATGAAACTAATGAACCGATTTTGATGAAATTTCTATGAGACCAATCTGAGTACAGTACACTACATTATCTAGGTACTCAACAAAGAAAAAAAATTTTCAAATCGATTTATGAACAACAACGTTTTGAGGTAACAAACATAAAAAAAAAACATTCAACCGAACCTCTTACATTTATAAAGTCAGTCGAAAAAAGAAAATCACATCGATATATTTAAAAAGTAAGATTAGGTACTACCTACTTAAGGGGAAAATTAACCCTACTAACTTAAAAACACGTATAAAATCTAAATTAGAGTATGAACGAAACGAATAGTGTGAAGAAATTAATATAATACGGCGTACTTTTTGAGTATTTATCCGATACATTTTGTATGGAATTCGGATTTGAGGATTAGCCTTAATTAAATAAAATATTTGGTTTATAGTAAAATATAAGTAAGTACACTGTTCTATGCAACTAAAAAAAGGTTCGGCCGTTCAGAGAATGCGTTCCTGACACCTATCAGTTAGTCACGACTAGTGATGGGCACAACATAACACTGAGTTCGTTACCGTTCCTCCAAAATGAACCGCCGCGTTATTTTTAAGATTATTTTCGTTTTAAATTGGCGGAATCATTTAAAATTTATATTTTAGTTATTTAAGTGGAAACCAAAAAAGCCTACTTTACTACTTTCTTTCGCGCGTTCGGTTTGGTCGTAGTTTTATTTTTATATATAATAAAAGTTATCTTATAGTCCATTATTTTCAAATTCTTAAAAAGAAAAACAAAACGTATTATTTTATAAAGTATAACTGTATAAGAACAGATTACGATACTATTATTGCCTGTTATTGTTAGCACAGCACTACAAATATAAAGCGCTGACATAACCTTGTAATAGCGCAGTTTAGATTTAGAAAAATATTGTTTACCAAGTTATTTGACACTCAGTTTGGCACAAAATTATAACATTAATTGATTATTGATATAATAATGTTGTTTTAATGCTCATCAATTGTTAAAACGTTAAACAACCAGCAATAATATTTTTATCGTAACTGCAACGCCATTACAAAGTTACGTCGTCAGTTCAATCGCGACGTGTCAGGAACGCATTCTCTGAACGGCCGTAGTATAATATTATTATAATATAGCCGTTTGTTTTCAAAGATAGAGGAAAAGTACTTAGTTAGAATAATTAAGATTATACGAAAATTCTTACAGCGTCCCGCTGTCTGTACTTCGATTTCTAAGATTTGTACTTCAGCTGACTTATTCTGAAAATCTAATGCCGACTTGCACCAAACTTTCAAAGTTCCTAAGCAACAACTTTACTCGCTTGATAGTTCTTAGCGGTCAAAATCTGTACTGTTAAAAACTACCAAGCGAGTAAAGTAATTGCTTAGGGTTTTTGACAGTTTGGTGCAAGCAGGCATAAGAAGTACTAAGGTCCCTTAGCCCTGGACTTCAAAGACTTGGAATTTATCGTGTAACTAGTTCTTTCGAACCAGTGTGGTGAATGGTTTTCAAGTAAGCCTCGAAGAGGCTCCTTTCGTGCACTTGACATGTTTTCGAACTTTAAGGTTTTATGACATGCCGGTTTCCACACGATGTTTTCCGTCACCGCGTTTTTTAATGCACACATACATTTTCGAACAGAAAAATGTATTTATCGTTTGGCAAACCCGGGTACCTATGTAGCTCGAGCCAGCTCGCCGCAGCTCGGCTCGGGCGCCGCACTCGCGCAACTGTCACTCTGTCATTTTGTAGAAACCCAAAATTCTGACTGCACAGATACAACGTAGTACCCCTTCTGCTTTGCCCATTTAAGTTTTTTTGGTAATAAATTTGTGGTGTATATTATAACCCATAGAAGTATTAAAGTATAGAATCACACTGTAGTACATTTAAAATGCGACCAAGAAAAGGGAGAATATTGGCTAACTTCTAGTACATTTTGGTCCGATGCTAATTTTCGAAAGAGAAGTAACAGGGCTAGATAAATATTATATGTTAAAACTACTAGGCTTTTTCATTGTTAATAAAACTACATCGTAAAAAGTAACAAACATTATTTGAAATTAGAGATATTTAATATTTATTGACAGAGTGTCTGCAAATGTTCTGTCCTGTATTCCGCACACATTTTGGTTTGATACTATCTTGGTGTAAACCATCTTCATAGCGTGAGGAAGAAATCACTCGGAGTAAGGACGAAGCTATTGAGTTAGTGAAGAATTATCGCAAGCAAATCGTAGCTAATGATGCTTAATTCGCCGAACTGGCTTCTAAATACTCTGACTGTTCTTCTGCTAAGCGAGGAGGTGATTTGGGCCACTTTGGTCGGGGGCAGATGCAGGCCGCATTTGAGGAAGAAGCGTTCAAGCTGAAGGTCGGACAACTGAGCAAGCTTGTGGAAACTGATTCCGGAGTCCATATTATCCTGAGAACTGCTTAGATTTCCGTCCTTCAACAAGTCCGTTAATCTTTAGGAACACCGGTATTTATCTATCATTATAACCATAATAAAAACCAATATTGGCTAGGTTATCGTTACGAAACTCAACCTCCAGATATCAGATCCCGGTAGTTCAGGTCAGATGAATGGATGACGTAGGTGTTCCAAGAGTTGCAGTAGTACAGTTGACCTAGTGACCTCGCCGATGAACTGGGAACTATGACGTAGGTCGACTTGACGTTTTGAAATCTACTGGTTTTAAAAAAAATAAAAAAATTACGTTATCCAACTAAACGAAATTGCGTAGGTATTTTGCTTCCCTGTAACTATTCAGTGGTTTTTAAGGTCACTGCAATCGGACTGTTCTGGTTACTGTAAACACTACTGAATAGTCACAGGGAAGCAAAATACGCTTAGTTTACTAGGATGACGTAATTTTTCAGTTATTTTGATTTCTCAACAAAAGTACTGAACTGATTTTCATGAAATTTCTATGGGACCAAATTGTAAGGGTTTATAAATTAATTTTGAAGTTTCTGAGGTAACAAACATACCTACCGAATTGATAACTTCCTCCTTTTTAATAGTCTGTTGAAAATGTTCTTTCTTATCCAGACTTATCGTGCATCTTAACCATGACATCATTCATCATTAGCCAATTCATTTTTAATGAGTTATTAGGTATGCCTATTGCTATTGTGTTGCCGTTCGCATCACAACCTAAGGTACCCTGAAAAGCCCCTCAATGAACAGTGCGGTATCGACCACTAACCATATTAATACGTTACCATATTTTGGCAAAGAACAAGTTTTCTAAATCTTTAGGTATTTTTCAACCGACTTCAAAAATGGAGGAGTTGATCAATTCGGTTGATTTTTTTAACTTATTTTTTTGTGTTTGTATCCTCAGAACTTTGTTGTTTATAAACCAATTTTTTTTGTTCTAGAGATTTCATGAAAATTGGTTTTATTACTTTTAAAAACAAAATAACTGAAAAAAATAAGTCATCTAAGTAAATGAAATTGCGTACTTTGCTTCCCTCTGACTATGCAGTGGTGTTTACGATCCCTAGAACAGTCCAATTGAAGCCGGTTGTATTATGTTTTTGTAAAACCTTGATTATTATTAATTTGATTTATTTACCCAACAGTCTAAAACAATATATAATTAAACATAGAATAATGTTGTTTCAAAAATTTTAAAAAAAAGCAAATTATTTTAGGGCTAATATACCTTTTTACACCACCTGCTCGATAATATCCAATTAGGTACATATCATGCTATCATCAAGGTAAAGCAAAGCATTACTTACCAAGGGAGGTAATGTTGTATGAAACTCCCAAGGGTAGTAATGTGATTTGAATTTGGAACGTCAAATTCGTGTGGAAACTCGTGGAAAACTAAGTAAAAGAACACCCATATGGCATTGTAAAAAGGTTTGTTCTAAAATCGAACTGGCCACTCATAAAAAAAAAGAATAAAGGCACGGTTAATTTTAAAACACGTATAAAATATGAATTAAAGTATGAAACCTTTCACTTTTTTTGTTGACGAAATCAAAAACATGGACAAAACTAATAGTGTGAAGAAATTACTATAATACGGCGTACTTTTTGAGTATTTGTCCGAAACATTTTGTATGGAATTCGGATTTGAGGATTCCCCTTAATAGAATGGAATTCGTGAAAATAAGATAAACTTTATAAGGAGTGCACGAAATAATAGTAGATTATGCACTAAGGCGATAAAGCAGTGTCTTAAGTCGCGGGTGGCATATTAAACCCTGAGCTAACGAGGACTCAGTTAACTCCTGAGCGAAGCGAGGGAGTTATGATGAGTCCTGCCTGAGTGACACGAGGGGTTCAAGCTGTCCAAGATGAAGACAGGTTTTATCCCAGATGAGCATATTCTACTTTTCAAACCTTCTGCGAGACAATAAGGAGGCGTCTTTTTTTTTATGAGTTCTGCTTATGGTGGCCAGTTCGATTTTCGAACAAACCTTTTTACAATGCCATGTGGGCGTTCTTTTACTTTGACTTTTCCACGAGTTTCCACACGAATTTGACGTTCCAAATTCAAATCACATTACTATCCTTGGGAGTTTCATACAACTTTTCTTCCCTTGGGAGGTAATGCTTTGCTTTACCTTGATGTTAGCATGATATGTAATTGGATATTGTCGAGCAGGTGGTGTGAAAAAGCTGGTATTGTAAAAAGGTTTGTTCTAAAATCGAACTGACCAGTCATAAAAAAGTAGAAAAAAGACGCGACTATAAAGATTATAAAACAAAATACGGTGTTGGCTGCTGAGTTCGGAGCCCTGGATTTTTATTGCCTCGCAGAAGGTGTGAAAAGTAGAGTATGCTCCTCTGGGATAAAGCCTATCTTCGTCTTGGGCAGCTAGCCCCTCGTTAGCTCAGGGTTCAATAGGTATGCCACCCGCGACATAAGACACTGTTTTATCCCCTTAGTGCATAATCTACTATTATTATTATTATTGATTAAAGCTTGTTATTGTTCCAGTGGGTACTTGGTGCGTGTGCGAGCGCAAGTGATGTGCCGCGACGAAGGCACAGGTGGATGGGTGGCACAGGGCACCGGCGGCCTGGCTGATGTGTGTGTGGGCCGAAGACGGCACACCAGTGAGTATTATCTTCTATCTATCTAACCAGCCTCTAGCACTGTTGGGTATAGGCCTTTTCAGTGCGTCACTGACGCATGAGGACGTAGTGGCCGAGTGTATAAGGCCCTTACCTTGCGATCTGATGGTCGAGGGTTCGAATGCTGGGGGCAGTCATGCGTAAATGGGTTTTTCGGTCGAAATAATCTATGTATGTCCCACGTTCTCGCAACGGCGAAGGAAAACATCGTGAGGAATCCGGCATGTCGTAGAACCTAAAGTTCGAAAACATGTGTCGAGTGCACGAAAGGAGCCTCTTCGAGGCGCACTTGAAATCCTAAAACCACACTGGTTCGAAAGAACTGGTGACACGATAAGAAGAAGGTGGTGATTGTCTACAAGGTAGCTAAGACGGCTGCTGCAACCAATACAAGCACAGCGATATAGATTTGGACCGAGTAATTATATCATCCACATAAATGCTAATTACAATTTTATTAGAGATATTATGAGATGACATAATTATACATATCTTTAATTATTTCACGAATAAAAATAATTTAGAAGTGTTATTTTTTTAACCAAAAGACTCTTTTAGACATTCAAATCAACTGAATAGATTCCAAATCGTGATTTGACATCACTGATTTTCGTATCAGGTATTTGCTGGTACACTTTTAATATGTCCAGCTAGGGCCCCAAAAAAAAAGGATGCAATCTATAGCTTGACAGGCGACTGAGCAATATTTTTTGGACATTAGGTAAAATATTATGTCAAATTTGTCCGCCAAGTCGTTGACCTTGACTTTACTTCTTATATCGACACCACGCAGGCGAAACTGCAGACAGAAACTTATTTTTTTTATATCACAACGCGAGTTTATGTTTTATTTACTGCACCAGGCAGTTGAATACCTACAGACATTGCAGTGTATTCAAATTTGCATTATTATTTCAAGATGGCGGCGATCCTAACACTGTAACGACAGCCTCCACCGCGCATCTCGCACCGACGCACGAGTATTACATCCACGGCAAACGAATCAGCGATAATATGGTACGTCATCGTTGAATGAATGAATGAATGTATTTGCTAAGTTTGCCATTGTGTGGTACTGTACCATAACATATTATTATCTACAGAATATAATATAAACGCGAGCGAAGTGTGGAAAAGTAGTGTAGGACTCCGGCTTGGTGGTGTGAGGTGCAGTCTGCAAAAGGTTGCAGGCAGGAGATGGATGCAGCAAGAAGACAGGGCGCGATAGCGCACATTGGGCACATTGGGAGAGACCTATGTCCAGCTGCAGACTGTGACAGGATAATGATAATGAGGAGAAACACTCCTATTATTTATTATTATTATTATTATGCCCACAAAGGAGTTATGCCCATTCTAAGAATCTTTATTGTACACGAAATAAATAATTTGTGAGGATAAACGGATAGTATCATATATATTTATCGCGAGAAGCCATAATTTTAGACTGAAAATCTAAAAACCTACTTATGAAATAACGACGACACGGATGGTCGAATGGCGAGTAAACCACGCTAGGTGTCGCGGGTTCGATTCCCGTTTCAGGACAAATATTTGTGTGATGAACATCGGTGTTTGTCCTGAGTCTGAGTGTTTTCTATGTATTATATGTGTGTATTTAAAAAAACCTGCTTAGTTTGGGGCTAGATGGCGTTGTGTGAAATGTCCAAAATATTTATTCATTTATTATTATTAATATCTTGTAATACCAACCTTGACCTGTATAAATTTACTTCCAGGTGGTCCTAGAATGCACAATAAAGAAGGATTTCCAGTACAACAAGGTGATGCCAACTTTCCACCACTGGGTGACGGATGAAAAGCGCTTCGGCCTGACGTTCCAAACGGCGGCCGACGCTAGAGCCTTCGACAAAGGCGTTAGAACCGCCGTTGAGGAGTTACTGGACGGTTAGTGGTCTTTTAAGTGTAACGCTCTAAACGGTACAACTTTTGACAAGGGCATAACAGCCTTCGACAAGAGCGTTAGAGCCTTCAACAAGAGCATTAGAGCCTTCGACAAGGGTGTTAGAACCGCTGTTGAAGAGTTACTGGACGGTTAGTGGACTTTTAGATGTAACGTTCTAAACGGTGACCGACGCTTGACCCTTCGACAAGGGTGTTAGAACCGCCGTTGAAGAGCTACTGGACAGTTAGTGGACTTTTAGATGTAGCGTTCTAAACAGTGACCGACTCTAGAGCCTTCCATAAAAGTAATAGAACTGCCGTTGAGGAATTGCTGGACGATAAGTGGACTTTTAGATGTAACGTTTCAAACGGCGGCTGAAGCGAACGTGATCTCTTATCGTCTCGTCACTTGTTTACATAAATAAAACAATAAAGGTCACAGCTCATTAGAGCCACCCGGCACCCACTCCGCACCGCCTCGCCTCCTGCGGCTAGTATTATTTATATGGACTTGTATGGGTATGCGCTCACTACATCAACTCCGTAGCGTCACCGGATCGCCTCTGTCGTAAGCCCTCCACGCGCGGACGGCGGGTGGATCACTCGGTGACAACTCGCTGCTCGCATACTTGCCTTGCATTGACTGCGCATTATTTGTTTTTGTTTTTATAAGTTCTTTATTCAACATAATAACAATACAATAAGATGATACAAAATACTGTTCAGCTCACCTATAGCTAAAGTTGGAATCCCTTCAGTAACCTACACCACAAAACCAAAAATCAATATTTATTTGTCAAAAGTAGTCAGTTTGACTTGGTTCTGAAAATATAAGGCACGGAACGGAGACCTGGTGACTCGATAGGCTGTGGCAGCTCTTAGAGTCTCTAAACAAAATAATAATTAATGTACATTTAAACTTATTAAATCTGAGATAATTTTAAGAAATGATTACTATCTTTACATTTGCTTACGTGCACTTTGACAGTGCGCGTTTTTAACAAGCGTAAGAAGGAATGCTTACGCACATTACATTTTTATTAATGTTCCATGAATTTTACAGGATACTCCTTATAATTATACATACTAGCGAGTAGTGAAGAAACAATACATCGCAATCGTAAGGTAGGAAAATTGACTGTGCATTGCCTACGCGCAGGTCCCGAGTGGACCGCGTGCTCCCGCGAATGATTCACGCGAGGACGATACGTTGGCGATGCGCCGCTCCCCACCTTCATTCCCAGCCTTTCTTTCGAACGAGTCGGACGTATCGTTTTTGCTTTCAAAATGAATGAAGAAAATCAGACTACTCGAAAATTTGTGGACTAAGGGACGTCTCGTTGACCACGCGGCTTTCACTCGTTGACCGCGCGGGGTCCACTGTTTGACCGCGCGACGTGTATGAGTGATGAGCTGTGACCTTAATAGTGTTCCTAAATAACACCCAGATACATAACTTCGAAGAAAAAGGGGTAGGTAGGACGAACATTAATCTATACACTTTCGCCATTATATTAGTATGTGATACTGAGCCAGATCTATGATAATGTGAACTAATTTATCTAATGTGCTTTCTTTGCCTTCCCTCTACCGTATACTGGATTCTTACATGGTGAGTTCATTATATATGTCTAAGTTAATGTGGTTGTTTTTATACCCGACTGCGAAGAAAGGTTTTTTTATAAATTAAAAAGCAAGCTTATAATATATTTATAAAAATGGATTACTCGAAAGCTTACAAACTTTTTGAACGTCATAAATTATGTGTTTTTCCCGTTCAAATAAAAACAAAATATTGAAAATTTTACGATACCTATCAATTAAATTCACGAAACTATAACTTAGGTACTAATACTAACTTAACTAATACCTACTCCGAAAAAAGCCCTTTTAAAATAAATAACATTCATTTGTGCAAAAGAATGTTTTGACTTAAAATATGTAGATGTTAATTTTTAATTTTGCCACCATACCAAGTGTACGAGAATGTTTAAAAAAAACTGATAGAAAAAATACTAAGTCAAGGTGGTCATTACCTTAAATTGTACTGTTATTATTTTCAACAAATAACAATAACATGTTATGTTGTAGGTCTGGGTGGGGCGTGGCCGTCGCTTCACGCCTACAAACAACACAACCCAGCGCCTAGAGACGATGACGAGGAACACAACATCTTCGAGGTGAGACGACGCTACGTGTTCCTTTCGAACACCTCAGCTCACAAAGACGCTGCGTGTTCCATCCGAACACCTTAGCTCACAACGACGCTACGTATTTGATCCGAACACCTTTGCTTACAAAGATGCTACATGTTCCATCCGAACACCTTAGCTCACAATATCGTTACATGTTCCACCCGAACACCTAAGCTTACAAAGACGCTGCGTGTTCCATCCAAACACCTTAGCTTACAATAATGCTACGTATTCCATCCGAACACCTAAGCTTACTATGATGCTATGTGTTCCTTCCAAACACCTTAGCTTACAATGATGCTACGTGTTCCATCCGAACACCTCCGCTCATAACGACGCTACATGTTTCATCCGAACCTTCTGTCACACACTACAGCTCATCTCTTCGAGCTCAAAAACTTTCAACTTAGCCATCTAAAAGCCCTTTGTCTTAGCACCTATTTGTTTAAAAATTCATTATAAATTGAATCCAAATATTTTTTTTACTAATGGTGTTTTAGTTCAAATGTGGTGTGTCCATTTGAAAAGGTCTTTTTTTTTATGGTAAGACTAACAGCTGCTCGCGGGTTCATCTGCGTAGTATCAAAGTAAAAAATATCCTTATCAAGATTCCAAACTATGTCATACTAAAATTCAGCTCATTCAGTGAAGTAGTTTTACGCGACTGAGTGACAAACAATCATCTATCTATACACGGTCAATTTTTAAACACCAGAAAAAAAAATACACATTCATCAGTTGCCGTTACTGAACACAGATATGGAAAAAAAACTTGAAAAAATAAGTCGAATTTTTGTATTTTTTTTTTATAAAAAATGGATAACTGTTACCGTTAGTCGTTTTCCTATGGATTTGCATCAGGCGGTACCCTTTATTGATAATAATTTAAGTTTTATTGATCGTTAGGCAAACCTTGGGGATACCTAGCTCGAGCCAGCTCACAAAAGCTCGGCTCGGGCGCCGCACTCGCGCCGCTGTCACTCGCACATTTTGTAGAAATTCAAAATTCTGACTTCACAGATCTGTCTGCACTGCTCATTAAATTGTGTTTGGTAATTAAAAATTGGTGGTGTATATCCATTCTCACAAACTTAAACATTTCTTGTGTTGTTAACAGTGCCTCAACCTGCCTTGTTCGTCGCGGTCTAGCTCCGAACACTCTAGCGCTAGTCGACTTCGAACTGACACACAAACGCCTATTCTATGCGCCATCGCACTGCCGACCAGAGGTAAGTTACACTGATAATTATTGCACAATAAAACCAATACTGTTCGCTTCGAACACTTGAGCGTTAGTGAGTAATGTTTGGACATAATTTAAATTATTCTTCATGCCATCAATTTTATACATTACTTTTAATATCTTCGCAGACAATTCAATTAATATTAGAGATGTTTGCGTTCTAATTTCACAATTAATCTTGAAAGAGTCTAAATATTAAAATTATAAAAAAAAATTGTCTGAAAGTTGGTTTACGGACTATAGTTTAACGTGTCTACCAGCGTAACGCGACAATGAGTGTTACCGGACAATGAAAGCGTTACCCGAACGTCAACGTTTTGGTGCATGCAGCCGGCGTTCATCGATTTATTAGACGTAGTCACGTCAAAAACAAATTAGACAGCAAGTCTATGGGAACCAGATAACTGATACAATTCTAAAATCCTTTTTTGTAAACATAGACATAGAAAACACCCAGACTCAAAACAAACACCGATGTTCATCACACAAAATATTTGTCCTGAGCGGGAATCGAACCGACACTCGACCATTATGTCTGTCTACTTTATTTCAGATTCAACAAAACTATACGAAGGTCAACATTACGACGAGAAAACGGGCGTTATTGAAACGGATCTCGACCGTTACATCGCGGGACCCTACGTACACCTCACCGCTGTGAGTGCCTACATATTGTACCCTAATTCACTCAGTAAACTTGAAAATTCTTTACCCTCAACCTCTTTTTAGTCGCAAGCGAAACCCATGAGAAAACAAATTTTGAAATGATATTGCCCGCCATCTTGGATTCAAAATTTGACACAAAAATTTTAACCTTCAACACTAAATTAGTTAAAAAACAATACTCATAAAATTCTGATTGAAACCTCGCTATACTCGGGTGCTCACTTACTTAATTGAATGAATGAATGAATGAATGATTTATTTGTCTTAAGTATGCTTAGTACAGACAGGTCTTATGAATGTATAAAGTAGAGTCACATACTTCACTGAAGAATACAGTATACAAATTTTATTTTAATTGATAAGGCATAAGCATAAGGCATAACTCTCATAGACAAATAAATCATTCATTCATTCAAGTAAGTAAGTGATTTAACCAGGGATAGATTGATTTAAGGGGAATCCTCAAGTGTGTTTTAAAATTAACTTACTAACTTAAAAACACGTATAAAATCTAAATTAAAGTATGAAACCTTTCACTTTTTTTGTTGACGAAATAAAAAAACATGGACGAAACGAATAGTGTGAAGAAATTACTATAATACGGCGTACTTTTTGAGTATTTGTCCGAAACATTTTGTATGGAATTCGGATTTGAGGATTCCCCTTAAATGCGGTTTTTTATGATTCTTCTTAAATTATGTATGTAAAGCAGGCATGGAAAGTATACCTAGTAACATGTTATTTATCATGGTATAAAACTGATTACACATAACACTTGTTACTTTCTGAGACATGGCTGTTACAAAATCATCGGTGTTATTCGCCCGGCGCCTCGGAATTATAACATGGCATTAGTCACATTATCTGATGAAAAAAAAAATGGTTGTCTGTAAATTTGGTTTACAAACGATAGTTTATCATGACTACCAGCGTTACCGGACAATGACAGTGTTACCAATGACGTCAACGTTTTCGTGCATGCAGCCGGCGTTCATCGATTTATAAGATGTAGTCACGTAAGAACAGCAGTGTGTTATAAAATCACCGGTTATTGAGCCGTTATGAAATCATATCACCATGTGACAATGAAATAGAAATAGCAATCATTTCCATGCCTCATTCAAGACGTTTTATCAAATCGTTTCCTATTATTTGAGCTTTTAATTCTAAGTTAAATAATGTTATTTCAGGTTCATGATTACACGTATCCTCAAGTAGGGACAGGAAATATCACCTCGGAGAAATCATCCCCCAGCACACGACCGCCGCTTCTGAAGAGAGACTCAGGTACCTTATCCACGTCACAAGTAATCCTGCAGGGAGCCTGCAGGATTGTGACTAGTAGGAGCAGAGATGTTATTTCCCAATACTTATATGAAACGGGCCAGTGGCCAGGTATAGTGTCCATTTTGGGACCTTTGGAACGATGCCCTGCAGGATTACGGGTAATAGGATTAGAAAGTCATCTCCCAACACTTTCTTCCTTGTGATGCGGGCTAAAAGCCGGATATAGTATACAACTTTGAACCTTAGCAACGCTCCCCTGCAGGATTAAGCAGATAAGTCAGAATACAGAATCATTTATTCACAGAAAGCATGTCATACCAGGTTCTTAAAATTTGAATAATGTCTCAATACAATCTTACCAATTAGTATGGTGTGCAAATATAAATATGTTAATTTATTACCTACTTATTCTCGTGTCAAATTCAGGGTTACACATACACATACATGTGACAAATTAATTTTTTCCCAGGTACTTATTTTTTTTTTTACTAAATCGATAGTACCTTCCTTTCTTTTATACAATTTATCTGCATTTTTAAAATCGAAGTATTCATTGACACTGTAAAAAACGGTTTAGGCGCAAAATGGCCAATTCTCAAAATGGCGAAAAGACTAATTCTCATAATGGCCAATTCTCATAATGGCCAATTCTCAAAATGGCCAATTCTCAAAATGGCCAATTCTCAAAATGGCCAATTCTCATAATGGCCAATTCTCATAATGGCAAATTCTCATAATGGCCAATTCTCATAATGGCAAATTATCAAAATGGCCAATTCTCATAATGGCCAATTCTACATATGGCCAATTCTCATAATGGCTAATTCTATAAATGCCTAATTCTCAAGATAGCAAAGCAAATTTAGTTAGGAAATGAAAAAAAAAACATACATTTTATATTGTTGAATTGTTTCGCTTCTTTTCTATAGTGTACGTTTAGTATTTTTTTATATAGGACGACTTTGAATTCAGTTAAAAAAAACTGGGCAGTTCGGTATCCGCTACCGGTTTATTTTTAATAGTTAAAATTGAAATAAAAAAATATACACTTATTTTTTTATTATTAACAACTATACAAAATAGGTTATTGGACCCTTTTACATTAAAAATAATACTATCGTAAATGTTTATTTAAATGTCGAAATCCTTCATTGTTTCATTGTTTCATTTCAAAGACACTGTATATCTTTGCAGCTAAGCGGTGAACTTGTTCAATAGTGCCTTGAGCTTCGCTTTTGATTTAGACCTGAAAATCGCCGAGCGCCACTCGCCGCGATCACCAGGGCGTCCGCATCCGCCCAGGGCATTCGCGGCGAGTGGCCCTCGGCAACTGCCCCCGCACCTGCGATCGCCAGGGCGTCCGTGGGCGCCCCAAGGCGGTCGCGTATTCTAGTTGGATAAAAATATGATCATGATCACAAAGCATCTAGAGCCAAAGTTTGCTGATCTTTGTTTATATGTTAGCTGAAGTAGTAGTATAGGTACTGCCTTATGCTTTTATAGAATTTGCCAAAATAATAATAGAAAAAAATACTAAACGTACACTATGGAAAAGAAGCGAAACAATTCAACAATATAAAATGTATGTTTTTTTTTCATTTCCTAACTAAATTTGCTTTGCTATCTTGAGAATTAGGCATTTATAGAATTAGCCATTATGAGAATTGGCCATATGTAGAATTGGCCATTATGAGAATTGGCCATTTTGATAATTTGCCATTATGAGAATTGGCCATTATGAGAATTTGCCATTATGAGAATTGGCCATTATGAGAATTAGTCTTTTCGCCATTTTGAGAATTGGCCATTTTGCGCCTAAACCTAAAAAACAATTAATAATCAACCATTTGTTAAATCTATTCTTAAAAATTGGTATGGTAGGTTTTTAAACTCACTGACTGCCGCTACTGAAGCGAGACTCGGGTACTTACCTTCCTTGTCGTATGGGCTAGTGGCTGGGTATAGTGTGTGACCTTTAGGAGATACCCTCTGCAGGATTCTGAACACGCGACCGCCCTTCGCCGGTGGTCGGGTGTAAAAAAACCCAAATATTTAACACTGTACCGTGTATAGAAAGCTTTTTGCTTATGTGAGATGCATTTGACTTCCGAACGAGTGTGTGCTGTTACTGGTTCGTTTCCGCCGGAAGTGGCGCCACCTAGCGGCTTGAATGATATTTTTATGTCTTCTGATAATAGCCGCACAATTAAATATATAAATACTTAAAAATAATATTAATTAAAGCTTTGCGTTTTCTTTCAGGAAAAATGTCGCTATTTTCAAGTTTCATATTTTAGATTTTAGATTCATAAATGGCAAAAAAATATTTTGCCATTTATGAATCAAAAACTTCTAATTTCAAAAGTTTTTGTAGGTACAAACGTTGTTTACCAAGACGTAGGGAAAACCCCCATTTCGGACTTATAGAGACATTAGTAAATATACATATATATAAGTGATTTTGAAAATTTCAGGTTCGCTAAAGAAATGTTCGTACAGCACGGATCCACCGCCATTACCCAAAAAACCGCAAATTGGAAGTTTTCAAGCGAGAATCAAATGCCGGTAAGTCTTCAAACAGAATCCCAAAAAAAAGTGTAGCAGGTCTAATGCCAACTTGCACCAAACTTAACACACAAATTTAACGTTTTTTTAATTCATAGCAAATATTTGTTCTGAAACGGGAATCGAAACCGTGACACCAGCGTGGCAGTCCAATACACAAACGGCGTGGCAGTCCAAATATTAAAAAAAATATGTTCTTCTTATCGTGTCACTAGTTCTTTCGAACCAGGGTGGCGAAAGGATTTCAAGTGCGCCTCGAGGCTACTTTCGTGTAATTGACACATGTTTTTAGAACTTTTTAGGTTCTATGACATGCCGATGTTTTTCCTTGACCGTTAAGCACGTGTTTTAGCACACAAAGATATTTTGAACAGAAAAATCCATTGGTGTACGACTGGGTTCGAACCCACGGCCTTCGAAAGTTCGAAAGAACTAGTGACACGATAAGAAGAAGAAGACCTACATACCTACCTACATACTCTTCGAGGCGCACTTGAAATCCTTTCACCCCACTGGTTCGAAAGAACTAGTGACACGATAAGAAGAAGAAGACCTACATACCTACCTACATACTCTTCGAGGCGCACTTGAAATCCTTTCACCACACTGGTTCGAAAGAAATAGTGAGACGATAAGAAGAAGAAGACCTACATACCTACCTACATACTCTTCGAGGCGCACTTGAAATCCTTTCACCACACTGGTTCGAAAGAACTAGTGACACGATAAGAAGAAGAAGACCTACATACCTACCTACATACTCTTCGAGGCGCACTTGAAATCCTTTCACCACACTGGTTCGAAAGAACTAGTGACATCAGTCACTAGAGTCAGATCGAAAGTTAAGGCCCCTCTCACTCGGCCAACACGGCTTTTAAAAATTAATGAATTTTGCAGACATTGTCACGAGTGGTACCTCGAGAGTGCCAACAGCCCCGGCGCATGCGAATTCGCACCCGACGCCGTTCGCTCTTGCATCGACTGCGTCACGTGCATCAAATGCGCTAAGGTATAAAACCATAGAAGTATTTTTTCTCAAATTGCTATAACTTCGATGTCTTTAAGTCCAGAGGAGAGTGAAATGCTGTGGTGGCGCCTAATTGTAAAGTTAGTTTATTTGATATTGCACCTTATGTCAGTCAGTAAAGGTCTATAATCCCACCTATCCTTTCTCCAACCTAAATTTTAAGGTAGAGCGCCATCTGCGTTCGCCAAGAGTCCGGTGACGCAGTAACAGCCATCTGCGGCTAACTGCATTAAACGTCCATCCGAAAAAAAAAAAAAAAAAACCTATCCTTTCCCTAATACGACACATTCGTGCCCTCTACTGGGAATTGTGCACAACACCAGTTGCACGAAGCACGCTAGACATTATAGACAATTATCCTACGAATATTTTCAAATTACATGAAAAAACCCTCAAAACCAATCTGTGAAGTGATTTGAAACAGTGAACGCAAGTGAAACTTTGTTGGTACTCAAAGGATTTCAGTTTTGGAAGCCCAAATTGGAGATCTCCAGGTCAGTGCGGTGTGTCATATCCATCCCTCCAGATTCCTGTATTTTGATTTACTGACTATTTTCACATTGGGGAATTTTTGTTACAATCACTTGGGATCAGCTCTCAATACTAGATACATTTATGGAATTAATTTTCTACTGACACCCTCGCTTATTTTGTTTAAGATTTTTAGTTTATAGTACTTATCTTATTTTTCTGTATTAATGTATTTCTCTGGTAGGTACCTACTGACCTATCCTTTACTCCCGAGTAAAAATATGTTACTAAATGTAGTGCTAATATAAAAGCCTACGTAATTATTGAATTATATTGTTCGTTTTCTATGAGACACTAATTATTTATCTAATATGTAAATATTTAAATTTTTCTGATTTTTTTATAAGTTTTTAAATAAGTCATCTGCACTTAAAAAACAGAAAAAATATATGATGTCTAGTTTTTAGGAGTATACGTACACTGGAACTAGGCTAGAATAAGTTATGAAATAAAGAATTTTTGAATTTGAAATTGAATTGAATACTAGATACATTCCAAATATCGAAATCACAAAACGCTAAACCATGCTGCTTACTTACTAACTAACCGAGCAGCCTCGCGAGGCAGCCTCAAGCGTTTGCCTCGTGACGTTTCCTTATTTTTTTTTTATTAAATATTTTTTACAAATACTTTTATTATCATTAATAAAAGCCAGTTTTTGTCATTGGTCTTTGATTTTATTTGAATTTTTATTTTTAATTTTAATCATGGATCTTAGTCTGAAATAAAAAAAAATATTAATATTATTACAATAATCTTCGACTTGTTAAAGAAAGAACCGAAAACCCAAACTTTTTTTTGCATTTATCTATTCTTTAAGTCAAGAAGTATACAGGTAATAGGTATGTTAATTTCTCGGTTTATGTTCCTCCAAAAAAAATCTCTTAGTCCTCTATTAGTACCTATATTTTGGTTGTCTAGTACATTATGGTCCGAGGCTAAATTTCGAAACACAAAAGTAATTAAATGCATTATCGTCGAGTTGTGAGCAACCCTGAGTCAAAAAAAAATTACTCAATAAAAATGTGCTATTTAATAAATAAACGAAACTCTTTCCGTACGATGATGATGATAATGATATTATTGTGTATGTTTGTTTGTGCAGTGCATGCTGTACCACTGCATGTCCGACGCGGAGGGGGACTTCTCAATGCGGCCCTGCGCCTGCGCACCGCCCAGCGACGCCTGCGCCAAACGGTACCCATACCCATCTATATACCTACCTACATACTCTTCGAGGCGCACTTGAAATCCTTTCACCACACTGGTTCGAAAGAACTAGTGACACGATAAGAAGAAGAAGACCTACATACCTACCTACATACTCTTCGAGGCGCACTTGAAATCCTTTCACCACACTGGTTCGAAAGAACTAGTGACACGATAAGAAGAAGAAGACCTACATACCTACCTACATACTCTTCGAGGCGCACTTGAAATCCTTTCACCACACTGGTTTGAAAGAACTAGTGACACGATAAGAAGAAAAAGACCTACATACCTACCTACATACCTAACCATATACCCACCTACATATCCACCTTATATACCCACTTACATACCTACCTACATACCCACCTTTATATTTAGCTACGTATCCACCTATATACCCTCCTACATACCCTCCTATACAACATAATTATTTGTTTATGCGAAACCTGAAATTAGTTTGCTCAGAAACGATAACACATATTTTTTTTTTGCAGTTGGATCGGCATTACCCTTCTGTCCATTCTCGTCCCGTGTCTGTGCTGCTACGCGCCGCTCCGCTGCCTGCACCGCGCCGCGGCTAAACACAGGCTCGCCGGAGGCACCCATGCACCTATCTATTAGCCAGTTACCCCATTGTATAATACAAGACAATGTGGAAACAAGTACTCGTCAGGAGAATAAAAAAACATGTCTCTTTTTACCCTAAAACAGGGGCCAGCCTGTATCGCCATGCTACTTTTTACCATATACCCCACAATACAAGATACAAAGGGATAAAAAGACATAAATCCAGGGGAATCCTTAAATAGAGGCGTGCCTGTATAGCGCCGCGGTCAAGCACAGACTCGCCGGAGGCACCCATGCACATATCTACTAGCCAGATACACCATAATACAAAACATAATATGGAAACAAGAAGTTCAGGGGAATAAAAAATATGTTTATTTTCACCCTGAACCAATTTCAGGGTAAAAAGAAACATATGCCTGCATCGGGAACCCATGCGCCTTTCTACTAGCGAGATACACCATAATACAAAACATAATGTGGAAACAAGAAGTTTAGGGGAATAAAAAAACATGTCTTTTTTACCCTAAAATAGGGGCCTGCCTGCATTGGGAACTCATACACCTATCTATTAGCGAAATACACCATAATACAAGACTTAATATGGAGACAAGAAGTTCAGGGGATAAAAATATATGTTTCTTTTTACCCTTAAATAGGGGCCTGCCTGTATCGCGCCGCGGTCAAACACAGGCTTGTCGGGGTAACCCATGCGCCTATCTATTAGCGAGTTACCTCATAATAAATACAAGACATAATTGGGAAACAAGAACTTGTCAGGGGAATAAAAAAATATGTCTCTTTTTACCCTAAATTAGGACCTGCACCGCGCCGCGGCCAATCATAGACTCGCCGGGGTAACCCATGCGCCTATCTATTAGCAAGATAACCCATTATACAAGTCATAAGTTCAAGGCCATAAACAAACTTGTATCTTCTTACCCTGAAATAGGGGCCTGCCTGCATCGGGAACCCATGCGCCTATCTACTATAGAGATAACCCATAATACAAGACATAAGTTCACGGGAATAAATAAATATGTCTCTTTTTGCCCTGAAATAGGGGCCTGCCTGCATCCGGAACCCTTGCGCCTCTCTATCTACTAGCGAGATACCACATAATACAAGACATAATGTGGAAACAAGAACTTGTCAGGGGAATAAAAAACATGTTTCTTTTTGCCCTAAAATAGGGGCCTGCCTGCAACTCGCCGCGGCCAATCACAGGCTTGTCGGGGGAACGCTATAATAATATACTAGCGAGATACCAAATAATACAAGACATAAGTTCAGGGGAATACCTAAACTAATATGTCACTTTTTACCCTAAAATAGGGGCCTGCCTGTATCTCGCCCGGGGACTAGAAAGTAAGCGTACAAAAGTACTTGAATGGGTTTCGGTATATAAGTTTTCATGGAGGTTTGAAACAAACAAACACTCACTGCAGAAGGTGCAAAAAGGAGTTGAAGTGGGGTAAAATGGTTCATAAAATGAAGAAAAACCGACAAATGGGATAAAAAGTAACAAAAGAGAAAAAATATATATCTACACTGAGTTTGTTGACAAAATCGGACATCAAAGACTTATGTGTAAAATTAGCCAGCGTTATAACGATACTGCCTGATTATAATCATAAACTTAAATAGTTGTAATACCCTTTAAAACTATGACAATGAAAAATAAAAAGTAATTTGTTAATTATTATAAGAACACTCCGTAGCTGCGTTCACGCTTTAAGTAATACTTAAAAAGTAACATAAAAAAATAGTAATAGTCAGCTGAGATATTTAAAATGACTCGAAATGGGGTTAAAGCCCATGGGGGTAAAGTGGATATAAAATTGTCTAGGGCAAAATGGGAATAAGATTATTTTACAAAGCCAAAATGGCGACTGTTGTCATACTGCCAAAATAGATAACGTAGTTATCCCAGTTGGATTAAAAATAAGTGTGTTATCAATACAGAGTATAATTAATACCCAGTCTACGCTTTTAAAAAAAAAACCCAAACGGTAATTCCGTCAAACTAGTGTTTTCAAATAGAAGTATTTACCGAAATATTCATCTCTGAAGTTAATGTCATTTCAGCATTTTGAAGTAAAAAAAATATTTTTATTTATTACTTATTATACGATGAAAACATTAAAATAAGCGGTTGTGTGAGTGTCGTGATTGGAAGTCGGTGTTTTTTTATTTATAAGTGAAAGTGACACTGGACGTTAAATGAAAAGTTAAAAGTGAAGGAACTTTAGAAAAAGTGATTGAAGAATTGAACATTATAGTGAGAATGGAAATGTCAAGTTGACATTGACTTGTCAAAGTGAAAGTTAAAGCGGGAATTTCGCTGTCAAATGTCAAAATATTGTGTAGAGTTGGAATATTGATTATATACCTATGCCATATCATAAAAAATGATAATTGAAGCGACGTATATAAATAAATAGTCTAACTGTATACAACATTTTGTTCGACTGGTGTCAATTCTGTATCGGACTATAAACAAAAATTTGACTGTTCTTTCTGTCTCTTTGGATATCAACAGAGCATTAAAATGCATTTCAAATTTAGATAGTTACAGAATTGATACCAAGTTAGTTATCTACTAATTTATATTTTTCGCTGCATTTAAGCGTATTTTAATAAAGACCTTAGTTCACTAAGGCAGTTGATGTATTTGTGAATATTTCGGAGAAGGATTCGCCATGACTAAAATTATTGACATATTTATGAAATATGTATATATTTTGGGCATACAGTTAAATACGCGCTGTCATTGGTCCATTGATACTATCGACCAATCACAGTGCGTCGTTTTATGTTCAAGACTTCAATTGTAAGGACGACTTAATGTTCGTAGTTGTGACATCATGCTAATTCATGACATATTTATCAATTTGTTATATTCGATTTATTGATTATTGAAATATTTCGCTTGGAAAGCTTCTTGTTGCAAAATTTATAGGAAGTTAATTGAAGTTTTTTGAAAATTCCTGACTTATTTTATATAATGTTGAGATGTGTTATTTAACGCATTTTTAAGTACAAACATCACAAGTTATTGACACAAATTATATTTAATTTCTAGGCTATTTTTCGCGTACTTTTTTATATTTTATATCATTCATTTATTAGAATATTTGCATTACGGGTAGTTACTGTTACCTAGGAATGTAAAGCATTTCATTTCATCGCTGAATTACTTTTAAATGTAAGTAATGTGTATTTAATAACTTAAATATTTATTATGTAATGTCAAGAAATTACCATAAGTTTGATAATTGTTCCACGTTCATTGCTAAAATAATTTAAAATTCATCTTATTTCTTAATTAACATATAATATTTTTGAAGCTATTTCTAGTCTTATGAACCAGTATTTTATCATCCCCATTGAATTGAATTTTCTATTTTATTTATTAATGAAGACCAAACTTTTTTGTATATTTATAAAAATTAAGATAATGAAAATGGTTTCGGCGTTGCGATCGAGTTTGAA
Source organism: Lobophora halterata (assembly GCA_932526365.1). NCBI lineage: Eukaryota > Metazoa > Arthropoda > Insecta > Lepidoptera > Geometridae > Lobophora > Lobophora halterata. The sequence continues at coordinate 5,460,909 of OW052027.1, read as the reverse complement.
ACAAAAATATATTAAAGCAATAACAGAAAATTAAGAAAAAAAGATAAATTCTTGAATATTCCTCGAGAAAAGGGCTCACTCGCGGAAGTTTCGATTATTATCTTTCCCTCAAAAGTCAAAAAATAATATAAAAACAGATTAAAATGACAAAAGATCTCTTTCAGCGATCGCCGTATCCAATTTCGTTAAATAATTGTTACTCCGTATTTAAAATTTTAATATCGTATGAGTAAATGAATGTAATAAATGTTTCTAAAATTTAAGAAAATGTATGTGAATTTTATCAGATAATTATTTAGTTCAAAACTTTTGATGAATAGAACTACATACTTTAGTAAAAGATCGTATATTAAAAACCTTCAACTAAAAAAACACTGTGTTTTAGAATCAATGTAATAAGCATGGAAAATCACATTTTTTATTATTGTAAAACAACTATGATTGTCTTAAAAGATAAATGTATTAAATATGAATAAATAAACTAATCGTAATCAAAATCATGTTTCAATTACTTACTTCAACATTTTAATCACATTTTTTCAAAGATCAAAGAAAAAAAAATATTTTTACATTATCTAATGGCATTAATTTAATATTTACACAAAAATAATTGATCATTACATATGTTATAAAATAATGTTATCATTAAAATTCAATAACTTATTTTAAAAAAATATTATGCTTTGAGATTCTTATTTAAAAATATCGCCCTGTATTGGTGAATTTATTTAATATTTTAAAAAAAAAAATGCTTCTTCTATGCAGTTAAGAATTACTGGGCGCAAACGTAAGCAATAGTGGGGGCAAATAGGTAGATTTAACCAAAAAAAACCAATACAATCAAAGAACTTAGACACAAACCTAACTAAACACAATAAAAATGGTAAGAATTAAAATGGCGGTCCAAGAAGTTATGTCACGTTTTGCCCCAGATTGAGATAGTTCTTCAATGGCAGCGAATATGTGCGCCTGTGTTATATTATGGGCTTCGTCATACTCTTCTATTATTGGTGTTAAATCTGTGTAGTCCGCTGTCGATGGTCTGGTGCGGCCGGCTGCAAGAAAAAAAAAAAACCTAGTTATTGTAATCGTGTCTAAATAACTAGCTGGTCCCCGCGACTTCGCCTGCGCAGGTATCTTTATAAATTGTAGCCCATGTGTTATTCTGATGTATAAGCTATATAATTGTAAAGTTTCATTAATGAAGCTTTACAATTATATAGCTTATACCCGCTTATAGCTGGTGCCCGCGAATTCGTCTGCGCAGGTATCTTTATAAATTGTAATTATTCTGATGTATAAGCTATATAATTGTAAAGTTTCATTAAAATCCATTCAGTACTTTTACGTGAAAGAGTAACAAACATCCATCCATCCATTTATCCATACTTACAAAAAACTTTCGCGTTTTTTATATTAGTAGGAAGGAAGTAGTAGGATATCAATATAAGTAAAATATTCGAAATGTAAGAAAACGTGTAAAGACCCATTACTAACTTTTTAGTACAGCAGCCAACACCAACCACCAACTGCAGTGGTGTTGGTGGGGATTTAGTTACTTTTTTCCCCGAAATCCACATCAGTGGTGATGGACGGTGGGGGTTTCGGGAATAAGCCACAAAACCATAATTATTCATTTTTTCATTTTGCCCCTGGTCTGGGGCAAAATGCAACTGAAGCTGTTTAGTTAACCCCACAGTTGGAATTAAAATTATAAGTAAATACTTACTTGCAGGTTCCGTAGCAAAATGTAAAACTGATGAAGGCTTGCTCCAGCCAAATCTAAAAAAAAAACAAAATCAACAAAAAATAAGTGTTTAAAAAATACAAAAAAGAAAGAGTATGTAAGTTTTTGTTACCTATTTCTAGATGTAACAATAGCTTCGTAAACAGTCGACGGCGTTAGACCACGAACAGTGTAAATTGCACTGTGTATCGGACCTGAAAAAAATAGGTATTTTTTTCGTTCACGACATGGATGGTAGAGTGACTACCACGCCGGTGTCGCGGGTTCGATTCCCGCTTCAGTACAAAAAAAAATTGTGATGAACGTCGGTAATTGTTTTGAGTCTGGCTATTACAATTTGCCATAGTACACGCTCGGATTAGTTTGGGGCTAGATGGCGTTGAGTGAAATGTCTAAACATTAGGTAGGTAGGTAAGTATATTGAAATAGTCTACGATTGTCTAGAGTAGACTTCTGTCTAACAATAAGACCGCCCTTGTAATTTTTAGTGTGTGTTTTGTGATCAAAGGAAGGCAATCAGATTACCAAAATCGCTTAACATGACCAAAATGAAGCAAAATTTTTATCTTTTTTTAAATTTGGAAAATCATTGTATCAGGAGTCAAAATCACGCAACTTCAGCAACGTGGTCGCGGCGAGCGAAGCGAGCCGCAAATTTTTTATGCCTTTAATTTAGTCCTGAAACCACTCAATCAGGATCCATTTACACGCAATAGCATAAATGTGATCGCAGCGAGCCCCAAAAATTTTCCAGGTTTTTGGTTTACTGGAGAAAATCGCTTTATTTGGAACCTAAAACATCCAATAAAACAAACCTGATCGCGCACAATTTTACGCCTTCAATTTAGACCCAAAAATCACTATCGGAACCTTCAAACACAGTAGCATAAAAGAAATCGCGGCGAGCGCAGCGAAAATCGACTTACTAGGACTCATCATTATCAGACTCATATTAAAACATATCTGATGGAAATATTTGATGCTCTTAATTAAGTCCTGAAAATTACTGTGGAACCTAAAAACGCCAAAAACAGCAGGACGAGTGTAGCGAGCAAAATCTCTTTATCAGGGCTCAAAAAAACCAAGGCAAAAAATCCGATTGTGGCGATCGAAGCGAGCCACATATTTTTTTTTAGGATGGGTCATTGCAAGTGCCGCGCTCGGCCGGTGCTTGCAGCGAATGGCGTTCGGCGCCCCCTAGGACGCTGCGCCCGTGTGCAACACACACCCTGCAGAATAGGTTAAACCGCCCCTGTTCATTTATGTGGGTAGATATAGACAGGAGATACAATAAATTTATTGTATCTGTCCTTATTTTCGCCTGTCCCAAGTGGACCGGCTGTGGTCTGTTGGTGTTACCGTCGCTACTGTCTCCGGGCACCAAGATCTTACTCCACGAGTTGGCGGGAGGCTCCGTCGTGAAGGCATCAGGCTCGTTAGTCACCAGTTTACCGTAGTACGGACGTAGCCAGAGGTTGTATTCTAAAGGGGGACAATAAGAATAATATGTAACTTTTGATTGATTGCTGGAATTAGGTCATTTTATAATTCTTAGGTCTACTACTAGAAGACCACGAATTGCTGTAGGCAGGTTAGGTACATAGGTATGTTTTATTTTATTTTTAAGCTTTCTCTTCAGCCGACTTCAGAAAAAGAGGAGGTTATCAATTCGGTTGAATGTGTTAATGTTGAAAATGCTTTTTTTGTTTGAAAGGACATACATTCAGATTGGTCCCATAGAAAAATCGGTTTAGTACTGAAAAATATTATGTCATCGAAGTGAACAAAATTGCGTATTTTGTTTGCCTACGGTCACTTGAACCGTCCGATTGTTGTGTTTTTGCAAAACCTTGTATTTGATAATGTGTGTTTCCTAGGCGTGTATCTACAATAAAATATTACCTACTATCTAGGTATCTATCTTACCAATGATAGTGGAATAGGAGTCCACCTCCCATATGAGTGTAAAACTTGTGGAAGTAGCCTTATTTACTGACGGGTCTACTTTGAAAGACGCCACATTTGGGACACCTGCAAAAATAACACTGAATTGAAATTGCTGGTCATTCGAGGCTGACCATCACAACGCTTGTAAGTAGTGGCAAAGCCGTAGTCACTTCGGAAGGCGTTAGGCAACGTTGATCCATATTTTTTTTACCCTTAGTTTTACCTTTAGTTCGAAAAATTACCATAATAAGAGTCAAAACTACCTAAAATTATTATTTTAGTATATTAAGGAAAAACACATTATCAGGACCTGGAAACACCCAAGCACAAAAACTTGAGCGCGGCGAGCGAAGCGAGCTGCAAATTATTAGAACTAGATTAGTTATGAAAAATCACTATCAGGACTCAAAAACCCGCAACAAGGTAAATGTCATCGCGGCGAGCGGAGCGAGCCGCAAATTTTTCAGTCTCTTGGTCCCAAAAACTCCTATAAAATAAACTTGATGCCTTTGTTAAGTTCTGAAAATCCCTCTATCAGAACCCATCTTCTCAAATACCTCTAAACCTACCTACATATATTATTTTATGTCCTATCAGGATAAACTGTTGTTTCCTGCTAAATATTAAGATCTGTATTTATACAGTTTTAAACAATAATGTTTCTTATTTCTTATTAGCTAAATCCTCACCAGTAAGTTTGAAGGAGACATCCGCCATGCCCAGCTGGTTCTCGGCTCTGAACGTGTAGTTCCCGAGATCAGATTTACGCACAGATCGGAATATCAGCGAGTATTTATTGTCATGCACTATTTGCAATACCCTGAAACAAAATTAGCATATATCAAGAAAAAAGAAGATTGATGGAGTATCATAACCACAACTTAGTGTCCAAGAGACGCTTTAAGAAGAAAAGGAAGACCTCCCACTAGATGGAGAGATGAAATAAAAGAAAATGAAGGAACACTATGGCCCCACAAAATAAAAAGGAGTGGAAAAAGAAGGGTAGGATGAACTCATAGATGAATAACGATGTTCCTATAGAACAAGATGGACGGTATCAAACCAAAAGGGAATCGCAAGGCAGGACCAAAAAAATTCAGACACCTTGTCAATAAAAATGAAATATCTCCATTTTAAAATAATGTTTGTTACTTTTAACGATGTACTTTTATTTACAATGAAAAAGCCTAGTAGTTTTTAATTATAATATTTATCTAACCCTGTTAGGTACTTCTCTTTTTCGAAAATTTGCGTCTGACCAAAATGTACTAGAAGTTGGCCAAAGTGGCTCCCTTTTACTGGGCATATTTTCAATGTACTACATTGTGTTTCTATACTTTAATACTTCTGTGAACTATAAAAATGTAAAAAAAAAACTATAAAAAAAATGAATGTAAAAATTGTATTGAACTTAAATAAATAAAATAGCTACTTTTTTTAAGATAAAAAATATTTATACGAATGAAGGTTAACATTAGCTACCTACCTGTCATCAGTCTTGACGTATTTCCCCTCCCTCAGCCAGGTGGTCCTGACGTAGGGTGTGGCGAACTCCAAGTTGGCTACCAGCGCCGCGCGCAGCCCTATCGCAGTGTGCACGAAACTACACTCCACTGTGACTCGTGGCGCGTCTGGTAACATACAGACACGAATTGTATGCTTGCTACATCAACATACTTCTTATCGTGTCACTAGTTCTTTCGAATCAGTATGTTGAAAGGATTTCAAGAATCAGAATCAGAATAATTTTATTGTATGAACTTTTTATTGTATGAATGAAAAAAGTGCGCCTCGAAGAGGCGCCTTTCGTGCACTTGATTCGTACATATTTTTCGATTTTTTTTTAGTTGGACAATTGGACATGTGTGACAAGTGTTTTACTCACGATTACGCATGGAAAGTATACCGAGTAACATGTTATTTATCATGGTATAAAACTGATCACACATGTTACATTTTGAGACCAAGTCTGTTACAAAATCACCGGTGTTATCCGCCCGGCGCGCCCCGGCAGGTGATTTTGTACGCTGTGATGATCATGACATCACAGGCGTACAAAATCGCAAACTTGTCACCATTCACAATTTCATTTCATAAATAATAATACTGTTAGTCAGTAGTGTGCTGACTGTGAGTGATCATGCGTGAATTATGATAACATCGTGTCATACGTGAATTATTATTACAAATTACATGACAAGTCACATTAGGCCACTAATGAAAAATAACAGTGTGTTACAAAATGTAATCATATCATCATGTCAAATCATGTGACAATGAAATAATAGTAGCAATCATTTCCATGCTTACTCACGATTATAGTGATTGGGAAACACTGACGCCGCCGCCGGCAGCGCATTCCATTCCTTTGCGGTTTGTTCGCATAATGGTAGTGGAAGCAAAGCGCTTTGTGCGAATACGTGGCATGTCCACTGTGTAACTAATGTGCAACCCATGTTGCAGTAGTGTCAACGCTACAGTGGAGTGCCAATTACTCACCATGCACCATGACCCTGATGAAGGCAGTGACGGGATCCCCGACCCCGTTGTGGACGAGACATTGGTACGAGCCGCCGAGTGCGCGGTGATCTGCCCGGAACCGGATACGCGACCGATGATTCAGTAGTGCCAACGGTTCACCCTACAACCACGATAGAACCAATGTTTGTAAGGACGGATAGTAGACAAAAAGTTCGTATCCCTAGTCCTAGTAATAGTAACTATAACTACTATTACTAGGACTAGGGATTTGGGAGGATTATCCAATACCACGCTGTATTTTACACAAACATCATTCGAGCCAGGTGTCATGTTCATTCGCCCGAGTAGTAGTCCTAGTAACAAGGATATAAAATGGAATCAAATGCATATGTAACACTTATTTGCAGCTGATGGGAACGACCCAGCTCTAGGGACACGAACTTTTCGTCTTTATCCGTCGTTTTTGGAGTTTTTTTAGATTAGATTGTATCTAATCTACCTACCTACTAATCCTAGTAGCTAATCTAAGTAGCTACTACTATTTTGTATCGAAGTTGCAATAATGCCAACAATTCACCCTACAACTACGGGGAATTCTTTGTGAGGACTTTTTTATCGACATCACGATAAAGACAACATGTATTGAAGATAGATGGAAGTTTAAAGATTATTTTTTTGATGGATGCAATCAACTATCGAGGCACTAAGTTAGGTAGGTAGGTACTGTAAGATGATGTAACTCACGTTCTTCTTCCAGTCGACAATGGGGGGTGGAGTGCCCGTGGTTTCACACCCGATGTCCACGTATTCACCCCTCTTCACCTCCAGGAACCCGTCTGCAGGGATCGTCGATACTGTTGGAGGAACTGTAAAATAATGATAAAAATGGTACAGTCAACAGCAGAAGTTAAATAACATCAAAACTAAAATTCCTAGCTAACCCGATAGGTACCTTCTAAAATACAGTTTACAAATAAATGATTATCTAAATGAAATGATAACTGATTGAGCTGTAGGTACTTTATAGATAGATAGATAGAAAATGCTTTATTGCACAAAGTAAAAAACAAGTACATAGGCAAACTTAATGCTAGTTAGCATTCTCTTCTAGCTAACCTCTGCGTATTATGGAGATGTGTATTTTCTAGCAGAAAATAGTATAAAGCTTATTTTTAGTAACATAATACTCACTATATTATACAATATACACTAATTAATATACTTTTTATACAACAATCATCGCTCTCCTAGCCGAGAGTAGGCCTGAATCCCAACAGTGGGACCATTATAGGCTTATTATATATTATTATTATTATAATAAGAATAGAATAAAATAGAACAGAGTTTATTTGGAATAAATGCATCATAACAGATAGTTAAACCTAAGGCGTCACATTTTTGTATTATTTATGCAGTGGCGTCATTTTATTCCTAGATGTGGCGTCCATCCACATCTTAGAATAAAAGACACATCTAAGAATGTGAAACATAATATTAAAAAAATACAAAATAACTTACGTTAGTAGTCGGTTACTCACACTGAACTTCGATGGCGTGTGTTTGTCTTATTGGATTCCAAGGCTCAGGCCGAATGATCTGAAAAAAATTCAATTCTTTCAATTCTTTCTTTATTTCACAAACTTATACTAACATTACAGATTCCTCCAAGACGTTAAATAAGCAATTTACAACAAAAAATAAAAGATACATAATGCACGAAATACAATGCAGGTAGTTTTAAAGGGTAAAAAATAAGATTTACTACTATTTACATACTATACAGAGTATAAACAAAAAAAACACATAAAAAAATAAAAAATAAACAAATTGTACAAGTGGGTATCTAAACTAAATTGAGTACCCTAAGGGATACCTAACCTATCATATTTATTTTTCACAGAACTTTATGCATGTCCTCTCTATTGTTCTCCATCCATCCGCAAATACGTCAAACTGGGGATGCATGGTGATAAGCTTATTTAGGTTCCGTTGAGAGCGACAGATCGGTGAATTTTGTCGCGATAGTGTGCGCGATGAGCTCGTTGCGAAAAGACGGACACTCCCTTGACGAAATCTAATGCGGTTTTCTGGGACGTACAGCTGACTGGCTTCTGCTAAGAACGTCTTACAATCGAGTTGACCCCTAAGTATGCGACATAAAGTTAATATTTGGTCGTGGAGACGCCTAGTCTCTAGAGAATTAAAGCCCAGCGTCCCTTGAAGGAACTTGGTTGGATACATGAATGGGTAGTAGATATAAATTTTCCTATACAAAAATCTTAGAAAAATATGGTAGCTATCAAAACTGAAGTAGGTATTTCAAAACCATAAGATACCTACACCTACACAATTGAAATAATATCCATAATATTCATTTCCCGAGCTGTACCTACCCAACTTAATAAAAAAGTAATAGGTACACTTCTTAAAGTTATTTCTCTACATTTAGTCACAGACTTGCTGGTAGAGTGGGCAACTCTATTTACAAACATTTAATTACAAATTAAATAAATCGAAAAAGTCATTTATCTTCATATCGTGTCACTAGTTCTTTCGAACACTGGTTCGTATGGTGTACATGGTGAAAGGATTTCAAGTGTGCCTCGAAGAGGCTCCTAACTTTGTTGTATTGTATTGTGTGTATGTTAGTCTGTCTGCAAGGTATATTTCTATGGGCCTATTGCTTTCTGTAATATTAAGTTGCCTGAAATAAATCTAATGTTTTTCGAACTTTTTAAGATCTATGACATGCCGGTTTCTACGCGATGTTTTCCTTTTCCGTTAACCACGTATTAGATTTTTTGTACAGAAAAATCCATTGGTTCGACCGAGTTCGATCGAACCCACGACCTTCGCATAGAAAGTCGAGGCACCTACCACTCGGCCAACACGGCTTATATTATCTATAAGGTAAAAGCGATAAAGACCCGTATAATAAAAACAATTAAATGAAAATAAGTTCTTATATCATCGTTATAAAATAATTCCATTATTTTCCTAACGACTCGTGTCCAACGGAATTAAACAAGTCTAATTAATGGACTTATCCATTGTAAATTCCAACCAATTAGTTATGTCCTAAACTCAGGGTGGTCTGCCATGGCTAATTGATTGAAGACGATTATAGCATAACTACCCTTTTCCGTTAGATATTCAAATCATTGACCGAGCAAAATCGAGGTCTAATATTCTAGATAGGTACTCGAAAAAAATCGGCATTTGCTTATTGGTATGTAGGTATGTATGTATGTTTGTCCGAAGATAACTCTAAAACCGCGCATCCGATGGTTATGAAATTCAATTTAAATTTGACCCACTTGAGAATCATAGAGCTCTGGGAATAAGCCCTGGCAAATTCAGCAGATCAAACAATTTTTGAGTTCGTAGATGAGCCAAATCGATTCAGAGGTTTTAGCGCGTGAGATGAAAGCTTCGGGCAAACTGCTAGTTTAATTTAGGCAAGTACATAGCCTGGTGTCCCGGCCATTACTGGCCATTATGGACTTATCCATTGTAAATTCAGACCAATTAGTTATGTCCAAACTCAGGGTGGTATGGCATGGCTAATTGATTGAGACGATTATAGCAAAACTACCCTTTTCCGTTAGATATTCAAATTATTGTTCCCTTTTGCATCTGAACTAGGCATGGAAATGATTGCTACTTCTATTTCATTGTCACATGTTAATATGATTTCATTTTGTCACAGTGATTTTTCATCAGTGGCCTTGATCATGTCACATTTTGTTAAAATAATTCACGTATGACGCGACGTCACACAATCACTCCCGCTCACAGTCAGCACACTACTGACGATCTGTTATTGTTATTTACGATATAAGTTAAACCATTAACGGTAAGAGTTATAAATTTTTGTCAAAATTATTTTGACAAAAATTAGACTTAATTTTTTCAAGTTTGCCATACCTATGTGTTCATGTTCAGTAACGGCAACTGACTAAGCGTATTTTTTTCTGGTGATTAATTGACGGCGTATAAAAAACCTCAGAAGAACGAAGTAAATAGAATCCCTCCTAAATTTGACAAATTCGCTATCTTCTTTGCGCATACCACTTTTTGCACTAGATACAACGAGACAAAACATGCATTTGTCGTACGTCATAATATAGGGGGCATCTGTCACTCGTTGAGCCACAGAGATGTCCAAGTCATAAAATATCGATATCGATATTAACAGTTCGATGATCCGATGCCGATATCGATATATCAATCCTAACAACTTAAAGTCCGTGACTATGATAACGTTATCTAGATTCACTCTGGATTAAAGGAACCTTGAACTTTGTAATAACCACGAATTAAGATGACATTTTTTTATTTGATAAAATAATATACAACATACACAGGTAAATGAGTACATTACAAAATTTATACTTAACAAAAGTTAACACTTGAGCTTAATACTTTTTTCAGCTAAACCTTGTTCTGCCTGCCCCCTACCTATAGATTAGTGCCCCGAAAGGGCTTACATGCGATTCTACCACCTTGTTGGTTTTTTGTAAGTATTTTACTATGTGAAGACAATACATTTATTGAGTATTGAGTACTTTTCCCGTCATTGGGGTAAGCATAACGTTGTCGATCACATATTGATGGTAGAAGTGTTAATTTATCAAATCTTTTTAACTCAATGCTATACGCATGTGGCGAAGACTCTTTTGCTAAATATATTTCTATTAATTTATTTTCCTTAACTTTATTTATAATTATTATATTTTCTTGGCATACTTTAGCAGTACTTTTTTTTCAAGGCTTTTCGTACGCTGTCTGAAACAGTTAATTTTTAGCAAACTGGAGTAGGCTAGATTTTTATCGACCATCTCACACTGCACATTCTGTACATTCTACGCTAGTGTTCTTCGGTGGTACGTCTGAAAACACTGATGAACTTATTTCTGTAATATCCGAAGGTCCTGGCTTAGGTACGTTGATGAAAGGGATATCCTGAAACACATTATATTTTTAATTTATAGTTCATGTAATTATAATATACCTATAACACGCAATTTTAAGTACAGTACTGACCGTTAGCTTCACGAGCATTGCATTTGGTTCAAGTTGAAGAATAGCCGGAAGAACATTTTAACTCTTGCCGATCGTTATTGGACGCCAAAGAGACACCCTGAAATATTAATAGTGTAAACGTAATATTTTCCGTGATTATTTTGAAGCTCTCTTTTTTGTATATTACACTATCATGGTTGAACACATAGATATTGTGTTTAACCATGATACAGTAGGCAGGACGGCAAATATATAATATTAATAAATAAAATATGAATCGAACAAAATACAAAGGTGTGAGTGTGTTTAAGTGAGATGGGTCAGCTACGGGATCCCTCAATGGCTCACTTTATTCGAAAAATCTTACTATACTCGTCGTGTCAGCATAGCCTTATCGACCAATCTTTTTACGTTTTATGACATCCCTAGTTAGTATATCATAGCCTCGATTTATTCATGATTTTAGCATGAAAAACGCCGATTCTTCATATTTCTATACTTATTGGACGTTATTCAATGTTTCTACGTAATAATTATGTGTTTAGTATGGGTTATTAATGAGTAAATACACAAATAGATACTTACCGCTGAAAATTCAAGTTCTCTTGATTTTTCATGATACTTGCGGAAGACTGGCATAATACGAGGGCACAATTCGACATTTCACATGTTTTTTTCACTATTTACAATAGTTCAATACGTTTTAAGCAATATAAAACAACCAAAACCCCGTTGAAAAATAAACAAAAACAATGACATTTTATGAGATTAAATTTGAAAGATAGTCAATGTAGATGGAAAGCGACAGAACCATTTTACAATACACTTGGTTGGATAATCAAGTCCTGCATGACAATTGCATTACTTTCTTTGAAGTTTCCTATGATTATCTCTATTATAGGTATATCCAAACTCTTTGTAAAAAACCCATGTTTGTCTATTGTAAGCTCCAGAAACGAGGTCCGTCTCACAAAGTATTGTTTGGTTTAAATTGGATAATTGCGTAATTGGATACTGATCTTCCCACTTGGCTAGTTTGGTACGTACGAGTAGGTGACTTGACTTGCCTAGTGATGGGCTCGGCACTATCGATCGTACCACAGAGTACTCTTTATACACCGCTAATTTTATTTTAGATCACCAGAAAAAAAATCAATCAATTGATTGATTGTTTTTTGTAACGGCCGTACCTACCTACAACAATAGATTTTTCTGTTCAAAAACGACTTAAGTGTGCATTTAAAACACGTGCTTAGCGGTGAAGGAAAACATCGTGAGTGCACGAAAGGATCATCTTCGAGGCACACTTAAAATCCTTTCACCACACTGGTTCGAAAGAACTAGTAACACGATAAGAAGAAGTAGCGGCAACTGATTATGTGTATTTTACATTAAATGCATGCCCAAGCGGTAGATGTAAGTTGGCAACACTATTATGTAGTCTACTAAATTTTAAGAACCCTGCATGGAAACCCTTACTACGCAAATAAATGATTTGATTGGCAAGTTACAATTTCAACCTATGTACCTTATTACTTTTGGGTGATGGAGCATTGCGATAATTGCAACCTGTCACGCTATTGGGTGATGGATTATTGCCACCACCCTGTTGGGTGACAATCAAATCATTTATTTGCGTAGTAAGGGTTTCCATGCAGGGTTCTTAAAATTTAGTAGACTACATAATAGTGTTGCCAACTTACATCTACCGCTTGGGCATGCATTTAATGTAAAATACACATAATCAGTTGCCGCTACTTCTTCTTATCGTGTCACTAGTTATTTCGAACCAGTGTGGTGAAAGGATTTTAAGTGTGCCTCGAAGATGATCCTTTCGTGCACTCACGATGTTTTCCTTCACCGCTAAGCACGTGTTTTAAATGCACACTTAAGTCGTTTTTGAACAGAAAAATCCATTGTTGTAGGTAGGTACGGCCGTTACATAAAACAGATATACATATAGGGTACCTAAGTATGGCAAAAAAGCTTTAAAAATTATTATCGTCAAAATAAATTTATCAAAATTGGCTAACGGTTACCGTTAGTCGTTTTCCTATGGATTTGCGTCAGACAGTACCCATCATTGATAATAATTTAAGTTTTATTCATCCATTTGCAAACCCGGTCATCTAGCTCGAGCCAGCTCGCAAAAGCTCGGCTTGGACCATGATGTAAGTTTGTTCAAATTGGCAGTTCACCGTAATTTCAAATTAATTATGAAATATCTCGACAAAATTAATATAAACGGCCGTTTTTGACGAGACTACGTCTAATAAATCGATGAACGCCGGCTGCATGCACGAAAACGTTACCGTCTTTGGTAACGCTCATTGTCCCGTTACGCTGGTAGTCACGTTAAACTATCGTCCGTAAACCAACTTTACAGACAACCAATTTTTTTTTACTAAATAAAAGTACCTACAAAGAAATTAATGATCATCTTTATTCTACTTGGTGATGTGTTACCTCACTACTGATAAATTACCGGCATAAGATCGAAGGGCGATGCCGCTAACAATCTAATTGCACTCCCATCGTTGTTTTGCAGTACTTTTTAACGAAAATAAACGGAGTGATATGCGCCATTTGTCAGCCACATGTATCATATTGACTACAAACACGTTTAATGTAATATAGTTCTTGATCATTGAATTTGAATCATTCTGCTTTGTCACAATCAAGTAGATAAAGTAAAAGATAAAAACTTCTACGAAATAAGGTTAGCGATAAAGCGCTGGATCCAGTGTAGCAAGGAACGCAGCGAGCAGAGCGAGCCGCAAAATATTTTATTTCTCTATTTTTACCTATTTGAAGAATCTCTATTTCAGAAGTAATTTTTAGATTGAAGAACTTCCGTATTCTAAGACGATATTTTCACTCAAGGAAATACTTACATTTGAAAGAAAGAAAGAAAGAAAAAAATATTTATTTTTGACGTAACTGTACAAGCTTATTATTATTATTATATTATTTGAAATTTGAAGGGTGACAATCGATACCTTTAGTAAAGCGGCGGCCATCCTCAAATCCGAATTCCATACAAAATGTTTCGGACAAATACTCAAAAAGTACGCCGTATTATAGTAATTTCTTCACACTATTCGTTTCGTGCAAGTTTTTTTTAATTTCGTCAACAAAAAAAGTTAAAAGTTTATACTTTAATTTAGATTTTATACGTGTTTTAAGTTAGTAGGGTTAATTTTAAAACACGTATACAATCTAAATTAAAGAATGAAACCTTTCACTTTTTTGTTGACGAAATTTTAAAACATAGAAGTATAGAATAGTGTGAAAAAATTACTATAATACGGCGTACTTTTTGAGTATTTGTCCGAAACATTTTGTATGGAATTCGGATTTGAGGAGCCCCCTTAAGGACTGACTTAGGTCTGTGTTCACCAATGATAATCGGAAGATTAGGCCTCTTCGTCCGTTATCTTTGACGTTTAATCTATGAAAATTCGTGTCAATAACGTCAAAACATCTGTTTAAAACTTAACCATCTGTTGGTGAACTTTGGTCTTAGAATACGGGTGTAAGTACTAAACGCTGATTAAGTAGTTAATTAATTTCAAACTTAGCAAGCAAAGCGAGCCACAATACTTTTATTAATATCTTGTCCTGCTGCGAGCTGTCAGCGCTGTTTGCGAGCAATGAGGAGTCAGTACCATACAGTGCTGTCTGCGAGAAGTTGTCTGTCTGTACCATTTCACTCACCACGCAAGTGTAATGTGCAGTGTCGCTCGCATCCACCGCGTCTAGTTGCAAGCTGTAGTTGTTATTATGCAGGAGGATCCTGCACAGCTGCGAGCTATTAGCGCTGTCTGCGAGCAGTGAGGAGTCTCTCTGTACCATTTACTCACCTCGCAAGTGTACTGGGCAGTGTCGCTCGCATCCACCGCGTCTAGTTGCAAGCTGTAGTTATGATGCAGGCGGATCCTGCCCGACTGCGAGCTGTCAGCGCTGTCTGCGAGTAGTGTAGAGTTTTTGTACCATTTCACACGGATCTTCATTTCTGAAACACAGTCAAAGTTATGTACTACTCGGGAGAATCAACATGACACCTGGCTGACACTCTCGCTCGCAACTTGCTGCGTCCCCCGCTCCCCGCGCGGCGCCCTCCGTGTTTCTTCTTCCTCTAATTGCGAAGCCTTATCATTGCTTATCATTACCAAGTATTACAGGACCTCTTCTCTATCAAGATTATCCAATTCATTCATTCCAAATCTCTATTTTCAATATAATGTTTGTTACTTTTTACGATGTAGGTAGTTTTATTGACAATGAAAAAGCCAAGTAGTTTTAACATAAATAATAGTTATTTACCCCTATTATCTACTTCTCTTTTTCGAAAATTAGCATCGGACCAAAATGTACCTACCTACTAGTAGTTAGCCAATGTGGCTCCCTTTTCTTGGTCGCATTTTCAATGTAGTACTTACTACATTGTGTTTCTTTAATTTAATATTTCTATGCCCTAATGTTACTGAATTTTGAAAAAAAAATCACTTATGTCATGACCCGAATGACCTCTCGTATTCAAAACATAAATCTCCCAGACTGGAGGGTCATGAATAGAGGACCCCAATTGAATCACAAAGATACAATCTGAGGATTCTTCCTGGACACAGAATACACTGTAGTAATGGCCACTTACCTCTGTCTACCACTTACTGAATGAATGAATGAAAAATGCTTTAATGTAAGCTTTAATGGGAAATAAACTAAAAGGAAAATAAAAATTAGTACAATAGGCTTATCACTTTGAAGGTATTTATTCCAGACAATCTAGATTTAGCACTTACTATGTATTTACAAAGAAAGGATTTTAGTATTGTATCATTTGTTGGTTCCCTTAGTACAAGCTCTGCTTAGTTTGGGGCTAGAAGCATCGATGGCTAGAAGGCGCTGCCTGTGTGAAATATACATTTGTTTGTACCAAACCATTACTAAACATTATTAATTTATTTGTCAGAAATGTTCGTGATCGGACCTCAGGTCTCTGTCTGCGTGTCTGTGCGTGATCCAAACAAAAGAGTAAATCTTTTGTGCGTTTGGGTTGGATATACCTAATAATAATTTAAAATAAGGTTAGGTAAGTTTCGTTGATTTATTATTAGCTTTGAAATTATTACGAGTTTAATAGTGTCGCATATACTGATATATGTACAACTCGGGCGAATAAACATGACACCTGGCTGACACGTGGCTCGGAACTTGCTGCGTCCCCCGCTACCCGCGCGGCGCCCTCCGTGTTTCTTATTCCTCTAATTGCGAAGCCTTATCATTACTTATCATTACCAAGTATTACAGGACCTCTTCTCTATCAAGATTCTCCAATTCCACGCTGTACTTGCACAAACGTCATTCGAGCCAGGTGTCATGTTCATTCGCCCGAGTAGTAGGTAGATGGGTTTCCATCGAGTAACAACTAACACCTGAACGAGTAACAGTGTTACTCGATGGGATATTTTTTCTCATCGATTATCACTCTGAGTCAGGTAAGGGTGCTACTCGATAAAAAAAATATAATTTAAATATACCATACCTACCTACTGATGCCATAGAATAAACAAAAATTGAAAATGGAATTGAGAAAATGTGCCATGCGCGAGATTTTGCAACATGAGAGAGGGTTCTGCAGCAATACTTATATTTTTTTTTCTAAAGCAATAATGTAGTTAGATGAAAATCAGTATTTGTAGCCTCTATTTAAAATACCTACTTGTGTTTAGCTTAGCTTTGTAAAATAAGAATCAAGTTATTCCTAAGTTTAAACTTACGCATTTACTTTTTGATTACTTTCGTGTGTTTTGGTAATTGCCTACTTGTAGACTGCTACTTATAAAATTACGAAGGCCTACGCACTTTTTACAAAGATATAATTTGTATAACAGGTATCGTTTGAAAGTTATCAATAATTAAGTTATTATAGATGCTAGTAGTAATCAAATAAAACTGAGAATTACCCATATATGTAATCATTATATTTTAAATTAAAATAATAACTGTATTTTTATTCATATTTGGACTCTGAAGTTGTCAGCCATATTATTTTCTCGCCTACGACTTTTTTTTATACAGGGTGTTTTTTTTGAGAAGGGCACTGATGGCCGAGTCCGAAACCACGGGAATAAAATTGAGATACCTTAAAGTTATTTGTGAAACTTTTCTATAACTTTGAATTTTTAGTAATACCTACCTACATTTTTTGCAAAGAATGACCGACCCTTATCAGCGACAGAATCCATTGGTTGAATAATACAGGGCGTCTTTTTTTTTAATCCTTCGAGTCGATTTCTGTCAAAAGTAAAATAGTTTTCTTATAAATCGAGGGCATGACTCCTTGTTCTCCTGTACATATATTTTCTAGTCTAAAATTTAGACTAGAAAATATACAGGGTACAAACCTACTTTATTATTATAAGAATCTTTTCTTTCATTATTTTTGATAGATGTATGGAATACAATCATCTTAAACCAAAGATTCTTATTTATATACCAAAGATATTCAAATTGTTCCTTATCCATCAATCTTTAAGACAGACAGATGTATTTAAACCTTTTAAAACGTATTACTTAGCATTTCAATTGATGCATTTAGATCAACATTTTAAATCCCGTGTTTTGAAATGTCCATATAAACTACGCCTACTCATTTTGATTTAGTTTTCATTTCAATAAAAGACAAATAAAGTCAATAGTTAATTAAAACATAGAATTTTATTAGATTTCTTTATTGTCAGCAGTTTATGACATTATGTTAATGTAATCGACAAGATCATTAATTAAATGGCTACTATTTATGACTATTATGGCATGCAATCAGTATCGATGTAATAAATGTACGATTAGAAGTATAATACGAGAGTTCGATTCTCAAAGAAATCTAGAGTTTTGACGAGTCGATTGGTCGAGTGGAAAGTGTGTTGGACTGATACACTGGTGTCGCGGGTTCGATTCCCGCTTCAGGACAAACATTTGTGTGATGAACATCGGTGTCCTGAGTCTGGTGTTTTCAATGTATTCTATGTATGTAGGGTGGTAGGTATTAAAAAAAATAGTATTCTATCAGATATCTGGTTCCCATAGTACAATAAGATAAGATAAGATAAAAGATAAAGATATTTTATTTGCCAAAACACAAGTACAATAATGGTCTTAAATAAATTGGTGTCCTAAGTATGGCGATGTGGGAAATGTCCAAAATGTTTATTTTATTTATTTTTTAGTTATCGTAGTCAACGTACAGGCCAAACCACTGGACATAAAGCCTCAAAATTTGGAGGACTAGTTAGTCAAGACGTCTATGTAAGCGTGTGTAGGTCTAAGTACTAAAGAAATTTTCTTACATGTTATATAAAAAAGAATATATACAAATAAATTGAAAAGGGATTTTGACCCGATTTCAAAAAATTAGCAGAATCAGAATTCAGTTGTATTATTTTTAGATTGTTTACCTCAGAATTTCGGTATTTATCAAACGATTTAGAAAATTCTTTGAAAGGATAGGTACTTAAAGATGGTCCCATATAAATTTCATCAAAATCGGTTCAATAGTTTAAATTTTCAACAAAAAAACTGAAAAATATATGTCGTTGAAGTAAACGAAATAACGTATTTGGCTTTCATGTGTCTTTTCAGTGGTGTTTACGGTCACTAAAACAATTCAACTGAAGTCAGTGTTCTATAAGTCAAAACTTTGATTACTTATTTTCCCTTAAATTGTAAGTTAGTTAGGTCGTCTATGGTTCAACTAAAACAAAAAAAAACACTTTTATTGGAAATAAAATAACGTAGGTACATTCGGCTCTGTAATTGTCTTTACACCCAGCATATGCCGATGTTCTTTTGTAATTAAACTACTTGTTGTTTATATTTGGGGTATATCTTTGTGTTTTTGTGTGTGGTTTTTTCACATCAGTAGTTTATTCACACACAAAAATGATGTGTTTGTGTGAGTGGTTTAATTACAGGAGAAAACCGGCGGCGTAAGCTGGGTGTAAAGACAATTATAGAGCCGACTGTACATTATTTTTATAATTATTTTTTATATTTTTAAAGAAGTTACCCGACTCATCCACGTGGCACGGCAGCAGCACGGTGTCGTTCGGGTACGATTTCACCAGAACAGGGACACTCTTGAACGGCTCCTCACATCTCATCACACTTTGGAGGAGGACCACTGATAGGATGTGAATCAATGTCCTCATTTTGTTTTTTTTTTCACTACTTAATTGTTTTATTTTTGCTGAGGCAGATACTTAGTGGGGGTTATTAATTTTCTAAAATTAAAGTATACTTAGTTACTATTTATTCTTGTTAGTTTTTTATTTCACCAAAGTAAAAATATAAACAAAAAGCAAGCAACGTTGTACATGACTGTACGAAATTTAATAAAATGAACCCTAAAATACCTGACATTAGGTATCCGTTAAAAAACTATGTTTTTTTTATTTTCTACCAAGTTTTTTTGAGGTTTATTTATAAACAATTGACTGAACTTGGTATTATAAATAACAAGCATACCTATACAACAATTTATAAACGACGTACCTACTATTTAGCGCCAAAAATCCACCATTTTGTTATATAATTTATTTTAAAAACCTATCTAAAGAATCGAACGATATCTTAACTGTCCAAATCAATTCAGCCGTTTGGAAGGTATAAGGTACCTAACAAAGTTTACATACCTACATAGCTACATACATACATACAAATACGCGCGAAAAACAGAACCCTTCCTTGGCAGTCGGGTAAAAAAGAGTTTATGGCGGATGTAGGCAAACTGTAGGTACTTTTTTGCCGGACACGACACGCGCCTGTGCTTTTGTTTGTGGTTCGATCAGTTAATGAGGATTTATGGTCTACTGCTCTGTGGTCAGATTAGAACATTGTTTTTTTAAAGATTCCACGCAATTAAAAAGAATGAGACCGGTTGAAAAAAAGTTTAATTAGAAATTGTTTGAGTGACTCTACATTTATGGGGACTAGGGAATTTAAGAAATTCCTAAATCTAAACTTAACTAAAATGAAATAACCACAATATGAAAGACAATTTCTTGTTTTTGGAATGTACACCTACACTTTTAATAAAAAAATAGTAGTAGTAACTTGATCGGTTCATATAATACGAATAATTTTTTTTTTTATATATATTATATTATACCGGCTAGCGATTTTTTATGCAATTTCAAAATAATTAAAATTTAGCATTAGAAATAATAAAAAATCATTCGATTTTATAAAATCTCGACTGAACTCTAATTAAAAAGATGGAATTAAAAAAAATAAGTTTAGTATTTTTATCACAATACCTCCAATATTTTATGCTGACTTTTATTAGATTAGTAGTAACCAACTATTTATTTTAATGAATCTAATATTCTTCTCGATAAAACTTTTTTCACCAAACACAAACTGCATAGAACGGAACGCGTGCGCTTGGCGGGAAACCGGGTCCGAACTGTCATCGACGGCGCATGCGTCCTAAGGAGATGATTATAAAGCCAGTGACACACTGAGCCAGGGCTTCCTTTCTGACTTCAGTCATCTTGAGTAATTCATTAGGTACCCGATAAAAAGAAGTGTGAGAGAGAAAAAAAAATTGGTTGTCTGTAAAGTTGAGAGCATAAGAACATAGACATACTTAGAATATATTGTATAAGCTTATGTATTTCAAACTGTAGATATAAATTATTTTTGACTTACCAGAGTTATGCAATGTAACATTTTGGTCAATAAATGATTTAATTGAATTGAATTGAAATAAAACAACCAACCGAATTCTAACCTCTTTCTTTCTTGAAGTAGGTTGAAAAGCTTAGTGTACCGCCATCTTTCACATAGCCCCTCAATTAATCGTTTTACAAGCTACACCTTTTCGTCAGCAATAAGATGAGTTAGTCAAAGTGTAAATGTAAATGCAGCTGGGAAGATATGATAATAATGCTAAGTAGGTACAGGTCGCTCAACGAAAGCTGGCACTGTCAAAGTACTCGTACTACTGGAATTTCACTTATTCTTCTTATCGTGTCACTAGTTCCTTCGAATCAGTCTGGTGAAAGGATTTTAAGTGCGCTTCGAAGAGACTCCTTTGGTGCACTCTACACATGTTTTCGAGCTTTAGGTTCTACGACATGCCGGTTTCCTCACGATGTTTTCCTTCACCCGTTGCGAGAACGTGGAATTCATACATAGATTTTTTCGCCCGAAAAATCCCGACTGCAACTGGGATTCGAACCCGCGGACATCAGATCGCAAGGCGAGGGCCTCATCCACTCAGCCACCACGTCCTCCATTCTTCAATTTCACTACACTTCGCCTTTATGCTTAGATCACACGTACCGAGTAGTACCGAGGTACTACGTACAAATAAACATAGCGCCGAGTGCTCGGCTGACCGAGTGATGTAAGCAAGCACAGATATATAATGTCTGTGGATGTAAGCTTTCACTGTCTCTGCCGAGTAACATTTTACTGTCTCGGCCGAGTGCTCGGTACGTGTGATCCAGGCATTAGGATGATAATTTTGACAGGTCACAATAGAGACACGCCGCGCTTTTATTCACAGACACAACACAAGCGCACGTGTGAATGTCAGATATTCTGTCGTTAAGCAGTAATGTGTGAGCATTACTGTGTTCCGGTTTGAAGGGCGATGTAGGTAGTGAAATTACTGGGCTTTAGAGATAAAGACTGACCATCAAAATGTCTCAAGGTGGACGAGCGCTATTGCATATTGCACGGGCCTATGGGAATTATATAGTCCTGTGTAGCACTGTTATGGTTATGGGCTGGCGTGATCTCTTACCATCAGGACAGCGTCTGCCTATTCTCGACACTTCGTCGCAAAAAAAACAGCGAGCCTTACAATAGTCGCATACCTATGATGTGTAACATCTGAACTCTCATTTTTTTTTTAATTCTTATTTCATTACCTACTTATTTACTACTTCAATTGACTGACCTTACTTCCTGTTACTTACATACTTCCGTTGCATTTCACGTAATCACTACCACAAATTGACAGAAAGCGAGAGGAAAGATGTTACACTTGAAAAAAACGTTCAGTTTGAGAATGCACTCCCCTCCACTCTCCGATCGGCGGCAAAATTGGAGTTCATTCTTAGACTGAAAACTAACGGACTTAATTTCTATCACAACACAGTGAACGTAAATCAAGCTCGTTAGCAACTTGTTGTGAAGTTAAATAAATAAAATTTAATCACAAAGCGGCGCGTCTTAAAATGCCGAAGATTCGAGATGTGAAGACATAATTAGCTCTTGAAAGTATTTATAAGATATTAAAGTCCATTCAATGAAGGCTTTTCAACTTTTAATATCTTAAAAAAAATGGTTGCCATAAACTAAAATAGATGGCGCTGTATGAAACGCATGTGTCAAAAATCTAACAAAAAAAATAACAGAAAATTTCGTTGTTTACTATGACACTAATTGACTTTGACAATTGACTTTTTGTGCAGCGCCATCTAGTGACCAAAATAAAAAGCGTGATTTTTTTTATTTAAAAGCCCTCATTGTTGACAAACTTTAAGAAAAGCCCAGGAGGAGACGGGGCGGTAAGAGTTGAACGCATATTTATAGGTGTCTTCACGGTTTAATAGCGCTCGGCGAAAGTGGAGGGGAGCGGCGCAAGTGAGGTGAGGCGAGACGGCGGGAAGGTGGCTAAGCGACCAATAGACGCCCGGACTTGGCACCTTCCCTCAGTGTTGCCAGCCCATACCAAATTTTAACCCCAAATATTTTTTCGAATCATCCTAAAACCCCCCAGGAAAAAAAAGGAAGACACATGCTTCACCTTCTTATCGTGTCACTAGTTCTTTCGAACCAGTGTGGTGAAAGGAATTCAAGTGCGCCTCAAAGAGGCTTCTGTCGTGCACTTGACACATGTTTTATAACTTTATAGCACATAGGGTGACATAGGTACCTAATGTTTTTTTTTTTACTGAAAGATCCATTGGTGTACGAATGGTTTCGAACCCACGACATTCGGATCGAAAGTCGAGACACCTCCCACTCGGCCAACACGGTTTTTTTTTCTTTCATTAATTAAAAACCACTGATCCATTTTGGCCTTAAATACCAAGACAATTGAAACGACCATGGGCTAGTAGGTACTCTGGGTACCTATCTATTTATTCGGTGCCATGGGATAAAATTTAATGTAACTTTGATGGTTGAATCCCGCGGTCGGTAGTGGCGTGACTCAGGAAATTAAAAAATGTTTGTTTATTTTTTTAAGTTTGAAGATGCCATGTTGACTTAGGGAATTTAACTCTGCCTCACTGGGACGCTGCGGCCACGTCGCTGGCAACGTGGACATGGCAATCAATAAGGTGGTCAGTTATGGTGCTTAACCGGGATGCCACGGCCACGTCGCTGGCAACGTAGACATGGCAACTAAAAAGGTTGCCAGTTATTTTGCTTCACCGGGAAGCCATGGCCACATCGGTGGCATCGTAGATATTTTTGGTTGCCAGTTATGGTGTTCCACAGGGAAGCCGCTGCACAATGTGTAATATGACCATAGAATCGGACATTCTGAGTGAAGCTCAGCATTCTATGCGTTTTATCATTCTATAAGCTAGAGTAGAACCCCCAAGCGATTTCTGTATAGTTACTGAGAAATAATTTTTCAAAGTGTAGTTATTTTGGAGGTATAAAAAGTACAAAAACCTGAATTCTCGAAAATCATCTCTCTTCGCAGTCGGGTAAATAATCGCGATCGCCTGCATATGTATCCTATATAACTGCTTATTTTTCTACTGTCCATGAATCTAACTTGAAGTTGAAATCAAACGTCCCAAGATTATTGCCGCAAAAAAATAATAGGCGCTTGAACGCTAATTAAAAAAAAAATATATCTCAAAATTACAACGGAGAAAATTGATGATTTATTTTGTGTTGGTAAAGTACATAATAGTTTTGATAATAAAAATTGCTCTTGTTGCAACAAACGCACAGAAATCGAGAAAAAAAATCAAAACCATTTGAATGATAATATGACTCACGTTCTATATGTGTTCCAGAAATGCAGAAAAGCTTAACTTATACTATTTTACATGTATATTTTGAATACGCTTTGGAATTCACAGTCAAATATTTAACTTTCGAGAATATCAGGTTTTTGTACTTTTTATACCTCCAAAATAGCTACACTTTGAAAAAATATTTCACAGTAACTATACAGAATTGGCTTCTGGGAGTTCTACTCTAGCTTATAGAATAATAAGACGCATCGAATGCTGAGCTTCACTCAGAATGTCCAAATCTATGGTCATATTGCACACTGTGCGCTGTATTAAAATTAATTCCCTAGTTATATATCTGTGATTATTTCATTCAGGATTCGTATTTCATTTTGTTTTCAGACATTTTCATTTCGAGTGACAGGTACCGAATGAAAAGCGAAAATGAACGAAAAGTTAACTGTCTATAACACCTTTAGTTGTCTCCTTCAGTCAGTTCCAAAGAGTAGGTATAGTAGGTACTAATCTACTAGGTACTAGGTAGGTACTAAAGTTTACTTTTTCGTCAAGAATGGACGTATAGATATCGTACACTAAAATATTTAAATAAAGAAACCATAAAGGTTCTAAGTACCTAGGTATATCAGATCGAAACCGAAATGGTGTGTTTCCAAACTATATGCAGATTTAATGAAATAAATAGAGACATGGAGTAGTAAATGATTAATAATCTTTTAAGTCTAAAATAGAGGATTCATTAAAACATCAAAATGGCGCTGAAGAAAACTCGGAGTACAGCATTGTAGTCCATCAGAGGTGTTCATCATGCACAGTGCGGCATGCATCGTCGAGTATGGACATAATTTGGATTTTAGTTGCCATTTTTATTTGCGGAGGTACACTTTTTAACGTGTTAACTAAAGACAACATAAATAACCTGTCTTCATCTTGATCATTAGTCTCACATTTTTCTTTACTGTCTATGGATTCGTTTAAAACTTCAATGAACATTTCATCTTCAGGCAAATTCTTCTCTTTTTTCATTAGTTTTGGAAAATTTACTTCTATGTCTTGTTCTAAGTCTTCTACGGGATCTGCAGTGGATGCGAGTGGGTCGGGATCTCTTGTTCCGACTACATCTTGTAGAAACAGCAGATGTTTAAAATAAATGTATTCACTTTTACGTAATCCATTACCATAGCCGGACTTCAAACATTTTTTCCGGTTAATTTCTCGTGTGAAACAACCTCGAATACTTTTCCACCTTTTCTGCAAAATAACGGCTGAAAAAAATACATATACTATTATGTAGTTTAGTCGTTTAATCAGTCTTCTCCCGGTAAAGGTTACATTATTTCTGGCTTTTAAGGTTGAAACATTTGGGTCCGTGGGGTTCGGACGCTTTGCTCCTGTACAAGGAGCTAGCAAAGCGACTGATAGACAATAATAATATAAATATATTATGTATATTAGTCTAACATTTATTATATTAATATATTAAATTTTTGCGCTTCTTTAGAGGTATTTTGCGAGAGATTTTAGGTACATTCATGGAGATTTATTAAAACTAGGTAGGTAGGTAGTACGTAGTTGTACACTAGTACTTGTCTATCTCCAATAAAAAAAAGGTATGACCACACGACAGAAGTGAAAACTTCTTCAAAAGCGAGGTAAATAAATTAATAGGTAGGTACGAAAAACAACTAAGTAGGTATTTGACGTTCACAGTTTAACAGGGAGTACATTAGTATGACAGTAGAATTTGGAGTTAATTCAAAAATACATTTTGTTCACGGTCATAGCATCAACAATACAAACACTTTATTTTGTAGCATTATAATGTTGCGCTACCATTATTTGATGTCGTTCAAGGAAAAGAAAAGACAGTAGACACATTACCATCTTCACTTAGTAATATTATACCAGCCGACTTTACCCGAAGTAGTATTACATACATCCGAGCGTTGGGAGCCCAGTAGCCCAGTCCTATTTAGGTAAGTACCTACCTACTTCCCACGAAATATTTAGCTCAGTGCGCCTAAAGAAGTTTTCACATAAAAAACTAGGTGTGTTTATTAAAAAAAGTGCACTTACCCATTTCTTTTTTTTCTTTTTTTGTAAGTTGTTCTTTTTCTTTGAACAAATGAACAATTTCGTCCCAACAATTATTTTTTTTGATTCGGTTGGAATTATCTTTTGATGCACTATTCCATATACACGGGCGGTTTCGAATTTCAGTGATAAACCTTTCAGTATCGAAATTCATGTTTTTACAACGAAAACACAGTTTAATTTACAATAATATTGTGTAGAAATTGAGCGGGCGTCCAAAATGGCGTCCGGTTGGCCACTGAGTGAGCGAGACAACCTAAACGTGTACACTTTACTCGGCAACGTCGCGCGCGGCGCGGTATCCGTATCCAAACCGCGCGCAGCGAGCCGTTGTTCGTGTCTTACAAATGGCGACGTTGCCAGACCGTCGCCAATATACGTAGCTGGAGTAGCTGGCGACGATACGTGTGGCCGTCCGTAACCACAGAGTAGGTAGGTTAGGTACGTACCTACTTTTATTTATTGGAAAGCCGTAACATTATAAATCCAGTAGGTACCTACTACCTACCATAGAACTTAGGAAAGCACAAATGAAAAATATCCAATGGTAGGTAACCTACCTACTTACCTACAGACTTTTTGGTAAATTGTTCTATTTATGTATTAATAGTAGATTATGCACTAAGGGGATAAAGCAGTGTCTTATGTCGCGGGTGGCATATTGAACCCTGAGCTAACGAGGGACCCAGTTAACTCCCGAGCGAAGCGAGGGAGTTATGTAGAGTCCTGAGTGACGCGAGGGGTTCAAGCTACCCAAGACGAAGACAGGCTTTATCCCAGAGGAGCATACTCTACTTTTCACACCTTTTGTGAGGCAATAAAAAGCTAGGGCTCCAGCAACGAACATGCACCGTCTTTTGTTTTTTTTTCTTTTATAGAAGAACCTAAGTTTTTCGGTTTTGGCTTCACATCAAAGGTATATAGCCAGTATCAAGTAATTGGAGAGATTATTTTGTCATAAGTCAGAGTCGATAAGTCAAGTCATGCCCCTGTAAAGTAGTGGTGGTTGCGACTTTACTAGAGGCTTCTATGGAGTTTTGAAGGCAACACGAAAAGTCACGTTTTACAGCATTACACTATTCACCAACATTCATACACGTTCACGACTAGGGCATAGTACCGGGAAATCCCGGAACCGAAAATCCCGGGAAATCCCGGGATTGTCAGCTGTGTCCAGTACCGGGACTAGAAAAATCCAGAACCGGGATTTTCGGTACTTTCGGGATTACTTAAATTTTTGTGCTTAAGAGCTTTTTTAGGGATTTAATCTTTAAAACTATAGCTAAATAGTACATTCTTTTAGTACAAAGAAAAAAAGACAGTAACTCCTCTACTCGCTGGATTCTACCCGCCCATCTTACTAACTTTCGAAGGTGCTGTTGATGTTCAAACTTAGGAAATGTTGCAATATCAACTTATTGTTGGTATAGTCGTCCCAATGCATTTATTTAAAGAATGACATGGGCTTTGGGGTTGTTTGTACTGACGTGACGGTCTTTCCACAACCTAATTACTTTATTATGAGCCTGAATCGTCGCACTGCAGAGCAAAGGCCTCCCTTCCTTCTTTCCACTCTTTTCCAAGTAGGAGTCTAGCTCGTCTCTCCATCTTCTCCGATGTTGTCATCAACAGTCTAATAGCCGTTTTCCGCAATGCGACTGTGCTTTATGTTGATTAAAACCAGGTGATTATGGATATACGGATTTATAAGCTTTGTTAATGACATTAATTCCCTATTATCTCAAACTCCGATCGTAGCTCGTTTTTTAGTGTATTTTTGCGTCTTTTATCTAGATATCTAGCAGAACAGGGAGTGTTCACGCCTCAGGTGAGTATTTGTTGAAATAAGGTTTCGGAATAAAACCTTATTTGATTTAATTTTGAATTTAGATCTTTGTTTAAAAAAACAAAGACGTGTGTCAATCACTGTGAAAATTGTATCTAATGAATGTAATTGAGAATTTTCTTGTTCTTGTTGAATGTAATTGAAATTAGATTAGAGTATATGGGCTAACTCTATTAGTATTTCATTATGGGTAGGACGCACTGGTTAAAAAGCAACGGGTCGTGACGAAGATACAACCGTAAATCATAAGTGGATACTTCTTTACGTTACGTCTTTGACAAAATATTGAAACTGACACATATACTTATCGATAGTTTATCACAGAGGAAATTAACAAAATTGGCTCTTTTTTAATTTAACATTCTTATGAGGCCGATCATTGACATTGACATGATCATTGAACATTGACTTGTGAAGATTAATAACAAATAATATACGATTAAAAACTATTTTTTTTTATCAGAAATCAAATCAACCTTCGTTTAAAAGTGTTGTTACGCATGTGACGTCCTCACTTTTGGACTGTAATCTTATACAATCCTGCAAACAAAGAAATATCCACTTCAAAACTTTCGTTATAAGCTTTTTATACTTGAAATATTACTTAAAAAGTGAGACTGCATTGTTAATGCATTATTCAATTAGTTACGCGTATTTGCTCACTTACAAATCATGCTTGCAGTATGTTACATAAATGTAAAAATATAACTTTTATCTTTTTGTTATTTTTCGCTCGATTTTTCTTTATTTTATCATTTTCTGACGAGTTTTCTGTTTGACAAAATAATAGGCTACTAATTATTTTCGGGAATACCGAAAATCCCGGTACTCCCGGTTCCGGTCGGGTGCCGGTACCGAAATCCCGGTACTGGAAAAAGGAACCGGTACTGGAGGCCCTATTCACGACCACTTAATGGATAAAATACCACCGTTTTTACAATTAAACACTCAAAGTTATACAAGTTTTGTCAATTAATTTAATACCGCCAATGCGCCATTTTTCATGTTCCCGTCAAAACTGTCTTTTGTTTCACAATCTTTGAAGTCGCGGCTTTTTTCTTTTTTTTTATGAACGGCCAGTTCGATATTCGAACAAACCTTTTTACAATGCCATATGGGCGTTCTTTTACATAGAGTTTTCCACGAGTTTCCACACGAATTTGACGTTCCCAATTCAAATCACATTACTACCCTGGGGAGTTTCATACAACATTACCTCCCTAGAGAGGTAATGCTTTGCTTTACCTTGATGATAGCATGATATGTAATTGGACATTGTCGAGCAGGTGGAGTGAAAATCTAATTATGTAAGTAGGTAAGTACCTAGTTATTCTTCTTATCGTGTCATGAGTTATTTCGGACCAGTGGGGTGAGAGGATTTCAAGTGCGCCTCGCCATAACAGTGCCATAACTAAAAGTGCACGAAAGGAGCCTCCTTTCGTGCACTATTAGTTATGGGAGGTTTTTCACGAGAATTTTAATAAATTATAATTAATAAGTGTTGTTTTTATTAAGGGGCCCCGCATCTTAGGTATCTACCTACCTACTACATAACCTACCAAATAAAGTAAGTATATCTTCCTCCTCACTAGATAACTTATTGAGATACAAGTAATTGGATATTGTCGAGCAGGTGGTGTGAAAAGTATATTCTATCTATCTATCTACAAATAGCGGCACGTAACTTGAGCGCTGACCGTTATTGCGCAGAAGTAAAAAGTAAGGTACCTGAGGCAGTGTCCTAATAGAACGCGATGACGCGACCATCGCAAGTTCGCGCGAACATCGATCGCGCGATCACGCGATCAAACGTACTAACGTCAAATAGGCGTCCCAATTGGCATCGCGTCGCGTCGCGCGATCGCGCGATTGACAATCGGGACACCTATTTGACGTTAGTACGTTTGATCGCGCGATCGCGCGACGGTCGCATCGCTTGCTCGCGCGACGATCGCGTAATCGCGTTCTATTAGGACACCGCCTCGCCTGAGGGGGACTTCACATACAATAAACATGCGCATATATTAAACAACATAGTAATCGTATCGTTCCCCCCGCGTATCGTTAAGCGCTAGAATTACGTGCCGCTACTCATAAGTCAAAGTACACACAGTTCCTTTTTAAGTCCAGCGAGCTATTATATAGGCAACAAATACAGAATACTACCTATAGGCCCAGATAGCGGACGCCGGACACCAAAATAAGTGGCCAATTCATCATCCACCCCGACTCCTGACAAGCCGAGTCGTATTGTTGTTAGATTACAAAATTACACTTTTATTGTTACCGCTCTCCGACTCGATATTAATCAGACTTTTGGACTTTGACCATCTATAAATCATAAATGGATGGAAGACACTGATGGAAGGTGGAATAAAACAAATCGACAAAATATGTTGGTAAATATTACTGGCTAGGTAGGTACCTAGTTGATCCGCGTGCGAAAGTTTTTCCGGGTATTTTTTCATCGATGATTTTTCCAATTTTTCTCTTCTAGGGACGTTCCCTAATCTTCAAGGAACATTATAAAAATATGCTAACTTGGCCCAGCCGTTCTCGAGTTTTGAGCATTTAGCGATTCATTTTTACCAATTTATTATAATTTGAATAGGACCAAATTATTGACACGATGATGGCGCGCTTTGAGTCGGGAGAGGCCTTTCCAGCAGTGGACTGCTATAGGTTGATTAATGATGATGATGGTGACGAACACTGAAAAGGACACTGCATTTTATAATTCGCTCACACTAAAATAACAGCAGATGCAAGGTAAAGAATACAGGTAGAAAGAAAATAATCGGCGAGGAACCAAACACAGAACAAACATTTTTGAAAGGAGAGCGAGCTTCCAGTAAACCAATATATACAATTTATGATATTACACGTCATCTAGTGGCGAGTAGCGGTAGCGCGTTCGGTATCAAACATTTTTTTTTTATGTACGTAAATTCTTGCTAAATGTTTACTAGTATTTTTATATAAGTAATATTTAACACATTTAATTAATAAGCAGTTTTTTATAATATGTACTTTACTAGTTACAAAAATATTACTGAACTTATACGTAATAATTTGTGAATTTTACGGCAACATCGATACAAAATGTCCGCCGGTAATCGCGGAATTGGCGATTCAGAATCTTCAAGTTGCAAAAAAATAAAAATAGACAATGAAAACGGAAGTTGTGTGAGTGAAAATCAACTGAAACTGAAAGATTTCATCTTGGAAAAGATATTGAGCAACAATACGAACAGAAAAACAGTTTGTGTGCAAGGAAAATTCAAAGACAAGAGTGGCGTGGCTTTGGTTATTTTAGAGAAAAATGCTTTCAAAGAGGAAGAATTAGATGAAAATGGTTACTTTTCGGTAGAAACCGAGCTCCTTACGTTCTTCCAGAACGATATTTATGGGAATTTCGAGTGTTTTCCGCGATCTTCAATCAATGGTTAGTTTACGATTACGCGCCTTTTTCCCCCACTCACTTTCGAAATTATTCAAGGTGTTCCTTCCTTATTTTGTGATTAAATTAGTCATAGGTTTTATTCGCACCCGTGAGATTCTTTTGTTTTCTATAACGTAAATATTTCATTTTCTATTGTATCTGCGCTAAACCTAAATATTTTCAAATGTATTCACACATCGACAACTCTCCATTCAATAAAATTGCGTCACTTGAACATATGTTTGCTATTGCTCGTATTTTCTTTTGTCTACTCTGATAACAATTGACTATCTTAGTAAATAATTAACCTATCTAAGTACCTACATAAGTCAAAGTTCAGAAATCTTGGTTCAACTTAGCTTAACAAGGAACTCTCAGCTTATGTACCTAATTAAATTTATAATTTATTCTAAGAATAATTTATTTGCATTCAGCAAAGAGAACACTGCTATTGAGTGTAGCTTGATTGATCATAAATTACCAACACTGCTAGTCTAATATATTTATTTATTTGTTAATAGACAAGCAGCTTTTGCTAACGTGTCTATGCCACAAAGTGTTGGATTTTTTAATAGTTTTGTGTCACCTTTTTTAACATAGTCTTGTTGATTCGTAACCAAGTGTCGAGTTTGTTCTTGAACGAGTTTGTGGATGTTGCAGAAACAACATCTTACGGCAGTATATTTCAGCTGTTTACAACTCTTGTTGCTAAGGAAGTGATGAGCCATATTCGCTTTTTTTCTCGCGGACGACGGTCAAACAAACGAATATAGGTGGGTGTGCTGTGCCACATAGCACACCCTGTATTCTGTACACTCAACCAACACCTCTGCAACGTTGTCAGCGTAGGAGGAAGGCAGGCTTTTTTTTTTGTTCCACCTTTTTTCCTCTGTCATGGAGGTCAGACATTTTCAGGCTAACATTTTGTATTTCTACTTTTTATTCTGTGGTGTTGTGATTGGTGCTTTTTGCATTTGGTTGATACATCTGTATAATAATATCTTATTACTAACTTATTGATAACTATTTATATATACTTCTTCTTTTTTTTTTTTTATAGGAAGGCAGGCCTTAACTAAGTTGTAGGGTAGGCATCAGCTAGTTATCACTATTAATTGTGTTTCAGGAGTAAAAACCAGTATAATTTACCCGGCTACTGAAAAGCATATTGCCAAGTTCAGCGCTCAGATTCTTCACATTGTGTTGGAGACTCCAGAGTTGTATCAGAAGCTTACATTACCCCATATTGAGAAGGAGCAGTTTAATCTACAGGTAATTTTAATTCTAGGTTCATTCTTCTTATTGTGTCACTAGTTCTTTTGAACCCAGTGTGGTGAAAGTATTTCAAGTGTCCTGGAAGAGGCTCCTTTCGTGCATTTGACACTTGTTTTAGAACTTTTTAGGTTCTATGACACGACGGTTTCATTACGATGTTTTCCTTCACCATTAAGCACGTGTTTTAATGCATACATCAATTTTTTCGAACAGAATAATCCACTTGTGTATGACCAAGTTCAAACCCACAACCTTCAGAAGGTTTTCTTATGTGAAGAGACATGCATTCTTAAACTGTAAGTTAAGCATCAACTAATTATTCATAAATATATTTTCCAGTGGGTCTACAACATTTTGGAAGGCAAGAGTGAGCAAGACAGAGTTATATACGACAACAAGTGCGAAAGAGAAGGCTTCATTCTCCTCCCCGATCTTAAGTGGGATGGAGTGAGTAGGGAGACACTATACCTACTGGCTATTGTGAGGCAGAGAGGCATAAAGAGTCTCCGGGATTTGGATGAAAGTCATCTACCGTTGCTGAAAAGAATCCGTGACGAGGGAAAGGTAATAAATAAATGTTAAACCTGTAAAATAAAAATCTAAGAAAAAAATTGCTCACATAACCATAGGCCAAATTTAAGTTACACAGACAAAATTTCATACCAATTGGTTCACTAGTTTTGGCATAAGTAAACACATCATGTATCATCACATCTTACAAACCTTCTTCGGAATAGTTCAGCCAGCTTAAAGCGTCGATGACACACGGCTTTTTTACACGCTGCTTCTAATTCTAATTTGGGTAAGGGGTTGCATTTGGTCTGCACTGACGTCCCGCTGTGGGGTGTATTGTGCATTGACCCCTTTTTGTACTAACTCTACCCCAGCCAGCCCAGCTCCCCAAAATAGCGGAGCAGGACCCTGGGTTGATGGATGGTGTTCCAGTTTCCCGGTAGGGTCATCTGGACCCGTATCCAGGATTTTCCTCAGCCCAGTCTTCTTTCTGGCCTCTTCTGTAGCCATGCAGTGCACAACCACGTGTTCAACGGGTTTCCTCCTCTGCGAAGCAACCGCGGCAGATCACGCTGTCCGTCGCACCCATCTTGAACAGATGGTGATTCAGGTCGCAGTGGCCGGTTATAATTCCTACCATTGTACGTAGTTCTTCCCTTCTCATCTTCATGAGTGTGTGTGCATGAATGTGTTAGCAAGTTTAAAAGCTAGCGAGTGAGCCAGTTAGCTTTCGGAAAGGATTGTCAACAAGCAGATTGTAAAAACGCCGAAGACACAGGGCGACTTTACACGTTACAAGCGAACTCGCTGGCTTGTAACGTGTAAAAAAGCCGTGTGTTATCGACTCTTAACTCTGCCCAAGTTTCCTGGGTTCTTTGCAGACCTCGGGTTTCTGAGGATTTTTAGCTATTTCGACTCAACAATATTATACGTCATTAATTATCTTCTTTCAGAAAAAGATCTTTGAGAAGTACAACGTGCCCGGCAGTCAACTTCGAGTGTATCTACACTACCAGCCATCTTTCTACCATCTGCACGTGCATTTCACTTATCTACGGCACGAAGCACCCGGTAAGTGCAATCGCAAACGCGCCACCGACAATAAGATTTTACCGGACTGCCAAGGGTTATGTTTTTCGCGCGTATCTTGTACAATACGGCCTATCATATCTGTCTGAACATAGGCTATGCGAACTGAGTCTGAACATAGGCTATGCGAACTGAGTCTGAACATAGGCTATGCGAACTTTAGCGCATGTACACACGTATTACATTGTTTTATATGTATAATATATCAACGCGGGCGAAAGCGCGGGCTTATACAAGTTGGTTTATAAAAAAAAAATTGGCATCAACAGTTTTCTATTGCGTGTTTTCATGCGTTGATGTTTTCAAAGTTCGCATAGCCTATGTTCAGACTCGCCAAGATACGTCGGCCGTATTGTATGTATGTAATTAAATTACTTTGTAACCTCGTATTTATCAAACGGCTGGATGGATTTTGTCAGTTAAGATATCGTTCGCCTCAACATCCCGAGTGTCCTTACATAGGTGTTTTGAAGAAAAAATAAAAATAGCGGATTTTATGCTGACATCCGTGTTGTCTGTTCATAAATCAATCAATGTAAGTAGAAGAAAGTAGTGTTAGTTACACTATTTATAACTCAAGAAAAGCTGAACCGATTTGGCTGAAAATTGGTGGGGAGGTAGCTTAAAACCAGGAGACGGCACTTTTTTATCCCGATGTTGAAAAATTCCCAACGCAAACAAAGTCAGCTACTACTCGGGCGAATCAACATGACACCTGGCTCGAATGACGTTTGTGCAAGCGTGGAATTGGATAATCTTGATAGAGAAGAGGTAATACTTGCTGCAATACTTGGTAATGATAAGTAATGATAAGGCTTCGCAATTAGAGGAAGAAACACGGAGGGCGCCGCGCGGGGCAGCGGGGAAGCAGCAAGTGCCGAGCGAGAGTGGCAGCCAGGTGTCATGTTCATTCGCCCGAGTAGTAGTATGTGAATAAATCTATTGTTTTTCTTTTCCAGGTATCTATGCAGAGAAATCTCACCTTCTGGAGACAGTCATCGACAACATCGAAATGATGGGAGATTACTACAAAAAAGCCTCCCTACCCTTCACTATCCGAGAAATGGATAATATCTTTAACTTGTACGAAACAAATGGTCACGTTCAGAGAATCAAGAACTCTGAAATTGATTAATAGGCTAGTTTAAAGTTTGTTCGGTCCAAAATGCTGATCAAAAACGTATTTGTAGAGTTACGTTCAAGGCTGAGAAGTTGCAACGTTTTTATAACGACCGGCATTGACTTTAGCAAGAACTGCAATTTGAAAGTGAGCATTCAAAGCAATAGTATAGTTTTAAATTATTATAGTGATGATCGAAAGAAACGAAGAGATAGTCTGTCATCGATTGAAAGTTTGTCCGATTGTTCTGAAGATGAATCGTCAAGCGAAGCCACATCCATAATTCCTATTCAACAATTCTGTCGAATAATACCAAATTCTATGTCATGCCTTAAAATTGATAAGGAGACTATTTCGTTCAGACTTCTGACTGAACCGGAAAATGGTGGCAATTTTTATAAAGAAGTTTTAACTCCGAAAACCGTTGTGAATTTGACCAAAGGTGATTCTAAAGTCAATGTAAGTGTAGATAGTGAAATTGTAATAACTTGTGGTAATTGTTCAAATGTCATATCGAAAAGTGGTGTGAAATTTGACCGGGTTTTAGAACTACCATCGGAAAATTTAGATATGTCTGAATGGTTTTGTCACGGTCACTGTCATGGTAATAGCAGTGAGAGTGAGGTAGTTTTAAAACCAAATAAAATGGATTTTCTTTACAGACTCACATACTTCTTAATAAATAACAGTCTTCTCTCAGAAAAGACAGATAAGTTTAATTCTAAGCGTGACATTTATCATTGTAACCGATGCTTAGCTTGGTTGGGGCTCAAAAATAAGGATAATATGTTGAAACTTTTTAATTCAGAAATCCTTATTCAAGTGAATGGCATTGAGAAACGAGTATTTGCCTATAAAAGTTCTGTAGGAAAAGTGCCTACCGATGATTTTATTTACACCGTTGAAACTATGATAAAAGAGTTTGATATAGGCTTCCAATATACAATAATGTGTAAACTTGTGCTAGAATGTAATATTTCCGCTGCCAAAAAACAATATTTGCTTATTTGGGTAATGGATAAGGAATTACAAGTTTTGAGAAGCTTTGACCAAATTTTGAACGATAAAATTGAATTGCAATCTAATTCGGTTACCAAAGTGTTATATAAAATTGAGTTATCTTTGAATGATGAGGTAGAATCCTGGTTGGCAGACCCTGCTGTGGTCTCGACTGACATTTCCAAAAGTATGTTCAACAGCGGTGTCGAACATTTGCAACAAATGTCATTGAAAGTTCCGAAATCTTTCCGTCATACAAACGGGTATTTTGTAAGCTATCTGAAAATTTAAATAAATTGCTAAAGCATTAAACATAGTTTTATTTTAAGACCTCACTTGTTTACATTTAATTTAGATTTTATTTCTATGGCTATTTATGTACTTATGTAAAATATATTTAATCATAAATATATTAAAAGTTAATTAGGTTAGAATCTTAGTTTATTCAATGAAATACACATACATTCTTAGGTAACTATCTTATACTTTACCAATTGTTAACAAAAATAAATGCTCTCTTATCAAAATATAACATTTTTCTTCATTCACCTCATAGAATTTTCCAATCAATCGAGTTTCTTAGATGAGCGACGGA
This sequence comes from Lobophora halterata, assembly GCA_932526365.1. Classification (NCBI taxonomy): domain Eukaryota; kingdom Metazoa; phylum Arthropoda; class Insecta; order Lepidoptera; family Geometridae; genus Lobophora; species Lobophora halterata. The sequence goes on along the minus strand of OW052027.1, from coordinate 5,423,723 downwards.
ACTGACCACGATTGTGTAGTTCAGGATCCACACCACTGCAAATAGTAGTATCAACACTACATCTGTTAATTAGTCAAGGAATTTGTGTAATTGCTGTATAGTGATAATTAATGTACTAGCAACGTAGGAAGGTAGGCTACTCACTGTACTATAATGATAGTTTCTGCCCCATGCGTTATTTGAGTGGTAAGCTAGTAGACAAAGATGCGCAGAATGCAATTCTTAGGTCAAATTGATTCTGTGCATCTCTGTCGCGTGGTTTGCCAGAGGACAAGTTGTTTGACGCTTAGTATAGGCACACTATTGAGTCCTTAACCCTGTGGCCAACCACAGATAAAGCCCATTCCTATGCCATTAGTTGGTGACTGATAAGTGACGAACAATGGTCTGACTCCCAGGATTTGTGACAGCCCCGTTCCTGAGATATCAGCGAAAATACCTGGCCCACGGTTCTGGATCCAGAACCCTGTGGCCAAGTACTTTTGCAAATAATACACAAACCACTGCATCTTATGGCCCCAGATTTTTAGTTTGCGTTAGAAACGCCAGTCACTAAGCCCTAGACAAAAAACTAACTTCCTAGACCCAAGAATACCGAAGTTAAAAAAGTCCGGTCTAACATTTTGAGGTTATAAAAATAACCTCAAAATGTTAGACCAGCTACCCGAAAGAAAAATGCTAGGAGGCTGATTACTATGCCGAACCTTAGTGACTCATTTGTGACTAACAATGAACTGAGTCCCGGAATTCGTGACAGCCTAGTTGCAGAGATATAAGCGAAAATACTTGGCCACAGGGTTCTGGTCCAGAACCCTGTGGCCAGGGCTTTTCGCTAATTTCTCAAAAACCGCTGCATATTATGACTCCATTTTTTGTATATGCTTTAAAAACGCCAGTCACTAAACCCTAGACCTAAAATTAGCTTCCTAGGTTGTTTAATAATAAATCCTAGAAACATGTTTTGAGGTTATAATTTATTAACAGAGTGACCATATATTTTGCTTCATTGAGACTTTCCTTGTTTTGCGTTACGTTACGTAATGCTATAGTTACCTATTGTCTATGGCATTCATATCCTAGAATATTGTTTTAGGCAGGCAAGTACCTATGTAGAGATCTTTCAGTCTAAATATGCATGCCTCTTCACTATCTTGGAAGTAAAACTAAAATATAATATTTTGCTCTGGATTGCCGCTAGTGCTCACGATGATCTAGCTGCTGCTTCTTTCCGTAGAAGGAATGCTGAAAATATACTTATTATTATACTTCTATGTACCTACTGTAGTCCAATCAGCTAGACTTGTAATACTTACATTTAAAGTTTGATTCAGTCCTTATTATATACATAGGGTATATCAGTCTTGTTTTGTTTACAATCTTAATATATATATAATAAATTTATTTTCCATTACACTGCCCTTTTGCTTGATTCGAAAATTTTGTAATAAACCTTCATGTGGATATCATGTGAATATAATACTTTGAATTAGCACGCAATAAAAGCTTAAAAATACTACAAATACTGAAAAATAACGACTCTTTCTCATTTTTCTTAATATATGAGTCGGGACGGCTATTGTCATAAATTAGAACTGCCAATTTACCTTAAACTTTGCTTGAACTGAAGTATATTTTTGCAGAAACTGCTGTACAAAAGTAACTTGGAGCTTGTGTAGACCATGGAGTGTAGATTTTGTGTTCATTTTATATTGTAGACCATGAGTGTAGATTTTATACTCCGGATGCGTGCTTTATTTTCGAACTTTATTGTAATTTTGTCTTAAACGCAGCTTCAATGTGGGATTATTATTATTGCAGCTCCACTTTATTATTGACCGCCTTTATGATTGAGCTCTATTGCGTAGATAAAAACACACCACAATAATTTCAATAGTTTGCCTTAAGGATAATCCGTCTCTGCTTACCTGCCTAAAACAGTAGTCTTCTACAATAGTCTAGGCTAGAATGTGAATGCAATAGACAATAGGTAATTATAGCATTTACGTTAAGCAACAATACGTTATGTTACGTAATACAAAACAAGGAAAGTCTCAATGAAGAAAAATATTTGGTCACTCTGTTAATAATTTATAACCTCAAAACATGTTTCTAGGATTTATTATTAAACAACCTAGGAAGCTAATTTTAGGTCTAGGGTTTAGTGACTGGCGTTTTTAAAGCATATACAAAAAATGGAGTCATAATATGCAGCGGTTATTGAGAAATTAGCGAAAAGCCCTGGCCACAGGGTTCTGGACCAGAACCCTGTGGCCAAGTATTTTCGCTTATATCTCTGCAACTAGGCTGTCACGAATTCCGGGACTCAGTTCATTGTTAGTCACAAATGAGTCACTAAGGTTCGGCATAGTAATCAGCCTCCTAGCATTTTTCTTTCGGGTAGCTGGTCTAACATTTTGAGGTTATTTTTATAACCTCAAAATGTTAGACCGGACTTTTTTAACTTCGGTATTCTTGGGTCTAGGAAGTCAGTTTTTTGTCTAGGGCTTAGTGACTGGCGTTTCTAACGCAAACTAAAAATCTGGGGCCATAAGATGCAGTGGTTTGTGTATTATTTGCAAAAGTACTTGGCCACAGGGTTCTGGATCCAGAACCGTGGGCCAGGTATTTTCGCTGATATCTCAGGAACGGGGCTGTCACAAATCCTGGGAGTCAGACCATTGTTCGTCACTTATCAGTCACCAACTAATGGCATAGGAATGGGCTTGATCTGTGGTTGGCCACAGGGTTAAGGACTCAATGGCACACTAGAGTTCTAAGATATACACAAGTATAGGTAATGAAGTGTGTTGACTAAAATAATCAGACTTGCTTTATGATTTTTTTATGAATTGATATTTTACTCTATTGTCAAGGAAGGGTTAATAAATAATGTAGCAAGTCAATTTATTTCAATATCCTATTGTGTGGCACATTATGTGGTTTTCAATGAAAAACATTTCGACTATTGCAATTGATACTGCTCTTGCAGTCATGATCCAAACTTCAGACTGTCTGTAGCATAAAAGCTTTAAATTCTGATGCCTGAACCAGGTAAAGGATTCAAATATCCCCTGACACCATGTGGCAATATCTACCAGGATAAGCATCTAAGACAATATTATGTACCTAATTATGTATTGAATGGGGTAGAACATCTCTAAAATTTGGAAACCAGGCCAAGACGCATGAAAACCCCAGATTTTAGAGCCCAGAATCCGGTTCACATGTCAACAGGTTTTCAACAGACTTCAAAAAAGGAGCAGGTTCTTAATTCGGTTGCTTTTTTTTAAATATTTGTTACCTCAGAAGTTTGTTATACATCAACCGATTTGTTTTTTTTTTATTTTAGGTAGCTAAAATTTTTTTTTTGCTCCACACTAGTGCGGGCACAGTGCATGTGTCGCGGGCGGCCCAAGACTTAAACCCGGAAGTCCTACAAATGAAGTCTGGACCAGATGCTCCCCTGACACCCTCTAAACTAGGACAAATCCGGGGAAACTCGGACAGATGGCATCTCTATGTATTGATAACAGTTTGATATAATTATGATCAATGATCATACATTTAAACCTGATGAAAGCAGGGGCAGGTAGGTACCTATACTATGTGGCAAGTTGGTTATAAAGTAAGTACCTAATTTCTAAGTATTTATTTAAAAAAGGATACGGACTACAACTTTCTCCCAAGGTTCCACCATATAAAGCTCCGTCGCCAGAAGGTATCGGACGTACCAATAGTAGAGGAAATGCTGGATTTTCTTGACAGAATCCATTCTTGATGTTTTCTTCTTTCCTCGACTAACCAATAAGCCTAGAGACCTGTGGTCTACTCAGAGCACGTGTGGAGTTGCTGGAAGGAGATTCAAAGAACGATTTCGAGGGTATTTCTCCGAAATGAAGACAAAAACTTTTATTTAGGTGCACCACCAAACGGGCGTAAAATCTTATGGTAAATTATGTTTTTTTTTTCATTCAAATTAATCAAAGTCGAAGTCAAGAATCAAGCAAGATACAATTAAAGTCACTGTCATAAAAGTGAAGTCCTAGAACGCTGACACAGACTTCAACGTAAATTGAAGCGTTTTTATAAAGCTGTTTACAAGCAACGCTTTTTTACGTTATTAGGTAGGTATCACCGTGCGTGCGCCCAGTCTTGTCAAAATCTTACATCAATTGGCTTTTCTTTTGACAAGTTTTTTTAAGTTCAATTTCGATTTCTGCTTTCGATCGTGATAGCGAACAAACGAGTTGGAGTGTTTTTTGGAGAATATTTAGGAAACTTGGCATCCTTTGCCTAAAAACCATAATTGATTTATCTTAGAATAATTTGTGTTGTCCATAATTGGTGTTGGTAAGTGTTTATTTGTTTTGTAACTTTGTTTGAGGTTTTTCTAACCTCAAACATGGAGTTGGACCCACCGGTCCCTGACCCTCCTCCTGATCCCCCAGATGAATTGCCTGATTCTACCCCTATGGCAGGATCCAAACGTCGGTCAGATTCAATCCTTCTGCCCGTTGCGAAAAAGGCAATCGTAGCTCATGAGATGGCGACAGCGTCCATCCAAACGGTCTATACTGACCCATCAATTGTTGTCGGTTCACAACACTATACGCCACTTGACAAAGGCCCCTATATGGTCCACGTTTCACGCTCAGAACCCGATCTAGCTGCAGGAACGACGATTAGACCTATCAAATTTGGCCAATTCCTATCTAACCACAAATTTGGGAATATCTGTGTAGATGGTGTTAAAAAAGTAGGCAGAAACAAACTATCTGTTGAATTCAAAACAGCTGAGGACGCAAACAATTTCATTTCCTCCCCTATCCTCGATATGTGCAAGTATGTTGCGACCATCCCAACATACAACATCACCAGAATGGGTCTTGTCAGACAAGTGCCTACTGACATGTCAATGGAAGAATTTGCGAAATCCATAGGCCTCCCGGAAGGCTGTGGAAAAGTCCTAAAAGCCCGCCGCCTGAATAGGAAACAAGCTGATGAACAAGGGAAGACATCGTGGGTACCCACCCAAACAATTGTAGTGACTTTTCAAGGGCAGGCCCTCCCAGCTAGAGTATTCCTGTATTACACGTCTCTACCGGTAGAACTATACCAATATCCCACTATCCAATGCCATACCTGCTGTAGATATGGACACACAAAGGTCCAATGCAGGTCTAAGCCAAGGTGCTACCGTTGCACTAAGGAACACACTGGAGACTCATGCGAGGTAACGGAAGATAAAGCTACGTGTCTTTATTGCTCAGGGAAGCACTTTGCCACTAGCAAGTGCTGCCCAGAACTTAATAGGCAGAAATCGATTAAGGCTGTCATGTCTCAAAATAATATCTCCTATGAAGAAGCTGCTTCACAATTCCCTAGTGTATCCCGATCCTTCTCTGACATTGCCCAACAAATGTTCTCCCCTCCTTCTTTCCCTGCTCTCCCCTCTCAGAACACAACAAAGAATCCCCTGTCCCAATCCAACCGATCATATGTTAAGACAGTATACACCACTCCTCGTCCCCGAGTCCCCCATGGACAGTCTTACGATAAGGCTGCCCACCGTGATCTGATCGCTGAGCCCACCTCCTCGGTCCAAAATGGTTGTGCCTTAGGCATTGACCTGACCTCTGAAACCTCCCCTAATGTCATGTTAGAAACTCTAATCAACCTGATTATAAACCTGGTGATGTTAAATCGTCACCCCATACCGACCAACGTTGCCGAAAAACTTACACAACTAGTTTCAAAGTCCGGTCTTAACAACGGACCAGATAGGCGTTCTGCAGTGGAACACCCAGAGCATGCGACGCAAGAAGCATGAGCTGGTCCACCTAATTACTACTCTCCGCCCGTCAGTCATTGCCATCTCGGAAACATGGCTAGTGCCTGGGTCCCATTTTCGGGTCTCTGGGTTCTCCTGTCTCCGAGATGACAGGGCTGACGGGTATGCTGGTAGTGCTTTACTAATAAAGCGCTCCCTCCCCTTTTCCCAAATTCCTCTTCCTCCTCATCCCTCTGACATCAACATTGTTGGTGTTAGATCCTTGAATATTTCATTTCTTTCAGTCTACATCCCTCATCCAAATTCTTCTCTCATTCCTGACCTTCTTCTTCTTCTCTCATCTGTTCCTCCCCCAGTGGTGCTCATGGGAGATTTCAACGCCCATCACACTTTATGGGGTTCTATCCACTCTGACCTATTCGGTCTTTCACTTTTGGATGATGTCTTTAATGAAGTTGACCTTTGTGTTGTTAACGATGGGACCCCAACCCGTAGAGTACGACCTAACCAAAATATTAAAAGTGCGATTGACTTAACCCTCTCTTCTCCTTCCTTATCTTCCCTCCTTTCATGGAAAGTACTTCCTCTCTCGTATGGTAGCGATCATTTCCCAATCTCCATCTCTATCTCGAACAGAGTTGTTCCTTTCCGCAACTCTAGCCCTTCCCTCAAATACAAACTTTCTTCAGCCGATTGGTCCTCCTATTCTTCTGCTCTAGACAATGCTCTAGATTCTTCCCCTGTCTTCACTATTTTTAATAATCCCCTCAACTTGTATTTATCCTTCTTAGAATGCATCATCTCTTGTGCTGACCTCCACATCCCCATTAAGAAACCCGCCAAAGATTTTAGGATATCTACTCCGTGGTGGGATTCTGAGTGTTCAGCCACAGTTTCTGAACGGAAAGAAGCTGAAAAGAATTATAATGCGAATATGACTGAGGAAAACTATATCAAATATAAAAAAGTAGCAGCTAAACTCAGAAGATTAGTTTCTAAAAAAAAAAGAACTGGATGGATAAACTTCTGTGAGAATTTGCACCCCAATACTCCGTCAGGCATCATTTGGAACCAAATTAAACGTTTTAGAGGATCGTGTAACTTGGAAAATAGTTCAGCCAACGACCCATCATCTTGGTTAGAGGTATTTTCTGACAAACTTGCCCCTCCTTATGTCCCTTCATTAGATTCTATCCCTACTCCCGCTTCTATCCTTCCTTCCAATGATTGCTTTGACCGACCTTTTTCCTTTGAAGAATTGAATTTAGCACTCGACGGACTGACTGACTCCTCTCCCGGTATTGACGGAATTCCTTACTCATTTTTAACTAAGGCTTCTGACAAAGCTAAAAAAATATATTTATCTCTGGTAAATTCATTTTATGAATCTGGTGAAATCCCCGAACAGTGGAAAACCCAAATAATAATTCCTGTACTCAAGCCAGGTAAAGACCCCTCGGATCCCAACAGTCGTAGACCGATCGCTCTGTCATCGATTATGGCTAAAGTCACGGAACGATTAATAAAACATCGCCTTGAGTGGTTCACGGAAAATAATTCTCTTTTATCCGAATCGCAGTTCGGGTTCAGAAAGGGTATGAGCACTATTGACAACCTGAGTTTACTTACTACAGACATTCACATAGCTTATAAAGAGAAAAAAATATTGGTAGGCGTCTTTCTCGATATATCTTCAGCGTATGACAACGTCCTGCTTCCGATTCTCAGGAGAAAACTTCTCAATCTGAGAGTCCCTGAGAAGCTGGTTCGTTTTATTAGCAATATGCTAATGGAGAGAACGGTAGTTATTAAATCGAGTCAAGGCCTCCTCCCTCCAAAGAAGATCTGGAAAGGATTACCCCAAGGGTCCGTTTTAAGCCCTCTGCTGTATAGCCTCTACACTTATGATCTCGATAAGTCTGTGGACTCTTTCTGCTGCCCTTTACAATACGCCGACGATCTCGCACTTTATGTCAAGGAACAGTCCATAGAAGAGGCTAGCTCTCGTCTCAACTCAGCTCTATCTTATTTAGGCGACTGGCTACTTGATCACGGTTTATCCCTCTCCGCCGCAAAGAGCTCTGTAGTGGTATTTACGAAAAGAAGAATTATTCCTCAGATAGACTTGTATATAGGCCAAGATTTGATTCCTCAATCGAACAACACTAAATTCCTGGGTATACATTTGGATTCACGAATGTCGGGGAATCCACACTTTTTCGCTACTGCTCAAAAGTGCGAAAAAAGCGTGAATATTCTGCGTTCTTTATCAGGAGTTTGGTGGGGATCACACCCCTATTCCCAGAAATTATTATATAACGCCATAATCCGAAGTCATTTTGACTATGGATCATTCGTGTTATCCATGTGTAACAAAGCTGGATTTGATAAATTAAAAAAAATACAATCTAAGAGCTTGCGAATCATCCTTGGTGCCATGAAATCATCACCAATAAATGCTATGCAAGTGGAGTGCAATGAACCTCCCCTACATTTACGCAGATAATTTCTTTCAGATAGGTTTATCTTTAAATTAGTTCAAAATTCCAACCATCCCCTTCTTCCAAAGCTCTCTCTCCTCTTCGACCTCTTTGACACGAATAACCTAGATAAGCTTCCTCTCCTCCTACGTAGTTTCATTAAATTTACTAGACTCCCGAACCCTGTCGTTCAGTTCCGCTCCAATCCACTTTACTTAACTCCATATGAAAGTTTAATCTTCCAGCCAAATGTCCTATTAGATATCGGGATTGATAAAGAAACAATAAATCCCTGCGGGATTTTTTGCGAACAAATAGCGACTAAATTTAATGGGTGGTTCACCATCTACACTGACGCTTCTAAACTCACTACAGATAGCGAGGTTGGAGCGGCTGTCTGGATGCCACAGGTCAACATCTCTTTAAGTTTTAAATGCCCACCGACTACTTCAGTTTTCACCGGCGAATCTATCGCTCTTCTAGAAGCTATCCTATTTGTGAAATCCCAAAATTTGAAAAAATCTATCATTTTCTCAGACTCAAAAAGCTGTCTTCAATCAATAATAGCCAACCCTTTTCGTTCTTCGTCCCGTTTCCCTACTATTCTTAAAATAAAAGAAATCTTATTTGAATGTCACAATCGAGGCTTCAGCATCATCCTTGCTTGGATTCCAGGTCATGCTGGAATTCCGGGCAATGAAGCTGCTGATTCTCACGCTAAAGATGCTTCTCGAATAGGAACGCTAGAGCACTACAAAATTTATTCTCATGACCTCTGCCTTGCTCCTAGATCCTTTTTAAAAGATTCTTGGTCAAAAGAGTGGGATATATCTAAAAGAAATAAAGGCAAACATTATGCTGACATCCAGCCTGACATACCAAATACCCCTTGGTTCTTCAAATACCGCAAGGCCAATAAAATCACCACCTCTACAATTTGCCGCCTTAGACTTGGCCATGCCTGCACTCCCGTTCATCTGAACAAACTAAGGATTAAGGATAACTCTATATGTGAATGTGGTCTGGATGAAGGAAACGTGGACCATATATTTTTCAATTGCCCCAAACTGCGTCAATCTCTTTATGACATCCTTCCCCCTGAGATCCCCCGTCCTTGTTCCTTCAAATTCCTCCTATCCCTGATGTTTTCCCCTTTAATTAACCATCTTATATGTAGTTTTGTAAATATAAATAAATTAAAACTCTAAACAATTAAGTTTACTTAAAATATATAGCCATCCTAACTTAATCACTAACCCTGTAGATAGTATATGTTTGTGTTGTCTCTTTTGTTTTAGACAATCAATTGGGATCAAAATTCCGGTGGACTCTCCCTCATTCGACCGATCATATTCTTAACCTCCACTGTTTATGAAACTAGCACGAAACGGACATTGGCAGAATCGTGACTATTACGTCACACGTGCACGCCATTCATTAAGAATTGAATTGAATTGAAGTTCAATTTCAAAATAATTGAGTGTTTTAGTAGTTATGTAACTTAGCTTGAGTAGTTTAGTAACTTAGCTGCTAGTTTAAAATCTTTCTGCTATGACTCAGCTTTACATTTTATTACGCTCCAATCTACGCTGTTTATTTTTTCAGTCGGACGCCATTTTCTTTAATTATTTTCGTCTGCATAATTTTGTAGAATCATTTTGAATTTCACAAAATATATTTTTAAATTCCTACAAATTGTTCATAAAATAATCCCACGATTAATTCAGTGTGTTAATTTTGAACAAAGCTTAATCACATATTCACAAAAACATAACCTCCGTAAATCATGGATTTCGATGACGACTTGAGTCTGAAATTGGATCCCGAGAAATTGGTAAAATCGTACGGAAATCCTTCGAAAAACGCAAAGAAGACTGCTGATAAAGACGAAGAATTGTTTCCTCCCGTGGCAGAGGCAAAACCCGATGTGGTACAAGAATTGACTACCAAAAATGCCGTAACCTATTTGTTGGCGGGTAATTTGAGTGCGAAGGTTTGTCGATACTGTTTATATGAGACAACAGAGCTTATTGAATTGGAAACACTGATACAAGTAGCCAATAATAGAGGCATATACTCCGTCACTGTGAAAGATATGATTGCTAGCTTTCATCCATTCAAGGTAAGTTCCCTAGAGTATTTTTTTGTAATTATTTAATTCAGAATAATACCATATTTATTTAATTATTTGTTGATAGACGAGCAGCTTTCGCTGATGTGTCTATATCAAACATTTTTTAATAATTTTGTGTCACCTTTTTTAACATAGTCTTGTTGGTTCGTAACTAAGTGTCAAGTTTGTTCTTGAACAAACTTGTGGATACTGCAGAAACAACATCTTACCGGCAGTATATTCCAGTTGTGCACCACTCTGTATATAATAATAGAAACGGTGGAACTACAAAAGTTATAAAACTGTAGCAGTCTCAACGCCCTTCCGGACACATTTACGTTATGCGTTAAAGAAAGCGAGCTATAGCTTTCAATAATTAGTTAATAAATCTGTGTTCAAAATTAAGTGAACTATCTTTATTATTTCAGGTTCAAATAGATTCAAACCTACCCAGCAAAATTTGCGACAAATGCCTAGACCGGACCATAAATGCTTACTTATTCACACAGCAATGCGACCAAAGTGAACGAGCCTTTGTAAACTGTCTAGAAGATATTGAATCGAAACTTCTTAAACTTGATCCATTGGAAGGCAGAAAACGTGGCCGACAGAAATTGAACCCTAATTTCAACGTCATTAAAGCTGAATATGAAAAAGTCATAGATTACGCTGACCCCACTATTCTAATCAGGAATACTCATTCTGAAACATATACAAATGAACCGGAAATTGATCCACTAGAGTGTCTGAAATGCGGCCAAGTCTTCCCCGATATTTTAACTCTTGCTAACCACTCACAAACTCATCCAAAATCTATGTGGTATTCCTGTCGACTGTGTGGTCATTCATTTCCAAAGTTGTACTTATTAAAACGACACAGACGTAGCCACATCTATGTAAAAGCAAAGGATTTAAATCCTGATAAAATTGGAACGGATGAGAACTTTGAATGTAAAACTTGCGGAGAGCTAAACGGAAAGTATTACGAACATTTGCAGCATATCGAAAAGCATCAGTTTAAGACTGTAATGGATCATTTAATACATGGTAAAATGGATAAACTATGCTCGGTTTGTTTAGATAAACCAGAGGGTTTGTTGGTACCGTTGAGTAAAATGGTTGCCATTCATGGGGGACCTCCAGACTTGATGGGAGACAGAACTATGGAAAGCATTTTAGCTTCTACTCTGCCAGAGGTAAGACTATTAAGGTTTCATACTTTAATTTAGATTTTATATGTGTTTTAAAATTAACACTACTAATTTAAAAACATGTATAAAATCTAAATTAAGGTATGAACCTTACTAATTTTTGTTGACTCAATCAGAAAACATAGACAAAACGAAAAGTGTGAAGAAATTACTATAATACGGCTATGAAACCTTTCACTTTTTTTGTTGACAAAATCAAAAAACATAGACGAAACGAATAGTGTGAAGAAATTACTATAATCCGGTGTACTTTTTGAGTATTTGTCCGAAACATTTTGTATGGAAATTTGCCTTGAGGATTCCCCTTAACATATATTATAGTTGCTATGCAAATGCTTCTTGTTGTATTGCTAATGCGAATGCCAATCTTTTGATGATTTTATTCTCGTTTCTTTAACTTTTTTATTGCACTAATTTCCTGATTTTATTAAGTACATTATTTATCCTCGTATCTTGTTGCCTTTCTCACAAAAAATACTGTGTCTGAAATATTTATCTTTATAATTATGTCTCGAACAAGATAAAATTTATTTTAACTAAAGGCATAAACTTTATTTCATGAGATAGATGTATAGTTTTGATGTCTGTTGCATGAAAAACTTAAATGAAATAACTGAGACTAACCACTGTTGTAGAAATCATACAAATACTAAGAGCTATATGTGGCCAAATATGCCGAAATTACATATTTACCAAATACGAAACATGGAAAAGAGAAATATATATTTTCAAATCCTAATACATTGAGTATAAATATCAATTTCAATGATGAACCCACTGAATCATTGTTCCATTTTTGCAAGCCAAATGATCTCATTGATACATTGATGACGGAAATGGAAACACACAATGATATAACCAAAAATAATGATGATGAAAATCTAATTATTGAAGAATGTGATGTATCTAAATCTATCAAAGAATTTGATGTTTCACAAATCAACAAGGAATCTAATATGTCAGAAACTATCGAAGATAAAACAAAGGATATCAAACAGCCATTTGAATTTTCTGTTCCCATTATGCTTGATGACTCAGTCATTAATACATGCTCGAAAATCATTCATGACTTTGAATCGGACAATGCAAAAAGCATTGTGGTTTATAAAAGAAGTATCGAAACTTCAAGAGATGAAGAAATCGCTGCCAAAGTTTCAAAAATAGATAAAATCACTGATGATATTCATAATACTGATAATAAGTATATGAATAATGTGCTAAATAATACAGAAGACAAAGAATATCATATAGATTTGGGCATTGTTGATGAAAAAAGTGATGAGAATTTTAAAACTTGTGAGAAATGTTGGCTGTTTAAGCGATGTCATTGCAAAGAAACTAGCATAAGTTTAGAATGTGGTACTTGCGATGCGAAACCTTGCATTTATTGCTGGGTTTTCAAATCAGTTGAAAAATGTCACTATTGTAAAAATTATAATATGGAAAATTCAGTCAATCATCAAAATATACCAGATAAAAATTCCATCAATAATAGAGGCACTCTTACAAATGCTGCAACTTATAACACGAAAGAAGTTAACCATAACGTCAATTTGAATAAAGACGTGAGCACAAAATGGAAATGCAATGTTTGTACAACAGAAAACATAGATAGAGAGGCGTGTTTTTTTTTTGAAGCTAAAAAAAAAACATTTATTTTACAAAGGTCTTAGTATAAAGGTAGGTACAAATTTAAGTAAACGTAGTATAAAATGAAGAAAGAAATGAATGAAGGCTAAAATTACAAAATAAAACTATAAAATTGAAGACTATTTTACTAAGTAGGTATATAATTAATGTATGCTGTATATGAGTTGAAAGTTTTCTTTTCTTTTATTAATTTACTTAAAATAAAAAAGAACTACCTATGTAGTAAAGACCCGAATCAGATGAATCTTTGAGTACCTCGTCCTAACTAAGTACTAGACTTGTAAGTAGGAACGAGGGATCGCTATAAATCCTATACGTTTTGCGATTGAAGTTAAATTTAACTTCAGAAAAGACATTTCTTACGCTGCTCCGAATGTTAATACAGATGTTTCTGATACTACAGAATCTTTGCCACTAGATAAAGCAAATGTCGAAAGTGCCGAAATCGATTTCAATCTAGAAGAAAAAAGTGATGGCCAACGCACCGAACAATGAAATTCTACCTTTCGATAGAATATCATTGGTACAAATGAGTGTTAACGACAAATGTAAGTCGTACATTACGACTTTGGTTCCCGCACCGTATTTGCAGAGTAACAATGTCGAAGAAATGGATGTTGACGAAACTTCAATACCAATTCAAAATAATGATGTTGTATATCCAATGACATCATCACCAATGATGGAAACATCATCATCAAATTCGTTTTTCAAAAAGGCGTCGCCATTTCAATTTAACATTGGATTTGGAGATCCTAAGAAAAGAAAGTCCAAAAGGATTTCAAGGAACTGAAACATTTTGGTATTTTGTAGTGTTAACCATAATTATTCTATCATATGTGTCATGTAATGGTTTATTCTTCCCTATTTATATGTACCATTTAACTATGTATTCTAGATTTCATGGTTTAAATAAATTAGGTAAGTAAGACTGCCCAGTGTTACTAATAAATAGGTACAATTAAACTACTGGCTAGAGCCCGCGTGGTAACGAGATTAAATGTAGCCCTTATGTTTTACCAGCTAATAAACTATATCTAAGTTTTGATTTATTTTACCTTTATATTTTATGTATACGGTATTCTGCTAATTTCTCTACTATTTACCTCTTATTCGAACAAACTCAAAAATTAAATAAAAATATTACTGTAGAAATCTCCTGAAGCTAGCTGAAGCAGCGATCCCTCGTTCCTACTTACAAGTCTAGTACTTAGTTAGGACGAGGTACTCAAAGATTCATCTGATTCGGGTCTTTACTACATAGGTAGTTCTTTTTTATTTTAAGTAAATTAATAAAAGAAAAGAAAACTTTCAACTCATATACAGCATACCAGCATAGCCTTACAGTTTTTTAACTCATTACTTACCTACGATTATGATTTGATATGTTTATGCGAGACATGGTTGGATGACACGGTTCTATCATCAGAATTATTTGACGACAGATATCATGTATATCGAAGGGATAGAGATCACATTTTTAAGAGCACTTTTGGTAAGAGCCACGGTGGTGGCGTACTCATAGCTTGGTCGAAGACACTTCAGGTCGACCTTAGGACGGATTGGCAGACTTCTGTGGAAGATGTCTGGATCAGGGTTAAACTTAAAAATCTAATTATTAATATTGGAGTGGTATATCTTCCGTCTTATATACCTGACAACATGTTTGCATCATTTATTCAGCGTTGTGAGGATATTACCATAAATAGTAATCAAGCTAAAACAATTATACTTGGGGATTTTAATCTACCACAGCTAACTTGGACTGCTTCAAATAATACGACGATCTTACCGCATAACAATAAAGCCATTCGATTGCTAGACCTTGTTAACATAGCCGGATATAAACAATTGAATAATATACGTAACCATAATGACAGGTTACTTGATCTAATCTTCACAGACATTGAGAATGGTTGCGAAGTCACCGTGGCCGAACCATTAGCTAAAGTAGATCAGCATCATCCACCGCTCGAAATATGCTTAGTGTCTAGCAAACTACCTAACATAATTGTAAAATCTATACAAGAAAAACTATGTTTTAGGAAAACAGACTATGTAAAATGTATTCGCGATCTTGGGTCTATTGATTGGAACAGTTTGGCAAACGATGTCAATTGCGAAGACTTCCTCCAGGAGTTCTATAATATTTTATGGGAAATTATAGAGAAGTATACACCTAAAATCAGAGCCAAAAGAGCATATCCGCCATGGTACACGCCACCTCTTATTCGCATGTTGAAGGAGAAATTTAAGTATCACAAACGATTTAAGAAGTATAATAATCCAAGGGACTATGACTCCTTTTCAGATTTTAGGAAAAGGTCTAAGATTTTAATGTCACGTTGTTTTAGATCCTATATATCTCGCATTGAGGATGATTTGAATATAAGCATTAAGGCTTTTTGGAGGTATACCAAAAGTAAACGAGAGACTAGTAGTATCCCAAATCATGTGTACTATCAAGAACGTAAAGCCTTTGATGAGCAAGGAATAGCTAATCTATTCGCCGATTTTTTTGCATCAGTATACGGTCCAAGTGGACCTGATATTGGTTTACCAATCAACTATATGCCTAATTATTCACTTACCACTATTTCCATATCTTATACTCAAGTTTTGCAACGCCTCAAGGGTCTCGATGTTACAAAAAGTGCAGGCCTAGACGGTGTCCCGCCAGTGTTTATAAGTAGTTGTGCCGATGTGTTGGCTACTCCATTGACATTAATCTTCTGGAAGTCTTTAGCTGAAGGAACGTTTCCTAGCTTGTGGAAACTTGCAAAAATTGTCCCTATATTTAAATCAGGAGACAAGCATGATGTGACTAATTATCGACCGGTTAGTGTACTGAGCACATTTTCCAAAATTTTCGAGAGTCTTATATATGAACATCTATTTAGTCATGTTAGACATGTTTTGGACCCTCGACAACATGGTTTTATGGCTGGACGCTCCACAAACTCAAATCTTTTGGTTTACACTAGTTACATATGTTCTGCGTTTAATGACAAAGTACAAGTTGACTCTGTATACACTGACTTCTCAAAGGCATTTGATAAAGTTCATCACAATATTCTAATATCTAAAGCAAGTCATTATGGTATACACGGAACATTGCTTTGTTGGTTATGTTCATACATATCGAGTCGTTCACAGCTAGTGGCTGTGCACGGTGTTGAATCACTGCCTATAGTGCCTACCTCAGGAGTTCCCCAAGGATCAAACTTGGGGCCTCTATTGTTTGTAATATTCGTGAATGATCTCCTCAAAATCATTGACAGTGAATGCTTAGCCTATGCGGACGACCTAAAGGTATATCGCAGAATAGAGTCACTTAATGACTGCGAGCGACTTCAAAACGATCTGACTATCATCAACGATTGGTGCATTAATAATTGCATGGCCTTAAACATTAAAAAATGTCAAGTAATTACGTTTACAAAAAATAAAGTACCTATAGAGTTTCCTTATTTTATTAGTGACCAAACCCTTGAGAGGACATCAGTCATTCGCGATTTAGGTGTATTTTTTGATCAAGAGTTATCTTTCAGACCACACTATGACAGTATGATCAACAAAGCAAATAGAATGTTAGGCTTCATACTGCGGACCACTAAACCATTTAAGAAACCGGAATCGTTTATATTGCTATATAATTCATTAGTACGCAGTGTCCTCGAATATTGCTCAACCATTTGGTCGCCCGTATATGCCGTCCACAACGATAGAGTGGAAGCTGTTCAGGCACGGTTCTTGCGTTCATTATGCAGAAGATTAGGTCTTAGACGAGCTCTACCTGAATATGAGGACAGGTTAGAAAAATTTGGACTTTCCAGCCTCAAAAATCGCAGACGTGTGACTGATCTATGTCTACTTCATAGAATTGTCAATGGAGTGCTAGGTAGTGAACTTTTGGATTACATATGTTTTAAAGCCCCAAGTCGTAGCCAACGTCATCTGAAATCCTTCTCGATACCTGTTGTTAACAATAATGTTTCGCGAAACAACCCCGCACATCGCATGTGCACTTTTTATGACGAAATTCATAGCATGGATATTGATATCTTCAGTTTACCTTTAGGTTCATTTAAGAGATCTTTGTTCAGATTTAAATAGTAGGAACCTAATTTCTTTAAACCCAATTTTTGTTACTTAACCTTTGATATATAACATACTAATAATTTGTGTTAGATTTATTTTTATTTTTTTCACCAATAGATGTCAAAACTCGTTACATATATTGTGTACAATTATAAGTGGATAGCAAATTTAAACGTATACTATAGAAACTAAGAATGTAATGAATCTTTCATGGTTTGTTGTCTGTCATTGTACCGAATTAAATAAAATAAAAAAATAAAAATACATTAATTATATTCCTACTTAGTTAAAATAGTCTTCAATTTTATAGTTTTATTTTGTAATCTTAGCCTTCATTCATTTCTTTCTTCATTTTATACTACGTTTACTTAAATTTGTACCTACCTTTATACTAAGACCTTTGTAAAATAAATGTTTTTTATCTTATCTTTATCTTATCTTATCTATTCCGAATTTCAGCGTAATTTGATCAGGAGTTTTGGCGTGGTTGAGGAACAAACATCTATCTAGTACCTATCTATGTAGGTATATTAGTAGATTAGGATAAATTAAATGTTTAGTATAATAGTTTGTTCTTGCGCTTCAAAAAATAATGTGCTTGTTATGTTAAATTTTGTTTCTTTTTGTTGCAGATGAACCAAATAAGTAATTACATTGGAACTAAAATTTGCGAAACGTGTTTAAATAGTGCAATAACATCATTTACATTTAAAGCTCACATATACTTTGTTAGAGATAGACTCAATACTTGTGTTAGCCTAATGCTAGATAAATTGAAAGATATAGAACCGACGAGTAATATTTGTGTCGAAATTGCCCAAAATACTATAATGCCAGTAAAATATCCTATAGATGATTACATTTTTGAATTCCAATATGAAATTACGGATGGAATTGATAATAAAGAAGATGAATTAAGGGTCAAGAAGGAAATTGATTCATACAAAGATTTTGAAGCGAAGAAAATTTTGGAAATTGAAAAACTAAAAATCAAAACGCAACCAAATGGAAAAATTAAAGTTTACAAAAATAAAAAGAAATCTAAAGCTTCGAAGAAGGTTTACAATGGGTCTGAAATTGCAATATGCAGCGAGTTCTTAACATTTAGTAGAAAGCCAAATCTGACTAAAATTAGAGATAAACTCACTTGTCCATCTTGCAGTAAACATTTCTTATCTGACTATTTCTTAAAAAAACATTTTTTGAAACATATAAACAGAAAAGTTAAATGTAATCTTTGTGACATGGAATTTGCGAACAAATTCTGTCTTGTTGAACATAATAAATTCGCTCATTTTTATCATCAAAATGATTATAAAGCTTGTAGTATATGCGGCAGAGGATTTTCTAAACAAGAAAAACTGGAACAACACGAAAAACAACATACGAACAAACAATGTTCGCTTTGTAACAAAGTTTTCAAAAGCCAATTGTACTTCGACAAACATATTCTACGACACTCGCAAAGACTAACTATAAACAATAGGAAGTATCAAAAAAATTGTAGTATATGCGAAAAGGAGGTGTCAAATGATAATCAGCTCTGTTTACATGTAAATAAGGTACATTTGCAAATGAAGTCGCACGGTTGCGATATGTGCGAAAAACAATTCTATACGAGTCGCAATCTTAGGTTTCATAAAAAAATTCATAATATATACAAGAAGGAAACGTGTGATTTTTGTAACAAAGTGCTGAAATCTAGAAAGTTATTGGTCACACATATAAGGAAACATATAGGTGCTACGCCACATATATGTCAGATATGTGATCAATCTTTCTACTCGCAAATGAAGTTGAAAAGACATATGAAAGTTATACATGGGGGTAGGTTTTTGTGTAAAATATGTAAACTCGTAGCTGTAAGCAAAAATGAACTGAAATTACATGTAGATAAAGTACACAATTTAATAACATCTATGTAATATTTATGATTTTTTAGAAACTACATCATGTAGATATGTATGTACTCGAATTTCTTTAAGGAACATTTTATAAACAGATTCTAAAACAATAAATTAATTTTATATTCTAACACTTATTTTTATTTAAATTACCGTTGGTAGGCTTCCCCTGCAGGATTCAGTCTTGATTATACCAAACCAACCAACACACTGCCAGATATTCAACCGCCAAGCAGTAATCTGTAAGCATAACTGTGTGCCGGTTTGAAAAGACCAACTATGAGCTCAGCGTTATATCAGTATTTTCCGCAATCCATGAGATTCTGATCTCGTAAGATGAAAATTAAAAAAGGGTATCAGAAATAAATAAATCTATAAATAATAATACAATAACAAAAGTCATCATCATGGTGAGTAGGAGTTTTAAAAGTTAGGATCTGAAGAACCCAAGAAGCATTTTATTTATCCTGCTGCTTTGCCTGCCTGGTATTACGGTGTACCAAGGACCTTTATACATAAGTCGTCGCGGTGTACAAAGTAGCAGAGTATGCCTTTTTAGGTTGTGTGATTTTACAAAATCCATTCTTATAGGGTTACCAACTTTCGCATATTTAGTATAAACATGATTGTATTTAAAGTAATAGAGCCTATTATCTATTGGTAATCTATTGGTGAGTTGAGATTTCATTTAATAATGTTTGACGTTTACTTTGCTGTCACTGTCAACGTCAATTTTTATATTAAACGTCAAATTTATCAACAATGTCGTCGGGTTTTTGGCGGGAACATGAAAAATGGCGCATTGGTGGCATTAAATTAGTTGACAAAACTTGTATAACTTTGAGTGTTTAAGTGTAAAAACGGTGGTTTTTTATCCATTAAGTGCTTGTGAACGTGTATGAGTGTTGGTGAATAGTGTAATGCTGTAAAACGTGACTTTTCGTGTTGCCTCCAAAACTCCATAGAAGCCTCTAGTAAAGTCGCAACCACTACTTTACAGGGGCATGACTTGACTTATCGACTCTGACTTATGACAAAATAATCTCTCCAATTACTTGACACTGGCTATATACCTTTGATGTGAAGCCAAAACCGAAAAACTTCGGTTCTTCTAAAGAAAAAAAAAAAAAAAAAAACAATGTCGTCTAAACTTCGAAGGTCCGTGCCGTCTCTCGGATTTTATTTGTGTAATTAATTAGTTAAATTAGCATTTTCGTACGATTTTCATACATACAATTACGGAGAAGTAATATGTTAGTTTATTATATTCGTCACTAAATGTAGCTCTATTGTTTACGCCCGCGAAAATAATTATTTGTGGGGCCTGTATTTTGTTGTGCACGTACCACTTATGAAGCTAATTATTTTGAATTATTTCGCATCCTATCGCAATTAATGAGCACTGCACTGATTTATTACTAACTTTGTTTTCGACCTATTTTGGTGTCGATCAAAATGATCGACTTCCTTGGAATCTACTTCTCATTTCCTCTCTACGCTGCAGGGTAAGTGATTAAGCTTTCTTTATCAAAGTATTTATCACTATTGTAAGTAATTATCCACTCCTCAAATAGCTATTAAATACCTATTTGTTGTACTTAAATAAAATACTTAATTAGGGTTCAAAGGGACCTGTTAAAATATAAAATAACAATTAATTCCCTTAATTTATTTCCTATAAGCCTGGATACTATAATGCAGTAGGTACCCTAGTTTATTCTAACAAAGATATATACAAAAACCTAGAAATAAAAAAAATCACAGCTTTCCCTATGAATGCAACCAACTCGCACTGACCTACTTTTCACTTAAACACAAAATAATAATATGTGCAGTATTATTACTAACTACTTGGCTTTGTTTTTGTGTTCAAAAGTAGCCTTTGTCCTTTTCCAGCTCATAAACTAAGGCCATACCAAATTCCAACCTTATTAGTTTTATTGTGATTGTGGAATAAACATGCATATTATATTTTAAAAGTTATTTTCTACTGTGTATATCTTACATATTTACAGATATATTCTTTAATCCTGAATATACAGTGATAGGTAGGTATAATATAATAACATCTATTTTGACTGATATTTTGGAAAATATGCTTAAAGTGTAAGTAGGCACCTAAATGACTGAAATGATTATACTGTATAGAATCTTTATTACAGCATAAGCTAACTACTACAATCTATATATAGGTATATTATAAAATTTACAAAAGGAAACAATTGGGCCACCCATAGACCGTTGCAAACGATCCATAGGTAGCTCAACTGCTCCAACTCGATACCCGATGGCAGCGTGCCGAGGATACTGGCTGCATTGCCTCTTTGTATAGCAAGGCTTATTCTTTGGCCCAGATGGCCCATTATAATGTTGTATACTACATATTTAAGTACTTGAGTAAAAGTAATTAGAGTATAAATATAATTTTATCCGCTTATGCGCTCATGAAAAAAAAAATTATGAATAGTAATTGCAACTTGCAATACACATAAAAATTTTAAAGGATTCAAAAAGGTATTTTTAATCAAAATGATGAAGCAATCTAATAATTCTTGCATAAAACAAAGGTGAAACTACATCCAAATTAATTACTTTCTGGTATTTTTAATCCTACCAATATTATATATGAGAAAGTTTGTAAGTATGGATGGATCAATAATAATAAATAAATAAAAAATATTTATTGTAAAAACATGTAACAATGTACAACTAGGGTTTTTACAAAAGGCGGTCTTATACTTAAATAAGATTTCCTCCAGTCAACCTATGATGTATGGATGGATGGATGTTTGTTACTCTTTCACGTAAAAACTACTGAATGGATTTTAATGAAACTTTACAATAATATAGCTTATACATCAGAATAACAAATAGGCTACAATTTATAAAGATACCTGCGCAGACGAAGTCGCGGGCACCAGCTAGTTCTCATCTATTTTTACCTAAGACAAAGGTTACTTCAAGAGGCCTTAGTTTTGATCAATTTTATTTCTGCCAACCTTGAGTTTTTATAAATGGGTAAGGTAAATTATAAATGTATGCAAACAAAAAATTAACACCTACAAAAAATTATAGGAAAATTTTGATAACTAAAATTGTTAAAGGCAACCAAGTAATTTTAGGTAAACATACAGTTCATATTAAATGTATTTTCACACCACCTGCTCGACAATATCCAATTACATATCATGCTATCATCAAGGTAAAGCAAAGCATTACCTACCAAGAGAGGTAATGTTGTATGAAACTTCCTAGGGTAGTAATGTGATTTGAATTTGGAACGTCAAATTCGTGTGGAAACTCGTGGAAAACTCTTAGTAAAAGAACGCCCTTAGGCATTGTAAAAAAGTTTGTTCTATAATCAAAATGACCACTAATAAAAAAAAAAGAAAAAGCGCGACTTCAAAGATTGTGAAACAAAAGACAGTGCATGTTCGCTGCTGGAGCCCTGGCTTTTTATTGTCTCGCAGTAGGTGTGAAAAGTAGAGTATGCTCCTCTGGGATAAAGCCTGTCTTCGTCTTGGGTAGCTTGAACCCCTCGCGTCACTCAGGACTCTACATAACTCCCTCGCTTCGCTCAGGAGTTAACTGAGTCCCTCGTTCGCTCAGGGACCAATATGCCACCCGCGAAATAAGACAATGCTTTATCCCCTTAGTGCATAATCTACTATTGTGCTAAGTACATTATGTATGTAGAACTCAATCCCGCCAAAAATATTAAACAGATTGTGCTGAATTTTGGTCAGGGCTAATCCTAAAATCTGAATTCCATACAAAATGTTTCGGACAAATACTCAAAAAGTACGCCGTATTATAGTAATTTCTTCACACTATTAGTATCGTCTATGTTTTTTGAATTCGTCAACAAAAAAAGTTAAAGGTTTCATCCTTTAATTTTGATTTTATACGTGTTTTTAAGTTAGTAGGGTTAATTTTAAAACACGTATAAAATCTTAATTAATTCCCCTTAAGGTTTATGAGCTGAAAAAAGTGTTAAACCGTTTTTTTATTTTACCTATCTCTTCCCACTGCTGGGCAAAGGTCTCCCAACTCACTCCACGTCTTCTGGACTGTGGCCATTGTCATTGTTATACCGTTATTTTATGTTATTCATTTCTATTATGGGATCTTATTACACCCTTTATTATAATTATTATTATTAATAACACACTAATGATGATTAATAATAATAATTATGACTTTTATGATGGTAATAATAATGATAACGATGAGGACGTGGTTGCCGAGTGGATGAGGCCCTTGCCTTGCGATCCGAACGTCGCGGGTTCGAATCCCTGTGGCAGTCATGCGTAAATGGGTTTTTTCGGTCGAAAAAATCTATGTTTGCATCCCACGTTCTCGCAACGGTGAAGGAAAACATCGTGAGGAAATCGGCATGCCGTAGAACCTAAAAGTTCGAAAACATGTGTCGAGTGCACGAAAGGAGCCTCTTCGAGGCGCACTTTGAAATCCTTTCACCACACTGGTGAAGGAACTTGTGACACGATAAGAAGAAGATGATAACGATGATGATGATGGTTGCAGGCTGCTGCTGCTCGGCGCTTCGATATCCGCTTCGGTGTTCATCTTCCACGTAGCGGTGGTGCCTCTCATCTTCAAGTACTCAAAAACCTTCAGAAGAACTCTCGTGTTCGCTAATTTCGGTGAGCGAAAACATTTTTTAAAACTGGTTTAAAAAAAAGATGGAGATTTAATGTTTCAATTCGGTTCAATGTTTGAAAATTCGTGGATTTATTTACTTTCAGATTGGTCCTATAGAAACATCAAAATCCGTTTTGCAGTTTGGTTTTAAGGGTAATCCTCAAGGCAAATTTCCATACAAAATGTTTCGGACAAATACTCAAAAAGTACGCCGTATTATAGTAATTTCTTTACACTTATACGTGTTTTAAAATTAACCCTACTAACTTAAAAACACGTATAAAATCTAAATTAAAGTATGAAACCTTTCACGTTTTTGTTGACGAAATCAAAAAACATGGAAGAAACGAATAGTGTGAAGTAATTACTATAATACGGCGTACTTTTTGAGTATTTGTCCGAAACATTTTGTATGGAATTCGGATTGGAGGATTAGCCTTAAAATCAAAATAACTGGAAAAATGTGTCATCCATCCAATCCAGTAAATAAACTATAAAAGAAAAGAAAAGAAAAATATTTATTTTGACTTAAATCTGTACAAGCACACAATGACATTAAAAAATATATATATAGGTAAGTAGGTATTACTCGGATTAAAAGTATGCGCATGATAAGTACAGTGCAGTCAAAAAAGGTCCATGCTCAGCATGTGTTGCAGTAGACTGCAACGCTGATTTTCAGCTGACCCTCGGTTGACACACGGACAAAGCACGAACGTAAAAATAGAAAATTAATATTTTATAAGTACATTTTTAACCAACAGTAATTTTTAAAGTAACAGTAACAGAAAAAAAAGTAAAATTGCTAAGGACATTTTAATCTAGCTAATTTCTAAAGTAGATCATAAATGAAGCGAGTTGTTGCAACTTAACACAATGTTCATTCTATCAGTCAAAAGTAAGCAAGTGTGTCACTAGGTACTGCAGGTAACATAAAAGATATCTACCTACTTATATAGTAACTATTTAGCAGGCTAATTATACTATAAGAAGTAGGTACATAATAAAACTATATAGGTAGGTACTTTTTTTTTTTTTTTTTTTTTTTAAATAGGTAGGTATATATTATATATATAGGTATATTATAAAATTTACAAAAGGAAACAATTGGGCCACCCATAGACCGTTGCAAACGATCTATAGGTAGCTCAACTGCTCCAACTCGATACCCGATGGCAGCGTGCCGAGGATACTGGCTGCATTGCCTCTTTGTATAGCAAGGCTTATTCTGTGGCCCAGATAGCTGCCAGCCCTCTGATCAAGCGTCGCTTCGACCAGACGCTCTGACAAAATTTTAAAAACGCGGAAGGCTCTCATTCCCCATGGACCTAGGGTCTCGACCCCAAAGGGCTCAAACATGTAGGTAGGTACTGTATTGCTATACTAAAAAATGTATTTTGCATTCCCTGGAGTCGGCAAAAATAGTAAAAATGTTACCTACTTGTTTTATTAGCTCATATCCATATAGGTACTATCATTTCGTAAATAGTACACGAAAGGAGCCTCTTCGAGGCGCACTTGAAATCCTTTCACCACACTGGTTCGAAGGAACAAGTGACACGATAAGAAGAAGATTTCGTAAATTAACAAATTACTTTATTACTTACATATATTTTTGTTATCTGTGAGTTTTCAATAGATAGCTACCTGCTACATACTTTTTAATCTTTTAATCTTTGTTAATCAGTGTTGGTCCAGAGATCAACTTTTATCGGAATTTAACAAAATACTGCATTTTGTATTATACAGGGTGTATCGTAATGAGTGGATAATCCTTCAGCTGCGGGGATTGGTCACTCAGGTCACCATATTTTTTTTATAACCCAAAGGAGATCAAAGTTTTGGAATAAATGAGTAATACACATTTTCTTTGTTTAATAATGCTGTACAAAAAAAACTGTACCTATGGCATAAAAACAGGAAATACCATTCGATAGCACAGTTATCCAGGAATGATCTAGCAAAAAAAAATTAAGAAAACTCCAAATTTGTAATCTTGGCAGCAAAAACAATGAACAAAGGTAAAAAAAATGGAAGTTTTGAAAACGTCCAGTAACTCGAAATCCGTGGGATTTTTACTGGGTACATATTTTCATTTTCTGATCAGTACTGAAGTCCCCCCACCCGCAGCTGAAGGATTATCCACTCATTACGACACACCCTGTATATTTCACTCCTTTCGTGAACTTGAATCATGTTTTCAAACTTTGTTTTAGCTTCTATAACATACCAGTTTCCTCGCGATGTTTTCTTTCACCGTTAAGCACATGTGTATATGTGTGCGGTATTTAAACCAAACCTTTTGAGATTAATTATGGCGATGGCGATTTTAGAGTATGTGTTTTGAGTTTTGAAAGTACAGTGTCTAGGGCTGAAAACGTTTCAACTGATTTCCGAAGGCAATTGAACACCACCTACCTTTGAACTACTGCTCCTGGCTTGTTGGTTTGGTGGCAGGCAAGGTCCTGTGGACTCGCACGGCGAGTCCAGGATAAAAAGTCTTTGGAAAAGCACACAGCACGGCTATGAACCCGCGACACTTCATTAGTATCAAAATGTTGAGATGCAGATTAGCACGGCAAAAATGGAGGGAAATTCGATGGATTTTGAGTAGAACGTCCACACGCATCCGATCATAATGACTCCCGCCAATGCACTGATGAGCTCTTCACGTTCGGGCAGGCGGTGATTTACCAAACTACCCTCAAAATAACAATAGAAACGCAACAATATGTATATGCATCGTTATATAATTCTGTATGTACGTATGTTTGTTGCAGTGCAATGGCCTTTGATGTTCGACTACGATGACCCTTCACAGACAGGACTGGAAGGAGCCCGGAATCTGAGTGTGGAGTACCAGTCCAAAGTGGACAAGTGTAGGGTTAAAATAGGTACACAATACCGTCTTTACTAGGCATGGAAAGTATACCGACTCACATGTTATTTACCACAACACCTGTTACGTTCTGAGAACTAGTCTGTTACTGTTGTATTAGGTGCCTATGTAAGTCTATGGTTAAGATAGTGACAGCTAGGTTAAGTTGACATTGATGTTTTATTGAATAAACAGATCATAAACTAAAACACAACATGGTGGCAGCTAAGGGGATTTTTGTGAAAGAAAAAAGCTAAAATAAAGCAACAATGAGTGTTAAACCAGAGGATGGGGGCTCGGTCATGAGCAGCACCGCCATCCCTCAGCCAGAAAGATATTCTTTTATACCAGCCGAATGGGAGAGGTGGAGAAATCGTTTTTTCAGATACATGAGTTTGTCGGGCGGAAATAACCAAAGTGAAAATCATAAGATCGACAGCTTGCTCTATTGTATGGGCGAAAAGGCAGAAGAAATATGTCGTCTACAGTTCAACTTTGTAGAAAAAGGCAAAGAAACTTATGAAGACTACATAAAAAAATTTGACGAATATTTCATACCAAAGAAAAACGTTATCTTCGAGAGATACAAGTTTAATTCCAGAACACAGAAGGAAGGAGAAATGGTAGATGAGTTTGTCGCAGATCTGTACATGTTAGCAGATACATGCGAGTATGGCCAGTTAAAGGAGGAATTGATAAGAGACAGAATTGTTATTGGCATTAAGGACAAAAAAGTTAGTGAAAGAATGCAACTCAAAGAAAATTTGAAATTGAAAGATGCTATTACGATGTGTAAGCAAGGAGAACTTCAAAACCAAGAAACTAAATTTGTAGATCAGCATGGCAGTGCAGACTGGGAAATAAATAGAGTAAAGAAAGAAGGCTCATCTTGTTGGTTCTGCGGAGGACCTAGGCATCCTAAAGAAAAGTGCCCTGCACTTAAGTCAAAATGTTATAAATGTGGACGGTTGGGACATTTTGCAAATGTTTGTCGATCGAAGTCAATCAGGAAAGTCGAAGAAGAAACTTTGTTAAAGGTCAGTGCCGGGAGTGAAAACGACAAATATGTGATTGCAGTGAATGTGAGTAATCAACAGACATTTATTGACTGTATAAACTTTTTGATTGATACAGGAGCAGATGTGACGGCCATACCAGCGGAAAGTGTGTGCGTCAATAATCTCAAGTTGATACAATGCAATGAAAAAGTAAAGGGGCCAGATGGACAATTGCTAGAAGTTATAGGGGTAACTAATTTATGTTTAAAGTACAAAAATAGTGGATATAATGGTAGAGTGTATGTAATCAAAGGCCTTAAATGTGCTATATTAGGGCGTCCAGCCATTGAAGCAATGAATGTGATTTCAATATGTTCCATGTCTAGTGGTGAGAGTGGTAGTTCAATGGAAACATTATCCAGGGTAGAGGTAGAAAAAGAATTTCCTAAAATATTTGATGAGCTAGGAGTATTCAAAGGCGAATTCACCATTAAGCTGGTTGATAACCCTCAAACTTTTGTGCAAACATGCCCGAGAAGCGTCTCAATACCCCTACTACCTAAAGTCAAGGCAGAGTTAGATCGTTTAGAAAAGTTGGGGATACTTAGTCCTATAGAAGAACCAACAGATTTTGTCTCCCCAATAGTAGTAGTTTACAAAAATAACAAAGTCAGGATTTGTGGGGATTATACTAAAGTGAATAAAAACATACAACGTCCAGTTTACCCAATTCCAAAAATAGAAAATACATTAGCGCAGATAAAAGGTGCCAAATATTTTAGTAAAATTGATGCCACATCAGGGTTTCACCAGATTTGCCTTGATGAAGTGTCACAAAAGCTTACTACAATAATCAGTCCTTTCGGGAGGTACATCTATCACCGCTTACCATTTGGGCTTAACTGTAGCCCAGAGTACTTCTCTATGAAGTTCAATAACCTTCTGAAAGACCTACCAATAGCAATACATATGGATGATGTCCTTATTTACGAAAAAGACATAGAAAATCACGATAGGGTCTTAAGAGAGGTTCTAAAACGGTTATCAGATGAAGGCATTACTATAAATAAAAGTAAGTGTGTTTTTGGGGTGACCGAGATTACCTATTTAGGTCATGTTATAAACGAAAAAGGAATTAAACCAGACCCAGAAAGAATAAGAGCAATAAGAAGTTTTAGTACACCCACAAACAAGAATCAGTTGCTTCGGTTCTTAGGAATGGTAAATTTTGTGGGCAGATTTATACCTAATAAATCTCACATTTTGGAGCCCCTACATGCGTTATTGAAAGAAAATAATTTATTTATTTGGGGAATGTCCCAAGAGGCAGCATTTAGAGAAATTAAAGAAAAACTTGAGAAGGCACCCATTTTGGCCCACTATGATCCGAACAAAAAGATAGTTGTATCAGCAGATAGTAGTTCTTATGGTTTAGGAGCAGCTATAATGCAAGAAGAAGATTGTGCAAGCAGTAGGTCAGTGGTAGGCTATGCTAGTAGGACACTAACTGATGCGGAAAAAAACTATGCACAAATTGAAAAAGAATGCTTAGCACTTGTGTGGGCCATGGAGAAATTCAGAGATTATGTAGTGGGTATACATGTAGTATTAGAAACTGATCATAAGCCTCTCCTACAAGTCTTGCAAACCAAACCACTAGATGATCTCACACCTAGATTACTGAGGCTCAGGCTTAAACTAATGAGATTTAGTTATGAGGTGCGCTATACTCCGGGTAAAGATTTAGTGGTTGCAGATGCCTTGTCTAGGGATCCTTTGCCATATTGTGAAAAATCACAGCTGAACGAAAGCTCAGAATTAGCTATAAATCTGTGTATCGGTGAAACCTTAAACAATGGCTCTTTTAGTAGAATACAAACAGCCCAAGAAAACTGCCAAATCCACAACAAATTGAAAGAATATACAATAAAAGGCTGGCCTAAATTAAATAAAATAAACAAGGATCTAAAAAAGTATTATCAGTTCAGGCATTATTTTACAGTAGAGGAAGATTTATTGCTGTACAACTCAAGAATTGCAGTACCAGAGCCCATGCAAAAAGAGATATTAAAAAAAATTCATGAAGGTCATCTAGGCATTTCCAAGTGTAGGCAACGAGCAAAACAATCTGTCTGGTGGGTCGGCCTGTCCAAACAAATTGAGGAAGAAGTAACTAAATGTTCAAAATGTATAGAGACACGTTACAATCACAAAGAAGAAATGATAGTTGAATCAGCACCAGATAGAGCATGGCAGAAAGTAGGGATGGACCTTTTCAAATTCAATGGGGATTGGTATTTGGTTATGATAGATTATTACTCCAGGTTTTTAGAGACATTCAAACTTAAAAATATTACTGAAGATAGTGTAATTACAAAATGCAAAGAAACCTTTTCAAGGTATGGTATTCCAGAAATTGTTAGAACGGATTGTGGCACTCAGTTTAAAACAAAGTTTAATAATTTTGCTAAAGAATATGGGTTTAAGTCAGTTACTAGCAGTCCTCATTATTCCCAAAGTAATGGACAAGCAGAATCAGGAGTAAAGATTGCTAAGGCAATATTAAATAAAAATGATGATGTCTATTTGGCTTTGATGATATATAGAAATACTCCTCTAGAGTCAGGTTTTAGTCCAGCAGAGTTGATGTTTAACAGAAAAATTAGAGACAACCTACCTATGGTTTCAAGCAAACTTAATGAAACGGGCAGAGTGACTGAAAAGTTTAAAGATTTCTGGAAGGAGAAGAGAATAAAAGACGCAGAATATTACAACAAAAGGCATAGGGTTTCAAATCTTACTACACTGAAGGTAAATGATAGGGTTTGGGTGACTGATTTAAAAGAATATGGTCAGATAAGAAAGCAATGCCAGGAACCAAGATCTTTTGTTGTCCAAACACAAAGAGGGATGTTCAGGCGAAACAGGGGTCATTTAGTGTTAGCTCCATCAGACATACCACTGAACACCGCTCCATCACTAGATGAGGACATTTCGGATACTGAAGCATACTATGATTGTATTGAATTTGAACCTCCACAAGGTAATAATTTAACAGGGGAAGAAATACAAGATTGTAAT
Organism: Lobophora halterata; assembly: GCA_932526365.1. Taxonomy (NCBI): domain Eukaryota; kingdom Metazoa; phylum Arthropoda; class Insecta; order Lepidoptera; family Geometridae; genus Lobophora; species Lobophora halterata. The sequence goes on along the minus strand of OW052027.1, from coordinate 5,392,854 downwards.
TATGAAGAGGCAGGTTCAGTATTAAATAGGCAACTGGAATCAGTTGTGCAAGGTAGTGGAGATTCAAGTTCTGGAAGGCCTAAGAGAGTAATAACAAAACCTGCCTATTTAAATGACTATGATTGTGGTGATTAGAACTAGACTAGATTTCTTATAATTCTTATCTATTATTATGTACCTAACTACTAGATATTTACTAAACTTACTACTTAAATACCTTTAAGATTGATTGTACCTACCTACTTAAATTAAATAATTCAGGAGTTAGTAGACCTACTTAGGTATGATTGCTGTAAGTATTTATGTATCCTGTGGGAACTAGATATGTAACTACCTAGGTATCATGTGCTTGCCTACCTAGCATCTAGGTACCTACATAACTATTGTGGCTGTGTTTAGATCTAGGAAGGGAGATGTTGTATTAGGTGCCTATGTAAGTCTATGGTTAAGATAGTGACAGCTAGGTTAAGTTGACATTGATGTTTTATTGAATAAACAGATCATAAACTAAAACACAACAGTTACAAAACCATCCGTGATATCCGCCAGGCGCGCCCAGCAGGTGATTTTTTACACCGGGGGACGCTGTAATGTCATTTTACTTGTCACCATTCACATTATCATTCGTATCGTATCGTAAATAATAACAAGTCAGTTAGTAGCTGACTGTGAGTGGAAATGATTGCGATTTGACATCTCGTTATGCGTGAAATTATAATATGACATTAGTCGCATTAGGCCACTGATGAAAAAATAGCAGTGTGTTACAAAATCACCGGTGATTTCACTGTTACAAAATGAAATCATATCACCATGTGACAATGAAATAGAAGTAGCCATCATTTCCATGCCTAGTCTTTACCATAAGGGCACACAAGCCCGTGCCCAGGGCCTTTATCCTGGAGGGGCCCCGAAGGAACGACAGTTTCTCTTACATTTATTATTAAAATATTTGTGTCGGGCAGTTTTTTGACTAAAAAAGTCACAGCTCAATATGAAATCATTTAAATAATTCTTAAGCTTAGGAACCACCAGATAGAGAGTATGGTTCGACAGAGGACAACTTGTTTGACGCTTATACACTATCTTCTTAACCCAACTGCGAAGAAGGAGGGTAATGGTTTTCGAGTGTATGTAATGTATGTTTTTTTGTTACGTCCTACAGCCTTAACGGCTTGATGGATTTTGATTCGTCGTTTTGTCGTTGGATTCGTGTTGGTCACGCGGTAAAAAACGATAGTTTTTTTTCAAATTTTATCGGAAAGTATTTTTTTTCAGGAATATGGCATATACTCCCTAAATCTTCGTACGAGCGTTTAAAAGGTCACTTTACGGAGGGCGCAGATAAGGAAGATCTTAACAAATTGCTGGACCACGAGATGGCCACTTCTAAAACACCTATCGTAATATACTTCCATGGTAATTATATTTATTACTAGCAATAAATATAACGGTGTTCCTATACAGGGTGGAATTTTGTAATGCCACCTGAATGGAAAGTACTCTTAATACTGAAGATAGATATGTTACTCAAAGAAAACATTCCTTTATTTTTGAATAGAAAGAGAATAGTATTGAAAGATTTTCGAAAATTCACTTGCCACACCCGGGAATCGAACCGACTAAAATCTGTAAAAATTACACCCTGTAATTTTATTGCATCTATCGTTAGGATCAATTATAAGGATGAAAATTTTTTTTTTAATTATTTACATATAATGGTGAACTAACTACCTAGGTAGTTAGTTGCTCGAAATGGGTTAAATTTTTTCGGATACACCAAGTTAGTAAGTTTATTTTTAATTTAATTTTATTCTGTTTCTTTTTATTCAATAAATAAGTAAAATAAAATAAAAACCTTCCTCGAACTTAAAATAATATTAAAAAACAAAATTGTTGATTAATTAATAGTCCATCCGTTCTCGAGTTTCGAGCTAGCAACACTTAAGTGATTATTTTTCAACCGACTTCAAAAAAGAAGAAGGTTATAAATTCGGACGAATGTTTTAAATGTTTTTTACCTCAGAATTTTGTTGATTTTAAAAATTCTATTTGTTTATATAGTATGTTTGAGAGGTTGTACTTTAATTGTTAGAAATATTATCCAAATCGGTTCATTATTTTATTTTTCAAATCAAAATATTTAAATAAAAGTCGATGAAGTGAACAAAATTGCGTATTTTGCTTCCCTGTGACTTGTCAGTGGTGCCTACGGTCACTAGAACAGTCAGATTGAAGTCGGTTGTTGTGTTTTTGTGCAACCTTGATTAATAAGTATTATTTATATAGATAGATAAACAGCGGGTTTTGAACTGACGCCCTTCGTTTCCCAGAGCGATGCCCGTCCATTTGACCACTACTCATTGAACTCCACGACCTTTTATTACAATGAATTAATACTAACCTTCACTTACAATTAATTAATTTAATGATTTTTACTTATTTCAGGTAATTCGAACAACCGCGCCACGGCACATAGGATTCTTTTGTACAAATTCTTCCAAAAAATGGATTTCCATACAATTGCCTTTGATTACCGAGGTAAGTCATTTGCCTCCAATATTCCAATACATTTAGAGATCCAAAAACAAAAAAAGGGCCAAAGAAGTGCATTATAAAGATAGAACTAGAAATTCTTGAACATTATTTAACAAATTATGCAGCTCTCTTTGCTCGCCTGCTGAATTTTTTTGGTGAAAAACTACATTTCCGAATCAGATTTATTAAATCGGATTTTTATGCGGGTCGTTATGTAGCTCGCCGCGTATTAGTTGGCCTTTTTCTGCAAGTAAGGTATTTGTAAACAAAGAAGAATCAATGGGTTAATACTGAATGTGTGAAAAAGCAGGGGGGCTCGCTTAGCTCGCTAAAATTTCATTGAGCGTTTCAGCCAGCAGTACCAAACTTAAGACTACACACGTTCGAAAATCATTACCTCTATACTTCGCAGTCAGGTTACAATGAGTTTTATAGTTGATTCTACGCCTATTCCCCAGCCGTGTAACAATGTGGTCTTCTGGATACGGTGATTCTCAGCCCATTCCCAAGTCTGCTAACAATGAGTTTTCCCCTGGTTAGGGCGATGCTACGCCCATTTCCCTGTCGGGTAACAACGAGTTTCCCCAGTTTACAATACTTACAATGATACTACGCCCATTCCCCAGTCGGGTAACAATGAGTTCCTCAAGCAACGGTGATTCTACGCCCATTTCCCAGTCGATTAACAAATAGTTTCCCTGGTTAAGGCGATTATACGCCCATTCCCCAGTCAGTCAACAATAAGTTTCCCCAGGCTACAGTGATTCTACGCCCATTCCCCAGTCGAGTAACAATACTTTTTCCCAGGTTACGGTGACTCTACGCCTATTCCCCCTAGCGAGGCTGGCGTAGTGGAGGATTCGCTGGTAGTCTACGAATGGGTTCTCAACACAACGCGGCAGGAAGGTCAACGACCAAACGTTATCGTGTGGGGACACTCGCTCGGTAAGTGGGTTCGGAAAATAACTAGAAATGTAGATAAAGAAAATACATAAACCTCTTTTTTATATTGGGATCAATGATTTTATTACAGCTTGTATTATGACAATTTTTTTCAACCGACTTAAATAAAGGAGGCGGTTATTGATTTTTCAGAGGATTGTTTGAGAGGTTATTGTTATTAAATCATTTATTTCAGATAAAAAACCATAAGTTATTCACATAATTCAAAACATTTACAAATTCAAATTCACATGAATTTGAAAATACGATAGGAAAATGAAAGAGAATAGAAAAAGAAAAATAAGCCTACAACTTAATAAATAATTTCAAACTGTACTGTACCCAATAACATTATTATATTATTATCATTCATTATATATATTATATTTTATGTGCATGATAAATTTAAGATTTAGGCAGATTCGTTTTTTTTTTAAAAGTAAAGTTTTTAAATTATTAGGTCCTACTGTTTTGACTAGGTATAGTTTGTGTACTATAAGTTTTATGCACGATGTGGTCATTTATAATTGAAATTGCATGCAACTTAGTTACTATAGAGTTAAAAAAGAAATGCACGACACCATGTAAATTTTGTTAATGACCCAAATAAATGAATTGAATTGAATTGAATTATTATTAGGTTATACTTTCAGATTGGTCCCATAGAAATTTCATCAAAAACAGTTCAGTAGTTTAGTCTTTATCAAAATAACTGACGAAATATGTCATCAGTAAACGAAATTCTTGAGTGTTCTTGAGTGGAGACCACGTCTAGGCAAACGCAGTGTAGGACGACCTTTGGCCAGATGGAGCGATGATCTGCGCGCTATAGCTGGCAGAAAGTGGATGAGGAGAGCCGAAGATCGGGCTCAGTGGCGCGCCTTGGGAGAGACCTACGTCCAGCTGTGGACTGTTATAGGTTGATGATGATGATGATGATGAAACAAAATTGCGTATGCTTGCTTTTTAGTGGTGTTTACAGTCACTAGAACAGTCCAATTGAAGTCGGTTGTGTGTTTTCGTAAAATCTACATACATACGTACAATTTTCAAAGAAGTGCTTCTTCTGACAAAAAATCTGTAAGATGACTACATTAATATGAAAATGCTTGCGTGCACTCTGCAAAGTAAAGAGTAATAAATGTGAAAGCTTGGGAGTGTATACATGTCTGTGCAGCTGACTGTACCAACATATTTGGGTTGATCTTTAAAAATAAATAAACATTCACACACTCACACCCCTGCACTAGGATTCCCTGTGTCGCAGGTGGCATGGACACATACAACACATCACAACATCCAAGACCCGAGAACAAACATTTGTGTTCGTCACAACTATTTGCCCCGGCCGGGGATCGAACCCGGAACACCAAACTTCGTAGGCAGGGTCACTACCAAAAAAAAGCGGAGTGTGGACATGTCTGTGCAGCTGACTGTACCTACATATTTTAAGGTTGATCTTTAAATCTACTCAAAAGTTAAAATGTAAATTTATGGTTGTTACAAAAATACGATGATATTTACACGCCATTTTCACTTTGAGACCTTTCTTCGCACGATCAATAAATATGTCATATTTATTTCAGGAACAGGAATTTCCTCTTCTCTTCTCGGCAACCTCCCCGAATTGTCTCAGTCGATACTGGAGCGGACGCCGCTGCCGCTACCAAGCGGACTCATATTGGAGGCGCCGTTCAACAACCTAGCGGACGAAGTGGCTAATCATCCGCTGGCTAGAGTAAGAAAAAATAGTGCACTCTAAATACGCTTAAATTAAGCTATCTTCTTTGTATCGTGCCACTAGTTCCTTCGAACCAGTGTGGTGAAAGGATTTCAAGTGCGCCTCGAAGAGGCTTCTTTCGTGCATTCGACACATGCTTTCGAACTTTAGGTTCTACGACATGCCGGTTTCCTCACGATGTTCTTTTCACCGTTGCGAGAACGTGGAATGCATACATAGATTTTTTCGACCGAAAAAACCCATTTACGCATGCCACCTGCCACCGGGATTCGAAGCCGCGAACATCAGATCGCAAGGCAAGGGCCTCATCCACTCGGCCACCACGTCCTCGCCCCAAATTAAGCGATAGAGTTAGTATTATAGGTAGGTACTCGTATGCTATACAGGGTGTGCTGTAATGAGTGGATAATCCTTCAGCTGCGGGTGGGGGACTTCAGTACTGATCAGAAAATGATAATATGTACCCAGTAAAAATCCCACGGATTTCGAGTTACTTGACGTTTTCAAAACTTCCATTTTTTTTACCTTTGTCCATTGTTTTTGCTGCCAATATTACAAACCTAGGAATATTCTAAATTTTTTTTGCAAGTTCATTCCTGGATAACTTTGCTATCGAATGGTATTTCTTGTTTTTGTGCCATCGGTACAGTTTTTTTGGTACATTATTTTACAAAGAAAATGTGTTTTGCTCATTTTTTTCCAAAACTTTTATCTCCTGTGGTGTTAAAAAAAATGTATGGTGACCTGAGTGACTAACTTGTGAAATCCTTGCCTACTTCATTGGCATTCCGAAATAGTATAGCACTTGGCATTTCCAGCTACCAATTCCACGAAGATTCCTGTTAAGAAGGGAACGGTCGTTTTTTCGAATAAAAAGTTCGGTATAATTTACTTGGTAAATTGGAGTTTTGTAAACAAAATTCATGTTCTAACAAACTAATTTACTAAAAGAAGAAAATGAAACAAATTAGATACCTAAAATACATTCATTCATTCATTCAGTTAGTGACATGGCTGCCATACTTCGACGTGACGTTCGTCGCGCCGTTCCGCACGCACGTCGAGCAGCGGTTTCGTTCGGACGAGCATCTAGCGCGGGCCGACACTCTCCCCGTGCTGATATTGCATGCTAAGGACGACTATGTGGTGCCGTTTCGAGTTGGATTGAAGGTATCACCATACACTATTAATCCATTTCATTATTTTAATTTTGCTAATTTTCCACTAATCTTTGGAATATTCCACTGATCTTTGTAATTTACCACAAATCTTGCTAATATTCCACTAATCTTGCTAATATTCCACTAATCTTGCTAATATTCCACTAATCTTGCTAATATTCCACTGATATCCCAATATTAGTCCAATAATCTTACGAGTATTCTAAGAACCTTGCTTATATTACAATAATCTTACTAATATTCCACTAATATCCTTAATAATCTTGTTAATATTCTACTAATCCCATTAATGTTCGGTTTAAAGATCATTTATTCTCAAAAGAACATTACAGTTCACTTAGATGAGAAATATAACTATTTATACCTAAGTTGGTACATTGTAAATATTTTAGGCGCTACAAATATTAAGTATACAGCTGAGGTAAAAACTTATAAATAACAAAAACACTTAGGTAGGTACTTAATAAATTATAGGTAAGTAAAATAGATTACTACGTATACGCTTACACCTTACCTACACTCAATGTTATGGTTCTTTACATCATTCGTTCGTAAGTCGTAGGTAACTAAAGATAGTAATTATGTAGGCACCTTACCAGGTATCATAAACGCGCTTCGAACAGTTATTGACTTGCCAAGACTACTCCTACCCTCATACATTTATTACTAGTTTGAAAAAATTTGATAAGATCGAAGCGTTAAGATGTGAGCACGGTAAGCGCGCGTGAGTTTGTTTGTCTATGTGAGCGTGGAAACGTTTATGTGTGGTAGTTAGTTGCAAACCGCGCCGGACCCCGTGTCGAAGTGTGCGGTGCACACATCGATAAATATACACACATTGAAACACCCCGTGAACAAATGTATGAATTGCACTCTCGTTGGTTGCAAGACTTGGAAGTATGTAGTCTAGGAACAGCAAAATATTTTGTTACTTGATCGCATGTTAAATAATGATCTTAATTATGTTGTTTTCTAAGAATTGCATAAGTAAGAATTTATGGTTTTATTGAAAGATGTAAATTATTATAATGTTTATATAATTAAATATTTATCTAATTTTATAAGAGTACTTATTTTTAAAATTGTGGTACCAAAAGTTCCTACTTAGCTTTTTTTTAAATTGTAATATAAATTAACAATTAAGTGTTTATAAATATTTATTTATGAATTTAGTTAAGAATTTTTTTTTTCTTAATTAAGATTTTAAATTTAATTTATAAATTAACTTTAGTATTAATTTTAAATGTTACTGTTCCTAGGTAAGTATGTAGTTTTATTATTTTCTATAGTTCATTTAATGCATGATGCATGTCTTTATTTAGAAGTTATTATATTTTATGTATTTAGGTAAGGACCTATACAAATGCTGAAAGCTTGCATATTTAAGTTACTTTTTATTTATAGGTATATTAGTGTATTTGTATAGGTGGCATAGTTTATCTGTAGCATTGGTAATAGATATAATAATATAGTATACGTACCTAAGTCGTAGTTTATATCAAATTATTATTATAATTTTTTTTTTTTTTGTGAGCGTTTGTGATGCCTTTACAATTAATTAACTATTACTACATTTTATATTATAGGTACTTAAGTAAGGTCTTTTACTTACGCAAATATTCAAGTTTAGGTCTCTGTCTATTCTCTGTTTCTTGTGGCCATATCTTTTCTAATAATGGTAGGTATTCCTCTTATATATTTGATTAGCAAGTTAGTTTCTCCATTGTCTTCACGACGTTTCAGCTCAATTTTGAGTTTCTGCATGTAACTTCTTTGTTCCGATGTTTGATCTGAATATATCTGGATAGGCTTCGTGAGTTTCATTCTATTTTTGAGAAGGAGTCTCGGGGTATCAGCATTCTCGAAGAATATTTTAATCGGTCTATGTTTGTCTTTGTCGTACTTTCCCAAACGCGTGGTACAGATAGGTTTCGGGCAGTTGGGGTATACTTTAGCTAGAGCTTTGTATACTTCTTCTAAGTCGTTATTATTTCTGATAGTGGGGTCCTTATCATTAATCTCAGTCAATCCTACCATGACAACATTTTTTTCACGTAGTATTCTTTCTTGTACTTCCTGTACTAGGTTGTGCTGTTCTTCAAATGACGATGCTGGAGTGATTGCAGGTTGGACACACTTTAGTTGAGATATGTCAATTTCCATCAATGCAATTTTATCTTGCGTTTCCTTATGCTGAGAAGATATATTATGGACAACATCATGCAGTTTCTTATATTCAGCCGTCAACATTTCCGTCGTAGATTTTATAGATCTCACTTCTTCTTTTATTTCTTGAATATCGCTACGTATGAGACCAGTATTTTCGTTTTGTGTTTTGTTGCTCTCTCTAATACACTGCATAATTTCGTTACGAAATAATATTAGGTCTCTCTTCATATCGTATTCTGTAGTACGTTCCTTCCTTTTCCTCGTGTGTTTATAAGCATGAACATCTTCTTCATCATAATTCGATAGGTTCGATGTTGATCCATCCCCACTACCCGCCGAGCTCACCTGGAGATGTCTCCCGGGTGGTGAATGTTTCATGTTCATCTTGACTTGGGTAAAAGTTTTTCGGTTGTCTCCTAGACTATCAGCCGAACAGTCGACTCGTCTCACTGAGAATAATATCTTGGTATCTAACTCACTAAAAGTTAAACTATGACTTCACTTCCACTATTAAAGTTATGGAACTTTAAAATACTTATATGTTTTGTATGTCAACAAAGTTCTTTAATTGATTTTTGCTGCGTAGTTTTAAATATTATTTTGTTAATTTACGGCACACGTCCGCTCACTTCAAGCGCGCGCGCATAGCGCAAGAACGCCCATATGGCATTGTAAAAAGGTTTGTTCTAAAATCGAACTGGCCACTCATAAGAAAAAGAAAAAAGGCGCGACTTTAAAGATTGTGAAACAAAAGACGGTGTTGGCTGCTGAGTTCGGAGCCCTGGATTTTTATTGCCTCACAGAAGGTGTGAAAAGTAGAGTATGCTCCTCTGGGATAAAGCCTGTCTTGGTCTTGGGCAGCTTGAACCCCTCGCGTCACTCAGGACTCTACATAACTCCCTCGCTTCGCTCAGGAGTTAACTGAGTCCCTCGTTAGCTCAGGGTTCAATATGCCACCCGCGACATAAGACACTGCTTTATCCCCTTAGTGCATAATCTACTATTGTTACCTCGTATCTTCCAAACGGCCGCATGGATTTTGATAGTTAAGGTATCGTTAGATTCGTCTCAATATCCCGAGTGTGGTAAAGGAGATTACAAAAAAAAAATTGTATGATATATGTTTAATTATAATTTAATGAATAATAAAATAAATAATGAATTGGCAATCAGTGTTTAATTATTTCGCAGTCGGGTACCAGGTTTTTTAAACTTTAAGCTTGTAAATAATAAATCTTTCATTTGAATTTTAATGTAGTTTAAATAGCAACTGCAAGGAACTTATAAAGTATCTGGAGAATTCACCCGCCATTTTATTTTATTTAAGGATTTTGAACCTTATCACAACCAATATCAATCACCATAAAAAGTGCAGTATTTGCCTCGACTTTGGATGAAGGTCGTGAGTTCGAACCTGGTCGTACACCAATGGACTTTTCTATTCAAGAAGATTTATGTGTGCATTTAAAACACGTGCTTAAAGGTGAAGGAAAACATCGTGAGGAAACCGGCATTCCATAGAACCTAAAAGTTAATAAATAATAATTTAAGTATTAAGGGATTTTTTTCCTAACGAGAAACACTGTTACTCGATGGGGGAAAAATCTCAATGAGTAACACTGTTACTCGTTTAGGTGTTACTCGATGGGAATCCATCAAATTCCATTTAAAAAATATTTAATTTTAGATCAGCCAACCTCATGTAAAATAATGATAACTCATATAAAATGTTGATAACTCGTGTAAAATAATGATAACTCATATAAAATATTTATAATACTCTTTTTGATGATTAAATTTATGTATTTTTTGTTACAGAGACTTCGTCAAAGACCACGTCTGAAGCCTAAACTAAAGAACACAATACTCATTAAGTCAATTCACAAAAAACGGATCACAAATAGTGCCTCGTAGATGCATGTTTAGATATAGGTCAGCTTTTTGTATTATACACGGTGTTATTTTACTGTTATAATTGGTGAATAAGTGGAAGAGCGTTATTTCAGTGTAGCACTGGCGTAAAGTGCAGGCAAGAACTCACAGATTATTTAAATTAAAATAAATTTTATAAAAAAATATAAAAATCTTATTTTTTTTATCAGATTATCTAAAGCGAAATTTTAAAGCGAATAGCACTACTGATTCGCCCTCTCGCTCGCGCATACTTACATTTTTGAAGATTATAAAATTAATACTTGTGATTACGAAAAAAAACTTTCAGGCACTAGAAAATAACATTACAAAAGTACAGTAAAAAATCCAATTCAATACAAACAAGTTTTCATGTGTAAAACGTTGCCCAGAGAAAAAAAAATCGTTTCGTCAACGTTATACATATTATAAAAACTTATTTGGATTGAATTGGATTTTTACAGTACGTTAATAATGTTATTTTCTAGTGCCTGGCGGTTATTTTTCGTAATTACAAGTACTAATTTTTAAATCTTCAAAAATGTAGGTACGCGCCTTAAGAGAGATTATTAAAAATCTATGAATATCGACACCCTGTATACACATGTAAAATATGTTATGTAGATTACTTTGTATACATATTACTTATTATGATTATGTGTGATATTAACCGGGTAGAGAAAATCTATGGCAAGATGGCTCACTTGCATTTCAGTTCACTGCTCTAGTATAACACAAACAACTATGAATAAACAATGTAATTTTAAAAACCAACTCAAAATCAAAAGGTTCGATTCCTAGCTAGGGAAATTAATTTTATGAAGATACTAGCTGAGATCCAACGCAACTTCGTTGAAATTTTCAATTTTTTTCAAAATTGCTTTCTATTTACTCACTTTCAGCTCTTGATGAACACATCCTCCAACTTTCAAGTCTCTACGTTCAGTGGTTCGGCTTTTACGTTGTTTGTCAGGCAGTCAGTGAGAACTAAGCCTTTAATATACTTAATATTGATAAGTTTGCAAGTTCATATTTTGTAAAAATTAGTCTTGAGACTTTTGAACATATCCTATACTTTCGGATCTGGCCGTCTAAGCCCAGTTGAAAAAAACACCCTGTATAATTAGTTGAGTAGAAAGAGCCATATTTGCATAGAACATCTCTAATTTCAACGTCATGTGATGAAATCGGTGATAAATACTCTTTGCTAAGCTTTTTACACTTTTATTGTTATTTTTTTTAGTGTTATTTTATTATTAATAATGTTATAAGAATATTTCAATAAACGGGTTTTGTATTATTTAATTAGTTTTATTTCATAAAAATTTGGAAATTGAAGACTCTTTCAGATTTTTTTTTAAACAACAGAGTAATACGATACTTCTTAGGTGTCGATGTCACAGAGCTAGTTTACACGCTATAAGCCAGTGAGTTTACTTGCAGCTTCTAAACTCGCCCAGTATCAAGCTTTTTTACAATCTGCTTGTTGACAATCTTCAAAAGCTAGCTTGCTCACTCGCTAGCTTTTAAACTCACCGGCTTGTAGCTTGTAAACTAGACCTGTTTCATCGACGCTTTACAAAACAATATTACTGAACAAGTAGTTATTTTAGCACGATGATGCTAAAATAGATTAACGTTAATAAGCATAATAAAGAACAATTACTAATTGACGTACTGATAAAGTAAAAAACTTGTTATACATAATTAAAAACAAAATGTTTGCTGTCTGTTTGTATCCTCTTAAGGCCAATCCTCAAATCCGAATTCCATACAAAATGATTCGGACAAATACTCAAAAAGTACGCCGTATTATAGTAATTTCTTCACATTATTCGTTTCGTCCATGTTTTTTGATTTCGTCAACAAAAAAAGTGAAAGGTTTCATACCTTAATTTAGATTAAATACGTTTTTTAAAATTAACCCTACTAACTTAAAAACACGTATAAAATCTAAACTAAAGTATGAAACCTTTAACTTTTTTTGTTGACGAAATCAAAAAACATGGACGAAACGAATAGTGGGAAGAAATTACTATAATACGGCGTACTTTTTTAGTATTTGTCCGAAACATTTTGTATAGAATTCGGATTTGAGGATTCCCCTTAAGGGCGCCTTCAAATAAGAGACGTGAGGAAGCGCCACTGTGGCGCTTTTTACTAGTTGTCATATAATATTATCATATATTAATATAGACTATGTCTCGATTGTGGCGCTGCACCTATGCGTCTAGATATTGGTAGATAAATATAATAATCAAGGTTTTTAGAATATCTTACAACAACCGACTTCAATCGGACTGTTCTAGTGACCGTAAGCACCACTGATAAGTCACAGGGAAGCAAAATACGCAATTTTGTTCACTTAAACGATTTTTTTACAGTTGTTTTGAATTCAAAACCAATGTACTGAATCGATTTTAATGATTAAAGGACCATTCTGGATGTATATCGTTTAAGATTTAAGATTTTTTCAAATCGGTTTTACTTATATATAAACAACAAAGTTCTGAGGTAACTAACATTAAAAATGTAATTTAACATTCAAACGAATTAATAACCTGCTTTTTTGACGTCTGTGGAAAACTAGAAGAAGCGCCACAGTGGCGCTTCTTAACGCGTCTAATTTGAAGGCTCCCTTATTGTCTGCCTTTCTTCCTTGGTGGCCAGAGGTTATTTGATTTACTGTATATGTAGAGGTCTTTTTTAGGTGTCTTAGCATTTTAGCTGCTTGAAGCTTGCGACAATTTTTTTTTGATATACATAGGTAAATAAATGTAGGTAGGTATCTACGTATACGATCTATCAAGAAATTTAGGAACTATTATTAGTATCTAGGTTAAAATTATGCTAATGTTTTAAAATTATAAGTAGGTACTTCGGTAGGTACTTGGTACAAGCAAAACCGTACGTGAAATTAAGACGTCAATTTTTTTTTATAAAAGGTCTAAATTATGCACAATTTAGTTCTTTGGTAATTAAAATTTGAAGCGACGAGTTTGAAATGTATAAAGTATCTTTATTCGTATTTGTAATCGAAATTGGGTTATCAATGGTAAGTACACAAACCTACTTATTATTTTCTTTTAAGAATATTTGTACTCTTTGTAGGTATCTACAGCAAAGAGCTTCTATACTATGTATCTAGAGAGCTAACACGCCATTTTGTTTTATTTAAGGATTAACAATTCTGAACCTTATGACTTGGAAATAAAGTTATTTTTTAATTAAATCTAAATATAAGGATTTTAATGCTTGATAGAGACCCCCTCGTTAAGGAGTGTGTCTCGTTCACACAGTTGCCAGCATACAATTAAAATTAACATGGCCATAATTTTTGAAATAAGTGGGACAATTTTCGAAATTAGACGATTTGCTCTAAATGTTATTCAGATTCATTTGAAAGTTTTAGTACAGTCGCTGTCATGTAGGTTAGGTACCTAACTGCCGAGAAAAATAATGACTGTTCGAAAGAAACAGTATTAAAACCATTGAATCAGATATACCTCACTAGAATGCGGCGCACCGCCCTCTTTTTTGTTGATATTTTAATGCACCTATGTATAATATAATTTTAAAACAATAATGCAAAGTAACGTATGTATATAACATTGATAGCTTATTGAGCAGATTGAATTTTCCCTTGGTTGCTTGTTTATGTCTCAATGAAATATTCAAAGTTCGAAAATTATGGTCGCCCTACAGAACGAGACACACTCCTTACTGGTTCTAGCTCTTTCGGCTCGCAGTTTTCGTGTGAGTCGGCATTCTAGATACATAGTATACAAGTTCTTTGATCTACAGTAATATAATTTTTTTCTTTCCTTTACCAAAATCTTCTCCACTGCTCTCTTCTCCACTTTTCTCTTCTCCACTATTCATTTCTTGCTTTCTTCTACTTAGTAAAAAGTAAAATCCTGGGTTTTCGAGACTAAGTAACAAAATTTTGCAATGTGGACGAGCGCTATATAGCAATGCTTATTACTACTACTTAATATTAACAAATTATATAAATATATTTACATAATTTGTTGATATTTATGGATTTCCGCCAAGTAACACCTGAATCAATCAATTAGTACTTAATAGTATTACCTACAGCATTAGGTATTTTATAGTTCAAGGTTTTGCGTAGTACTGTTTCTAATCTTATGTGACTTTAGCAATTTTACTAGCTACAGTAATGTTCATAATTATTAAGCCAGTATTTAAGCTTACAATATATAACTTAACTTAAATAATTATATCTTTTCTCAGCAACAAAACACAACCGTCCCACAGACTGGTCCAGTAACATTTCCCCCACCCATTACTGACTCGTCACCAAACGGTACGGTAAGTGCCACGATGTTGACGGATAATGATGAAGCGGTGACGAATAGTGACCCAGTGACTGCTGACGAATAAGGCGTCATTGCGTCTGATTATTGTGTATTTTTTCAGCAAAAAAAAACAACTGTACCACGGACTGGTCCAGTAACATTTCCCCCACCCGTCACTGACTCGCCACCAAATAGTACGGTAAGTGCCATGATGTTGACTGATGATAATGAAGTGGTGACGAATAGTGAACCAGTGATTACTGGCGAATTAGGCGAAAATGCGTCCAATTATTTTTTTTCAGCAACAAAACACAACCATAGCACAGACTGGTCCAGTAACACCCGTCACTGAATCGCCACCAAACAGTACGGTAAGTGCCATGATGTTAACTGATGATACCTAATGAAGCGGTGTCGAATAGTGATCTAGTGACTACTGACGAATAAGGTGTTATTTCGTCTAATTACTATGTGTATTTTTTTCAGCAACAAAACACAACCTTACCAGGGACTGGTCCAGTAACATTTCCCCCACCCGTCACTGTTTCACCTCCAAACGGTACGGTAAGTGCCACTATGTTGACTGATAATGTTGAAGTGGTGACGAATTAGGCGCCATTACGTCTTTTTGTTATGTGTATTTTTTCAGCCACAATACACAACCGTACCACAGACTGGTCCAGTAACATTTCCCCCACCCGTCACTGACTCGCCACTAAACGGTACGGTAAGTGCCACGATGTTGACTGAAGACGATGAAGCGGTGACGAATAATGAACTAGTGACAACTGATGAATTAGGTTTCATTGACGACACTGATGGTTGAATGGCAAGTGTATTGGACTGCTACGCCCGGTGTTGCGGGTTCGATTCCCGCTGCGGGACAAACATTTGTGTGATGAACATCGGTGTTTGTCCTGAGTCTGTTTCTATGTATTCTATGTATGAATTTAAAAAAAAGTATTTATTTATTCTATCAGCCATGTGGTTCCCATAGTACATGCTCTGCTTAGGTTGGGGCTAGATGGCGTTGTGTGAAATGTCCTAAATATTTATAATTATTGTCTCTAAGATACTTTTGTGTATTTTTTTCAGCAACAAAACACAACCGTAACACAGACCGATCCAGTAACATTTTCCACACCCGTCACTGACTTGCCACCAAACAGTACTATTCGTACCACGACGGTGACTCGCGATGAAGACGTGACGTTTCGTGATGCAGTGACTTTTGACGAATTAGATGTCATTGTGTCTAATTGTAAGCCTATTTTATTACATTATATTACACTTGTCCAATCCACTATCTATAGTTTGTTGAGATGGATGGATGTTTGTGTCTCAACCATGCCAAAACTACTGAACTAATTGAGCTAGAATTCGGTAGCAGTACACCCTACACTTTTTGACGAATATGCCCTGTAAATTCAACTCTTTACGTTCCGTTGTTTGGCTTGTACGTAGTCTAGAAGTACTTAGGTATAAAGGTATTGATATTGAGCTGGGAAAGAACTTATGCTACTTTTTATCCTTGCTATTCCATTAGTTAAATGCTGGCAAAGCTGCAATAAGTAAAATGTAATAGGGGCACACAAGATCTAGCTGTTTGCTAAAAGAGTCTACACGCGACCAGAATGCCGGCTTTTACTTTGCACAGCGTATAAGCATTGCCATTCAACGTGGCAATGTCATTCAATGTGGTAATGCCATTCAACGTGGCATTGCCATTCAATGTGGTAATGCCATTCAACGTGGCAATGCCATTCAACGTGGCAATGCCGCCAGCGTTCTGGGCACGTTGTCTTCTGGTGGAGACGACGACCGACTGGGTTATTTATAATTTTATTTTATTATTTCATATTTAGTGTAATCCAATCAGTTAATAGTTAGTAATAAATAATGTTTGTTCAAAAGTTCGACATTGCGGAGCCTATACATCCGGAGAATACGTCAGCGATAGCAATGAACCAGATCTAGAAGGGTGTGAAAGAGAAAGTAATGAAGAAGAAGAGAATGAAGAACATAGTGAAGAAATAACAGACACCACTGAGTCACCGAGTTGGAAGCACTGTGGGGAAAGTGAGGAAGATGACAGTGGCGAAGATGAGAATAGTGAAGAAGGGGATAGTGAAAAAGGAAATAGTGAAGAAGGGGATAGTGTGGAAGATAATAGTCAAAAAGGGGATAGTGATGAAGAGAATAGTGGAGAAGGAAATGGTGGAATAGGGAATAATGCAGAAAATAATAATACGAAAGAAAACAATAAAATAGGCCTTATAGGTAAGTGACAGAAATTATTGTTAAACAAATTATTAAACGAATGAAAGTAAATAAAAATTAAAGCACTGTTTTTATACAGATGAAGTATTCGATGTCAAAGAGATATTATGAATTAGAAGAAAATATTAGTGAGATTAATAAAATTTGATGACATTAGGTTCTTAACTAGAAATTATAACACGATTATTTTAATTTTGCAGCTAATGAAAAAATAACGGAACTTACAAAATTGAAGAATAAAGTAGTACACATAGAGAAAGGTAAAAAACATAAAGGTATTAAAGTACAGAATCACACTGTAGTACATTGGAAATGCGACCAAAAAAAGGGAGCCACATTGGCTAACTTCAAGTACATTTTGGTCCGATGCAAGTTTTCGAAAAGAGAAGTAACAGGGCTAGATAATTATTTTATGTTATAACTACTAGGTTTTTTCATTGTCAATAAAACTGCATCGTAAAAATTACAAACATTATTTAAAAGTAGAGATAAAAAAAAAAATAAAAAAAAAACAGCAAATGCAGAAAATTATTGCAGCAAAACACAAGATATTTCATTTTTATTGACAGGGTGTCTGAAAATTTTCTGTCCTGTATTCCGCATCCATTTTGGTTTGATAATGTCCATCTTAGTGTTCTATATGTTCTATTGGTATATATATGTCGTGGCCGGATCATTGAATTGGCCATTTCATGAAGTGGCTGGCCATTTCCTAAAATGGCCGTATTTCATGAAATGGCCAATACCCGCTGGCCACATCATGAAATGGCCTGGCCAGATCAATGAATAGTCAGCGTTTCATGATATGAACAGCTAAACGCGTGGCCATTTCATGAAATGGCCAAATTGATGTTCACTAACGTTTGGCCACTTCATGAAAGGGCCAAGCATTATTGATCATATCGTAAAATAGTTATATTATCCACCGTTAGAGGCGCTGATATCGCTTTGTTTTTGTGATGCAACATGGCGGCGAACAGTTGTTCTGATAAAAAAAAGGGTGACCACGCAACAAAAATTGACGGACTGTTATTGGATTACAAATTATAACTTCATGGAAGTTAACAAAAAAAAAACGAATGTACATGTTTCTAAAACTATATTTAAGTGTTTATGCCATTGGTTATCTGTATAATCTGGTATTATTATAAGAACTATCTTGTTGCGATGATTTTCTGTCAAGAGGCTGAGCACGCTCGCTTCGCTCGCGTGTCGGTGCACAAAAAAATTGTGCATCGATATCATGGAAACCCTACATTTATGATATGGCTAAACGTGGATGGCCATATCATTAAACGTTGACGTTTGAACGATATGGCCAATATTAGCTGGCTTTTTCATGAAATACGGCCATTTCATGAAATGGCCAGCCACTTCATGAAATGGCCAATTCAATGATCCGGCCACGACATATACATAGGAACACCGTTAGTCATCAATGGTAAAAAATAATACAATGAAGAGCTCAAGATTGGATTAAGTGGCGCGTAGGAGAGTCTTTTGCTGACTTGCACCAAACTTCCAAAGTTCCTAAGCAACAACTTTACTCGCTTGACAGTTCTTAACGGTCAGAATCTGTACTGTTAAGAACTACCAAGCAAGTAAAGTAATTGCTTAGGGACTTTGACAGTTTGGTGCAAGTAGGAATTTATCTAGTGGAATGCTAAATGTGTGATGTGATGATGATATTTATCATTTTACTTGCATTTCAGTTGTTGTGAACAAAATAAAGAATAAAGTTGAATCTCTTGGGGGAAAAGCAAAACAAAAGTTTGGTAAGCAAGTAAAAATATACCTACCTCATAGATATCCCACTAAAACTATATTTATTTACTAATTTAACATATAAAGGAACATACTCGTAAAACTAGCCTACTATGTATTATTCAGTATTATTCAAAGAACTTGTATACTATGTATCTAGAATGCCGACTCACACGAAAACTGCGAGCCGAAAGAGCTAGAACCAGTAAGGAGTGTGTCTCGTTCTGTAGGGCGACCATAATTTTTGAACTTTGAATATTTCATTGAGACATAAACAAGCAACCAAGGGAAAATTCAATTTGCTCAATAAGCTATCAATGTTATATACATACGTTACTTTGCATTATTGTTTTAAAATTATATTATACATAGGTGCATTAAAATATCAACAAAAAAGAGAGCGGTGCGCCGCATTCTAGTGAGGTATATCTGATTCAATGGTTTTAATACTGTTTCTTTCGAACAGTAATTATTTTTCTCGGCAGTTAGGTACCTAACCTACATGACAGCGACTGTACTAAACCTTTCAAATGAATCTGAATAACATTTAGAGCAAATCGTCTAATTTCGAAAATTGTCCCACTTATTTAAAAAAATATGGCCATGTTAATTTTAATTGTATGCTGGCAACTGTGTGAACGAGACACACTCCTTAACGAGGGGGTCTCTATCAAGCATTAAAATCCTTATATTTAGATTTAATTAAAAAAGAACTTTATTTCCAAGTCATAAGGTTCAGAATTCTTAATACTTAAATAAAACAAAATGGCGTGTTAGCTCTCTAGATACATAGTATAAAAGCTCTTTGGTATTTTTTTATATATAGATAAAATTAATTATTTAATTTTTATCTGTGTAAAATAATACATACATAGTAATAAAAATTCAAAACAAATTTTTTTAAAGAATGAGGAAGTGACAAAGAACTTATAAACTACACCCATTATATGATCCTTGGCAAGAATATGTAAGAATGGATAAATGTATAAATGTGATAGACGAATGCATTAGTTTTTTTTATATTTTACAGGTATATTTGGCCTTCTTCATGATGACGCTGAAATATAACAATTCAACAATTAATTTTTTTTTATTTCTTTTTACTCACATTCTTTTAGCCGGTTTCCACGTAACCAGTATCTAAAGAAATACCCTGCCATATATTTCTAATCAGTAAGATGTAAGAATTTAACCTCAATGGGCAAAAAAACAATCATATCCATATATAATACTATTCATTTATGTACCCGACGAGATTTATTCTTGGATGTCTGGGCTATAACTCTCTTGAAAACAGGAGAGTGCAGGATCAGATCACAACTATTTGCAAAGTGTTCCGCGGTACAATTGATGCGCCTGATCTATTTAGTGAGTCACTTCTACTCTTCGTGTCTAATAACTACACTCGAAGCAAATACAAACAAATACAAATACAATTTTTTTTATTTCAAAAACATTTGTCCAAAGTTATGGTACAGTCGCTGTTTTCCGTTTTAGTTTTTATAAACTGTATTACAGAATTCAGAGCCCTTCCCGTTGCAAGTGGTATATGTTTTATTCTATGCTGTTTTAACAATTATATGTAAATACTTAAGGTAGGTTAGTAGTACTTAATATGTATATTAGTATTAACTTATATATGAAAACAAAAACAAAAACACAGTAAATTTAGATAACAGAGCAATTTATTGTTTGCAAAAAAATAATATTGCAACTCGATGGTTTTTTACAAATGAGGTGTCATTGGATTTGTGAAGTTCACGCAAGTGACACAGGCTACTCCAAATATCAGAAGATCTTAGATGGCGGCGATATTTTTATTTCAACATACCTACTAGTTTTAAACAACTTTTTCAAAAAGCTTTTCAATACTGTCATAGGTAAGTAAGTTCAACCATTCAGTAGTAGTAGAAGCAGAAAGCACAGGCTCTTTGCTCCGCCCTTGTGCCGTACTGTCGCGCGCGTCAACTCACCGATACCTAGGTCCCTTACTGCCCTCAACAACCTCCTAGAAGCCAGTCCACATAGTGACATATTTGCGGATCAATGGAAAGAGCTCACCTCTGATTTCCATTGGTACTGCCAATCAAATTTTTGACATAAATATAATTAATTATGTGTATTATTTATTTGATGACTATTTTAAATGTATAATGTAAGTAATTTTTAATTTAATTTGTATTGTAATAATTTTATCTTTAATCTTTAAATAATGTAATTGGTTGTTTAACCGTTTTATTTTAAGTAAATAAATAAATACAAAATACTAAATATGTATGTACAGACAGCGTCATAGATAAGTATCCCCCTTGCAATAATACCCAGCTTCAAATCCTTTTAAAATCACCGTCGCGGCGTAAGGAGAAGTTTTGCCTTTAAAAAATAGATTATATTTGAATACATAATAAACCGTATGTGAGCCTGAAAATATTTTTAAGTATTCAAATTATTTGAAAAGATTTATAGCTGGGTGTCTTGTGCAAGGGGGATACTTATCTCTGACGCTGTCTGTACATAGCCTAGGATTTTTTTCATCATAGATGCTAAACGTAGTGATTATATTCTCTTTGATACATACTTCAAATTGATCTGTGATTATGTCAAAAATCAAAATGCCCAAGAAAATAACGTATTTTGTAAGAAAACAATGAAAGTTAAATCAGCCAAAATGAAAAGGAAATAAACCATCCGTGTTTTTTATTTGAAAATGGTTATTGGGTAAGTACGTTCAAATTTTATAATTCGAAGTTTTAGTTCCTTATGCCTAGATCAAACGTACCGAGTACTCGGCTGAGGCTGAGACAGTAAAATGCATAGAAGTATTAAAGTATAGAAACACAATGTAGTACATTGAAAATGCGACCAAGAAATGGGAGCCACATTCGCTAACTTCTAGTACATTTTGGTTAGATGCTAATTTTCGAAAAAGAGAAGGTACATGGCTAGATAAATATTATACCTAATGTTAAAACTAATAGGCTTTTTCATTGTCAATAAAACTATCATCGTAAAAAGTAACAAACATTATTTGAAAATAGAGATATTTCATTTTTATTGACAGAGTGTCTGAAAATTTTTGGTCCTTTATACCGCATCCATTTTGGTTAGGTACTGTCCATCTTGTTCTATAGGAATACCGTTATTCATCTAAGTATGGTAAAATGTTATTGACAAATTATGTAAATATATTTAGTAATAAATCCGCTAAATTTCTAAACATAGTAAATACGGGCCGGGCAACGTTGTTTATTCACTCTCGTTTCAAACTTCGGCGAGTCCACACCTCCTGATGATGCCTCGTGTAGAGGCGAAACACGTGTCGTATCTTTAAACTTTGGTTTTCTGTTCTTTGACTCTTTGGTTTAGTTGAACTAAAGTTAAGTTAATTAAAACCTTTGTTTAGAAATTAAGCGGATTTATTACTAAATATATTTATATAATTTATTGATATTTATGGATTTCCGCAAAGTAACGCCTGAATCAATCAATTAAGTATAGTAAAATGTTATTGTTATTAGAGGGATGTAGTAAAATGTGTTTCCAATATAAAATTCTGAATAAAACTACTGTAATGCCTTGACCACACGTACCGAGTAGGTTCTCGGCCGAGACAGTGCACTCGGTACGGTATAAACATAGCGCCGAGTGCTCGGCTGAACGAGTGATGAAACATTTGTCTCCGAGTACTCGGTCTAGTGATCTAGGCAAAAGAGGGGCCGAGTTAAATAAATAAATTAAAATACATTTATTTCGAGTTAATATACATAGTAGGTATATCCTACTAATATTATAAACGCGCAAGTTTGTATGCATGGATGGATGGATGTTTGTTAATCTTTCACGTAAAAACTATTGAATGGATTTTAATGAAACTTTACAATAATACAGCTTATACATGAGAATAACACATAGGTTACAATTCATTAAGATACCTGCGCAGACGAAGTCGCGGGCACCAGCTAGTTAACTATACAATAGATGCTTTGTTTTTTGCCATAACTCAGTTCAGTAACGGCAATTGATTATGCGTTTTTTTTCCTAGTGAATAAAAATTTTCGGTGTACTTATAAGCTACAACAGGCTATGCCTTATGCCTAAATCACACGTACCGAGTACTCGGCCGAGACAGTAAAATGGCACTCAGCCGAGCACTCGGCGCTATGTTTATTGTACTGAGTACTCGGTACGTGTGATCTAGGTATTAGTAACTATGGGCTAGACGAGTTGGATGGGTGACCGCGTATTCCAGGGCTATCCTACTGACGGGCGCGTCTCTGACTGCAAGTCTGCTGGTGGTTCAAGTGGCAGTATTACCGCTAGTGTTCAAGTATAGCAAGTCAGTGCAGAGGAAGATCGTCTTCTCTAACTGCAGTGAGTTTCATGCCTCTTTCATTAAACTGTCAAAATAACCAAGCAATTACTTTACTCGTTAGGAAAATCTCAATGGTACAGATTTAGGCCGTTAAAGTAATTCACCAGTTTCATACAATATCTAGACGCGCAGGTGCAGCGCAACTATCGTGACATAGTCTAGAATCTAGGCTATGTCACGATAGTGGCGCTAGACTCTAGATATTGTATCAAAACTAGTATGGCGCTTCCTCACGCCTCTAATTTGAAGGCGCCCAAGAATCGAATTCATTAATGCAGTATTTGTACTTACTAAATACCTACACAAGGGAAATCGTAAAACAAAAAAACATATAATTAGGTACATATATTTTGTGTCGCAAGTTGCTACACAAAACTGCAACTCGGAACACTATATAAACTGACAAAATCATAGCATTTTGTAACACAAGCAAGACACAAGTAAAAATGTGCTAGAGCTGTAGCATATTGTAGCACACAGCACAATATTGTAGCACATACAGCAATATTGTAGCACATAACGCAATATTGTAGCACACACAGCAATATTGTAGCACATAACGCAATATTGTAGCACATACAGCAATATTGTAGCACATACAGCAATATTATAGCACATAATGCAATATTATAGCACATAATGCAATATTGTAACTCAAAATGCGAAATATAGATAGCACAACCACATGGTGTAAGATCTTATCATCAACATATCATGAGCTCTTTTTAGTCCACTGCTGGACTGGCCTATCCCAATACGTGCTATAAATAATAAACATTAACATTAAACATTCACACACTCACACCCCTGCACTAGGATTCCCTGTGTCGCAGGTGGCATGGACACATACAACACATCACAACATCCAAGACCCGAGAACAAACATTTGTGTTCGTCACAAATATTAGCCCCGGCCGGGGATCGCACCCTGAACACCAAGCTTCGTAGGCAGGGTCACTACCAACTAAGCCACGGTGTCGTCAATAAAGCCTGGTCTTCGGCTCTCCGCGTCCACTTTTAAAAGAACTAAACTAGCTGGTTTTGCAGTAAACTACCCTCGGAACCTGAACTACGAGAGTCCTTCCAGCGTCAATATAATCGGAGGTCGGAATTTCCACATTCAGTTCCAATCCAAAGCCGATGACTGCCCTGTTCAGATTGGTAATGTACCTTTTCACTTCTCATGCTCGTAAAGTTCAATTTTTTGCTAGATAGGTACAGGAGCAGTAAAATAGCATTTTAGGCCCTAGGAAGGCCCCACATAAGAATAATTTCTTCAAAGAGTAGAAATAGGTTTCATACCAGACGATAAGAACTCATTTCAAATTTTGAACTTCGGTCCTTCATAATACCCATAGATAAAGGTATTATAAGAGACCTAAACAACTATTTGCTAATTTTAAAAAGCGTGGTAAGTAACATTGGATGGCTGTCTCTGTTTTTGAATTATGAAATGGGCGCTCATTTTAGTATAAATTTGTTTAATTTCCTCCCAATTGAAGTAGAGTCCGGTGACGCAGTAACAGCCATCTGCGGCTAACTGCATTAAACGTCCATCCGAAAAAAAAAAAAAAAAAAACAATTGAAGTAACAAATCTTGTTCCTGCCTCGTTCCTGAAGCCCGTTTTATTTACGAAGAACTCTCGTATGAAATGGCTTGCTTCAGACCCTTGGTGTACAAATAACTATTATTACCATGTTACATATAACTATTATCACCATGTTACATGTAACATGGTAATAATAATTATTTGTACATGTTAGTTTATTTTGAAGTTTTTGATAAACAACTCTTATTTACGATACCATTTGCCTCCAAATCAATCCAGGTATCTGGCACATAGTACCCCGCTCCCTGTTCCGACGAGTGTTCATCATCAGGAACTCTGCAGCGTTGGAGACGGAACTCTACCAAGAGTTGAAGACCACGCAGAATACCATCGTGTTGTACTGCCATGGTTAGCGCCTGAACAATAATTTATAGCAACGCGTGAGAGAAACGTGGGGAGGTTTTGCTACTTAGTTTTTATTAGTAAGGTATTACGATTAACATTTATTTCGGTTTCCAAGTATTCTTATAGAATTAAGATATAGATCAATTTTGAGGCAAAGTTACTTTAAGTATTAGTACCTGCTAACTTAAATAAAATTCTATGATAATACCGAATAATTTAGGTAGGTATTTTAGCTACTTACATGGTAATATGATTAATTTCAGGCAATTCCAACCATCGAGCATCACCTCACAGACTTCAGATGTACAAAGTGTTTCAAGAGTTGAACTTCCATGTCATCACTTTTGACTATCGAGGTACAACATCAATTTTCTTTGTTTGACACATTTTTGCAATGATACAGTGACTATATATGATGTACAAGTTACAAACAAGCGATCTTAAGTGGTTCAAATAGTAGTTCAAATATTAAAAACTAACAGTTTGACATAGATGCACTACATATTGGGTTTTGCTTTGATCTTTGCTTAGATATTTTAAGCAGGGGCTAAGATCGTATCCCATCTTGTTATTGTTAATTATTCTATTAAAATTCTAAATATCTGTGTATCGATAGATGAATATCCAAAGCTTAATCACGCCGAAATAAATAAACCAATTGAGCTGTCCAGGTGCGCGGTTGAAGCCATGGATAGCTAGTTATTTATTTCACACACATTATTGTCACACGGTGGAGTATCTGAAACCAAATATTATAATTTAAGAACTGTATACCATACTTCATGCAATAAACGATTTCATTTCATTTCATTTTTTATAATGGGAATAACAAACACAATTTCACAAAGTAACGCAGTGGACCTATTATTGTCTCTATTTCATATGTCGGTTATAAAAAAACAGGTTTAATAAGCTAGAAATACTGCATTTATGTATGAACAAATGAATATTTATGTTGATTTTTCTAATTTCTTTGTTTTTGTTCGTATTTTGATATTCACAAATATGTAACGCAAGGTATATTAATCACTCACACTCATCAGTTTTTCTGGAAATACTCGTATTTAACTAGCTAGATACTACTTACTAGATATCTTGGCCAGTTGCAAAACCATAAAATAGGATAAATTTTGCAAATGCTAACATTGTATTTTCATAATATATCGAGTTTTTTTTTTAATTTTATAACTTTTTTTGTTGACGAAATTAAAAAACATGGACTAAACGAATAGTGTGAAGAAATTACTATAATACGGCGTACTTTTTGAGTATTTGTCCGAAACATTAGTATGGAATTCGGATTTGACGATTCCTTTTAATTAATTTTTAGGGTTAAATTGCAACTAGGAAGGCCAACTGGGCCTGATGGTACGCGCTTATATACTTCTTGAAGAACATACCCTCTAAATTTAATGTCTCTACGTTCATTGGTTTGGCCTGAACGTTGTGTGTCAGTCAGTCAAAACCAAGTCTTTTATACGTATATTGATGATATAGATACCTTTGATGGTTTTTCCCCATCCAGGGTACGGAGACTCGACGTACATCAGGCCCACGGAACGCGGGGTGGTGGAGGACTGTCTCCACGTGTACTCCTGGCTGATGCAGGCTCTGGACCCCACGAATAGGCCCACGGTGGTGTTGTGGGGACATTCCTTAGGTAACTTCTTCTTATCGTGTCACTAGTTCCTTCGAACCAGTGTGGTGAAAGGATTTCAAGTGCGCCTCGAAGAGGCTCCTTTCTCTCTCTCAACTCAACACATGTTTTTGAACTTTTTGGTTCTACGACATGCCGGTTTCCTCACGATGTTTTCCTTCGCCGTTGCGAGAACGTGGGATGCGTACATAGATTTTTTCGACCGAAAAAATCCACCACACATTTACGCATGACTGCCACCGGAATTTGAACCCGCTACCATCAGATCGCAAGGTAAGGGCCTCATCCACTCGGTCACCACGTCCTTAGGTAACAAATCTATATTAATAAACTAGAATTAAGACAAATAAAATTTATATGACATGCGAAATGTTATGTTATGATTTAAAGGAATTTCTGCTAGGTTTGGAAGCATAATTTTTTTTTTGTTTTGGCTCAACATTAAAGTTATTACCTACTACTCGGGCGAATCAACATGATACCTGGCTCGAATGACGTTTGTGCAAAGTACAGCGTGGAATTGGATAATCTTGATAGAGAAGAGGTCCTGTAATACTTGGTAATGATAAGTAATGATATGGCTTCGCAATTAGAGGAAGAAAAAACACGGAGGGCGCCGCGCGGGGGGCAACAGACGCATCAAGTTGCGAGCGAGAGTGTCAGCCAGGTGTCATGTTGATTCGCCCGAGTAGTACCTACTTTGGTTTTGAAATCAAAATAACTGAAAAGGCGTTGAAGTGAACAAAATTGCATATTTCCTTCCCTGTGACTTTTCAGTGGTGCCTACGGTCACTTTTGTCTCCAGGCACGGCGGTAGCGTCAAACCTGGTGGCTCACATGACCAGTCTGTGTTCTGAACACGAGATGCAACCTCTGCCAATGCCCGATGTTCTGGTTTTGGAAGCACCCTTCAACAATCTGACGGATGAGATCGAAAGCCATCCTTTCTCTAAGGTAGGAACTGGAGTAGACTTATAGTTTGGTAGAAATAAGAAATTGTTTCTTTTGCCTGAAGAATGGTATATGTAAGAAGTAGAGACTTGACATTTGAGGATATATTTCATCAAGAAGTGTAATAGAACGTATTAAAAAACAGAGAAAAAGAAGATCTAAGATAAAAATAAATATATTCAGAAAGAAACAGCTATTGAGCAATAAGGCGTTGTCCTAATAGAACGCGATCACGCGATCGTCGCGCGAGCAAGCGATCAAACGTACTAACGTCAAATAGGCGTCCCGATTGGCAAACTTGCGATGGTCGCGTCATCGCGTTCTATTAGGACACTGCCTGATAGGTAGATATATACCTACACTTTAGTGTGTGCTACAGCAGAAAGTACCTTAACCTTAATTTTTTTTTTGTTAATTTGCAACAAAAATGAAGTTGCTCTATTCATATCTTGGTCTATTATCAGCTGGTCTCCTGGCTACCCTACTACAGAGAGACCTTCATCAAGCCCTTCGCGGTGTCTTCGGAGTACGCGTTCACGACGGACCAGTACTTGGCCGCAGTGCCGCATGTGCCCACTCTCATACTGCACTGCAAGGGAGACAGGATCGTGCCTTATGAGCTGGCTGTGAAGGTGCATTCACCATTCATCATTCACTTCATAATTCATCATTCACTTCAATATTCATCATTCACTATTGACTATTCATTATTCATTATTTATCAATCATTCACTAATCATTATTCAATATTCACTATTCACAATTCATACATGATTTCATTCTTTTATGTATATTTTACAATTTACCATTTAACTCACACTAGCAAGTGCCAACGATTTCATCCCTTTAGTCATGGGGTAAAAGGTATCTTCATCAAGCCCTTCAGGGTTTCTTCGGAGTACGCGTTCACGACGGACCAGTACTTGGCCGCAGTGCCGCATGTGCCCACCCTCATACTGCACTGCAAGGGAGACAGGATCGTGCCTTATGAGCTGGTTGTGAAGGTGCATTCACCATTCATCATTCATTATTCATCATTCACTATTCATTATTAATCATTCACTCACTATTCAATAACCATTCTTTATTATTCATTACTTATTCATCATTTACTATTTATCATTCATTATTCATAACTCATTATTCAATGTTCATTATTATTTGCCATGCATCAACAGTGTTACTCGTTTGGGTGTTACTGGATGGGAACCCATCCATTCACTCGTTCTTAATTTTTCATTCATCATTTACTATTTGCCATTTTACGGATAATAATCATTCATCATGCATCATTCATTCGTTCTTCATTCATTAATTACCATTCATGGAAACTATTTATTTTGTATTATTCTGTAAAGTTTATTCTAATTAATATGTAGGTCTAAGACCTTTTTAAATATAAACATTTTTATCTGATATATTTTTATATTTTATCTATAACCCTTTACACTCGGGCTAATATGAGCGTGAGTTTTATTTAAAAAAAAAATTACCGCCAAACCGTTTACTTTTTCCCAACGCAACCGGCGTCAATCGTTCGTGAGCAATATTCTTCGCTTAGAAAAAAAATACACGGGCGGGGTGCGGGCGGTCGCTCATCCGTGTGTTGAGGTGAAAGATGGCTGCTTTTTTAGACCCTCACCGCTCGGCGGGTAAGTAATTGTTTTGAATGGTAATTGCAAAGTTATAGATTGTATTTTATTCTTAATTTTAAGTTAAATGATGGCTTAATACGTAGACAATTTTATTTTCGTGCTAAATGTTACGGTTTAGGTACAATTACGTCGTAAAGTACGACCGCTACGATCGTGTGGCTCCGGTTGTACGGCCAAAATATTATTAGGAGTAAGCACTGTAGTTGACGATTGTTTCTACTCCTAACATGATGTTTGTATGTTATTTTAGGAAGAAACTTAAATGCAGAACATGTTTTAGAAGTGCTAGGCGACTGAAACTTTTCCGACATCGAAGATTTTGAGCATTGCGATGATGAAATACTACCCACCCTCTTCGATGACATATACTCTGAACCAGAGCCTACTGCACAACCACCGGAGCTGGAACCGATCACACCTACTCCTGCACCGTCAGAATCAACTCCATGCCCTCGATATTCACACCCATCTCCTCGCAAGAGAGTCTGGAAGCAGCTTCCTTTTGCAGATTCTAATCATGACTATACTTCACTCCCAGTGACTCCTGTGAGGATTCCAATGGAATATTTCTCAGACTATTTTGACAGAGAATTTCTGAAGAAGTTGCCAGATGCACAGGCATGTACCATTACAGAAAAACGGGTCTAAAATTTAAAATTACGCCTGTTTGGATGGCGTCAAACTGTATCGGCTCAACTTCATCTTCCATTGTCAAGAGATGGGCATAAACGCATGAAGATACTTGTAGACGTGTCTGACCCAAATGTAATGAGCATTATAATCAACACATGGGGAGTGTAGATGTTCTGGGCCAGCAGATGGACTATGATCGGCATTCATTAAAAGAAAAAATTGTCACTGAAAGTACTGATACATTTTCTTGACTTGGCGATTGTCACCTCTTGGAGGCTGTACCATAAGATTGTCTGCCAAAAAATTGAGCAGGAAGAAGATTTCGGACTTCTGCATGAACATTGCTGATAGTTTCTCAAGCATCCCAGCTAGGAAAAGACCACCATCGATGAGCAATATTGAAAATGGATTACCGGTGGAAAATGAAGATCCTCTGCCAATAAGGCATGACAGGCCGGCAAACAGGCCGTCTAGGCAAAGCGGTATGATAGATACAAACACTTTCTAGTGTTTGACGAAATAAATGCCCAAAAAATGTGTCAGTACGAAAATTGTACCAGCCGCGAAAAAAATGCGACAGTTATTTGTGCATCACAAGTGGTAAAGACTGTTTCAAGTCTTATTATCACACTAAATAGGGATATTATAGATCCTAGACCTGCTCCTCCTAGCTAGCTCCTGATTTGCTTGAAGTAGTAGTAAATTAAATTTATTGAAGATTTTTTGGTTTTGTTACCATTTCACGAAAATTTTGTGTGGCCATAGGTATCAGTTTAATTATCTCGTTAAATGTTTTATTTTAAAGTAAATTGAATGAGAATTTATTAATAATGACTGAATACTAAATAATAGAGGCTGATTACATTAAAATTTGTTTTATTTTCTTTCGAATTATCTTAATAAAGGACTGATTTAAATTACCCTCACGATCGTGACTATGTTACGTACGACCTGCGGCTCACGATCGTACGGGTGGGTTTCTGGGTTAACTATAACCTAAGGATTTTTTTAACATTTTTTTTGGCTTTTTCCATCAACTAGGTAACTAGAAAAAAAAGGTTTTTTTGTCATAATCGGAAAATAAGTTTTCCGGTTGTAAAGGGATAAGTGTCTTCTTTTTTTATAATGTACCTACTACTTGAGCGAATGAACATGCCACCTGGCTGTCACTCTCGCTCGGAACTTGCTGCGTCCCCCGCCCCCCGCGCAGCGCCCTCCGTGTTTCTTCTTCCTCTAATTGCGAAGCCTTATCATTACTTATCATTACCAAGTATTACAGGACCTCTTCTCTATCAACATTATCCAATTCCACGCTGTGCTTTGCACAAACGTCATTCGAGCCAGGTGTCATGTTTATTCGCCCGAGTAGTAAGTAGTGGTCAATATTTTTAAATTTTACACTTTTAATATTTTTTCTTTAGCTGTACGAATCCACAGTGAAGTCAAGGACTCCATCATCAGCTCCACTGGTGTTCCACTCGTTCGAGAAGGGGCAAGGATTGGGACACAACAACATCTGCGAAGCGCAAGACTTGCGGCAAATCGTCACGTAAGAGACAATCCTCACTTTGTCATAGAAATGGAGAGTATACCGAGTAACATGTTATTTATTATGGTATAGAACCGATCATAAAATAACACTTGTTACTTTCTGAGACTAGGTCTGTTACAAAATCACCGATGATACCCGCCGGCGCGCCCTGGCTGGCGATTTGTACGCTGTGATGTCATGATACTTGTCACCATTCATAATTTCATTCGCATCATTAATAACAATCACAGAGGAGTTTTTGGCGGGAGCGTGAAAAGTGGCACATTGGCGGCATTAAATTAATTGACAAAACTTGTATAACGGTGGTATTTTATCCAATAAGTGCTCGTGAACGTGTATGAGTGTTGGTGAATAGTGTAATGCTGTAAAACGTGACTTTTCGTGTTGCCTCCAAAACTCCATAGAAGCCTCTAGTAAAGTCGCAACCACCACTACTTTACAGGGGCATGACTTGACTTATCGACTCTGACTTATGACAAAATAATCTCTCCAATTACTTGACACTGGCTATATACCTTTGATGT
This sequence comes from Lobophora halterata, assembly GCA_932526365.1. Lineage (NCBI taxonomy): Eukaryota > Metazoa > Arthropoda > Insecta > Lepidoptera > Geometridae > Lobophora > Lobophora halterata. The sequence goes on along the minus strand of OW052027.1, from coordinate 5,360,707 downwards.
GAAGCCAAACTGAAGAACTTAGGTTCTTCGAAAGAAAAAAAAAAAAAAACAATCACAGACAATCAGTACCTACCAAGTGTACTGACTGTGAGTGGGAGTGATTGCGTTTCGTCGCGTCATGTGTGAATTATGTTAACAAAATGTGACATTATCACATTATTAATAAAATGATATGTTTATGTTTTTATCAACTAATTACTAAGTAAAAAATAAGCATGCACAAAAATTCAATTTAATAAGTAATGTAATATTTGTATGCCAGTTCCTGGTGAAACATGCATTTGTACTGTTAACATATATATAACATCTTACCTACCGTGTTTCTGACAAATAAAATATATTTATCTTATCTTTATCTTTAGGCCACTAATGAAAAATCACCATGACAAAATCACCGGTGATTTCACTGTGACAAAGTGAACATATCACCATGTAATAATGAAATAGAGGTAGCAATCATTTCCATGCCTTTCATCCATACTTTGTCGGGTAGATAGATAGATAGATAGATAATTCTTTATTGTACACATGGAAAATAACAAATACAAGACTTAAAACAAATGAGTGGTACAATTGGCGGCCTTATTGCTGAGAGCGATTTCTTCCAGGCAACCAACAGGCATTGGAGATGATTTAAATATAAGTAGCGGGGCAGGGCGTACAACTGTTTCCAAATTAATAAAGAATACTATGTTTTATAAAATCCTAATACGTAAATAACCTATAATAAACTAATACATATTAAATATAAATATATGTACATGTAGATAATGCTTGATGAATGTGAGAAGTATAAGACCTAAAATATTACTTACTAGTCGGGTGTCGGTGTTTGAGAGGTTCTAAGACAATTCTCACTTCAAAAAGGAATCTAGTTATCTATTCAGCCGGTAACACCCACTGCTGGGTAAAGGCCTCTTCTCTATTGCGCCATTCTTGCCGATCTTGTGCAAGGCGGATCCACTGTGGTCCAGCTGCCTTAACGATGTCATCCGACCATCGGGCTGGTGGTCTCCGAGGCCGCCGCATGTCTCTCGGCCTCCACTCTGTGAGTGCTTTGGTCCACCGATGGTCATCCCGCCTGGCCAAGTGCAATCCGTATACCCACATCTTCGACCTTAGTTCGACGTCGAATCTCGACGTTAGGTATACGATCTACGAGGTGTATTATGCCTAGCATGGTTCGTTCCATGTCTCTTTGAGCCACTCTTATGGCATACATGTTTTCGTTTGTAAGGGGCCATGTTTCAGCTCAAAAAGGAAGGGTGTTTTTAATTCATGTTACCTCAGAACTTTGTTGTTTAAAAACCAATTTGCAAAAATATTTTTTTCATTTCAGAGGTTTGCTTTCAGATTGGTCCCGTAGAAATTTTAAAAAATCGGTTCAGTATGTTAGTTTTTAAATCAAAATAACTGAAAAAAAATCATTGAATTGAACAAAATTGCGTATTTACAACCGACTTCAAAAAAGAGGAGGTTATCAATTCGGTTCAATGTTTTGTTTTTTACTTACAAATTCCATCAAAATCGGTTTTTATATCCAAATAACTGAAAAAAATATGTCGTCAAAGTAAACGAAATTGCGTATTTTGCTTCTCTGTGACTTTTCAGTGGTGTTTACGGTAACTAAAACAGTCCAATTGTTTCAAATTGTCTATGTTTTTGTAAAACCGTGATTATCTTCCCCGTGTCTTATCAGTGGTGCCTACGGTTGTATGTTTTTGTATATTTAATATCCATTCTTTTTTTCAGAAACTTCCTAACCATGGCAAAGGAGAAAGAAAAAAAAATTGTTCCAATCAAATAAACAAATTGCATTTAAATTAATAAAGATTACAACAATAAACCCATGAGATACGTTATTTTGTTAGTTTTATTGAAAACGGTACAAATTAAGGCCCATATTTCACTTTAGGGTTTGGTCAATAAATTAATCTTTTTTGAGATGGGATGAATGAACGTGCCTGCCCGTGCCCGGTAGCTGTGAAAAAAAAAATAGTCAGAAGTTAGCAACATTTTTTTGTAGAAGTCACAAACTCCCTCTATGCGACTTTAGCCTCGATGACCTAAGGACATTTAAAAGCTACAAGCTAGCTAGTTTGCTAGTAGCTTGTAAACTTGCCCCGTGTTATCGGCTTTTTTCAAACTGCTAGTTGACTATCCTTCCGGACCGCTAACTCACTCACTCGCTAGCTTTTAAACTCGCCGACTAGTAGCTCGTAAACTAGCCCTGTGTCATCGACGCTTAATACACTTGCAGCTCTGTCTTACAGCGGCAGCTGCAAGTGTATTAAGCGTGGTATCGAGATGAAACAAATATTTTTAATATTTTTTCCCAGCTCACATCGAGTATAAAAAACGAGCGAGCCTTACACTAGTCGGTATGATTTGTAACATTATTTTTTTTGGAAGGATTCTATTTATTAAATTTTTCTGAGGTTGGTACCATCAGACGGCTAACATCCTGTGACAAACTTTCATTGCATTTCACGAAATCACTACTACAAATTGACAGAAAGCTAGAGAAAAGATGTTACACATCAATATGGATAGAAGTAAAGAAAATATATGAATCCGAAGACATTATTTGTTATTGTTAAATAGCCTAATTCTATATTATAATATATCTTATATCTATATATTCGTATTCTTAATTTTGTGCCAAAATGTTGGTGACTTCATCTAATTAAACAAGTGTGAATCGAATTCTTTATTCGAATTTATTCGTTAGATTTACAAAGGAACGGAAACTCTTTGTTGAGCGCCAATTTATTCACCAGTATTCACGGATCCCTTTCCTCTACGAAAGCTTTCAACAACTTTGTTCTTTCCGAAGATCTTTTAATAATGGTTATTTGGATCAACCAGATTTTCTTGGACTTATAAAATATATGAAGTTTGAATAAAAATTGCAACTAATGGAGGTCAATTTTAATTGGTCATTTTATCAAAACGGAAATACGTCACATTCCCTAAGATTTTTAAGAAAAGGTAAACTAGTAAACATTTTTATGCACGTCATAAATTAAATAAATATTTTTTTGCTGTTTTTATCACGGAATTTGTAGGTGAGTGACATTTTTGGGCTGGTAGATGAGCCAAAACGATTCAGGGATTTAGGCGCGTGAAGTCAAAGTTACAGTTTTATTAATATTTGAGTCGAATGCCACTAATTTATTTGTAAAAAGTATTTTCATTGACTCAAGTTCACCCCAACTAGCCGAGCGCGAATAAGCAGTCGAAGTGGACTCTCGTAGTTTGGAACGCAATCTGACCACATGCGAGTCTGTTTCCGAACGAATATTCATTACTGGCAACCCTGTGGAGAAAATTGGCGATGGTTTTTTTTTTGTTTGAGAACATAGGGATGGGGTACGTATCGATAGAATGAAATGAATAGATTTTCTTAATCTTCAGATGAGGGATTTTTATCGTGCCTAGCCTATCTAACAAAAAAAAAACTTTTTATTTTGATATACTTAGGAGTAAAATGTTTCTAGTTTTCCAATTGGTAAATAGAATAGGACTAAAACTTCAATTTAGGGAAGTAGGTACCTACCTAACTAGACTAGAACTAGAGATGGTAGATAATGCTATCGATATCGATAAAAAAACCAGAGTGAGCCTTACAGTAGTCGCTTATGATGTGTAACATCTGACATCTTATTTAAATTTGGAAGGATTCAATTTACTAAATTTTTTTGAGGATGGTACCATCTGACGGCTAACTTCCTAATACACTTTCGTCTCATTTTCACGAAATTACTCCCATAAATTGATAGAAAGCGAAAGGAAAAATGTTACACATCAATTGTTGCGAAAATATAATTTCATTTGGTAGAAAAGTCAACTAGTGATGAGACTGCCTTATCGACATCGATAAAAAACTTACTTCACTTTTCTACCGTATTTATTACAATGAGGGGTGAAATGTAATATTCAATTCATACGTTTGTTTTGCCATTTCACAGTTGTGGCCTTGTTAATGCACTCTTGACTACTCTCGTGCTGCGAGAGTGTAATGTGGATATTGTCGACAAATGTTAGAATACTCATGAAAAAAAATGTGAATAGGACTAGAAAAAAAAACCTTTTAATAAAAAAGTGTTTTGTAACGAAATATTATACATCTGAAAACCTTAGATTTTGTGGTCTTCTTATCGTGTCACTAGTTTTTTCGAACCAGTGTGGTGAAAGGATTTCAAGTACGCCTCGAAGAGGCTCGTTTCGTGCACTTGATACATTTTATTTCGAACTTTTCAGGTTCTATGTAATGCCGGTTTCCTCACGATGTTTTACTTCACCGTTAAGCACGTATGTTAATGCACACATAGATTTTTTGAACAGGAAAATCCATTGGTGTACGATTGGGTTCGAACCCACGATCTTCGGTTCGAAAATCAAGGTACCTCTCACTCGGGCAACACGGCCGGATTTATTTCGATAATAATAAGTAATTGAATTATTTTAAGTAGAGTAAACTAGTAGTGTAGTGAACGAAAGTAGCCTCTTCGAGGCGCACTTGAAATCCATTCACCACTTCTTGTTCAAAAGAACTAGTGACACGATAACAAGAAATAGAGTCATTCATTACCAAGCTATCAGGTGGCTTAAAATTTCCGACGCCAAAACTAGCCACTTAATTTAAAAGAGAAAAAGTAATAAAGCTCTAATATTTTCATCAAGGTATTTATTACAAAATAAAAAATATTTCTATTTCATTACAACAATATGGCGCCTAATTTTCTTCTCAGTTTTTGATTCGTAAAATTATTTTTGTGACATTTAATTACTGTAATAGATCGCTAGCGGTCACTTCAAATTTGCTTCCATTAGGGAAATTAAACGCGCTTGGAATTGATGTAGCACAAGCTGAGCGACTAGCGGAGCGGTATCCCTGGATCATACGTGGTTGAACTGTGCGGTTGTTGTTGGTACTGTCTTTGAAATAGTTGACCGACCGATTTTGTTTATATAAACAAGTGGCTCGACTAACTAAGCGTATTTACTACTGATGGTAAAAGTTCACGCCTACCCATAACCATAACAGAGCTACACTCACAGATATTGATCTAGGCTACATTTTCATTCACAAAGGCCGGTGCAACACGGCTAAAGCGCTCGTCCACATTGAGACATTTTGAAGGACAGTCTTGAAAGGACAATAATTAAATTACACTAGCTAAAGTGCCCTTCAAATCAGAACGCAGTAATGCTTACACATTACACATCGCTGCTTTTTGGCAGGAAATAAAAAAATCTATATCTATGTGTGCATTTGAAACACATGCTTAGCGGTGAAGGAATCGTCGTGAGGAAACCGGCATGTCATAGAACCTAATAAGTTCTAAAAACATGTGTCAAGTGCACGACAGGAGCCTCTTCGGGGTGCACTTGAAATTCTTTCACCACACACGTTTTAAAGAACACGATAAGAAGAAGAAGAAGGCAGGAATTAAAGGTAGATAATTTCAAAAGATTTTTTGGGATTAGGTATATCAGTTTATTGTAGCCATAATCATCTCTCTAGGTAGACAATCAAGTGCCTACAATACTACGTCACGGCTACACGGTATCTATTTATCGCTCTGCTCATCGCGCCGCTTATGACAATACAGTCCCGTGTTTTCTGCCTCAGTGTGCCTCAGTTAATCAAATGAAAGGTGGATTTTGGTTTGTAATTTCATACAATTGTAACTAAAACAATGCCAGAGGCGAATGCTAGTTTAATTTTTTAATCAAATCAACCGTGAGTAACGAAGGAGGATTTTTTTTCTCATTTTAGCTAGATTTTACATTAGATATCGCTGGAACTTATAAAAAAATATCATAATTAAAATCTGCACCGTAAACTTATAATTTATTTCTAAATTTCTACTTTCTAGCGACTGTCAGTGTATGTCCAAACATATTTAATAAATACACAAAGACAAAAAAATGCATGTTTACATCCTAAAAAACACTTGAATTATTATTATTCTAATAATTATTTATTTATTTCGCAATCATGTAGGTACCTATATATGTGAAAAAGGTCTGAACTAGTTGCAAATAGCCAGGGCGCAATAAAAATGAAATATCTCTATTTTCAAATAATGTTTGTTACTTTTAACAATGTAGTTTTATTAACAATGAAAAAGCCTAGTAGTTTTAACATAATACATACAACACAATATATAGCCCGGTTAGTTCTCTTTTTCGAAAAATACCATCGGACCAAAATGTAGGTAGGTATTAGAAGTAACAAGGACGAATCCAAGTGTTCTTTTATGTTCTTAAAGAAAATAAAGTAATTGAATTGAATTGAAGTTAGCTAATTTAGATCCCTTTTTTGGTGCGTTTTCAATGTGCTACATTGTGATTCTATACTTTAATACTTCTGTGCCACTAAACTGTTCCACACACGTGAACGACCCTGCGTGACTGAATGACGTATAAATTTGTATGGCTTGAGGCGACCGGGCGGAAACCCTTCGTCAATTTGGCACCTTCATTCGACCTCTGGGGCTGTGCTAAGGTCAGAGGAATGTTGTGAATTATCAAGATTATGTTGTGAACTAGCACACTAATGTTGTGAACTAGCACGCTTGCAGTTATGGAGTATGTAATGTGGTCAGAGGAATTATCACAATAATGTTGTGAACTAGCCCACTAATGTTGTGAATTTTCACGATCATATTGTGAACTACACACTAACACTGTGAATTAGCACACTAATGTTGTGATCTAGCATGCTTGCAGCTGTGGAGTAGGTATGTAATGTGGTCAGAGAAATGTTGTGAATTATCACAATAATGTTGTGCACTAATACACTAATGTTGTGAACTAGTTAGTACACTAATGTTATGAACTAGCACACTAATGAGAACTAGCACACTAATGTTGTGAACTAGCACACTCATTTTGTGAACTAGCACTCTTGTAGCTGTGAAGTGATGTGGTCAAAGTTATGTTGTGAACTTCCACACCAGAGGACATTCAATCCCTAGTAAGGAGATTCGAACAAAATGATTCCCAAAAGATGAGGTATTCGTAACTTTGTCTACTTAATTCAATTTTTGTCATATTTATGCAAAGAGTGCCTTTATGTCTTTCTCAGTAATAGCTCATCTTTACCTACGGACAACCTAATTATTAAGTAAATTATGAAGACTTTACTATAATATGCATAAGATACACGGAACCCTCTGTTCCATCATAGATCATAAATACATCATTATTTATTACTGATTCAATTTCACCCACCTACGTCGTACCTCATTGTTTATTTCGGCCTACACATCCATACATAACAGAAATATTTGTCGTCGTATGCCGTAAAAAATACATCTCTTGGGCCCATTCGCCTTTAAATAAAACAAAAGAGAAAACAAAGACATGTCGGTAAAACAATTGACTCTTCATCGATAACTAACGTCCCAACTCTAGAAGTCTTGCGTTCGAATTTCGGTTTTGTCTTCTTCGAAAACGTTTGAGTTTGGAATGTTCTCGCGATGTTGGTAAGACTGTGAGGCGCGCAGGAAACGAAAGTGGTTACATATTTATAAAATGGAATCGATTTTTAAATGAGCCAATGGTTGGTCTCGTTTTGAGAGGCGGGAGATTGTAAGCTCCACCCAGCGTTGGTTGTCAGATGAGTGTCTCGCGCGCTTTTTTGCTCATTCGCTCAGCGTCCACCGACGCGAGCGGACGTTTTTAATGTGCACTGCAATTTGTATGTTTACCCTTTTTATAAAATTCCATCCGAATGGGCTATCGCAAATAGTATTAAGTCTAATATACGTAGACGTTTACTAGTCGACATTCCAGGTTTTATTCCATAAAAATAATTTGACGTGTTTTTTATTGAATATATTGCAATCCTACATTTGATGCGTGCGATTACACTTTTATTTACTTCGATAACCTGTTTCTATTATGATTTGTCAGTCGACTACGACCATAAATAATTATCGATGGTTTACGATTCGTTTCCCAACACTACCCGGGGCAGCACTAGCTATAAAGGAGATAGCACAGCTTACAGTTCGTATTCTACCGTCGATTTGCTGATGTTTAACGTGGAGTATTTTCTACGATTTATGCCTTTTTAAGTCTTTGTTACTTAGTTAGGTTACATCAGGGCTTTCTAAAGGTTATTCGATACCTGTTTTTATATGTTACACCATGTTTTTTCAGCTTGTATTAGACCTAGGTAGTTACTTAGAATTTTGTTGATTCGCAACGAAAAATTAAGTGTCCGGTGCCGCAGTATCGTCCATCTGCAACCAACGACATACATTAAACGTCCATCTGAAAAAAAAAATTAAGTTATGATATTATTTTTTCAGGTCTCCCTCGCCAAAACGAATCGATGCCATTTCTGAGGTATCAAAACTATAACTTTCTAGTAGGATTTATATAGTTAAATAATCAAAACCACTTGAAACATAATTAAAGAAATAAAACGACAATAACTAGTAATTGTAAAAAACACTATCAAACGTAAAATACAATGCAAACAAAAAAAAACAAATTAAATGCAAATCAAGAACAACAGCGACCAAATAAGTCACAGGTCATTCATAACAATCAATTTGAAATGACACGCCGTTCCATAAATCATAAAGATCTGCTACACTCTTCGAGAATCTAACCAAAGGAGATGTTAATGTATGGCGTACCCCTCTGTTGGCCATATAACCTTCTTTGCCATTCGCGTGAAATAAAACTAAACGCTGTATTTGATAACTGTGTGCATATTTTAAATGGTGTGCGAGATTATTGTAGTGTGCGTTTACATGAATAAGATTTTGTTAGGCGCGTGTGCAATGCGTGTTTACCTGCCAATAGTTTATGTTTGCAGATTCTGACGTTTGACGTCTCCTTTTGCTAGATTCTCGAAGGCTACTTGTAAGATACCCAAATGTCCACCCGGAATGTCTATGGCCGTTCATATTTCGAACCTTTTTTAAATTCAAATCGAATCACCCAAATTAAGTAGCCATAAACGGAATCAGCTTCCAAATTTAAATATTTCATTCGTGCCAGTGAGCGCGCGCTTTGATTTGTTCGTGTATGTGTGAGATAGTGCTGTTTTTACGATGTTTTTTATCGATAAATTCTATTTACGGTTGTTGAGTATGAAGTGCGATTATGAGCAAAAAGGTGGCGGGTTAATTTACAGCGACGTGAGATAATTATTGCGTCTTATCAGCAACTCTTAATTAATTGTTTGAATTGTATTTGTTCATACAAGTGTGAATATTATTATTATGAAATTGCGGAGATATCACGGAAAGCGAAGAATTGTGTTAATTTATTCAATGCAATTTAGATGCACTTGCATTGAATAAAAACTATTAATTTATGGATTGAACTAGATGAAAATAATGTCCCTTAATAATAAGCACGTAAATGTTATTTTATTTAAAGCCAAGTAGTAAGTAGGAAACCTACATACATTCATTGCATAATAAATCAGAAAAAACGTTTTTCTGTTCTAAAAATCTATGTGTGCATTCAAACCACGTGCTAAACGGTGAAGGAAAACATCGTGAGGAAACTGGCATGTCATAGAACCTAAAAAGTTCGAAAACATGTGTCAAATTCACGAACAAAGCCTTATCGAGGCGCACTTGAAATCCTTTCACCACACTGGTTCGAAAGAACTAGTGACTCGATAAGAAGAAGACTAAATGAAAAAAAGTGTCCTAAAAGCACGTAAATGTTATTTTATTTAAAGCCACGTATGTAGTATGTAGGACCCAACTTACATACACATTGCATAATAAAACATCGACATCGATAAACCTCTAAACATAATATTGGACATCCCTAAACCTTTTGTCGCATCGTACCGCGCGTTGATAAGGAAACATTTTAAATTAGTAGAAGTAAAAAAATATTTCATTTTTTCATTTTTATTTGTATTTTATCACGCACACACAAAACGGGTAGCCGCTACCGATATAAATTATATCATTTTTCACTGCGACAACCCTAACGGACGTAAAAAATGACGTTCCATTCAGTTCGAAGTTTGAAACTTTTGCCGCGGTTATTCGTTTCCGGGCGATGGATGCCTTCGATCGAGCCTTTGCGTCCATCGCTGCTTTTCCACTAAGCTTTCAATAGCAAAGTGTAGTAAACCAGTAATGTATATTGATTATTTGTAAGGTTGGGTGTAGTATGACCTTTATGTCGGCTTTTTTATGGTTACTGATTGTTACCGACCAGTTGGAAAGGAATTTATAATTGTGACGTTTAACTAATGGAAAAAAAATGTCTATGGACATATTTTTTTGGTGTTCATTGATAATTTAAAATGTCCGGTATCGATCTCCAGTTAATATTATTAAGTATTTAACTGATATTATGCTACTATTATGCCTCCTTGCAACAAACTGTCAAAGTTCCTAAGCAATTACTTTACTCGCTTGGTAGTTCTAACCGGTCCAGATTCTGACCATTAAGAACTGCGCGTAAAGTAATTGCTTAAGAACTTTCAAAGTTTGGTGCAAGTAGGTACTAATATTATGAAAAAAAGTCCTTTGTAGCACTGTCCTTTTTTGTTCATTTTGATTTCAAAACCAAAAACCGATTTTCATGAAAATATGGGACCGATTTGAAAGCATAACCTCTCAAACAAAAAATTATTTTTTCAAAACAAGTTCTGAAGCAACAAACTTAAAATAAATTGAATAGAGAACCTCCTCTATTTTTGAAGTCGGTTGAAAATTAAAATTGTATTTGTATTAACTGTTGGCTGACGGGATTCGAACCTGCGACTACAATCCCAAGTCTAGAATCTTACCCACTCGGCTGTCGAGTATACCCACTTTCCCCTTAGATCACACTCAACATAAAACGCTCCATACGATCGCACTTTGGATAAATAACCTTAAAATATCATAAATTTATACGCACACCGCATTTAAGTTTAAAAAAAAACCCGTATTTAACTTATATCTCACTTTTGTTGCGCCTGCGCCGACTGAGGTACGGAAAGAAATGAGTGGATACGACTAAGGAATTTTAGAGTATTCTTTAACCGACTTCTAAAAAGGAGAAGGAGCTCAATTCGGTTGATTTTGTTTTTTCCAATTCAAATTCAAGTTTATTTTATTTAGAAGGCATCCTCAGGCGATGTTGACTCCCCGAAATCTGAAACGAGAGTCTGAAATTCTAAACAAGAGTTAAATCAATAAACTTGAATTTGAATTGGAAAAAACAAAACAACCGAATTAAGAACCTCCTCCTTTTTTGAAGTCGATTAAAGAATACTCTAAAGTTCTTCTAAACTTTAGATACTAAAATTCTAAACTAGAGTTAAATTATGTAGACCTTAAAAAAATAACGGACAGACTCATCAAAATATACAAGACAAAATATAAAATATAAAAGACAAGTAAATATAACAAATAAAATAAAATAACAAACAAAAAATTATAAAATAACAATTGTGTGTTACCTCAGAACTTCGTCATTTATTAACCGAATTAATTAATTCTTTCAAAATTTTCGAAGAGTAATAGTTTCAGATTAGTCCCATAGTAATTTCATTTAAATTGTTTCAGTAGTTTTGTTTTTAAATCGAGATAACTGAAAATAATAATGAGTCATCTATGTATCAAAATTGCTTATTTTACTTTCCTATGTTGACTTTTCAGTGGTGTTTACGGTTGACATCAGTTGGAATGTTCCAGTTATATTATGTTATTGTAAAACCTTGATTATTTGTATTTTATACTATTTTTTAACAGAAACGAAATAAATAATGTCCCATAATTTCGAAGTAGGATGTTTTTCAGTAATTTTTTTTATCCGTTTTAAAATTAAGATTAGAATTTAAATACGAGTATGTAAGACTTATATTTTTTTGCACATCCATATTATGATTTCCTTCATTAGCTGAACAAAACCAATGACATTTACCACTGTTGGTCATAATTTAAAAATGTTCTAACTACCGTTTACGTCAAACAAGTTTAAACTCTATAAATTTAAATATAAAGGTGAAAATAAAACAGCAAAATAAAAAGAGTTTAATTCATTTTGATAGGTGTGAAAGTTATGACATTTGAAAACGGTGCAGTGGTACGTAGTTCGAAATTTGATTTTTTGAATATCGAGTCTACCGTTTGAATTGATAAATACTAGAGGTAAGGAGAAAACTTTTGAGTTCGTACTGTAACCACTATGAATGTTTCTTTTATAAATAGGTAGGTAGGTACCTAAATAATTCTTTTTTTAATAAATTGTATTATTGAACTGAAAAAATAATGGTAACAAAAAAATACAGGTAAGTATTCAATTGCATTGAAAGATTTTTCATATTGAAAATAACAAAGTGTTTTACTAAACACAATGTAGTACATTGAAAATGCGAAAAATAAAAGAAGCCACATTGGCTAATTTCTAGTACATTTTGGTCCAAGGCAAAATTTCAAAAAACAGAAATGTTAGGTCTAGATAAATATTATACCTATGTTAAAACTATCAAGTACCTACGTTTTTTCATTGTTACTAAAACTACATCGTAAAAAGTAACAAACTAAAGAACTTAGGTTTTTTCTCAAAGAACCTAAGTTCTTTAGTTTTGGCTTCACATCAAAGGTATATAGCCAGTGTCAAGTAATTGGAGAGATTATTTTGTCATAAGTCAGAGTCAATAAGTCAAGTTATGCCCCTGTAAAGTAGCGGTGGTTGCGACTTTACTAGAGGCTTCTATGGAGTTTTGGAGGCAACACGAAAAGTCACGTTTTACAGCATTACACTATTCACCAACACTCATACACGTTCACAAGCACTTAATGGTTAAAAAACCACCGTTTTTACACTTAAACACTCAAAGTTAGACAAGTTTTGTCAATTAATTTAATGCCGCCAATGCGCCATTTTTCATGGTCCCGCCAAAACTCCAAAAATTATTTTAAAATAGAAATATATTTCATTTTTCTTGACAGGGTGTCTGAAAATGTTCTGTCCTGTATTCCGCATCCATTTTGGTTTGATAATGTCTATCTTGGTATTAAAGAAACACCATTTATTCATCTATGTTATTTATATGTTAAATAAATAAAATGAAATACTATATTGCGTTAGGACGTGGTGGCCGAGTGGATGAGGCCTTTATCTTGCGATCTGATGGTCGCGGGTTCGAATCCCGGTGGCAGTCATGCGTAAATAGGTTTTTTCGGTCGAAAAAATCTATGTATGCATCCCACGTTCTCGCAAGTGAAGGAAAACATCGTGAGGAAACCGGCATGACGTAGAACCTAAAGTTCGAAAACATGTGTCGAGTGCACGAAAGGAGCCTCTTCGAGTCGCATTTGAAATCCTTTCACTACACTGGTTCGAAGGAACTAGTGACACCATAAGAAGAAGAAGAAGATTGCGTTAAAGGAGAAACATTCCATGAAAACCGATTACTGAATTTTTGAGCTTGATGTCTAATATTATAGTCATGTATTAGATTTTTATTCTAGATTTTTTGCCTACAAAATGTACCTAAGTAATGTAATAAGCGTTGTCCTAATAGAACGCGATCACGCGATCGTCGCGCGAGCAAGCGATGCGACCGTCGCGCGATCACACGATCAAACGTACTAACGTCAAATAGGCGTCCCGATTGGCAATCGCGCGATCGCGCGAACTTGCGATGCTCGCGTCATCGCGTTCTATTAGGACACTGCCTGAGACTCTTATGCCTACTTGCACCAAACTATCAAAGTCCCTGAGCATTTACTTTACTCGCTTGGTAGTTCTTAACAGTCAAGATTTTGGCCGATTTTGACCGAAAGAAAAAATAAAAAATAAAATTTATTTTCATAGGTTATAAAACTAAGCCTGGTTTTATTGGGTTATTGGGGAAATTATGAAATTGGGTAGTTCTTAACAGTCAAGATTTTGACCGTTAAGAACTACCAAGCGAGTAAAGTAAATGCTTAGGGACTTTGACAGTTTGGTGCAAGTAGGCATTATTCTAGTTTTTGACAAAAGGCACAAACTAAGTAAGTACCCAATTTCATAATTTCCCCAATAACCCAATAAAACCAGGCTTAGTTTTATAACCTATGAAAATAAATTATATTTTTTATTTTTTCTTTAATCCCATAACGATGGTAAGGCATAGAAGTATTATGGTATAGAATCATACCGTAGTACATTGATAACGCGCCAAAAAAGTGGGCTAATTTAGCCAACTTCTAGTAGATATTGGTCCGATGCTAAATTTCGAAAAAGAAAAATAGGCAAGGCTAATAAAATATTAATGGTTAAAATTAGTAGACTTTTTTTATCAGCAATTCATCAATATTATTATGTATAAGACTTGGTCCTGCCTGACTGACTGACTGAAAGACAACCAACAGGCCAAACCACTGGACGCAGAGACTTTAAAGGAAGGTATGTTCGTAATTAACACTCATATTCTAGAATAAAACATGTACCTACTTGTAACGGGAAGGGCTCTGAATTCTGTAATACAGTTAAACTAAAATGGAAAACAGCGACTGTACCATAACTTTGCACAAATGTTTTTGAAATAAACAATTTTGTATTTTTACTTGTATTCTAAGTCGATTTTTTTCACTCAAGTGAATACTTACATTTGAAATTTGACAGGCTACAGCCGAACCTTTGGTAAAGCGAAAGACTTAGAATACAGGTGTTAGTGTAGGCGCGTAAAGTGAGCATCAAACAAGTTGCCTTCTGGCGAACCACGTGAGAAAGATGCGCAGAACCAATTTGACCTAAGAATTTCGTTCTGCGCATCTTGTTGTTTACTGTACTAAGAAAGGAACTTTGTTAATTCATAAATCTCCCTCCATCGTAAAAGTAACCATTATTATATAAAACGGAGATATTTCATTTTTGTGTCTTTAGTGTCTGGATTTTTTTGTCGTGTTTTCCGCCTACATCTTGCTTTGATACTGTCTATCTAGTGTTCTATAGCAACACCGTTATTAATCTATGTGGTAAGGTAGCCCGGTAGCGCGCTTTGACTTTATAGCCCTATATCAATTAGGTTGTTCAAATTGTTGCGTGAAACGGAACGGGAATGTTCGGTGTTTGAATTTGAATTTGGAAGGACGTCAAATGACCCTTCGGTGAATGAGGTTCGATTTTCGAAACTTAAGCCTTAACTAGTTTAACTCTAGAAGCCTAAAGTGTGATTCTTTATTCAGATGGAGTAACACCGTTTCTGTTATTTTATTTTCATTGAGTAACAGTGTTACTTGTTCATGTAAAATGTAACACCTTGACGCGGGGTGTTACTCTATAGGAACCCATCATTATTACCCGACTGCCAAGGAAGGGTTATGTTTTTCGCGCGTATTACCTATGTTTGCATCTATGTATGTACATTTCTCTGTTACCTCATATCTCTAACTACTGTGCCCTTCAAACCGGAACACAGAAACCAGGAACTCTTCGCCTTCAATGATATCTGTACCACATTTAGGTTTCTATAAAAAAGGAATTAGGTAGGTACCTAAGTATAATAACTTATAATTATATACAGGGTGGAAAAAATCAATGGGCCCTGGAGGGGAACCCTTTTAAATCCTTATGATAGATAATTATTAGATTATATACTTAAAGGACACATTCCTTTATTTTTAATATGAAACAAAACTGCATTTACAGAATTTATTGTCAATTTTACCTAAACCGAGAAACGAACCAGCAGCTAAAATTTTCAAAAAAATAAAAACACGCTATTTTATTCTACTAATCGATAGGATTTTTGTTCAGGATAAAATCTCTAATAAACATTTTGATCTTAGAAATAAAAAAAGATCATGATATCTCACATTAATTTAATTTTATCATCAATTCTATGTAATATACACGTAAATATGAAAGAAAATTTTCCCTCCAGGGCCCAGATTATTTCCACCCTGTATATTATGTTAGTCTCTAAGGTAGGTATATGTTTATCATATGGGCCCTAGTTAAGTTACGTTGTACTTTTCTTGTGTCTGAAATAAATTATTATCATAATTATTAATTATGTTATTGATTCCATATTTTTTTTTATAAATCTCATTACATTTATCTTAAATTTGAATCTCGAAAACTTTCCCATGATCATTCCAGGGATACAAAATTATGTATTTAAAATGACACTTTCTTAACAGCTTTTAAAAACTTGATCCTACGAAAATAAAAAGATTTCTTATAAATTTTCATTGTCTAAACTTGTCTATGGGTTAAAAAAAGGATTATCTTATCTTTGGCAAAGAATGCATTCAGCCTACTGTTTATTTTAATCTATTGTGTAAGAACAAAGCGTGTAAGAGACAAAATTAGTATTTTGGGAATTCGTAACTTTTTCGAGATTAATTTATTAGAACCATTTTAAAATGTGTTTTGAGTGTTTTCAACCGACACAAAAAAAAGAGGAGGTTCTCAATTCGGTTGAATGTTTTTTTTTATGTTTGTAACCTCAGAACTTTGTTGTTTATAAACCGATTTTAAAAATTATTTTATTATTTTAGAATATATATTTTTAGATTAGTCCCATAGAAATTTCATCTAAACCGGTTAAGAAATTTAGTTTTTTATATCAAAATAACTGAAAAAAATGTCGTCGAAGTAAATTAAATTGCTTATTTTGCATCTCTGTGACTTTTCAGTGGTGTTTACAGTCATTAAAACAGTCCATATGAATTCGATTGTACCTATGTTTTTGTAAAACCTTGATTATTATTAGATATCTAAGGTATCTTACTAATTAATTTTTTTTAAATAAATTATTTTTAATTACAAATGTATAGCTCTATAATATGTTATTATTTAACTAACTAAAAGGTTTTTGTTTTCAGAGTATCGCAAATCGGGCAGTAAGTACCTAGTTTTTGCCTCAGCAGTGCCCTGTTTGAGACACCCTAACCTTGTTTTTAGTTAGTGCTATTTGCACGCACTGGCTTAATAAATATTAAAAATGTATTTCAACTTAGACAATTTATCATATACTAATGATCTAATATGATAAAATAGTTTTTTTTCTCGAAACTCACTTTATTTTAATAAATATTTACCGACCTATTAAATCCGTATCAGTCATAGTAATCGCGATTATATGAAAATAAAAATTGATTTAAATCAATACCAGCAATCCTCAGATTATTATCAATCTTGCTACTCGCTTCCTAATGATAACTAACACCCACAATTACATAACAGCACGCGCTTGGCGCCAGCTATGTTAAACAAAAGAGGCTGCTAATCACCTGACAATTCACAGAGACCACCCAACGCCTTTGTTACACCCCCGGTCGTATAACTACTCATTTCAGTTGCCAAAAATAGAAAAAAAAGGAACGTCATTTTCATTTTACTATTTTTTACCTGAAATTTGGATGAGGGGCGCGGGGAAGCGCGGCGCTCAGCGCGGCAGTCTTGCGACCTCCGCGGTACACGACGCATGCCGCTTAATCCGGACCACAGATAAAATACACAATACGAACTGTGCTTGCTGTAACATCTATGTTTTCGACGAAAACTTTTTTTTTAATTCGATTTTTTTATGTGTACTTCGCTCGTGTAACTAAGGAGTCTTGTTTTGAACCGATAAGATAGTCGTGCCGTGTCGTGTCAAGTGATAGTAAAAGATTTTTAATCGATTAGTGTCGATTTTGTGTACGTGTTCCGTTTGGATTTTGACGTTTTGAGGTAAGTGATTTTTTATAATTTTTCGGGTTATGTGTTGCGATTCGTATGCGGCGGAAAAGTTATGAAAATAACTACGAATTTGATGAAAAATACGTTCTTTTAAACTTAGTAATAACATTATTATTATTAACCTCAAATTTCTATCAAACACTTTAAACTCAAAGAAAATGGATCCCTCTAAAATTTTAAGTAATTTGGAGAAGAATTTTTTTTCAATCTACCCACTTTCATTACATTCTAAACAAAAAATTCGTCAACATTATTCTTAGACTAAAATATTCACCTTTCCTACGACTATTTACCAATAATTTCGTTACGAAAACAGGAAAATTTTCAATAGGTATAGTGTATAAATTTAGGCCTACCATATACGGAGAGCGATAGACGGTTGACCGCGTTAAGTCTGGTACATAAACTCATAACATAATATTTAATATTATTATTACATTTAAGTTTATATGTATTATGTATAAAGTATGATCATAATGTAATTATATTGAAAACGCGCATAATTTTATCCAACTTCTAGTAAATTTTGGACCGAGGCTAAACATAGAAAATAAGAAGTAGGTAACAGGGCTAGAGAAATATTATTTATGAGTTAAAATACTAGGTTTTTTCATTGTTAATATATCTCCTTCGTAAAAAATAACAAAAATTTTTAAAAATCAAGATACTACAATGTTTACTGACGAGGTGTCTGATTTTTTTGTCCTATAATTTAACAAATACAAAAAAGAATTGTAATTACCAAAAAAACTTAAAAAGGCAATGCAGAAGGGGTACTACGTTGATTTATATAGTCAGAATATTGGGTTTCTAAAAATGTGCAAGTGACAGCGGCGCGAGTGCGACGCCCGAGCCGAGCTGCAGCGAGCTGGCTCGAGCTAGGTACCCGGGATTGCCAAACGATGTATGAAACTTAAATTATTATCATATTGTTAAGAAAAAAAAATTACTTAATTTTCAAGTTTTTTTCCATATATGTGTTCAGTGACGGGAACTGTATATGCGTATTTTTTTGTCTAATCTTAAAAATACTGCGGTGTATATTATTATTTCCTTAAAATAAACCCGGGAAAATAACATAAAGATCCTAATGTTTTGAATAATATAACAATATTTTTGAATAATATTATTGACAATAATTTGCAACAATATTAAAATAATCATTAACGCCTACTCATTAATAGCAAGCCATTAACCCGCCTAAATCACCCCCTCAAACCGAATCACCCCCTTAATTCAATATTACCCACGTGCAAGGGTTAAAATGGGGTGTATAATATCCATTATAGAAATGAATATAATCTGTAAAACTGCACCCCTTTTGGCACTTTTGTTACACGATTTGACAGTTCTAGTTTTGTTAATGTCATTTTGAAATTGGTCCGTGGATATAAAGTATACAGGGTGTTAATATTTTTTTAATCAAAGATATTTGTTCGTAATACTTTTTGCTTTGACTGTATACTGTATATGGCTTGAACAATAGATTTTTTCATACATTTCGATGCGGTCCGAATCGCCTGATGAAAAATAATAAAATTAAATCGATCCGTCGATTGGGACCGCGGTCCCGGTCCAAGTGGCCCCAAACGACAGGAGCCTTGTAATAAGATATAGATAATATAATTTTTATTAGATTGATAGATAACGTATTTTCAAAATCTACTAAAACACTGGCAACGAGCGAGCCTCACGTAGTCGCATATGACATCTGACATCTCATTTAATTTGGAAGGATTCTATTTACCTTATTTTTCTGAGGTTGGTATCTGACAGGTAACTTCCTTTAACACACACCCGCTTTATTTCACGAAACCACTGCCACAAATTGACAGAAGCGAGAAAAAAGATGTTACACAAATACTTTATACACAAAAAGATGTTACAAAAAATTAAAGAAAAAGAAAATTATATAATGAAAATGAACCACAAAATCTTTTCAGATTTCGGTACCTTGGTATTATAATGGTACCTTTAGATTCATTTTGGTAATGGATTTCAGTTTTTAAAAGTTTTAAGCTTGTTCTGTTATGTCCACCGTGCAATTTTGCTAGGTAATTACGTAGTTTCTATATTTTGATTCCAAAAAATATGTTAATCCTATAATTTGCAGCATTTTTCGTTTCTAAAATTATCAAAAATTCAAATCTCTGTAACCCACGTCAGTATAAATACATAATTACAGATTTTCGTAGAGGTAATTAAGCACTGTCAAAACATATAATTATTAATATCATTCAACACCAAACATAAATTGAACTTAAGGGGAATCCTCAAATCCGAATTCCATACAAAATGATTCGGACAAATATTCAAAAAGTACGCCGTATTATAGTAATTTCTTCACACTATTCGTTTCATCCATGTTTTTTGATTTCGTCAACAAAAAAAATAACCCTACTAACTTAAAAACACGTATAAAATCTAAATTAAAGTATGAAACCTTTCACTTTTTTTGTTGACGAAATCAAAAAACATGGATGAAACTAATAGTGTGAAGAAATTACTATAATACGGCGTACTTTTGAGTATTTGTCCGAAACATTTTGTATGGAATTCGGATTTGAGGATTGGCCTTAAATGGCACTCGACAACAAAGCGAAAAGGAAATCCATGTTCTGACATAACCTAATAGGTTAATAAATACCCTAAAAATATAAAATAAAATTCTGAAAAAAAAATACCGTAGGCACAATAAAGGTACTTATTTGATATTCCGTTCGTTTCGTCCATAAAACATGTAGGGGGTCCAAAGGGGCCACCCCCTTGGGGGCGTGTCGGCGACCACGCCTGGCGCAATTTATACAGTTTTTGACTTACTCTATTTTGGGTGAAGAGCGTCGAGTCGAGTATTCTTCTTATCGTGTCACTAGTTCTTTCAAACCAGTGTGGTGAAAGGATTTCAAGTGCAACTCGATAAGGCTCCTTTCGTGCACTTGACACATGTTTCCGAACTAGGTTCAATGACATGCCGGTTTCCTCATGATGTTTTCCTTCACCGTAAATCACGTGTTTATATGCACACATAGATCTTTTTAGAACAGAAAAAATACATTGGTGTACGACCGGGTTCGAACTCACGACCTTCGGATCGAAAGTCGAGGCACCTCCCACTCGGCCAATACGGCTTTTCTTTTTGACGTATTGAAATGTGTAGACGAAATTTATTATATTTTCTGAGATGAAATTTGATTTACATAGAGCGTCGAGACGAGACGTATTAAAATATGTAGACTAAATTTTTATACTTTCTGAGATGAAATTTGACGTACTCTATTTTGGGTGAAAAGCGTCGAGTCATATTGAAATATATAAACTATTTTTTATATTTTCTAAGATGTATTATTTATTGTAATATTAGGGTTTTGGCGGGAACATGAAAAATGGCGCATTGGCGGCATTAAATTAATTGACAAAACTTGTATAACTTTGAGTGTTTAAGAGTAAAAACGGTGGTTTTTTATCCATTAAGTGCTCGTGAACGTGAACGTAAAACGTGACTTTTCGTGTTGCCTCCAAAACTCCATAGAAGCCTCTAGTAAAGTCGCAACCACCACTACTTTACAGGGGCATGACTTGACTTATCGACTCTGACTTATGACAAAATAATCTCTCCAATTACTTGACACTGGCTATATACCTTTGATGTGAAGCCAAAACCGAAAATCTTAGGTTCTTCGAAAGAAAAAAAAATTTGTAATATTAAAAATACGATACATTTCATTTTTTTTGTTTCTTTAAACAATACTAAGAATAATCAAGGTGTTACAAAAACATACAACAACCGACTTCAATCGGACTGTTCCAGTGACCGTAGGCACCACTGACAAGTCACAGGGAAGCAAAATACGCAATTTTGTTCTCTTCAACGACTTTTATTCTTAGGTATTTTGATTTAAATCTGAAAGTATATCCTCTCCAACAAAATATTTAAGGTAGCATCTGACGGCCAACTTGTTACACACTTCCGTCCCATTTTCACGAAATTACTCCCACGATTTAGCAGAAAGCGAGAGGAACGTATAACACGTCAAAAAATATATTTCAACATAATGTCATAGAGGGTTGGACGTATAAACAAACATTTTAATTGGCAGTTATCTTAATACAAAGTAAGGGTGATTTTATCTTCGGCTAATGATGAGATGTAATCAGTTTTTTTTTCAATTACTCCAGCTTATTTTGGGTTAGTAGTGATTTGCCACTGCACCATTTTTTGTGCTACTTTTAAGTTCCATACTTTGAGTATCAATTTGCCATCGTCGAATAAAATATTATCTGTACAAAACCACATATATAATATGTGAAAATGGAGGAGCCACGGTTCGATGGACCGGATTATGATGTCGTTTTCCTCGAAAAAAGACTGAGATCTACATATATGGTTTGCCAAATCTATATATTCATGAAATGCATAAAATATACACCGACCTTTAATTTTTAAGTGAGGGGAGGGTAGTTTTTTTAAATAAAATCCCAGGTGATTTCGAGCCGTTCTTCGCGCGTTATTTTTTTTCTAGGTGCCATTTTTTTCTGTAAAACAAGTCATATTATATTTTAAAGCTAAGATATACATAATGCCAAGTAAAGGTTAAAAAAAATGTAGAAGTATGATGAAAACGCATACAAATGTATCAAAAGAGCCAGGGGAGATACATTTTCGATTGATATCTAAAATAGCCGTAAAAGTATTTATTGTACGCAATTCACAATCAAACGTAAAAATGTAAGCACTATTCATAGTGAATATTTAAGTCTATATTAGTATTTTAACAAATAATTGCTAAATAAAACTTACCAGAGGAAAGACTGCATTCACTAAACATTTCTACACCCAGCGAGCTGCATGACTGAAATGGCCGTTAAAATGGCTGAGCAGTCGGCTTATGCGCTGCTTGCTGCTAGATTCTCGTTACATCCTATGCACTCGAGGTCAGAATTTCCACAAACTAGCAAAACAAAACTGATTTTTAACCGAAAACAAAAAGCCAGGGGACGAGACACAAAACACTGAGGACAAATTTCGGCGTTGATATTATTTATGAAAAATTGGAATATAAGTAATTTTACTTATAAGAAACTTTGACTAAGTTATTGTTCTGTAAAAAATTAACGATGGAAAAGTCATTATTTAATTTTAATACATTCATAATAATTGGTTTACAAATAAAGTCGGTATGGGGACAGACCAGGGGAGGGACTTTTTCCTTGTATTAGAACTTATTGTGACTAAACTACTTACATTTATGTTATAAATTTTAGTGAGCATGAAGAAAACATTTAGTTTTAAGTAATAAATAGGTTAATTAGAAAGTAAGTATGAAAAAAAAGTGGTTTTTTGTCCTTGCCATGGAAAGTACCTCTTAACTGAGAATGACCCAGCTATGACAAGGTCAAAAGTGGCTCCAAATGGTTCCTGTAAACTTACACACAGTGCTACTCGCCAGTTCGCTGGGCCTGACCGTGGCTTGACACACTGTCGTGTGTCGAGATTTTTGGAGTAGCGATTTGCCACCGGTAGGTCCATCGCATGGTTTGGTACAGTTAGCAAGGAAAGCTTGTGAAATAAAACCAATCTTTAAATAGGTAATAATTGTATATTCTGAGCAAAAGGAATCAACAAGTGTATGTTAAAACTAATGTACCTACATCTATGCTTTAATTATGAATAGTACATCCCACTTAGACTATCAAGATATTTGAAGTTGATTGAAGAGATAATTGAGTAAAGGGTTCTATAAATTGTTTTACTTATCTACTAAAAACAACACAATTATGTAAATAAAATGCAGTTGTAATTCAGATGCTCCTATAATTTTTTTATTAAAATCAGTTCAGTAGTTTAATTTTAAATCAAAATAACAGAAAAAAAGTCGTTGAAATGAACACAATTGCGTATTTTACTTCCCTGTGACTTGTCAGTGGTGCCTACTACCTACGGTCAACAGCACCATTTAATGACATTATTGTAGGTATCAATAGATTTTGAAATTAACAAAAAAATTATATGAGATGACACGGATGGTCGAGTGGCAGGTATGTTTGACTGCCACGCCCGGTGTCGCGGGTTCGATTCCCGCTTTAGGACAAACATTAGTGTGATGAACATCGGTGTTTGTCCTGTTTGTCCTTTCCTAAGTCTGGGTGTTTACTAATGTATTAAAAAAAAGTATATAAGTATTGTATCAGTTATCTGGTTCCGATAGTACGAGTTCTGCTTAGTTTGGGCTAGATGGCGTTGTGTGAAATATCAAAAATATTTATTTATTTATATTTTTATAATATCAGTAGAATGGGATAGACGAATCAAAATTGATGAACGTTTAAAGTTCTAATGCTAATTAAAGCGCTGGATTAATTAGATATCCAATAAACAGAGAGCGCAGAATTAATTAGTTTTAGATTCTAAAATCTTTTAGAGTAAGTTGGTTACTGAAATACTGCCATAAGAAAAAATACTTAGCATTTATTAAAGTAAAGCTGAAGATCTCAAGCGGCGTAAATATGTAGGTCTTGATAGGTCGTACATGTTTGAGCCCTTTGGGATCGAGACCCTAGGTCCATGGGGAATGGGAGCCTTCCGCGTTTTTAAAATGTTGTCAGAGCGTCTGGTCGAAGCGACGCGTGATCAGAGGGCTGGCAGCTATCTCGGCCAAAGAATAAGCCTTGCGATACAAAGAGGCAATGCAGCCAGTATCCTCGGCACGCTGCCATCGGGTATCGAGTTGGAGCAGTTGAGCTACCTATAGATCGTTTGCAACGGTCTATGGGTGGCCCAATTGTTTCCTTTTGTAAATTTTGTAATATACCTATACATAGATTGTAGTAGTTAGCTTATGCTGTAATAAAAAAAAACATATTAAAGTAATATTTAAGTACTAGTTGACACCCGCGACCCGTTTTGCGAATTAACAAAATTCCTTTCTAAAGCGTCGATGACACACGGCTTTTTCAACCGACTTCAAAAGGAGGAGGTTATCAATTCGGCTGATGGTTTTTTTTTTTAAGGTTTGTTACCTCAGAACTTTGTTATTTATTAACCGATTTAAAAAAAAACTTTTTTTGTTTGAGAGGATATACTTTCAGATTGGTCCCATACAAATTTCATCAAAATCGATTCAGTCTAGTTTTTATAACCAAATAACTGAAAAAAATATGTCGTCGAAGTAAACGAAAATGCGTATTTTTGCTTCCCTGTGATTTTACAGTATTGTATACGGTAACCAAAACACAGTCCAATTGAAGTCGGTTGTCCATGTTTTTGTAAAACCGTGATTATTACACGCTACACGCCAGCGAGTTCGCTTGTAGCCCGTAAAGTCGCCCAGTGTCATCGATGTTTTTACAATCTACTTGTTGACTATCCTTCCCGAAAGCTAACTCGCTCACACGCTAGCTTTTAAACTCGCCAACAAGCAGCGTGTAAAAAGCCGCTTGTCATCGAAGTTTTAGCGACTACACTTCTTAAAGAAATACTCTCAAAATTTCAAGTCTCTATTTTCTACCTCCAGTGGTTTGCCTGTGCCTTGTCTACCAGACAGACAGTCGGTCAAAACTAAGCTTTTTATATACATATATAATTATAAATATAATATAATATATATCATTCATTTATTCATTCAATTAAAATTAATTCATACTTTAATTTAGATTTTATACGTGTTTTAAAATTAACCCTACTAACTTAAAAACACGTATAAAATCTAAATCAAAGTATGAAACCTTTCACTTTTTTTGTTGACGAAATCAAAAAACATGGACGAAACGAACAGTGTGAAGAAATTACTATAATACGGCGTACTTTTTGAGTATTTGTCCGAAACATTTTGTATGGAATTCGGATTTGAGGATTCCCTAAGTGGAATTCGAGGCATTTCTGTTCAAATGTGAAAACGGTGATCTGAAAATCTATATGAAATTTTGCTTCATAAAAAAATAAGAGGAAGCATTAAATTATGTTCCCTTAGAATAGAAACCATTCATTTATTCTAGCTGTAAATTGACTAAATTTATAATAATAAAAAAAAATCAACCGAATTGATAACCTCCTCCATTTTTGAAGTCGGTCTAAAATATATTTTGTACTAAGTTGATTCTCCAAATGATCTACTTACTTAGAACGAATCGCAGGTCATTTGGTTTACGACCTAACATCCGCGCGTACTGAAGTGTCAAGTTCATTAGTAATTAAATAACTCAATTAGGTACTTTTGAGCTGTGATTTCATTATACTTAAGGCAAAAACATATATTTTTAAATTTATAAACCCACTTCCTCCTATAAAATTGACGATTTATCTGCGTTTACTTCAACTTACTATTCCAATTCTAATTCTAAAAAGGGGGTACAGCGGTCTGCACTGTAGCTTCCCGTTGTAGGGTGCATTGTGCATTGCCCCCCGATATATACTTAACCCTGCCCCAGCCATCCTAGCTCCTTAAAATAACGGAGCAGGACCCTAGGTTGCTGACAGCACAGATCCAATAGCATGCTTATTGACACGTTAGGTGGAGAGGAGTCCAATAACTTGTGCAGGCCTGTCTTGATCCTACTCTCCTCTGTCGCTTGACAGTGGATCACCACGTGCTCCACTGTTAAACTTACTATTGATAAATTAAGTTAATTTTGGTGCCCGTTTACTTGATTTTGAAAAACGGGTCCCGATTACACACATCGGCGGTGACAGATAATACTAACTCTAGTTTCGCACTCCAGTATGCCAGTTCTTGGCAAGGAACGAATTAAGGGGCCGTATTCAAATCGGCATTAAGGGTTGACCCCAATCCGAAAACAAATTAGAAAAAAAAGAAAACTAAAAAACGGTTAAATATAGTAAATTATATTTTGGTTGTAAACAAATAATGTATCTAACTGACTGACGTACAGACCAAACCACTGAATGTAGAGACTTATAACTTGGACAATGTTTTCATCCGCCCATTGTACATGCTAATTAATTATCTTGTATTTATCTTTAAGTTTCCTGGTACAATAAAGAGTTTTAATTCATTCATTCATTCGTCAAGAGCTGAAAATGTGCACTAAGAATAAAAAAAAAACATTTATTCAAATTCAATCAAATTCTAAGATAACAAACATAAAAGAAAATTCAACCGAATTGAGAAATTCCCCCTTTTTTGCAGTCAGTTGAAAATAGAACAATCTAAATACCAAATAATTACTTATAATCGCCAATACAAAAGTATTATGCATGTTTGCTATATACCTCACTTTGATTTCATTATCAAAATAACGAAAATTCCTCGATTAAATCCTTAATTTTTTGATAACAGTATGATAAAGTTGCTTGATACTGTTATCTGGTTGTCAAGAAGTCGATAACTATCTATTTAATTGATGGTTTTTTTACCGAATTACCAAATTGTTTGTTAAGATTGAGCAACTGATTAAATGCATGATAGCACGTGATTTTTATTATATTTTCAACGGACTTCAATCAAGGTTTTACTAAAATACATACAACTTCAATCGGACGGTTCTAGTGACCGTAGGCACCACTGACAAGTCACAGGGAAGCATTTTTTTTTCAAATCGGTCTATAAATAACAACGTTTTGAAGTAACAAACATTAAAAAAAAAAAATTATATCTTCCTCCTTTTTGAAGTCGGTTGATAAGGAGGAGGTTCTTAATTCGGTTTAATGTTTTTTTTTATGATTGTTACCTTAGAACTTTTTATAAAAAAAAAAATGTTAGAAAGGATATACTTTCAGTTTGGTCCCATAGAAATTTTATGAATATCGGTGCAGTAGTTTTCGTAAGGTTTCATAATTTAATTTAGATTTTATACGTGTTTTAAAATTAACCTTACTAACTTAAAAACACGTATAAAATCTAAATTAAATTATGAAACCTTTCACTTTTTTTGTAGACGAAATCAAAAAACATGGACGAAACTAATAGTCTGAAGAAATTACTATAATACGGCGTACTTTTTGAGTATTTGTCCGAAACATTTTATATGGAATTCGGATTTGAGGAATAGCCTTAACGTTCTGAAATTGGACCGTTAAGATCTGACAAGCGAATATAGTGATTGCTTAGGAACTTTGAAAGTTTGGTGCATGTTGGCATAATTAAAGTAGGTTGTTGTGTTTATGAAGATATCAATTAACTGAGTACCTATAAATATAAAAAAGTCGATTGTTGATTTAATTATCTACTACAACGTCACGAAATGATTTAGTATATTTTCTGTTTTGATATGTAAAGATCAGTGAAGGTAATAAGGCAAAACTGTTTTTGCCTATTTCCTTTAATTATAATAAATAATACTTCTTCTTCTTCTTATCGTGTCACTAGTTCCCTTCGAACCAGTGTGGTGAAAGGATTTCAAGTGCGCCTCGAAGAGGCTCCCTTCGTGCACTGTACACAATAATACTACTAGGAACACACCGATGTTTCTCACACAAATGTTAGTCCTGAAGCGGGAATCGAATGTGTGACAATCTAACGCAGACTTTTCCATATTTTTTTCCATAGTTGTTCTAAATTCATGTTATTCGGATTTTATTCATCAATAAACGTCTATTTACCATTTAATTTGCAAATGAGTAGAACATTGTCAACAAATATACCATTTTATTTGGCTCATAACTGTGTGTCAGTCGTAAAAAAGACGTAAAACACACGAAGTAGGTACAATTTTTCTAAAGGTTACTTTTACTTTGTTTATGTTTTAAGTGTCGCGGATTCGATTTCTGCTTTTCACATTTTTGTGATGAACACTGGTGTTTGTGCTGAGTCTTGATGTTTTCTATGTATTAATATAATAATAAATATTTTGGACATTTCACACAACGACATCTAGCCTCAGACTAAATCAAGCTTATGGGAACTAGATAACTGATACAATACTTACATTATACTTTTTTTGTAAATACATCATCCATTCTTGAAATGTAATGGTTTTAATTATCCTTGGCAAAAACATATATAAAATTGATAATTGAATTTACAATAATCAATGTTTTACAAAAACATAGGTACAACCAACATCAATTGGACTGTTCTAGTGAACGTAAACACCACTGAAAAGGCACAGGGAAGCAAAATACGCAATTTCGTTTACTTCGACGACATATTTTTGTCAGATATTTTGATATAAAAAGTAAACTACTGAACCGATTTTGATGAAATTTGTATGAGACCAATCTGAAAGTATAATATCCTCTCAAACAATTATTCAAATCGGTTTATAAGCAATTAAGTTCAGAGGTACCAAAACATAAAAAAAAAAAAAACATTTAACCCAATTGATAATCTCTTACTTTTTTGAAGTCGGTTGAAAATTGTGAAATATGGGGCACATTTACATGACTTTTGTTTTTTTGTAAAATTCGCGTTCATTCATACTGCCCCTTAACAAACCCAATCTAATAAAAGTGTGAATCGAAATGAACCCAATAGTTACCTTACAGTTAATCTAATTACCACTAAATTAGTGGAAATAAATTATTTGACGTATAAATGTAGTTATTAAAATATCGTGCTCACTCGATCCAGTTTTACGTGTTCAAACTGCTACTTAAACATTTTTATGGCGGTAGTAAAAAGTAATTTCTTAGTTAAAAATCATGGAAAGATTTTTTTATTGACTCCAAAGCTACGGGTGACCTTAAAAAATATGAAAACAGCAATAATTAAGTGCAAATTAACACCTAACTTTTTGATTGTGTTTTTAAGTTTTTAATTTAGACTTATTCTAAAACTAATTAGTTTTAGAGAGTTTTTTGATAGACTACAGAGAATTTTCAACATTTTGAAAGTTTATTATCATTTGAAAATGTTGTATACCTTTATAGTTTTGCAATTTAGTTTTCCTATACACCTTTTACGTTCGCTAAGGCTGAGGAAATTCTCTCACTCAAATTATAGCGAAAATGTTCATTTCTTTCAGATATTTTCAAGGTTGCCTTAACTTTTGTGGTTTGAATTATCGTAGATAGATAGATAGATAGATAATAACTTTATTGTTTACCACTAGGAAATAACAAATTCGATATTCTTAATCTAAATAAGGGCAATACAAAGGGCGGCCTTATCGCTAAAAGCGATCTCTTCCAGGCAACCGTTTCATGGAATGTAATGAAAAGAGAAAGAGAGATACCCCATGTATTAGGGCTAGTAGATAAAGTTGTACAAGGTTTCCACGATACAGTCCTAGTGTGGGGCCGTTAATATATACAAATATGTTTGAATCTCTCTACAAAATGCACTGTTAATAATAGTAAATACACTTAGCTTTATTTAATTTTAGCTTGGGTAGCTTAGCTAATAGATTTGTGTTTTATTAGTAAATAAATATTTTTTTCATTTTTATTTTTCATTTCACTTTTTCAACCGACTTCCAAAAAGGAGGATGTTCTGCATTTGATTTGTTTTTTATATTGTCTCTGAAATTTGTTGATTACAAACCGATTTGAAGAAATTTTTTTTTTGTTTGAGATTATATATAGGTTGGTCTGATAGAAATGTCATCGAAATCCTTAAAAGATTATAAAAAAAATATATATCGTCGAAGTAAACGAAATTGCGTATTTTACTTCCCTGTGACTATTCAGTGGTGTTTACGGTCACTATAACAGTCCAATTGAAGTCGGTTGTAATACTAGTATGTTTTTGTAAAACCTTGATTTTTTTTTGTGTAGCCAGTTTTGAAATTCGAAACATATGCGGTGAAAGTGTAGGGTTGCAGGTTCGATTCCTGCTTTAGGACAACCATTTGTGTGTGTTCTGAGTCTATATGCTATGTATTCAGAAATAGTTATGTAATTACTATAGACCATAGATGAATAACGGTGTTCATATAGAACACCAAGATAGACAGTATCAAACCAAAATGGATGCGGAATACAGGACAGAAAATTTTCAGACACCCAGTCAATAAAAATGAAATATCTCTATTTTCAAATAATGTCTGTTTCTTTTTACGATGTAGTCCTATTAACAATGAAAAAGCCTAGTGGTTTTATTTAACATATAATATTTATCTAGCCCTGTCACTTCTCTTTTTTGAAAATTAGCACCTGACCAAAATGTACTAGAAGTTAGCCAATCTGGCTTTTTTTATCGCATTTTTAATGTACTACATTGTGATTCTATACTTTAATACTTCTATGTCATAGACAAGGTTGAAAACCAGTTGGATCAAATATCTATTAACTACATATTAACTAGAATCAAATTGTAGTTTTATAACGCGTGTGAATGAAATCTTGCTGCATCATTTATAATTATTGCAGCAATTACAGTTTAAAGGCGTCCCCTGCAGGATTTCGTCTCGATGTAGGTAGGAACCACAGAAGTATTAAAGAATAGAAACACAATGTAGTACATTGAAAATGTGCCCAGTAAAAGGGAGCCACTTTGGCTACTTTCTAGTAGGTACATTTTGATCCGATGCAAATTTTCGAAAAAGTGTAATAACAGGGCTAGATAAATATTATATGTTAAAACTACTAGGGTTTTTCATTGTTAATAAAACTACATCGTAAAAAGTAACAAACATTATTTGAAAATGGAGATATTTAATTTTTATTGACAAGGTGTCTGAAATGTTTTGGTCCTGTCTTACGATTCCCTTTTGGTTTGATACTGTCCATCTTGTTCTATAGGAACATCGTTATTCATCTATGGTAGGAACCATCAATGAGTGTATACATGTCATTAATGAGTGTATACATGTCTATGCAGCTGACTGTACATGTATCTTAATCCACAAAATAACAGCTACTTACAATAAATCTTAATTAAAAAATTGTAACTCTTTGTTTTTCGTATCGTATATTTTATATCTTTCGATGAAAGAAGATAAAAAATGGTTCTGTCATTGCAAAAGATGGGTGAGTATAATCTTGTCCCGAAGACTACGTCACTTTGTGAATGTGTCCCGGATTGTACGGTAGAAAATATCTGTCAACTATAAGTATTACTATTTTAAGTAACAAAAACCATAAATAGTAAAAATAAACTGACTTTGCTGTACTTTTGATAGTTTTAAGAAATTTAAAGAAGTCTCATTTGACGCATTTACCTCTGTTGACTATATTGAAATCTAATAAATATTTGCACCTCTACTTAATACCTCTATGATAATAGGTAGTCTATTGAATAAACTTAACTATGACCAAAGTTAGCATCGATATCAAAATACATTCAACCAGCTTTCGTAACTAACTTAAAATGCAACAGTCACAGAAGAATTAAAGTATAGAAGCACAATGTAGTAGATACATTGAAAATGCGTCAAAAATAGGGAGTCGCATTGACTAACTTCTAGTACATTTTGGTCCGATGCTAATTTTCGAAAAAGAGAAGTAACATGGCTAGATAAATATTATATGTTAAAACTACTAGGCTTTTTCATTGTTAATAAAACTACATTGTAAAAAGTTACAAACATTATTTGAAAGTAGAGATATTTCATTTTTATTGTCAATTTTCTGTCCTATATACCGCATCTATTAACCCGTGTTGGCCGAGTGGGTTCGAAACCCAGTCGTAAACCAATGGATTTATCTATTCAAAAAAATCTATATGTGCAACTAAAACACGTGATTAACGGTGAAGGAAAACATCGTGAGGAAACCGGCATGTGATAGAAACTAAAAAGTTCGAAAACATGTGTCGAGTGCACGAAAGGAGCCTCTTGGAGGCGCACTTGAAATCCTTTCACCACACAGGTTCGAAAGAACTAGTGACTCGATAAGAAGAAGAAGACCGCATCCATTTTGGATTGATACTGTCCATCTTGGTGTTCTATAGGAACACCGTTATTCATCTGTGGCAACAGTCAAGTCAATACTGAATTGAATGTAAACAGTCTGCGCTTACGCAACATCTAATTGGGCATGACTAGGCTGAGTCAGCAATTCTCTTTGTTAAGTTGGTACTACTGAGTTACGCTGCTTGTCTATGATTTCATACGGATCTATTTTGACGTATTTGTGTATTTGTTTTGGTTAGAAATGTAGAATGTTCTATTTTCTTTGTTGTTTGTTATGTTGGTACTACTACTGAGTTACGCTGCTTGTCTGTGGTTTCATTCGGAACTATTTTGACACATATAGGTAGGTGTGTATTATTTTGGGTTAGAAATGTAGATAGTTTTTTGGGTTATGTTGGTACTACTGAGTTACGCTGCTTGTCTATGGTTTTTTTTTTACCAGAAATAGGGATTTCCTTTGACGTACATTGTTTTGGTTAGAAATGTAGAATGTTCTATTTTTGTTCTTTACTCAAAAGAGGGTGAGTGTAATCTCCTCCCGAGAAACGCGTTATTTTGTGAACGCGTCCCAAATTTTAAACTGTAAGGTTTTTCTGTAGACTTTTGCAGTTGACTGCAAATTACTATCACATAGCTAATGGTATGGTTTGGTTTCCTGTTTTTTATGACACTTGAGTAGCCAAATTATTAAAAAAAATGTTATAATAACAATGATAATAGCATATACCTACATAATAATGTTCTTCGTTATGTTGATATTAGCCATTTTCAAAGCCAAGTTTCTTGGGTTGGGAATGCAACTTTACGATATTATTATTCCATTGCATCATTGATAAATATTTTTCTCTCCATTACCAACGATTCTTTTTTTGATTTGAACAGAAACCCTATCATCCCTATGCTGTAACATCGATCAAGCACAATAATCCCCGCCATTTTTTGACAACCATAGACAATAACTTTTTTTTCACCCAACAGGCAAGGCACAGGCAGATGTTCGCTATTCAACCTATGTGGCACATACTCAATAAAAATAATAATTAGTTGTACGCCCTTCTATCGCACCCTGTGGCGTAGGGGCCGCCCTTTTGTGTAAAAAAAATGTTTTTTCGTCACCCGTTCTGTTTAGGGTAATAAAAGTAATTATAGTGGTTTGGTAGGTTTTTGCGTGCTACCGAAGATAAAAGGTGCGTTGGGCGGACATCTGTCATTCTGAGCATTCTATTTTCGAATATAAATAGAGTGGAGGTTATCACCAAATAGTTGCTTCTTTTGAAAAGTATCTACTTATAATTGTATTGTCAACAAAATAAGGCTGTTCTGTGGTAGAATTTCAAAAGCAAAGATGTTGAAACTTGAAAATTAGAGAATTGAGGTAACTTAAACCATGATTGGAAAGCGTTGATATCTTTTGTATGGAAAAGTTAATGTATTTTAAGATAAATATTTATCTCTTGACTATTATTTTGCATTAGAATAAATTCACTTAAGCATGACTTAAAACGTAACATCACATTTAGAAAAAGTTTCCAAATGTAGCAAGTCAGAATTGTAATATTTCAAAATTTATTAAAATTATTTTTGGGGGATCACATGTGGATCTTATGAACCGTACAAACATTTTTAATTATTTAAATTGATTAGACAAACATCCAAAAATCTGACAAACTGTTGCATTTATAATAAAGTTTATTTGTATTTATTTTTTAACTTAAATCAAAACGGAGTCACCTATTACAATACTTAAAGAAAGATACAAAAGTATAGGTACCTAAAGTAAATGTATCAGAACGGGTTAAATTTAAGGTAAAAATAATTTAATTCATACGTAATTTTATAGTTTTCCTGATAAGTAAAATTGTGCAAGAACCCAGACAATGCTATTTTTAAACTATTTCTCCACAGCCCGCCCGCATGACTATCAAAAACTAGGTTTTTTTATAATCAAACTACAAAAGCGCCACCTATTTGTTACAATCACGTACACTCATAGTACTCATTCATTCACCGCGAAACTAGCACGGTAAAGCACCTTTGTGCGTTCCATTTTTAAACGGCACGTAGAGGAAGCATTAATTAAATTGAATTTGGAATGTTGACAGCACTGTTTCCTGAGGTTGCCTGTATTCGTTTCAAAATTACCCCAAACTATTTATGCAATTTTTCATTGTAATCTCAAGGTTAGTTTTTTTGCAGTTTTAATGCACGCAAGATTTTGAACATTGAAACAAGACAGCTGTTTTTTATGCCGACCAAAAAAAATAGGAGGTTCTCAATTTGGTTTTTTTACTTTTGTTATGTTAACTTTGTTGATTATGAACCGATTTTCAAAAATATTTTTTTATGAAAGGATATAGGAAGGTACTTCCAAACTGCTCCCATTGAAATTTCATGAAAATCGGTTCAGGACTTTGGTTTTGAAATCAAAATAACTGAAAAAACGACATTATCCATTAAACAAATGCTTATTTGTTGTAATTATTCATGTTGACAGCACTGTTTCCTCAAAATTAAGAGTAATGTAACTGTGAAAGCTTAGGAGTGTATACATCTGTGTGTATAGTCTGGGCAGCTGAGAATACACATAGTGCTTACATTACCTTACTTATAGTTTGGTAGTTATAGTTAAAAAAGAAACATATTCTCCTCAAAAACTAAATAAATCCATGAAATTGTTACCACATGATTGAAAAATGACTCTTATCTATTTATTTTTTAGTTTATCTCATCCTGTTCAGACTAATTATGATAATTTATCAACAAACTAGATATGTAAGTAATCCAAAAACATCGTTAAATTTTATATTGTTTGTAAATAAAGTTTTATGATCTTTCTTTCAAATAAAGAAAGTCTCTATACAGCATTTTATTGTGAGACATCAATAGCACTAATATTACTTACAACGTCAATATCAGCATTTACTATTTTCCCTACAATAAACCTACCCACTCATACAACATTTAACCTGAAAATAGCCTCTGTCAAGCCAAAAACACTTCAAAGAGACGTAAATAACTTGTTTTATTTACAGTCTACGTTTCTTCAAATAAAACTATACTCATCTCTTTCTTGCACTTGTAAAATGCATTGA
Organism: Lobophora halterata; assembly: GCA_932526365.1. Lineage (NCBI taxonomy): Eukaryota > Metazoa > Arthropoda > Insecta > Lepidoptera > Geometridae > Lobophora > Lobophora halterata. Next base: position 5,325,194 of record OW052027.1, on the reverse strand, counting down.
AATTTTCAACAGGCGGCAGTAAGCCACGCCTCACACCCCGGCTGTTCTTTCTCCTTCTATCCTGATTATCTGTCTCGCTCGTGCTTAGGGTATCGATTTTCATGTCGGTTTGTTTACTCGTCCGAATACCGTTGGTGTTCATTTGGTTGGATCGTGGTAATATTGCAAGATGACTTCACTCGGTCGCCTTATTGAGGACTTCAGTATTCGTGTGGGAAATAAAACGATAAATTAAAAAGAGAGCTGAAGTTTACGTTACAATGTTGATAATGCCGTTTAAATAATTCATTCGCTAATTCCGTCGAGTGGCAACACCAAACAAACCAACCTACTTATAGCTTCAACCTCCTCCTAATTTTCTCTGATTTATTTCAAAAATAGAACAACTAAACTATCTCGCTCCAAAACAATCTTCGTAATTCGAATCGGATATCTCGATTACGAACCAAATTAGGTTTATCAATTGGCAGCATTGATTCCCCCTCGCACGCGCCCATTGTGCGGCGTCACGCAGGGGATCTAATACATTGAAAATATGAAACAAATTGATATCGTGAAAGAAGCCCGTGGGTGCAATGAATTTTGAGAAGCCTTCTCAACCAAAACTCAATATCACACAATAGTTTGAAGCTAGATAAGATAAATATCTTATAATGAGACACCTTGTTAATAAATATGAAATATCTCCATTTTCAAATAATGTTTGTTACTTTTTACGATGTAGTTTTATTAACAATGAAAAAGCCTAGTAGTTTTAATATATAATATATATATCTAGCCCTATTACCTACTTCTCTTTTTGGAAAATTAGCATCGGACGAAAATGTACCTACTAGAAATTAGCCAATGTGGCTTCTTTTATTGGTCGCATTCTCAATGTAAGTTCTAGATTGTGTTTCTATACTTTAATAGTTCTGTGTCAAAATCAAACAAAATTATGTTCTTAGTTTGAAGCTCTCTAGTAAGTAATATTTTAGGTCTTATACTTCTCACATTCATCAAGCATTATCTATACGTAGGTACATATATTTATATATAATATGTATTAGTTTATTATAGGTTATTTACGTATTAGGATTTTATAAAACATAGTATTCTTTATTAATTTGGAAACAGTTGTACGCCCTGCCCTGCTACTTATATTTAAATCATCTCCAATGCCTGTTGGTTGCCTGGAAGAAATCGCTCTCAGCGATAAGGCCGCCAATTGTACCACTCATTAGTTTTAAGTCTTGTATTTGTTATTTTCCATGTGTACAATAAAGAATTATCTATCTATCTATCTATCTATCTCTCCAAGTCATGATATTTGTCGCCATTCACAAATTCATTCGTATCGTATCGTAAAAAATTATAGCAGTCAGTCATTAGTGTACTGCCAGTGAGTAGGATATCGTGACGTCGCGTTATGCGTGAATTATAATATAACATGAGTCACATTAGGCCACTGATGAAAAATAACAGTGTGTTACAAAATCACCGGTTATTGGTTGAATCTTATCACCGTGTGACAATGAAAAAGAACAAGAAATATTCTACAACCGACTTCAATTGTACTGTTCTAGTGACCGTAACTACCACTGAATAGTCACAGGAAAGCAAATTAAGCAAAATCGTTAATAACGTAATTTTTTGAATTAGGTGCTGTGATTTATAAACCAAATTACATAACCGATTCTCATGAAATTTTTACGGGACCAATCTTGAAGTATATCCCTTCAAATAAATACATACTTCTAGCATAATAAATAATTTCATAATTTCATAGTAAACAACTGATAAATAACTTTCCAAATCAGTTTATAAATAACAAAGTTCTGAGGTAAGAAACATAAAAAAATCAACAGAATTGAGAACTATTTAAGTCGATTGGAAAATGCTTAAAACACCGCCGCTTCCTTACTTTTCTACCTTTTTTTTACTTTTACTTTACTTAACTATTATTGTTCTTGTTATGAAACTATTAGTAAAACTAATAACCCGTCATTTGACGCTTTATCCTGCAGGGGCGGAGTCCCAGAGGCCCCGGGCTTCGCTAATGGCCCTCGGGTCAAAGGGCGTGCGTTTATTTGCCAAGTTAATAGCTGTTACAGATTTAATCTGAGATGTAATTTAAGCTATTTTGTTAATGACTAAGAAACAAAAACTTAGGTAAAAATTTGAAGTCGAGTCAGATTTTTTTAAGAATTCTACAGACAAAATACTTTTTCGGCATAACTAGAACTTTTGTATGCCTGCTAGCACAGGACTGTCATTATCCTATCCTACTATCCTACCAATATTATAAACGCGAAAGTTTGTATGGATGGATGGATATTTGTTACTCTTTCACGTAAAAGTACTGAATGGATTTTAATGAAACTTTACAATTATATAGCTTATATATGAGAATAAAAGGGTACAATTTATAAAGATACCTGCACAGACGAAGTCGCGGGCACCAGCTAGTATATTATAAACGCGAGAGTTTGTAAGTATGGATGGATGGCTGGATGGATGGATAGAAGTTTGTTCCTCTTTCACGTAAAAGTACTGAATGGATTTTAATGAAACTTTACAATTATACCTATAGCTTATACATCAGAATAACACATAGGCTACAATTTATAAAGATACCTGCGCAGACAAAGTCGCGGGCACCAGCTAGTTCAGTATATTTGCTTCCAAGATCGGTCATTAATATCAACCTAGTGAGTAAAGCAATTGCTTAGGAACTGAGACAGTTTGGTGCAAGCAGTCATATGCCTACTTGCACCAAACTGTCAAAGTCCCTAAGCAATTACTTTACTTGCTTGGTAGTTCGTAACAGTACGAACTGTCAAGCGAGTAAAGTTATTGCTTAGGAACTTTGAAAGTTTCTAAGCAATAACTAGATAACTACAACTAGTCTTCTACTTTATGCGTCTATGACACAGGGCTAGTTACAAGCCAGCGAGTTCGCTTGTAGCTTGTTAACTCGCTCACTCGCTAGCTTTTAAACTAGCCGTGTGTCATCGACGCTTAATGCCCGCTCATTGTTTTTTTTCATTCAACCTCCATAGCTAATTCTTTTTGAGGTTAAATTACAGATTTTTTTCCCATTCAGATCCCAAAAGACCCATCCCAAGAGACTTGTAGGCACAAAACAATCGAACGCACAGTGGTCCCACAGTGGGCCGAAACGACCCCAAATGGTACAGAGTGATCCTAAAAGCAAGGGGAAGTCCCTGGGAGCCACAAGGGAGGTAACCAGATACTCTCATTTAGGCCACGATTGTATAAATGATTATAGTTTAATATTTAAATGTAATCCTCAAATCCGAATGCATACAAAATGTTTCGGAGAAATACTCAAAAAGTACGCTGTATTATAGTAATTTCTTCACACTATTCGTTTTACTATAATACGGCGTACTTTTTGAGTATTTGTCCGAATCATTTTGTATGGAATTCGGATTTGAGGATTCCCCTTAAGGGCTTTTAATAGTAAGAAGCGAATTCGAGCATTATATGAATTAATGATACTTATTAAAAACAGTTCAATAGGTAAAGCGTCGATGACACAGGGCTTGTTTACAAGCTACAAGCTAGCGAGTCTATCGAGGTCATCGGCGTTTTTACAAACTGCTATTTGTCAATTTTTCCGGACCGCTATATCGCTCACTCGCTAGATTTTAAACTCACCGGTTTGTAGCTTGTAAACAAGCCTTGTGTCATCGACGCTTAAGATTTGTAATAGCTATGTACAGTACAGTCAGCTGCACAGACATGTATACTCTCCCAAGCTTTCACATTTATTTTACTCTTAAGAGGCTATGTGAAAATTTGGAGTCGCTGCGTTTCATTCTTACTCGGTAACGGTACAGTTTACAAATATGATGTTAATACAGTGATTACTTGAGGATATATTCTAAATAAATGTAAGACAGATTAATTTTTTGAAATAGGCCCTCTTAGAATCTGATTTACATCCACCCTCCGAATTTAGAGAATATTTACATTTTATTTTTATACTATTGAGTGAGTAATTACAGAACTTAGATAAATGTAAAAGGATTTTTTTATAAATAAAATACTTTTCAAGCAATACGATGTTATATCATTTGTCGCTTACGTCCGTTACTTTTGAAAAAATCTATATCTAACCTCTTCCCTCACACCTACAATCTAGCAGCTGTCATTTCTGACAGTTTCACATATCCTCTTAATTTTGCAAAAAGAAGTTCACGTAATAATTTTAAAATTAATGTAGTCCTTTTACTTAACAGAATCATTGTCAGAAGAAGAACGTCCTTGCAAAATTAGGAGTATAATATGAATGTAAAAGTTTGGGAGTGTATAAATGGCTGTACAGCTGACTGTACATAACTGAACAAGTTTCTAACTAAATTATCCAAAACTTTGTTCAGCTGCTAGTAACAACAATATCAAAATGTAAATTGAAAAAATATTTTCATTATGGCAACAACAAACGTTGCCAACAATGACACACCAATTTCGAATTGAGACGCTACGATTTCAAATATTCGAAAATAGAATGCCGATGTTAAACAAACTGTCACTGCAACAATAGTTTCTTTTGGACCCTCGTACCCTAAACATGCGTGTCCAATAACAAATTAGAATTTTTTGTATCCAAAATAAAATTTCAAAATGCTACTGTTATCTCATTCACCATCTCTGAATGTTCTGTTTTTATAGCATTTTGGATTTTTAGGCAAATTATGCTATAGAAGTATTAATGTAAAGAATCACACTCTAGTACATTTAAAAGCGCCAAAATCTAAACTACCCAACTACTTCGAAATTTTGAAAAATCTAATTCTAAAGAAATAAATACTTAAATAATAAAATATATTTCTTTTTTATTTATTATGTATTCCTTTCGGGAAAACCATCAGCACAAAATTTACATAAGATGCAACAATCAAAACACTTAGTTTGCCATCATATTAAGATTAAAGGTCCTTAAGTATAACTAGTTAAATATTCACAGACACAAATTTTAGGAGTATCTACCTAAATATTAGTAAAAAAAAAAAACTTTTCAAAAATTCTATCTCACTTTTGTTACACACTTCCGTCCTATTTTCCCAAAGTTACTCCCACAAATTGACAGAAAGCGAGAGGAAATAAGTTACACATCAAAAACTTAGGCCGTGTAAGTACATAACCGATCTAAATCTACATCTAGACCAACAAAGGGTAGTGTGTAATCCTGTCAAAAAAAAAAAAGGATCTAAATTATTTACTTCTATTAGACACTTCCGTCCTATATTCGTTAAGTTACTCCAACATTTGACAGAAAGCGAAAGGAAAGATGTTACACATCAAAAACGTAGGTCATATACATAACCTAAATAGAGCTCTGGGAATAAGCCTCTAAATCTACATCTAGACCAACAAAGGGTAATCCCCATACAATCGCTCCATACCCAAACCGCACGAACCTCAAACGCAGCCGAATGTATTGTCACTACTCGGAATCTAAAAAAAACCTTTGAAATTGTTAAAAGTGAGGCGAAGCGAGACATTTGTCACAAAAGCAGCCCCAGTGGGCAATTATCACGCCCGAAATTAATGTCTTTGTCACAACAAAATGTATATTTCTTGCGGAATAGAAGGGCGTGCGGTTTCAGGTTTGTTGATCTAGTATCTGGTACACACCATATTTTTTGCACGCCCGGGTTGACTGGTAGAAAATGTTATTATGGCATTAAGTCCTCCCTCACATATGTAAGTATTAAAATAAATATATACAACCTTACATTAGTAGACTTTCTAGCCTTCGCCAGCGGGATTACGAATAGAATTTCACTTTGCCAAATATCACCTTCACCATTTAAGTATTTTTAAACTTTTGAAATTGTTAAAATTGAGTCGAAGCGAGACATTTGTAACAAAAACAGTGGGCAATTATCACGCCCGAAATTAATGTCTGTCACAACAAAATATATATTTCTTGCGGAATAGAAGGGCATGCGCACACAACACTATACTCCTAGCGGATGGGCGTGCGTGCGGTTTTGGTTTTAATCTGGTATCATATATTGATATGTAACATCTTTCCTCTCGCTTTCTAGAGGCTTCTATGGAGTTTTGGAGGCAACACGAAAAGTCACGTTTTACAGCATTACACTATTCACCAACACTCATACACGTTCACGAGCACAAAATGGATAAAAAACCACCGTTTTTACACTTAAACACTCAAAGTTATACAAGTTTTGTCAATTAATTTGATGCCGCCAATGCGCCATTTTTCACGTTCCTGCCAAAACCCCACTAGTCACATTAACACTATATGATTCCAGAATGCTACCATTTTAAAATTGTATTGTTTGTCAGATGTTACACATCATAATGCGAATACTGTAAGGTTTGTTCGTTTATTATACCCTCTATCCTTTACCAGTGGCATGGCAAGTTGCGGGTCATATTTTTTTCAACTTTATAACACACTAGCTTACTACTAGTACTATACTGTATACTATCGTGTGTGTGTGTGTTATAAAGTTGAAAAAAATATGATATCGAATAGTCCCATGTAAAAATTGCCGCGTATATTATCCAAAACAAATGCACTTTTTACGGGTCACGATCTGTCACGGTGACAGCCACTGTTGCCAACTGCGCAAACACAAATAATTACAACGAAAAGGGCGCGAATGTTTGTTTTTCTCGACACAATATGGCGGCATGTTTGCCATGCGATATTATTTATGGTCTTTTGTGACAAATAGATTTTTGGCGTTATTGACACCATTTTGAGGGGAGTTGGGGTGTTAATGTGTCTTTTTTCAGGGGAGCATAATGATATGACAAGTTATAGTAAGTTAGTTATTACATCCTCAATTTATAAGGAAGTATAGTCAGCTGCACCAATATATACACTCCCAAGCGTTTACATTTATATTATACTCTTAATTTTGCAAAGAAATTCATCTTCTGACAAGAATTCTGTCAAGTAAGATGACTACATTAATTTTAAAACGCTTGCTTGCACTTTTCGTTGCAAAATAAGTACGTACCTAATATAAATGTGAAAGCTTGGGAGTGTATTAGTACATAGACACTACCAGAAATTCTGTTGCAAAGCAGTAATGTGCAAGCATTACTGTAGTAAACATATATGTTCCGCTTGGTAGGGCACTGTTGCTAGTGAAATTACTGGGTTTTCGAGTGGTTCTGAGTGAGTGGACGTGCGTTATAGCAGTGTTGCACCAGTCTATGGGAATCACAGTCTTGTGTAGCATCGTTATGGCTTGGGCAGGTGTGATGATACCATCAGGAGAGCGCCTAACTAATCACGCCACCTCATCGTCGTATTATTTTAACAAAATGTGACATTATCACACTAGGCCACTGATAAAATCACCGGTAACAAAATTATCGGTGATTTCACTGTTACAAAATGAAATCATATCACTATGTGACAATGAAATAGAAGTAGCAATAATTTCCATGCCTACACATAACAACTTCTAGAGACTAACTAATGTGTCTTGCCTTCTACCTCTCCAACAACCCTCCAAAAATAATGGCACAGACATAGTAACTCATTCTACCTCATTCCCCAAAGCGATAACAAGAAGCGCATTGACGCGAAAACACAAAACGCGCCGGCATTAAAAAAAACTCAATAACCAAAAGTGCTTTCGTTACACAATCGAACACCTTTCGAGAGTTTTACCGCCAATACGCAAAATTTTAATCAAGCGGAAGTCCTTGCGGTCGTACCAACATTCTAAAACCAATTTTTATTTCAAAGGAGTATGGTTGAAATCCGCGTGGAGGATTTAGGTGCTTTTAATGGATAGACTTAGGATAATCTTTTGTTGACAATTTCAAGGTGCCCGAAAAGTATGAGTTCTGAGAACAGATAACATATTTGTCGACGCTGAAAGTGACAATGTTATTTTTTGTCTGTGGTTAAGGTAAATGAGGTTGGAGACAGCTTTTGCTAACTTCCGCAGAAAAAAGAATCATGCCCTTATGGTAATAATTAGAGATCTTAATTTAACTCATCTGTTAAAACTATAGTAGGTTTCGTTTTAAGGATTTGATAATCTAAAATAAAGATACAAATTGGTACTTATGTCAGTATAAAAATACTCAAAATTTTTGACCACAGCGGAACTTGAATCCGTAAAAAAATCTTACCTTCCTAATTATAAAAAGTAATATTCAACAACAATAACCACTGTAAAATCTACAATAAAGTTTCGTAATTTATTAAAAACCGATAGGATTCTAAATTAAATATTTAGTACCTAAATTCTAAATTAAATAGTAGTAGTAAGTAGGTATACTATTTTGTTTTTTTTCTTTCTAAGCATGGACTAAAATTGGACACAGAACACTACACTACTTTACATTTCTTTATTTCTTTGGCCAATGTGCCGTCTGGCCCCTAGTTTTAACCTACCTATAGTGGTAGTAAATAAAACTAGGGTAATCGGTAACAATAAAAATTTATTTAAAAAAAACCAAAGATAAAAATATGTTAAAATTTGGAAGATGAATTTACTAGCTCAGAAGGAGGGCACATAAAATTTATACGGTCGTGGTTGCTCGGCCGTCTATTCGTACTCCTTGGTAGGTTCGTACTCTCCTGCGCGAAGAAGTCCGGCCGAAGGTGTTGGCGGCCACAGCAGGGACAGGAGGACTAGGAGTCGGTGGTGGTGTCTGCCAGGCACCGGAACGTCCCACCACAGTTCTGGTGGGCGGGAGTCTCCCAGACACCGTCGGCGCCGAACGGTTAAAACTCCTAAAATTTGTGGTTGGTTCCCTAAAGTCGGGAAGCAAACACTCAAAGTAATAATACTTAGTTTTAAACCAAAAAATGTGTAATAGTCTGAAGGCTATCGCGCTGCCTGTCTATTGTCTCGGAGCTCGCTCCAAAAAGAAATGTAGTAACACTAAAAGTGAGACAATTTTATTCTCACTAGTTTTGTTACACTAATGAGAAAAAAAGTCTTATTTTTTCTGTGTAAAGAACTACAGAACAGAACTAATGGGAATGAACGAACTAAATAGTCTCTAATTCTAATTATATTTGTTCCCTGATGTAAAACTTACATATGTATGCGAACTCGTTAAAAAACTTGGCCGATCGAAAGTCTACAGTCTACGGAGGCAAGTCAAACATGAAATGTAATAAAATGGTTCCAAATGAGCGTAGTTCTCGGCTACCTATTCATGGAGGGCGGTAATCCGCGCAGTGCAGTGAATGCGTGTCTGCAACTTCTTTAATGAAACTTACATGCGACCATACATACCCACCTACTTGGTTAATCTTAGGGCAGTAATTATCTATTAATGAAATAAAAATATATAGGTACACGGTGGATTTGATACAGTGTTTTTTTTAGACATGAAGCTAATAACATGGGTTGGCAAAATAAATGATGAAAAGTAACGCATTTTTTTTAATACGACTAATTTATTGTTTTTTTTTGTAGTTATACGCATAACTTAAAATATTCACAATTAATTCGAAAAAAGAATGACACCACATTATGTATTAATTTTCAGCGCAATTCACACAGGATTATATATCTACTGTTTTGAATAAATAATGCTAGTTCAATGTTGCCGAACCAAAAATATAATAATTTCCAGATCTTGGGGTCTGGAACTTAATAATAAATAAAAAAAAATCTGTATGAAATTATGCAGACTGAATGAAACCAATAGGCAAAAATTTAGCTAAGTAGGTACTTAATAATAATATAGGTATATTTAACAGAGCTTACGTTTTTAACTTTTACTTTTACTTTACTAAAAAAAATCTTTATGAAATTATGCAGACTGAATGAAACCAATAGGCAAAAATTTAGCTAAGTAGGTACTTAATAATAATATAGGTATATTTAACAGAGCTTACGTTTTTAACTTTTACTTTTACTTTACTAAAAAAAATCTTTATGAAATTATGCAGACTGAATGAAACCAATAGGCAAAAATTTAGCTAAGTAGGTACTTAATAATAATATAGGTATATTTAACAGAGCTTACGTTTTTAACTTTAACTTTTACTTTACGTTTTAACCAATTATTCTGCTATGAAAATTTGAAGTTATTTATCGGTCAATCATTCTTTGCTATTTCAAAAATGTATACGCATTTGTTCCGTACGCCTACAACAATTTTACAAAACGATATCCCTATTTTTTCCATCTCAGATGTCATCACTTTGATACAGCTCGTAAATTTTTTTTCTCCACAAAGGAGAGATCATAGCCCCCTCAATTTGGCAAAGGTAACTCAGGTAAGGTCCCAAAAAAATATACGTGACAAAATGTCTGTAAACATGTACCTACCTTAGCCAACATAACAAAAAAAAGTCTTTCAAATTTTTGCAATTCGAACGCTCGAAACATTCGGATCGGAACGAATTCATTCTTCTTTCGAAGGCGTTTGACTTTTGTGTTTTTTTTCTTCTATAATTGCAGTGTTGCAATAGCGCGGAAAATGTACCATTCATCAGGGTAATTGTAAAATAGTTAGCATTAAAAAATATGAGGTTGTTATAATTGTAATTGAAACTGACGTGTTCAATCGCACGATCTGAAGTTATTGAATGCGTATGAGCCGTTAATAATTGGCATATTAATACTTGCAGTCATAAATTTGAAGCGGAAACGTTCTAGTTTTAAATTGAATTTTTATTTGAGTTCAATTAATTCTAAAAGTACCTGAATAGGAAAGAAGGTAATCGTGTTAAACCTACTTATTCTTAGTTAATGTAAGGCCCATATTTTGATACTGTCTCACTAGCTAACTAGCCTAGAAATGAAGCCACTTCTGTTTACAGGAAGCCAGAGCTAGCTTGGTAGCTTACTATCTTGCTATCCTGGCTTGAAAAACTAGCTAGTGTATCTCGGTCATGAACGAATCTCACAAGATGTTGTGAGATGAAATCGAAAAGCATATATTCAATGTATATAAAAAAAAAATTAGACATTTCAAACAACGTCATCTAGCTCCAAATTAAGCAGCTTAGAGCTTGTATTATGGGAACCAGATAACTGATACAATACTTATATACTTTTTTTTTTGTAAATACATACAATATATATATATAATAACGTTTGGGCGTTTTGGAGTAATATGTCAACCCTACCAGTGTTTTCCTAATATAAAATTAATAAAAAAAAAACACCCAGCCTCAGAAAAAACACCGATATTTATCACACAAATGTTTGTCCTGTAGCGGGAATCGAACCTGCGACACCCACGTGGCAGTCCAACACACTTGCCACTCGACCATCCGTATCGTCAGATGAACCTTATGGGTAATTCTCAAGGCAAATTTCCATACAAAATGTTTCGGACAAATATCAAAAAGTACGCCGTATTATAGTAATTTCTTCACACTATTCGTTTCGTCTATGTTTTCCGATTGTGTGAATAAAAATTAGTAAGGTTTCATACTTTAATTTAGTTTTTATACGTGTTTTAAAATTAACACTAGGTACTAATTAAAAAACACGTATAAAATCTAAATGAGAGTATGAAACCTTACTAACTTTTGTTGACACAATCGGAAAACATAGACGAAACGAATAGTGTGAAGAAATAACTATAATACGGCGTACTTTTTGAGTATTTGTCCAAAACATTTTGTATGGAAATTTGCCTTGAGGATTCCCCTTAAACAGACATTTTCTTCCTCAGCTTCAGCCATGTCTTCAAGCCGACTTCTCTCCCTGCAGTAACGGCCCCCAGCCACAATGTCCATCCATACACGGAAGAGGCAGCTCCGGTGACAACCTTGCAACATGGCGCTGTTGACCAACTCCTCAACTGGCCCCACTGCTACAGGTACCTACCATTCTCAATCTATAACCGTCTATCTATAGGTTCAGGTACCTATAGATCTACCACTAAATAAATAAAGATACACGTGGTGGCCGAGTGGATGAAGCCCTTGCCTTGCGATCTGATGGTCGCGGGTTCGAAATCCCGGTGGCAGTCATGCGTAAATGGGTTTTTCCGGTCGAAAAAATCTATGTATGCATCCCACGTTCTCGCAACGGTGAAGGAAAACATCGTGAGGAAACCGGCATGTCGTAGAACCTAAAAGTTCGAAAACATGTGTCGAGTGCACGAAAGGAGCCTCTTTGAGGCGCACTTGAAATCCTTTCACCACACTGGTTCGAAGGAACTAGTGACACGATAAGGAGAACCACTAAATTGTTAAATTTTGATAATTTGTGCACTTTAAATTCCTCTCTTAATTTGCGCCAACACTTCTTGACGATTATACACGGTCAATTTATGCCCCTACGGCCCAATCCTCACAAGATGATATCGACGCCTTTTATCAAGCTCTGAAATCTGCATTAGAAAAAATATCAAAACGCGAGATGCTCGTGATTCAAGGTGACTGGAATGCAAAAGTAGGAGAGACACAGAATGACGACCACATCAGACACATTCTTGGGAAATACGCACTAGGCTCCAGAAATGAACGGGGTGAGAGACTTATTGACTTCTGCGTTGAAAATAATCTGGTGGTGACCAATACCTGTTTCCAACATCACAAACGAAGACTTTACACATGGTCATCTCCTGGTGACAGATACCGAAATCAGATAGACTATATAACCATACGCCAAAGATGGAGATCCTCGGTCGTCAATTCGAGAACCTTCCCAGGCGCAGACTGCGGCAGTGATCATCAACTACTAGTCATCGATCTACGTATGCGCCTAAAATGCACTAGAAAAAGATCAAAACCCACAAAACGTATCACCCAAGAAGAAGCCGCAACGTTTCAAGAAAAGGTCGAAACCAAATTACAACAAAGCAGTATGGAACCATCAGATGAGCCAGATGCGCTGTGGAACAATCTTAAGACCGCCATTAATGAAGTACTCAACTCTCAGGAACACACACCACACACTAAGAGAGAATTCTTATCGGAGGAGGCCTGGAGTCTAATCCTAAAACGAAGAGAGCTTAAAGGAGTGGACCGAGATGAATACTCTCGTCTAAGCAAGATCATTCAAAGAATCTGTCGTCGGGACAAAAACATCTTCCTCGAAAAAATCTGTGCGGAAGTTGAAACGCACGCACAAAAGTTTCAGACTGCAGACCTCTTTAAGAAAATAAAAAAGATCACGAGAAATTTTAAGCCTGCATCATGGACAATTGATGATAAAGAAGGGAACCCAATTTATGATATTAGCATGGCAGCTGAAAGATGGAAGGAATATTGCGCTGAACTCTACCAAGATGCTTCAAACGTTATCTTACCAACAACGGATGCTCAACCGGTAACACTTGAACCTGATATCCTCAGATCTGAAGTGGAACACGCTATCAAGAAACTTAAAAATGATAAAGCTCCAGGTAGTGATAACATCACCGCAGAAGCAATTAAAGCCCTTGGAGATCAAGGAATATCAATATTGCATAAGATCTGCAACTCCGTTTGGCGAAAGTGCGAATGGCCTTCGGACTGGACTCACTCATCAATCCTTCCTCTACACAAAAAAGGCTCGGTAAGGAACTGCAACAATTATAGGACCATTGCTTTAATATCGCATGCAAGCAAGATACTGTTACACATTATTAACAGCCGCCTCAGATCGTTCTTGGACTGGCAGATACCGCAGGAACAGGCTGGTTTCGTCAAAGGGAAAGGTACCAGAGAACAGATCCTAAACTTAAGGCAGATTGTAGAAAAATCATACGAATTCAATACGCCGTTGATAATGTGTTTCGTAGACTACCAAAAAGCCTTTGATTGTGTAAGATGGCCACAGCTATGGACCGTTCTTGAGGAATCAGGAGTGCCAGAACATCTAGTGATCATCATCAAAAAGCTGTATGAAACAGGTTATGGTACTGTTAAGTTGGGAAACAGCACATCAGGGCCTTTCAAGTTTGGGAAAGGCGTAAGACAGGGTTGCGTTATATCGCCTATTCTTTATAACATTTATGGTGAATATATCATGCGCAAAGCCTTAGAAGGATGGGAAGGAGGCGTAAAGATAGGTGGCATAACTTTCTCTAACCTCCGATACGCTGACGACACAACTCTGTTTGCCTCGACTGAAACTGAGATGGTGAGACTTCTTGGACGTTTGGAATCGGTTAGCGAAGAATCTGGGCTAGCAATAAACAAAAAGAAAACCAAACTTATGATCATCGACCGTTTCACTTCTATCCAACGTTCCGATGCTCTGAAAGAATACGAGACAGTCAATGAATTCTTATATCTCGGGTCAGTGATCAATAACAAAGGAACCAGTGAACCCGAAATACGACGACGCATAGGTATGGCGAAAACTGCCATGACTCAACTTGCGAAAATATGGAAGGACAGCAACATTCGCAATAGAACAAAAGTCCACGTCGTTCAAACGCTAGTCTTCTCCATATTTTTGTATGGCTCGGAAGCCTGGACGCTTAAAGCTGCTGACAGACAAAGAATCGATGCTTTTGAAATGTGGTGCTGGCGTCGCCTACTGAGAATCCCTTGGACCGCACACCGAACAAACGCATCCGTACTAGAGGAACTTAAATTGGAAAAAACACAACGTTTGTCGTCGGTCTGTTTGCGCCGTATACTCCAATACTTCGGCCACATAGCACGCAGAAATGCCGATAACATTGAAAGGCTTATAGTTACGGGCAAAATCGAGGGCAAGCGACCAAGAGGACGAAGTCCAAAGCGTTGGTCAGACCAGGTGGCAGAATGTCTCGAAATGCCAGTGAATGTCGCACTCCACAAAGCTGAAGATAGAGGAAAATGGAGAAAAGCAATTGAAGGTGTCCTTGCAAAACGTCACGATCCTCAGCAGTGAGGGACCGATCGAGGAGGAGGAGGAGTTACCGTCAGTCGTTTTCCAGTGGATTTGCGTCAGGCGGTACCTTTAATTGATAATAATTTAAGTTTTATTCATCGTTTGGCAAACCCGGGTACCTAGCTCGAGCCAGCTCGCAAAAGCTCGGCTCGGGCGCCGCGCTCGCTCCTCTGTCACTCTGCCATTTTGTAGAAATCCAAAATTCTGACTGCACAGATGCAACGTTGTACCCCGTCTGCATTACCCATTTAAATTTTTTTGGTTATTAAAATTGCTGGTGTTTACCTTCCAAATTGAAGCTCTACGTTCAGTGTCTCTTTCTATTAGGACAACGCCTTTTGTGTATAAAAATATCTCGATAAATAAAATAATCAAAAGTGAATAAGTTCTTATCAGGCAAGTGTACTACGGGGTTTCTCTTAAGGATAGAATCCGAAATGAGGTCATCCAAATAGAGAACTAAGATGGTCGATATAGCTCAGAGGATTAGCAAGCTGAAGTGGCAATGGGCCGACCATATCTGTCGAAGATCCGACAAACATTGGTGTAAACGTGTTCTTGAGTGGAGACCGCGCCTAGACAAACTCAGTGTACGACCGCCGGCTAAATGGAGCGATGATTTGTGCGCTATAGCTGGAATAGAAGGTGGATAAGAGGAGCCGTAGATCAGGCTCAGTGGCACGACTTGAGAGAGACCTACGTTCAATAGTGGACTGCTTTATAGGTTGATGATGAAACGTGCTACACCCTCGACCATGCTGTCACTTACCGCCAAGTGAGGTGGTGGTCAAATGCTTAACTATTCATTTTCACATGTAGAGTCTGTAATGGTCTTTACACCCGGCTTACGCCAGTGTTCTCCTGTGATTAGTAGTACCTAAGCTGGGTGTAAAGATCATTACAGAATCGACTGTACCTCCTTTTTTGAAGTTAAAAGTTAAAATTTAGGGTTAAAAATATCATAAAATAATCTTCGTTTCCAGGGCCATCGGCTCCCCAAGCCCACCACTCGACCACGCCCCTGCACCACTACTTCCACTACCTCAAGCAACCCTCGCCCCTTGCCCAGAACCCTTACGCCCACCACTCGAGCGCCCACCACATGGGCATGGGCCCGGGGCCCCTGGGCGGGCTGGGGCCCTTCGGACTCTCGCACCATGGGCTGGAAGTGGGGTTTCCCCAAGGTGAGTCAACACATTTTTTCAGCATAATAGGCATGGAAAGTATACCGAGTAACATGTTATTTATCATGTTATAAAACTGAT
This sequence comes from Lobophora halterata, assembly GCA_932526365.1. Taxonomy (NCBI): domain Eukaryota; kingdom Metazoa; phylum Arthropoda; class Insecta; order Lepidoptera; family Geometridae; genus Lobophora; species Lobophora halterata. The sequence continues at coordinate 5,309,128 of OW052027.1, read as the reverse complement.
CATACATAACACTTGTTACGCTGTGAGACCAAGTATGTTACAAAATCACCGGTAAGAAGAAGTCCGGTGATATCCGCCCGGCGCACCCCGGCAGGCAATTTTGTACGCTGTAATGTCATGCATGATACTTGTCACCATTCACAATTTCATTCGTATCGTAAATAACAGTAACAGACAGTCAGTAGTGTGCTGTTCTGTGAGTAGGAGTGATTGCGTAACGTCGCGTTATGTGTGAGTTATAATATGACATTAGTCACATTTAATAGGCCACTGATGAAATATAGCAGTGTGTAAACATTGGTGATTTAGCTGTTACAAAATGAAATCATATCAACGTGTGACAAAAAAATAAAAGTAGCAATCATTTCCATGCCTAGAATTTCGAGTGTTTTTTATCCGGTTTTTGTCACGTTTTTGGTAAAATGGGCCATTTAACCATTATACCAGGACATTCCACAAGGTGAGTGTACCTTTAGTAAGTACCTATACGTAGGTGTTCCATCAAGCTTATTCCCAAAATCTCCACAAGTGCGGATTTCAGGAAAAAAAGTCTCGATTTCCCCTCTATTATGAACAGCTCATATTTTTTACATCAATAATTTGAATAAATCTAGTCAAAATACAAACTCAAAACATGAAAGGAACATTCGAATACAAAATCAAGATAGTCTCATTAATTCTAGAACAAAGGTACGCACAGATTAAAACCACTAAAGCTTATCTATCAGCCATTATACATTAACCATAGACAAACTACCAACATGACGAGCACAACGTCAAAACAACAGAGCGGAAAGCATTGCATAATTTACGTACCAAGAAGACATCCTTGGGAATAATCAAAACAGCCCTCAGCCACCCCCATAAGCGGCTTATGCCCCCACCCTGGGGGTTGTTGCCACGCTACCCCCGAAATGGGTAGCGGAAGTCGCCTGTTAGTTTACTTTAATTAGAAGCAAGTTCGGTTTTTGATGTTGGCAGTGGTTAGATTCTTTTTTTGAGTGACGTTGGATTATGATTTTTACTCCCACCAATTTCTTTTTTGCTTTTTTACTCTGTTACTAAGTTTTAGATATATATATCATGTTTTCTATTGCTTTTTGACAATTTGTAGGAGCTATTTAGTGATAATGGGATGGGAGTATGTAACAGGAATTTGGCTGTAAATAAATAGAATCATTCCGAATTTAAATGTAGCATAATACCAAGGCGAGATGTCATATGTGACTTTAAGGCTCATTTTTTTTTACTCATGAAAAATTTTAGAGCTAAACATTTTAATATCGACATTCGACAGACAAAAAAATACATAAAAAATAAGGGACAAAAGACATTGATTTTGAGAAGGAAACCTTGAAAAGGGAGCAAAGAGGTGGGATTAAGGCCCCACGGAGGATCGAGCCATTCTCAAAGATGGAGTGCGTCGCGGTGCGTTCAACTTCAATAGAAAAGGTATTAGTGAGATGCGTTTTGAAAGTACCTACTGCTAACTTCGAGAATCCAGCAGGGGTTATATGTCAGATTCTGCTAACATAATTTTCTTCCATTTATGACGGGGGACGAGGTAAACACGCATTTCACACGCATTTTAACGCATACTATAATAATCTCGCACGCCATCTTATAATATGCACACAGTTATCAAATACAGCGTATAGTTTTCATTTAACGTGAATGGCCAAGAAGGTTATATGTCCAGCAGTTATGTTATGTTATATAAGATATATATGTTATATATCTGGTACACGCTAGATTCTCGAAGGTTAAACATGAAGACATAGGTTCGAATTTAATGTAAGGCTATTTTTTTTTAAATTAAATCTACAATTAATGTTTGTTCCTCAATCACGACGAATCCACTGAAAAGATTTTGTTGAAATTCGGTTTAGTTTAGAACCGAAAACAAGCTTCTTCTTCTTATCGTGTCACTAGTTCCTTCGAACCAGTGTGTGATGTGAGGGAGGGAAACTTATCCCTCCGGACGAAGTTTTCATATCATTATGATAGAACTTCACGTACAGTTAAGTTCTTTTAATCATTAATTATATTCAACCTATTATATTAAATTATAAGAAAACAAGCTTAAAGTTTATAAGACATTGATTGCCAATTCATCATTCCAAATTAAATTTAAACTTATATATTTTTGTAATCTCCTTATTATATAATTACCTTCATTATGATACCCTACTCGATACGTTTGGTAAAAAAAAAAAAATTAACGACTTACTATTTAGCGCCAAAAATTTACCATTTTTTTAAACCTATCTAAGGACAATATCGAAATCCATCCAGCCGATAAAAATATATATGTCATCATAGTTAACGGAATGGCTTATTTTGCTTTCCTGTGACTATTCAGTGGTGTTTACGGCCACTAGAACAGTCAATTTGAAGTCTGTTGCAGTATGTTTTTGTAAAACCTTGATTACTTTAGAAGTTTGGATCAAAATTAGTAGTTATTTGCAAAGTTAAAATCAAAATCAACCTACGAGGTTTCAAGCTAAGTATACATAAAAAAATCGTATAAAATTAATCCTACAAATTCAGTTTTTAATCCGTTATTTCTCCCTCTCTAGGGCATGGATATGCCAAATGCATCTCTCTCTTTCCAACAATAGTCCTGGGTAACTCTGGCAGCTGGGCATTTTTATATTGTACTTTTTTTTCTTTTTTACTGGCATCCCTTAGAATTTTATACGGCCAGTTGCTTTTTTAATCTCTCGGCGGGAATAATTAATTGGGCATCCATTTTTTTTCTATTTCATCGGAAGCAGGAAGGATGTACAATGAAATGCAAACAAATTACTAATTGAATGAAAAAGTATTTATGTACTTTTAGTTTTGACCATTACAGTAAGTAGGTAGAATAAATTACCTCTTAGTTTTTTTTTTAAACTAGTATTCTTTAGGTGGTAAGACTTTTCTAAAGTCTTATATCAAATAACGTAGGGTCGGCTCTGTAATGGTATTTACACCCAGCTTACGCCGGTGTTCTCCTGTGATTAAACAACTCACACACATGATGTGTATTAGTGAGTGGTTAAATCACATCAGTAGCTTACTCACACACACACATGATGTGTTTGTGTGAGTGGTTTAATCACAGGAGAACATTGGCGTAAGCTGTGTGTAAAGACCATTACTGACTGTACATAAGTTATAGAAATAATCACAGCTAAAAATACCAGGCTTATTTAGAAAACTTATAAAAATAAACATTCATAAATAAAACAAACATTCAACCTTCACCAATTCCTTATTTTTGGCAAAAGCATCCGATTCACATACAACCACAATTTCGAAATTAGTTTTATAATGTTGGCTACCGTATCCAATGCCATTGACTTCGGAAATATGACCTCAAAATATCCTCAAAGTGGCTTCTTTAATCGATATGACACGCTGACCCCGATATTGATTGAGTACTTTAAGTACAGTGGGACACAACAGCGGCTAAGTAAAGAAAAGAAAGAAAAGAATTTTGTTTATTGGCTCCTCTAAAAAGGTATAGCTACACATGTAAGCAGGTACATAAAACATTATAACATAAATAACTAGGTATGCCTTAAGTCATGGAGACCAATAGGTCCGGTCTCAGCATATTGTCGTCCTGAAATGCCTTGGTACCCAGCAATCTAGATACCTAGCAGGACATCGCTGGTTTTCAGCCCGGGCCTATGAGCAGTGACGCCGTCCTTAGCAATTATGAGCTTAACAAAAATATTATATTAAAACAAACATTACAAAATCTATTTTACTTATAAAAGAAAGAACAATAAAATATTTACATAAAAATACATTATTTTTATTACAGCATAAGCTAACTACTACAATCTATATATAGGTATATTACAATATTTACAAAAGGAAACAATTGGGCCACCCAAAGACCGTTGCAAACGATCTATAGGTAGCTCAACTGCTCCAACTCGATACCCGATGGCAGCGTGCCGAGGATACTGGCTGCATTGCCTCTTTGTATAGCAAGGCTTATTCTTTGGCCCAAAGTAAAAATACATATATAAAAGGCTTACATAAATAATTACATAAAAATACATATATAAAAGGCTTACATAAATAATTACATAAAAATACATATATAAAAGGCTTACATAAATAATTACATAAAAATACATATATAAAAGGCTTACATAAATAATTACATAAAAATACATATATAAAAGTACCTAAAGTACGCTTATAGACACTACGGTCGAAATACCAGAGCCGTATAATACTTCGTGTACTTTTATGTATGAATCACAGAAGTATTAAAGTAAAGAATCACAATGTAGTATATTGAAAATGCGCCACTAAGGCCACTTTGGCTAAATTCTAGTGCATGATGGTCAGACGCAAATTCGAAAAAGGAAGTATCAGGCCTAATGAATAATCCTACGTAATATTATAAACGCGAAAGTTTGTAAGGATGGATGGATGGATGTTTGTTACTCTTTCACGTAAAAACTATTGAATGGATTTTAATGAAACTCTACAATAATATAGCTTATCCACCAGAATAACACATAGGTTACAATTTATAATGATACCTGCTGCGCAGACGAAGTTGCGGGCACCAGCTAGTTTATGATAAAACTACTAGGCTTTTTCATTGTTAATAAAACTACATCGTAATAAGGTAAAAAGTAACAGATATTTCATTTTTATTGTCAATTTTCTTGATTGTTCTGTTTTTTTTCTGTCCTGTATTCCGCATCCATCTTGCTTTGATACTGATTTGTATATCTTGGTGTTCTATAGAAACACCGTTATTCATCTATGTATTAAGTTTGGAAAGATTTTTGGGCGTAGCTTGAATGGAGACAAGTAGACTACATTATAAATGAAATTTCAAACATACCGTGTTTATACAATGCCTGCTTGGTTACTGAAAATTCAGGCTTCTAGTTTCCACAACGAAGCTATAGGAGGTCGAAAATGGCCTGAACTGCTTCGAGAAAAGGATAGTTCGGATAAGAAATATGTATTATTTATGTTTTAACTGGACTGTGTTAGATAATTATGAAAATAAAAAAATACATTTGGAAACATTATCGTTCAGGGGTTTAGGCACGTGAGGTCAAAATTTGGGGCAACTACAAGTTATGATAACACGCAAAAAATCCTATAGACAACAGCTAATTACAAACGCCTAAAGCGGCCTGAAGACTCAAAAATAAAGGCACTGACTCATGACAGACTGTAAATTAGGGGTCCTTCACACGCGTGAAATCGTGCCCACAGAATAAATAATAATTACAGCGACAGTGTCGTTCGGCTAATAACAATCATATTTTACTTTTGACATCGGATTGGTGGGAGATGATAATACCATCTTAATTTTTTTTGTTTTGTTGGTATTATGATTAAAACTTTTTGATGTGTACAACTTTCCTCTCGGTTTCTGTAATTTCATGAAAAATGAGACGTAAGCGTGTAACAGGAAGTTGGTCGCCAGATTGTACCAACCTTAGAAAAACTATGTAAATAGAATAAGATATTTCAAATTTAAATGTTGCTTTTTACCAAGGTGAGATGTCAAATGTTGCACATCATATGCGACTACGGCTTGCTTGTTTTATTTTAGTTATTATTATATGTTTTCTTTATTTACTTAAACTTGGGAACTATTATAAATCTACGCTAGACTTTGCTTCAATAATCGCCGGAATTAAGATGAATTTGCATAGGAAGTAACGAATGGTATTTTGATAGTTTTTTGCCACTGTGTTGATAAGTTTACAATTTAGTAAATTATGTCATTGACCATTTGATAAATTTACTTTGAGGTCCCTGAATTAATAAAACATCATTACTTACACGGAAAAAAAAAACCTTGTAATGTTACTAAAATTCTAGTTGAATTTGTGACAGCGAGAATAATTTAGTAGCGATTACAATAATAATAATTCCTGCTAACGAAATCTAGTAATGATTACAATATAATAGTTCTAGCTAACAAAAGTTAGTACAAGAAAATAGGTATATTATCCCATTTTTTTTTCTCCGTGTATTAGACCACTTAGCTTTAAACTTGCGTGTCGTTACCTAACTTGTATGTTAAGCGTCGATAACACAAGGCTTTTACAAGCTACAAGCCAGCGAGTTCGCTTGTAGCTTGTAAACTCGTCCGTGTCATCGTCTTTTTTAAAATCTGCTTGTTGACAATCCTTCCCGAAAGCTAACTCACTCACTCGCTAGCTTTTAAACTTGCCGGCTTGTAGCGTGTAACCTAGCCGTGTGTCATCGACACTTAAGATAGGAAAAAGCAACTCCTTAAATTTATGCCGACTTGCATTAAACTTTCTAAGTTCCTAAGCAATTACTTTACTCGCTTGGCATTTCTTAACGGTCAGAATCTGGACTGATAAAAACTACCAAACGAGTAAAATAATTGCTTAGAGACTTTGACAGTTTGGTGCAAGTAGACATTAAAGACCCAACAAAATATAGGTAGGTTTTAAAATCTACAGAAAATTGTAGTCTAAAGGTGACTTGGGCATAAATCACAATAAATTATCACACTAAAATGATACTCATATTAAGGGCACCTATAATAAATATTATTGAATTTATCATTATGAATTCCGTCGACCTGAAGCCGAGAACGGCTACCGGCGGCGTTCTTTGACTCGCCGCCATCTTGTTTGTTTTATTTTTTTTGGGTTCCGTAACGATAAATATAAAAATTGAACGGTTACGTTCGGGGGTTCCGTTGGTGGATAAGAAAACGGACGGATTTCTCCATTAATATATAACTTATCCAAACTGAATGAACTCATTCAATCTGAGACATTTTGGTTACACACAGTATACAAATATTTTCTCTAGCTACATTGCCCATCATGCCCGAACACAGTAAAGCTTACACATTACTGCTCGGTGACAGAATAACCGGTTCCTTCTTGTAACTTAATCATTCGCTGCTTGATCTCATTATCACACATAGTCAGTCACATATTCCACAATCATCAAAATAAGTTTGACCAGTTGAGCTATCTAAAGGTCTACCTATAGTTTGTGACAGTCTATAGTTGCCCCAATTGTTTCTTTTTGTACATATTGTAATTTAAATTAAAGTACTTAAAGCATATCCCTAATAATTTGTTAAAAAAGTACTATTATGTAGAACCCTAATTGTTTTATAGAGCTACTCACCCTTACCTGTAGTAATTTCTTAATGCGCAGCGCATGTCAACGTCACGGCTATCTCTAGACGTCATTTTAAAATGGCGGGAAAAGTTATAATTTGCTAAAGAAGCGATAAAGGAATGAGTCGAGATAATAATGCAGTTGGCGTGTGTAGTGTAGATTGCTTTTAATTGTTTGAATACAGAATGTGTTTTTTAAAGGTTTTATTCAAACGTTTTTAGTAAAGAAAAATATGGAGCGATTATAAATCTTGGAGACTTACTTAATAATGCGTTTTTTTAAGCGTCATAGTTACTAACTGGACTTTTCATAAACACTAAATTTTAGGCTTATTAGCCATCTACTTGATTAATTTAGCGCTTATGTATTATAAATACATTTGGTCTCTTCTTGCGAAGTAAAAAAAGTATGTACAGATAGATTAAAACGGTGTAAGATACCTATAGAACACCAAGATTGAAGGTAATTCAGTACAAGAAGTTAGCTAATTTAGATCCCTTTTTTGGCGCGTTTTCAATATACTACAGTGTGATTCTATACTTTAATACTTCTATGGATACGGACTCCTTACTGAGGTAACAAGTTGCAATGAACTTAGCGTAGAGCAAATATAGCGCGTTGATGTCTTTCATATGAAAAAAGAGGTTAAAGAATTAAAAAAATAATCTTAATTAATACCTTATCCGTTTTAATATTTATTTAATTACCTAGTATTAAAAAAATGGATAATTAAATAAGCCCAGAATTAAGTCAAGTCAAGGTTCACTAATGCCTACTAGCACCAAACTGTCAAAACTCCTAAGTAATTACTTTTCTTGCTTGTCAGTTCTTAACGGTTCAAATTCGGACCGTTAAGAATTGTCAAGCGAGTTAAGTAATTGCTTAGGAACTTTGATAGTTTGGTGCAAGTTGGCATAATTCTCATTAAACCTGGATCAATAATAAAGCCAGGTTTAAATAGAACACGGTACTGAACTGATCTACCATTGAGGTTTCCTGCAGAGATTCCATCTAGATGCTCATTACTAGATTTTATGCTTCTAAGCAATATTACGTAAGCATAACTGTGTTATGGTAGAAGAACACTATATGACAGAAGCCCAGTAATGATATTCCAACACTAATTGTGTTGGAATATCATTACTGGGCTTCTGAGACACCGTCAAACAACTATTTTTTTTAGCTATTTTGTTTTAAAACCTAAACTACTGAACTGATTTTGATAAAATTTCTATTGGACCAATCTGAATGTATATCCTCTCAAACAAAAAAATATTTTTTCAAATCAATTAATAAACAACGACCTAATTCATAACCTCCTTTTCCTTAAACCTTCCTTTTTTTAAGTCGGTTGAAAAAAACTAAGTTTCAAGGTAAAAATATTAAAAAATAACCGAATTGAAACCTTCTTCCTTATTTTAAAGTCAGTTGAAATAAATTCGATCGAAACTAGATGAGATCGCCCTCTCGTAGTTTGCATGGTGCGTGTGAACTCCCACACTTTGCTGTTTATTTATGCAATGGACTTCATAATTTGGAGGGGTTCTTCGATAAACACGTGGTTTAGATCCAGCCCTAAGGCCGCAGAATCAATTCACTATGAAAATACTTGATTAAGACTGAGAAATCATTATACACCACAAACTTAAATTAATCTCCAAGGTCAAATAAACTACGCATAATCACTACGTTGCCGTTACCGAACACAAATAGAGCAAAAAAACTTGGAAAATTAAGTAATTTTTTTTTCAAAATAATATTGTAAAAATGGATAACTGTTACCGTTAGTCGTTTTCCAATGGATTTGCATCAGGCGGTACCCATTATTGATAGAATAGCCGCTATCACTCGCATTTTATAGAAACCTAAACTCACCCCACAGACATATCTAACGTAGAACCTTCTGCATTGCACATTTAAGTTTTTTTGGTAATTATAAATGCAGACGGGATACTACGTTGTATCTGTGCAGTCAGAATTTTGGATTTCTACAAATTGGCAGAGTGACAGCGGCGCGAGTGCGGCGCCCGAGCCGAGGTTTTGCGAGCTGGCTCGAGCTAGTACCCGGGTTTGCCAAACGATGAATAAAACTTAAATTCTATACTATTCATACAAATAATAAACGACGCAAATCCATAGGAAAACGACTAACGGTAACAGTTATCTAATTTTAATCAAATTTATTTTGACAAAAATTCGTCTTAATTTTTTCAAGTTTTTTTGCCGTATCATTGTTCAGTAACGGCAACTGACTATGCGTATTTTTTTCTGGTGATTATAAATTGACCGTGTGTATTGATACTTCTATGTTCATGGCATAACCGTGGCGTAGGGCGGGCGGCGCCCTACACAAGTGTCGCTTCCCACGGTTGTATGTTTTAAAGCAATGTTTGTTGTTTCAATTATTTATGAAACACTGTCTTTGCTTTTAGAAGGATCTCCCCTACCATCAAACTTTGATGAACCGCATCTAATCACTTTATTTCTTAAACGCAGTCTTACTCTCGGCTGCCGAGAGTACGAGTATGTAGTCGATTTTTGACACTCTTAATCTATCCCATTATTGAGACAAATCTATCGAAACAAGGTATATTAACAAAAGCTGGCACGTACAACACATTCACACGTACGCTTGTGTAGTGCCTGTGAATAAGAGCGCGTACCCTAAATTGGTCAAAGTGTAGTGAAATAGCATTAGTGTGAGCACTTTGACAGCGCCAGCTTTCGTTGAGCGACCTGTATCCCATTTGTCAAAAACTATCAAGATATTCTTATTTTTAGTTGAATAAAAATTCTAAATGGCCACTTCCAGTCGCCATATTGAATTTCTTGATATTGAAGGATAAATTCAACAAATTCAATGACACCTTACTTGTGAAAATCCGTTCAGCCGTTAAACCTACAGGGCACCATAAAAAATCAGACAAACAAACATACATACAAACATACACCCGAAAAACATAACCCTCCTTCTTCGCAGTCGGGTAAAAAGCCTTATCATATCACCTACAAAACCCTCAAGCAAAAGCAAGTAACACCCTCTATTTATCTTCACCACCTACCACTTAAAGTGAAGTCATCTCATGGCACGTGCCGCCGCGTGGCTGCCACTTATCTGTGTGACCAGCAATTCACACTCCATGCTAATGGTTACTGTCAATATCGCTCCCCTGCAGGATTCCGTCGCTACCAACACAGAGCTAGTTTTTTTTATGCAAACAAGTGACGAGATGAGCTAGGAGCTCTCCTGATTGTAAAAGATCACGCCGACTCATAACCATAACAGTGTGTGTAGTAAGGATGTGGTGTCGAAGGCCCTTGCCTTGCGATCTGATGGTCGCGGGTTCAAATCCCGGTGGCAGTCATGCATAAATGGGTTTTTTCGGTCGATAAAATCGATGTATGCATCCCACGTTCTCGCAAGGAAAACATCGTGAGGAAACCGGCATGTCGTAGAACCTAAAGTTCGAAAACATGTGTCGAGTGCACCAAAGGAGCCTCTTCGAGGCGCACTTGAAATCCTTTCACCACACTGGTTCGAAAGAACTAGTGACACGATAAGAAGAAGTGTGTAGCATTGTTCTGGTAGGCAGCCATGGTTTTCAACCGACTTCAAATAATCAGGGTTTTTACTAAAACATACATCAACCGACTGACAAGTCACAAAGCGAGGAGGTTATCAATTCGGTTGTATTTTTTTAATGTTTGTTACCTCAATACTTTTTGTTGTTTATAAACTGATTTGAAAAATTATTCTTTGAGAGGATATACTTTCAGATCGGTCCCATACAAATTTCATCAAAATCGGTTTCAAAAAATAGGTCGTCGAAGTAATCAAAATTGCATATTTTGCCTCCCTGTGACTATTCAGTGGTGTTAACGGTCACTAGAACAGTCCGATTGAACTCGGTTGTAGAGCGCCTATAGCCCGTCTCCACAATTATCATAAAAATATCATTAAGTAACATTGTGTGCAATCTCACAGAATCCTCAACTTGCCGCGTTAGCATCCAATTGCTTTCAATAGCCACCTGGCCGGAGGACCAAGTGTTGCCAGCAAACATAGAAATCCACTCACAACAACAAATATTACCCCAAGAAATACAATCACCCCATTATCGCGCGCTGGCAACACTTGTTAAAAAATACAATCACTAAAAATGAGGTAGTGTTTATTTTGCAATTACCGAGGCGAGAGTGTTTTATGAAGAGGGTGAGGGAGAGAGTAGACGGGAGGTATTGCCAATCTATACATGAACTTATCGCAACTTCTTTTGTGTTGCGAATTAAAATTCCTTTCGTGTCTTTACACATCTTGAAAAAAAATATGTATGCATTAAAACATGCCTAGATCATACGTACCGAGTCAGTAAAATGTTACTCCGCCGAGACAGTGAAAGATTACGTCACTCGCTCGCAGCCGAGCACTCGCCGCTATGTTTATACGTACCGAGTACTAGGCTGACAGCACTATCTCGGCTGAGTACTCGGTACGTGTGATCTAGGCATTACTGACAACCGCAACTTATTTTGTGTTGCGAATTTTCAAAATGTTTGTCATTGGTTTTTACACTTCTTGACGAAATACCATCCAAATATCAAGTCCTTCCCGGCATTCGCGCGACGCGACGCGATGCCAATTGGGACGCCTGTTTGACGTTAGTACGTTTGATCGCTTGATCGCGCGATCGACGTTTGCGCGAACTTGCGATGGTCGTGTCATCGCGTTCTATTAGGACACTGCCTTACCCGTATCAAAATATACTTTCCTATAAAATACACCAAATTACTAATGTCCTCAAAAAACACGAATAATGTTCAAGTAACACACGCGCGCTATTTACAAAAGTGCTCGAATGACACTCAAGTGTACTTGAATAACATTCAAGTGTACTTGAATAGCACTCAGGTGTTGGTTGAAGCAACTGATACAAATTGAATAAACATGGTTTGATTTCTTATGGCTTCCAACTTGAGATAAGAATGAACATAAAGCAGTAAGTATTTAATTTATTTATTGTATAGGTAATAGTGTTTTACGATAAGACCGCCTGTTTTAAGTCTGTAATTGTCCCTACTCTTTATAATATGTGTTTTGAAATGAGTATTTCTATTTATCATTTAAACTTCTTATAAAAACGCGGACCTAATGTACGTGGATGTCTCATGCATTCGATTTTTTTCTGTTCCTTGGCATGCAAGTTTTGTCCCGATGTTTTCCTTTGTAGTTTTGAGCACGTGGTAATTATTTTAAGGAAAATAATTCGCACAAAAATATATAAGAAAATGTAAGAGTGCTTGAATAAAACTCAAGTTTGTTGATCCAAGTAATTGATACTTACTGAATAACAGTGGTTTCTGAGAAAAGCCTCTTACACAAAATGTTGCGTTACAAAATTATCCATTTATTATTTTAGTAAGTTTATTTCTGGAATAAAGCAAAATTTCCTTTGTTAACCAACTTCAAAAAGGAGGAAGTTATCAATTCGGTTGAAGGTTTTTTTTTAATATTTGTTACCTCAGAACTTTGTTGTTTATACTTAACTCGTTTAAGTTTTTCTTTTTTGTTTAAGGAGAATCCTCAAATCCGAATTCCATACAAAATGATTCGGACAAATTCTCAAAAAGTACGCCGTATTATAATAATTTCTTGTTTTTAAGTTAGTAGGGTTAATTTTAAAACACGTATAAAATCTAAATTAAAGTATGAAACCTTTCACTATTTTTGTTGACGAAATCAAAAAACACGGATGAAACGAATAGTGTGAAGAAATTATTATAATACGGCGTACTTTTTGAGTATTTGTCCGAATCATTTTGTATGGAATTTGGATTTGAGGATTGGCCTTAAGAGAAAAATATACTTTCAGATTTTCCCATATAAATTTCATGAAAATCGGTTCAGTGGTTTAGCTTTAAACTCAAAATAACTGAAAAGAGTATGGCGTCAAAGGAAACAAAATTGCGTATTTTGCTTCTCTGTGACTTGTGTTGCCTACCGGTCACTTAAACCGTCCGATTGAAGTCGGTTGTTGTATAATTTTGTAAAACCTTGATTTTAAATAATGAGAATTTTCAAAAAACCTCACTACATCGGGGGTTTTCAATTGTCTGGATCAGGCACTTTTATTATTAACTACTGGCAACACCCCCAAAGTATCAACAATGACATCCGCCCCTATAGTTCTCTCAGTTGCAAATAGGCAATAATTTATTAGATAAATTTCAATTTAGCTACATTCGGTTAGCACCCTCAGGGTTACAAACATTATGATGGTAATAAAGCTGAAATATACTACCCTCATCGAATTATATCCCTTATAGTCATACCCTTAAAATTCATATTCGTACTTGGAAATTTCAGTCAGAACTTTCTAACATATCATACCGTACGTTCTAACATATTATAACGTTTGCCGAAATTATTCGCTATTCTGTATACTATAGAGCTCAAAATGCTTTGTACGTTTTGAGTCCTAGTTTTCACGTAACGGTAATCTATCACAACTTGTCGTGTCACCCCTAGTTCAGGGTTGCCAACGCAATTTATGTGTTAACATGATTTATGGGAGAATAGGCTCGTTCCAGAGTGGTGGTAACCAACCCTCTATTCTGGTTATGTGTTTGAGTTACATAACTTATATTATGTATAAGTAGGTGATATTACAGGGTTACATTATTTCATACTAAAATAAATAAATGATCTTCTTCCCCCATATGCCTAAAAAAGAATATGATGCCTTTTTAACATGTTTAAGATTCAACGAATTTCTAGTTGTGTAAAACCTATTTTTTTAGATACTTAAGAAGTCAACTGATTTTTTAACATACCTACTTCTACGTAAGTACGTAAAAATATTATTTTTACTCTACCTCAGAGGTAAATGCTTCAATACCCAAATATTATGACTTTTTGAAATTACAAAAAACTTTCAAAAGTACTGTAATTTTGTGAAAATAAACAGCACCAAATGGCAGACTTTGCTGTACTTTTGATAGTTTTTTTAATAATTTCAAAAAGTTAGATAGACGCATTTACCTTATTTGACTATACTTACCTTAATTGCCTTGAAATATTTCTCAAACAAAACTGAAACAAAGGTTGTTTTTTTTTTATTTTTTTATTCCAAAATCCATCAAACAGAAAACAGAGACACTCACTAAAATAACAATCCGATTTAAAATCCGAACGCGCCCATTACGGTCCCCTTGGAGCTGTCAAACTGACAGTTGACGTTCCCGCCAAAACAACCTTCATTCTATAACGACCTTACACTCTTCTGTCTATGGTCCATTTTCCTTTTTACAAGCTTACCCTCTAAAATACTTTACACGTCATTAAGATGTGCCGAGGGGAGGTCAAATACCGTGAAAAACGAGAAAATAATTTATTTGTATCATCCCTAACTCTGTTTTGTGGTTTTCTAATGGATTATCAATGATTTTCACATTGCCTGTTGTTTATGAAATATTTTTTTTCATTAAAAGTTCTGTTAAAGTCAAGTTACTTATTAATTTGTGTGCTTATTTATTTGATTAATCTTATCGTAAATTTTAACAATTTTTTCCTTGTTCCAGATCGATATTATGGTATGTTTTTTGAATTATTTCTAATACTTAATACTTATTTGATAATCTAAAGCGAGTATAATGAAAATTAATTGATTTATTGTGCCAGGGATTTTAATTAACTAATATTACGATAACACACAAGCTTTTTTTCAAGCTGATTGTTGGTTTGATTGGTGTTTTTAAACGCTAGGGTTGAGCGTGTTAGCTTTTGGGAAGGTTTTTTCAACAAGCAGATTGTAAAAACGCCGATGACACTGGGCGACTTTACACGCTACAAGCGAAGTCGCTGCCGTGTAGCGTGTAAAAAAGCCGTGTGTCATCGTACTATAAAGAAAAAAACAAAAAAGTTTCGTTACGGATTTGAATTTTTGTCAGAACAGCATTCGCTCTACTTTTATTTTTACATTCGACAAATGCCGATCTAATCAGCCATTACCGCTTCCGAACCGCGGTTTCAAATATCGAACACTATCTACCCATCTAACCACCTTTCAAGCCGATAGTAACGAGATCCAAACACGACTCGACCATTAGCAGTCATAGACAAGCGTACCATAAACAAGACGCGGTAGCTATATCAGAAATCATAGATAAGAATCGTCAAAAAACCTTGTCGTACGGATTAGCCCGCCATTGTGTAAAATACAATTGAAATACGTCTATCTCTGTCTGGCGTATGTCTGGTGTAGTATAATAGAGAGAGACGGCTCAAAATGTGACAGTTTGTATGAAATGTTTGTTTGGAATAGGCACAATGGGGACAGTTCGAATGGATTTTGTATTATTTTTACTTTTTAATCCGTGAGCAAGTTTAGAATGGTTTATTTTGTTTTACAGTTTTTTCCTATTACGTTACCGATAGCTGATTTCGATTGGGCAGCTTATTTGACAAATATTTTTCAAACTATGCTATTTTTGTCAGCTATTTATTACTCATCTATTTTACAAAAAGAATCTGGAAAAATAGGCAACAGCCGACGAATGATCTCTAAATATTTTTACTGAATTTCTAATTTCTCAGAAATTGGGTAGGTATACTAAACTCAATCAATTCATTCAAAAAATGTGATCTTTAAGCGAACAATTTATAAATTTATGGGTTTTTTATGGCCTGAAATAAATGACTTTTATTTTATTATTTATTTATATATAGCCATTGTATTGTATATAGCCAAAATTTTCACTTCAAATTAAGGTTTTTCTGAAGAAATCAATCACTTTCAATTTTGTTGCGTTCTTTGACTAAAAAAATCTTGAAAAACATGGCAACACCCGACGAACGATCTTTAAATATTTTTACTGGATTTCTCATTTCTCAGAAAATCTCCTAGGTACTCATCAAATCATTAAAAAAATGGGATCTTAAAGCGATCTTAGCCTCAATTTTCACTTCCACCTAAAGATTTTCTGAAGAAATAAATCACTCTCAATTTTGTTGCGTTTTTGCAAATTTGTTGTTAATGCAACAAAAAAATTACGAAACACGATGAAAAACGATCAATGAATCGAATTTTACGCCAACTTACTTTCGTAACAGCCCCAAAACCAACGCCAAACACGCGTATAATCCCAAACAATCCATTCCAAAATTGAAATTGAAAAAAGAAAATAGTCTATGCTCACTTTCGTTGTCTATGGCACACAAAAGCGTGCTTTACACGAGACACGCAGTCTGTCTCAAGTCATTCATCAGACAACATCTAGACAAAATATTATAATATAACACGCGTCTAAGCAATTTATCATAGATTTCCGTCACTAAATAGAGATGTTAGGTTTTTTTGATGTAATTTCGTGTGAGTAAGCCATTACTCACACGAAATTACATCAACAACAAATAATAATTAACTAGACTGCCAAGTCTAGTTAATTATTATTAATTGGTATGGGATTACATAGGATTAGTGTAAGTAACCTACATTCTTGTAATGGTGTTGAAAAATGGTTAGGTAACGCTTTGAAGAGACAAAATATGAACTCACTCAATTTTGAGTCTAGACAGGACGAACGGAATACCTTTGGCATTGACGAATTATAAAATTAAAAGGTACTACTTGTCTGTACCAATTTGGTAGGACTTTTAAGGTCTTATAAAATTGGACCACAGAAGTATTAAATACATTGTACACAATGTAGTACATGGAAAATGCGACTAATAAAAGAGGCCACATTGGCTAACATCTAGTAAATTTTGATCCGATGCTAATTTTCTAAAAAATGAAGTAACAGGGCTAGATAAATATTATACCTATATTAAAACTACTAGGCTTTTTCATTGTTAATAAAACTACATCGTAAAAAGTAACAAACATTATTTGAAAATGCAGATATTTCATATTTATTGTCAAGGTGTCTGAAATGTTTTGGTCCTGTCTTACGACTCCATTTTGATTTGATACTGTCCATCTATAGGAACACCGTTATTCATCTATGAATGGGGCATATTTACACCAATATAAAAACGGGACACATCTACACAGGACACGTAGGTACTTTCAGATTCAGACCGTTAAGATCTTCCTAGCGAGTAAAGCAATTTTTAAGGTAAAAAATCAAGTAAAGAAAAAACCGAATTGAGAACCTCCTTTTTTGAAGTCGGTTGAAAACATAAGCTACTACTCGGGCGAATGAACATGACACCTGGCTCGAATGACGTTTGTGCAAAGTACAGCGTGGAATTGGATAATCTTGATAGAGAAGAGGTCCTTTAATACTTGGTAATGATAAGTAATGATAAGGCTTCGCAATTAGAGGAAGAAAAAACACGGAGGGCGCCGCGCGGGACAGCGAGGGACGCAGCAAGTTCCGAGCCACGTGTCAGCCAGGTGTCATGTTCATTCGCCCGAGTAGTACTAATAATCTCCATACCTGACAGACAAAGTCGAGAGCATTGGCTAGTTCGGGAATATTTCTGATATTTTATATCCGTAATACAGAAGCAAAACTAAATTACCATAATGTGATGAACCAAGTTATTAACACGTATCTTGCAGCGTTTCTAATTTATGATATACCACCGGTTTAACTAGTGATGGGACGCTATTACTTTACCTTATCGATAAAATGAAAATAAACTATAGTTGTGATTATCGATATATTATATTTCCAGATCAGGACCAAGGCCTACGTTCATCACACAAATAGTAAAAGTTATATTTATTGAGATATAATATTACTTTATTTTATCGATAAAATGAAAATAAATCAAAGTGGTGATTATTGATTTATTTTTTATGCTAAGTGACGGTTGACGCTCTTCTAATGGTTAGAGGTCACGCCGGTTTATCACCAGACCAGTGCGACACTTCACTAGGTCAGTCTCGGAAACCTTAAAATCGAACTAGCTAAAGAGATCTTTAAACCGGAATACAGTATCTAATGCTTACATTACTGTTTAATGGCAGAGTATCTGGCACAGTCACAGCACATCTAGAATTAATCCTGCTGGGATGTTTTCATAACGGTCTCTCATGGTCATTATAATTTTATTTCTAGGATAATTTTGTACATATTATTTTTAAGAGTATCACATACCTATTTAACAGATCATTAAAACTATGATTATATAAAATAGATCTAAACTAGCAATATAACCATTTTTTTTTAACTAATATATTATTGGCATTATATTAAACGCGTTTATATCTTTTAATATCTGTGACCATGAAGTTTTGATAAATTTATGAACCATAAAACACAAATCTGAATAAATCTAGGTTTAAGATCAAAATATTACGCTCATGAAACTTAATTTTTCAATCAATATGGAATAGTAACGCAAATAAATTACTTTTAACATGTTAACTTAATAAGAAATAGCAGATTTAGTTTTAATAGGATTAAATTAGTAAATATCGTATATCCATCAATTTTTTACCGGCCGTAAAGATTTTCATTACCTAACGGATATGGTCTAGTCGTAAAAATACAATAGGTAAGTATAAATCTTGTAAAAGCTTTCTGTAAGGTGTTATAGAATTTCTCTTTTATCCTCCAAATTATGTTTCTTAATTTTTACTGCATTTTTATCGATAATCATGAACTTAGTGTTTCGATAATTTTTTTAATTGTCCCATCACTAGACATTATACTTTGCATATTTTCAACCGAATTCAAAAAAAGAAGAGTATATATATTTGGTTGTTTTTTATATGTTTGTTACCTCAGAACTTTGTCATACATCGACCAATTTGGAGATCTACTTTCAGAATTAACTATAACTATAGAAATTAATAAAAAAACTATTTAGTAGTTAAGTTTTTAAATCAATTTTACTTACTGAAAAAATATGTAGTTGAAGTAAACATTTTTTTTCTTTTCATAAAATGTTTGCCTGAATTGGATTATTTTTGTAATAAAAATAATACATTGGTTTATTCAGATAACTAACTAAAGTCCAATATCATACACACAGATAAATACCTTAAATTAAAATAAAATAATGTTAACATATAAAGAAAATTAACTAAACTAAATATATTTTATTACAGCATAAGCTAACTACTACAATATATATTACAAAATTTACAAAAGGAATCAATTGGGCCACCTATAGACCGTTGCAAACGATCTATAGGTAGCTCAACTGCTCCAACTCGATACCCGATGGCAGCGTGCCGAGGATACTGGCTGCATTGCCTCTTTGTATCGCAAGGCTTATTCTTTGGCCGAGATAGCTGCCAGCCCTTGGATCACACGTCGCTTCGACCAGACGCTCTGACAACATTTTGAAAACAAAACTGAACTAAAATTCAAAATAACATAATCATAATTTACTTAACTACCTACTTAACGAGTTTAAGTAACTCTAATTTATTTAATAATTTGTTCAGCGAAATGTTGGATTACATTTATTACATTGAGTAGTCAAGATAAATCTAGGAGATCTAGATTAGACAGTGACAGTCTTATCTTAAAAATATGAGCAAAAAAACCTTACCACGTAGGGTAAAACTGGCATAGATTCCCCAGAAAGATAAGTGTTCCTTTGCCTAAAAACTAGGCATGGAAATGATTGCTACTTCTATTTCATTGTCACATGGTTAGATTACATTTTTTAACAGTGAAATCACCGGTGATTTTATAACACACTGTTAATTTATAACAGTGGCCTAATGTGACTACTGTCATATTATAATTCACACATGACGCGACGTTACGATTCACTCCCACTCACAGTCAGCACACTGACTGACTGTTATAATTATTTACGATGAGATACGAATGAAATTGTGAACGGTGACAAGTATCATGACATGAATCAATCACAGCGACCGCCGAAGTACAAAATCGTCGGAGCGCGCCGGGTGGGTATCACCAGTGATTTTATAACAGATAGGCTCAGAATGTAACAAGTGCTATGTATGTGTGATCAAATTTATACCATGATAAATAAAATGTTACTCGATATAATTTCTATGCTTACTAAAATCCCTACTTTTGAAAACCAAATGACAGTAATAATAGGTAAAGTTTTGAGCATATAAAATATATCCCGGTTTTACCCTATTCCCTTTTACTTTACTTTTGCCTTTTTATTATTGAAGTAAGAATATTGCAATACGTAATTATTTTGTACATTTCACACAACGTCATCTAGCCCTAAAGTAAGCAGACGCTTTCTGTCAATCTGTGGCAGTTATTTCGTATAATGCAGCGGAAGTGTGTGACAGAAAGATAACCGTCAGATGGTACAAACCTCAGAAAAGTGAAGTAGATAGAATCCTTCTAAAAATAAATGAGTTGTGAGATGTTACACATCATAATTATGCGGCTACTGTAATGCCTAGATCACACGTACCGAGCAAACGGGCGAGACAGTAAAACGTTAATCGACGGAGACAGCGAAAGCTTACATTACTCGCTCAACCGAGCATTTGTCGCTATGTTTATACGTACCTAGTACACAGCCGAGAGCACTGTCTCGGCCGAGTACTCAGTACGTGATCAAGGCTAAGTTTTTGGCGGGAACGTGAAAATGTCGCCTTCGCGGCATTGAATTTTTTATACAAAACTTGTATTACTTTGAGTTTTTAAGTATAAAAACGGTGGTTTTTATCCATTAAGTGCTCGTGAACGTGTATGAGTGTTGGTGAATAGTGTAATGCTGTAAAACGTGACTTTTCGTGTTGCCTCCAAAACTCCATAGAAGCCTCTAGTAAAGTCGCAACCACCACTACTTTACAGGGGCATGACTTGACTTAACGACTCTGACTTATGACAAAATAATCTCTCCAATTACTTGACACTGGCTATATACCTTTGATGTGGAGTCAAAACAGAAGAACACATGAAGTACTTCTTAAGGCTAATCCTCAAATCCAATTCAACAAACAAAATGTTTCGGACAAATACTCAAAAAGTACGCCGTATTATAGTAATTTCTTCACACTATTCGTTTCGTCTATGCTTTCCAATTGTGTCAACAAAAATTAGTAAGGTTTCATACTTTAATTTAGATTTTATACGTGTTTTAAAGTTAACCCTACTAACTTAAAAACACGTATAAAATCTAAATTAAAGTATGAAACCTTTCACTTTTTTTATAGACGAAATTAAAAAAACATGGACGAAACGAATAGTGTGAAGAAATTACTATAATACGGCGTACTTTTTGAGTATTTGTCCGAAACATTGTGTATGGAAATTTGCCTTGAGGATTTCCCTTAATAAAAAAAAAACCTCATAAAACCTTTGTCCTCAGGAGTGAACCCTCGAAAGCAACGGCGGGAGAGAACAACGTTCACGCGCGCTCAGCTCGACGTGCTCGAAGCGCTGTTCGGGAAGACCAGGTATCCTGACATCTTCATGCGGGAGGAGGTCGCGCTGAAGATCAACCTGCCTGAGTCCCGAGTACAGGTCAGTTGGCAGGATCATTGACCTTGAGGTCATTAACCTTTTGGGCATTTACCTTAGGTTAATAACCTCTATGTCTTCTTTCTTCTTTCTTCTTTCTTGAGGTTGTTGCCCTTGAGGTCATATCCTGAGTTAAGAGTATGTTTTTTATGTAAAATGTTAAAAGCAAGCCCTGTCATTCGGCGCAGTACTGATTATAGCGCTTTTCAGTTTACGGTCGATGGTATTGATCCCGAGGACTTTGACCTTGAGGTTATTGACCTCGTGGTAAGATCAGATTACCTATACAATATAAAGACGTAGCTTAATAAATTTCCTGTATCCATAGTCATAATAATTTAAGTATAAATAAATCGAAACTCTACTACAGTTCGTGATCTCTCTCATACTTGGCTCATGTTTTTACAACTCTATTAAAAAAGAGCGAATATTAATTAAAAAAATTAGCATAAATTATGAATCTTTCAACATTCAATTAACAGACCAATTATAATATTTAATCCGTTATATCAATTACAAAAATACAACCATCCTAGACAAAACCGGAGATTATTAAGTTTCAATTAACTACAGATACCGCCTCGTCATAATCATAATTATAATCCGTCATAATGGAAAACCACCCAAACCGAAACCCATTAGAAGAAAGTTGATAAAATTTGATAAACTTGATAAAACCTCTAAAGAGATCCATCACAGGCGACAGTTGCCGCTCGACTGATCTCTGATTTGTTTAAAACGGTCTTTTTATACGAACAAGGATGGTGCATTAGCGCGTCCAATCGAATTACGCGTTCCAATTTCCGAATTTGAAAATTGAATTATTCAATTGTTTGAATGTGGAACGTGCCGGTTTATGGCGGTACGTTTCAACCCACGCAAACGTAAACTTTTCATTCGCTCATTCGTAAATAAAAATTGACAAAAGGAATAATGATAAGAGATCTTTCCCCTTTAAAACCGGAACACAATACTTACACATTACTTTGCAGCAGAATGTCTGCCACTGTATTAGTTTTCACTAAGAGGGAATTCTGCACAGGGGTAAATAAATACATCTGTAGAAAATATATGAAAAAAGTCTTAGGTTTTTGTAATTTCGGCAGTAACTAATAATTAATACCTATAATATACTTACTTGAAGGTTCTAAGATTTATTTTTTCACCGTGTACAAAGTTTAAGAGTTTTCTTTCAGCAAACTTTTGTGTATACAAGGTAACATTTTTTCAAAATTACAAAAAATTATAATATGATTTATTGGAATCTCTACAATACACTGGTAATTGTAAATACACAGAAAGATTAACATAAACATATTAAAGTTACATATTAAATTGGTAGAATTTTAATAATAAATCTCCCTGCGAAATGTGCTGGTAACTTATCTTAACTTATAGATTTTATTTTGCCTGTAAAGGAATAAAATATTTTTTTTTTTAGATAATTTGCATTTGTTTATTGTTATTAAATATATTTTTTTTTCAATATTAAAACAACGTATAGATTACCTTAAGCCCCTAAAACGTGGATGGTACTAATTGGCCACAAATGTCAGACGTCAAACGTCAAACGTCAGCGTACCTTTGATCGGCCTCATTTGACTAATGAATGGGGAAAGATCCCCATTGGTTGTTCACAAACCGTTTGATATGAACATCGTTGTTTGCTGATACCAACAAAAAAAATATAACCCCTTAATTCATTATTTTTCTTCTTCATTTAATTTAGTCCCGCGTTTATGGGTAGGTAGTAACACGTGGATTATCTTGCAGTTATAATTGTGTATGTGTTCTGGTTTAAAGAATAAAAAGATAAATGTTTTATTTCAAAAGGTCTTATAATAAGGTACATAGCATATTAACTAAGAAATAAAAAACAGAAAATTACAGGCAAAAAATTTAAAAAGAGAAGGACTAGAGTAACTATTAAACTTAGTAGTAGAAGTTTATAGAAGGATTTATTAAAAGCATAAATCCATTCAAGTGTTACCTTTTAACCCAGACGAGAGCACTGTCACTGACACTCGGTCGAGTACTCGGTACGTGTGATCTAGGCATAAGCAAGTTTATACTGTGGGATGGGAACGTGATACTATAACTGATACAATACTTAAATACGTTATTAAAAACATACATGGAATACATAGATAACACTCAGACACAATTTTTTTTCCTGAAGCGGGAATCGAACCCGTGACACCGGCGTGGCATTCCAAAACACTTGCCACTCAACCAATCGTATTTTCATCAAACTTTCACCTCTAATATATCAGTATAATCAGTTATGCAACTTTTAATCATACCATCAGTAACGCAATTAAAACACCGTGTAGAATACAGACTTAACCAAAAATGTACCATTAACATACACAGATGTACCACAATGAGGTGCCTCAAATCAAAACTGCGTGAACATTCGATGGACGCATCTGTTACAATGCTCTTTTGCGAAGCTATCAACTCATTAGAACAGCAGAGGGCCGGGTGCTCCCCTGCGGTAATCCGGCGTGCGTATGGGCCGGCACGGGGGATCGTATAGCTAGTATATTGTAGCTTGGGTAATAATAAATTAGTAGATGAGGTTTGTTTTTTTTGATAATAATAAATGAGTAGGTGAGGTTAGTAATTTTTTTTTTCATTCATATATTTTAATCGATTATTTTATACGTATGTGGTTGAGGCGTAAAAATGCAATGCAATATTATGTATAACGCTTTAGCCGCCCCATTCTAATTTGCTTTATATAAAAAATATTTATTCAGACATAAAAGGTCCTCTAATTAATTTAATCAAAAGTGTTAGTAACAGTAACTATCTAATCTTAGAACTAGATGTTAGTATGCATTTAATAAGTAAGAGATTTATGGCTCTAAATAAATTAATTAATCAATATGAAAATGAAAATTAATAAAATGCAAAAATTTTGTTACAATTATTTATTTACTTACTTAAAATTATTTAGCACAAGTACATCGAAATATTCTTTAAAAAATATTTTATAGTTGGCGCGCGACGACCTTATAAGGAAAATAAGTTGTGGTATTGAAACAAAAAAATATGTGGATTAAAATCTAAAAACTACGCTTTTATGCTTTTTTTAGCCAGCTTCCTATGCGAGATATAGAGGTTTTTAATACCTCTACAAATTTTCAATACAAACATATCCAAAAAATGGTAAACAATCAGTGAACGCTGTTATTTTCCTTCACTGCAAACAATAAACTATTGAAAACAATCTATAGGTAGCTCAACTGATCCGACCCGGCACCCTATAATAACCTTAATTAGTCAACTCTCCACCAACTGTGCATCGACCGAAGCCCCATTCACACCGCTAAGACATAAATCACCAATAATGCTTAGTTCAAACAGTGTAATTGAGCCATACACAATGCTGTTTGCTAGGGATGTAATCACTGGTGTTGCCAGTAGCCGCGGTTCGGGGGCAAAATTTAAATTATTTTCAACCGTTGAAACTACCCTAGGTTTAATTTTAACTTTTTAAGTATTCGGCGTTTAGTTTGTGAACTTTTGTTTTACGGGAGTATCCATTTTTTTGTTTCGTTAATTCATACATCTCAATAAAATTCCTTGCTTATATGGAAATTAATACAATTATAGAATTCCTATACCTTTTTTCGCCACGATAAGTTTTTCGCTGACAGAAAACACTGTACAGTGTATTCTCAGGAATAACAGCGATAGTCGTAACATAGCTTATCGAAGAATACATTTCAGTCAAATTGAAAAATAAACGCATTATGTAGATATAATATGAATATGATATTAAGTTTATTATATTTTCTATTGTTAAACAGAATTATATAATACAAGACTTGAATTAAGAGCTTTCTCGCTGCCATGAAATAATACAATTACATATTTTTTTTTTATTAACCCTCTTGACGACTATCGGGTTCTAAACCCGACCATTTTGGCCTACCTTTACAGATTAGTAAGTTACAAATGCCCTATTATCACGTTAAGTTCAAAAAGTTGAGTATAGTTTTTGTCAACAGGTGTGGTTCAAGAACCGAAGAGCAAAATGCAGACAGCAGCTCCAACAGCAAACAAACAGTCAAATCTCAAGCAAATCCTCCACCGCCAAGACTAGCGTATCTTCCAGCAACACCGTCAAGAACTCCTCAACCTCCTCCACTGCCAAATCCACCTCAAAAACGACGAGCTCTTCAAGTCTCTCAACTCAAAACACCTCTAGCAACACCACCTCAACACCAAATCTTCCGATAACCCCAACAACTTCTGTTAGTCCTCCAATAAACGTCATCTGTAAAAAAGAGTCTGCTAACTATGAGAATTCCTCTCTCAAAAACTCGGTCTCTCACTACAACCATGAGCTCCGACTTGGCAAAGAGTCTTCCCCGGACGTCAACCTCCATGGATACGGTGTCACCCCCAAACAGGAGTTATACAGCAGTCCAAAAAGACTTGACTACAGCAAGTTAGATTATACGGATAAGTCTTTTGGCAGCAATTTGGTGAAAGACCAATACAGTTCAAGGTTGACTGGGAACTTGACGCCTCTAGGGTCGAACTCGTCTATCATGACGACTCCTTCACCCCCTATCACCCCCCAAAGCATCAACGGGCCAGGGAATGTGTACCACCCGGACAGCTACAACAGTTTCCACTGGCCGGGCAGTTCAGACTACATCAGGAGCTACTCCACGTCGCATCATCATCAGGGTTATGGACAAGGGGCTTACAATTCTCCGTATTATCCAAGTCAGGTGAGTTACCAATAGCATAATCATTAACATCTTTTCAGCCTTAGACGTTCACTGTTTTTATTAAGTCACTTTAGTGTTTGTTTAGCTGTCGTTTTGGATGAAATCTTGAAACTCTTTCGAGCACTTTCCGATTAGCTATACGGCTGAAACTGTCAGTGAAGCTCACAACTCGATGATAATGCATTTATTATCATGCAATCCCGACTTAGCCTTTAAAAAACATAAAAACCAATATATCTCATAAAGGAAGCGAGATAGAGCAAAATCATAGTAGCGTGGTTTTTAAATTCAAATTCAAATTATTCCATTGCACATTATATTTAAGCCTAGATACAGTTGTTGAAAACTTATTTACTAAGTGCTTAAAGTATAAAGGCCCTGTTAGAGTACAGGAATCTAATATTCCTAAAAAAACGAAATTGTTTTAGCTCTATTCTTTTACAATTTTGTTAAAGGCAACACAATTATAAACATAAATTTTAATCAACAATTCTTGTTTTCTATGTAGTAACAAGACGAGCTAGACTCTCTTGATGGTAAAAGATCACGCCTCCCATAACAAGAACAATGCTACACAGGCCTTTGAAACATAAGCCTGTGCTTAAAGTATAGCGCTCTAGATTAACGCTAGTAAGACGAAATCCTGCAGGTGAGAACTTGCAACTAAAAAATACCGAGATAGTGTGTGGTGTCTTTCAAAATAGAATATCTTGCCTAAAGCTTCAATGACACGGCTTTTTTTCACGCTACAAGCCAGTGAGTTTGCTTGTAGCGTGTACACTCACCCAGTGTCATCGGCGTTTTTACAATCTGCTTGTTGACAATCCTTCCCAAAAGCTAACTCGCCAACAATCAGCTTGCAAAAACGCCATAATAATTTGGGTTATTAGATAATGTTGCCAGCTTAGCTAAAGCGCGCAAAATCTTTCGTAACCTCGTTTATTACTTTAAACTGTAACTTACTACCCAGAAGCCATACTTTGGGATTTGGAAACCATTCAACAACTCATGGAAAATCCATAGTTTAGGAGTCAGTTAGGTATTAATAAAATGTCGTAATTGACACAGTAATGTTAAAGATGACTAGATTTTGCTCGTGACTTTGGGAATGCTCAGAAATGATTTGGGGTTTTTGGGAATCATAAAATCTATTTTAGATTTACAACATTAATTATGAATACCTACTTAGGTTATATTAAAATGCAACCGACTTAGAAATATCTTGGGTATTTAAGTTAAAGCGAATACTTAATAGGTATTTTTTGACGTGACTACGTCTAATAAATCGATGAATGCTGGCTGCATGCTCGAAAACGTTAACGTCATTGTTCGGTAACGCTATCATTGTCCAGTAACGCTGTCATTGTCCGGTTACGCTGGTAGTCACGTTAAACTATCGTCCGTAAACTAACTTTACAGACAACCATTTTTTTTTAATGAAAATTTTAATTGATTAAGTATTATTTAAACGTATAAAATAAAGCACGTTTTTATCAAGTAGACAAGTTTTTTTTCCCTTTATTTTTATGATATGTATAAATTAAAATGGTTCTTCTCTTGCAGATGGAGTACTTCAACGGTTCCTCAGTGAACCAAACCCACGGTAGCCACAGCCACAACCTGACAACCAACGGCAACCAGCTCTACAACCAGGTTTCTTTCGGCAACCCCTCACCTCCAGCCGCGTGGCCCACTCACCACAATATCCTCTCAACCGGCCCCGAATCACCAGAAAACCAGTCCCAAAACGGGCCCCATTTAAGCATGCTTCAAGCGTCCCAAATTACGAACTTTTCAAATTCAGGGAACAGTTACTTTGCCCCGGAAAAGTACGGTATTAACATGGTTTAGGGTTTCTAGTCGTTCGGTAGTTTCTTGTAAATATCGTTAGGTTTTCAGGGAGTTTGTTAGTTTTTTGGACTTTTCAAAATAAACAATCTATTTTTGACGTGGCTACATCTAATAAATCGATGAACGTTGACGTCATTGTCCGGTAACGCTTGTCCCGTTACGCTGGTAGTCACGTTAAACTATCGTCTGTAAACCAACTTTACAGACAGCCAATTTTTTTTGACCAAATTTTGCATTTGATTGTTTTCTTTTTGTCAATAAATCTGTATATTTTTAGATCTTTAACTGGCAATTCTTCGTGGAAATTCATTTGATGGATCCATAAAACACTTTGTTTGCGGTAAAATGGATTTTTTCCAAGAATTGCCAGATGTTATTCGTATTTTCTAATACTTTCAAAGGTTTTTAGATATGTTTGCACTTTTTTATTTATTTCTTTTTACAAAAGTGTCTGAATATTTTTGAAAGTTTTTGAAAATACGATGTAAGTACATATCGCAGTATTACAAAACGAATAAATTCTCTTCTAACCTTGCTAGTACGAAGATAATAATTAAGAGCCATCTGTTCCTATTTTGTCTGAATTTAAGTTATATTTTGGGACAAATATAACAAATTCTTCACAAATACAGTTAAATATGATCTTAAATTGAGACAAAAATAGCGGTATCCTAAGGGCCATACTACACGAGCTGTTTTCCCGCCGCGGAAATCCGCTCGACAAAGCTGTCGCAGACTATCAAAATACACGGGACGGGGTTTATCGCTGTCTTTTGTTCAATTTAACATGGATCCGCCAATGATAAATGACACAATGTTTGAAGAAAATTCCTGTGCAGAATGACGTAATAGCGGGAAACCGCCCGTGTAGTTGAAAGCGCCGGTTATTAGCGGCGTTTTGACGCTTCATGCGGCGGTCGTATTTTTCCCGCTTGTGAACCGCGACGGGAAACCGGGCAGTGTAGTATGCAGCATACAACTTTCATAATAAATTGTGTCCAGTGCGGTTCAGAAGCGGATTCCCGCAGCGGGAGAACCGCCCGTGTAGTATGGAACTAAACCTGTTTTGTTATTTTTTTACATCGATGTATTTTCAACGAATAAGAGCGAGAGGCCTAAAACTTATCGAAAAGGAAAAATCCTTGCCATAAAATAAAAACCCCCACAAATATTATTTTAAGAATTGTAAAGAAATTAAATTAATTTGCTTTATGCCTATGTGGAACACCCGAGTCATATCAATTTAAATATATAGGCTATTATTTAGTGAAATTCGCTAAATTATCAAGTAAATAATAATAGTTTTATTATTGTAAATAATTACAGATAAGAATTTTATTTTGTATATGTGTGTGCGAATGTAAAATGTGACTTATTATTATGTAAAATAAGGATCTATTTTCTGTATTTTGAAGCCAAGGAGACACATATTTATTATTTTTAATTAGCAATACTTTTTTATTATAACCAGTGAAATAATAGCCATTTTTTTTCAGAATTCAATATTTATTGTGTAGAAGATATAATTATACGCTCGTTATGTAAAGGAAACGCTAAATTTTGTTATAAAATAAGCGTTTTCTATTTACTAATGCAATATTAAGTAAGTATCAGATTTAATTTTTAACAGTTTAGAAAAAAAATCTTCAATACGGAGACATTGAGCTTCGTATTGCAAGCATTTATCCATTTCGATTTTACAGTTAACTGGCTTATTAAAATAATTCTTACATAATGTTGCCACTGTGTAACTAAATTTTCCCACATAAATCGGGAAAATTTGACAAATATTTTCGATTGACGCGAGCTTTCATTGGTTCCTGAATTTTGAAAATGGAATACTTATGCATTTCAAACTTATTTTAACAAATCTTAAAGAGATTATTAGTTAATTTATATTTTATTTTGAAATTGTAGTATTTAAATGTAATGAAATTTGTAATTTATAGTAAATTTTAGGCTTGGACATAGCTAAGTTAGTTTTAAGTACAGTTCTGTATCGCGTTCGATGAAAGTCAGTGTATTTTTTTTTAAGTTAAGTTGAATTAATTACTGATAGCTATTCAAATATTGAATCCGAATATATGCATATAAAATACATTTGTGTGTTTTATTTCGTTCATTACAAGTATGCAGTTGGAAACATTAGGAAAAATACGAATAGTTAGTATAAAATTAAGTATTATTTTTAATTTTAATGATGTTTCTAAGTTACACACTACTACAGCTTCCATTAAATTAAAATAATGAGAATCACTAACTTACAAATTCATACATTTCATTTCATTTCATTTATTCACAAACAATTTTTACATTGTGTCGGAATTTCTTAAACTAAGCGCATTTGTAAATAGTACTTACTTAATTTATTATTACGAAACATACACTATTATACCTATTATAATCAATACATAGAATAAACATATTCATAATTAAGGCAACTTTAGATTTACTTACTTAAAAGGAAAGAATGGTGTTGCCGCTCGATGTGCGAAATCTGACTGACGAATAAGAATAATAGAAGTAAAAAGTAGGTACTAGAGGTACGACAAATAATAAAAAACATTGCGGTTGAGCACAGGCAACACACTTTCAATTATTTATGCTCAGCAGTTTTGGCTTGACAATGCTAAATCAGTCAGTCTCTCCTATACCCAGTGCATGGTACAGTAAGCTGCAAAGACATGTATACACTCCGAAGCTAATCATCATCATCATCAGCTTATGGCAGTCCACTGCACGACATAGGCCTCTCCCAATGAGCGCCATCGCGCCCTGTCTTCGGCTTGCCGCATCCATCTTCTGCCTGCAACCTTCCGCAGATCGTCACCCCACCTGGCAGGAAGGCGTCGTACACTACGTTTGCCGATTCGTGGTCTCCACTCAAGAACTCGTTTACCCCAGCGGTTATCGGTTCTTCGGCAGATATGGCCAGCCCATTGCCACTTCTCTGAGCTATGTCGGTAACCTTGGGCCTCTGTCGGAAAACCTCATTACGGATCATATCCTTTAGAGAGACGCCGAGCATCAATCAAAGCTAAGCAAATAACTAACTAATTCTAAGATCTACCCGAGAGTCCGGTGTCGCAGTAAAGGCCATCTGCGGCCAACAGCATCAATAGTCCATCCAAAAAAAATTCAAAAATTTTAAAAAAAGTTAGCTAGATCAGATGCATTTAGTAATGTAATAATGAGTCTTCACGTGAACAGAATGCTGGATTTTACTTTGAATGGTTCATATCATTCAGACTCCTATTAAGTCGATTCCTGCCACGTCGAGTCTTTTAACGCAGAGTGCAGTCTGATTACCGGCACGTCGACTACGCTTCAAATGAGTATGGTATGGTATGGTATGAGTTCTCCGACGTCGAGTTTCTTGATAGCGAGCTTCATAACGTCGAGCGCGCTCCAGTCTCTTGTCGTCGAGTTTCTTAGAGCGAAATTATAAATAAATATTTTTTGTTATGAGGATGATAGAACTAATGTAAAATAAAAACGATTAAATACTCGAAAAACATAAGATTTTTATTGAGATTATAAATATACCTACATATAAACTATCTTAATATTAATGCCCCTGTAAGGCTGAAACGGGAATATTCCCCACGTCCTAGCGAACAACGTTCGTTCTACAACTTGAAATTTCAAAGTTTTTCATTCATAAAGTTCACGAAGATTTTTAAAAAACAAATTTTTGAAAAAAGTTAATTTTCTGGTTTGCGAACCCTTCGCTCGATTTGTCATGAATAAGTAGGGAACCCTTTAGGAAACCCTTAAAACGTGTTATTTTTGCTCTATCTCGCTTCCTTTACGAGATATAGCGATTTTAAAGTTTTTTGGGGTTAGGTGGACATAGCATGGTAATAAATAGATTTAGAATAAAAAAATAAAAAAAAAAAAAGTTGCAGGTAGATCGCCAATCGAAGTGCTCGAAGTTTGTGTTGCAAGATTCAACCCGGAAGGACTATCGGTTCTTCGGCAGATATGGCCAGCCCATTGCCACTTCTCTGAGCTATGTCGGTAACCTTGGGCCTCTGTCGGAAAACCTCATTACGGATCATATCCTTTAGAGAGACGCCGAGCATCAATCGAAGCTAAGCAAATAACTAACTAATTCTAAGATCTACCCGAGAGTCCGGTGTCGCAGTATAGGCCATCTGCGGCCAAGAGCATTAAAAGTCCATCCAAAAAAAATTAAAAATTTAAAAAAAAGTTAGCTAGATCAGATGCATTTAGTAATGTAATAATGAGTCTTCACGTGAACAGAATGCTGGATTTTACTTTGAATGGTTCATATCATTCCGACTCCTTTTAAGTCGATTCCTGCCACGTCGAGTCTTTTAACGCAGAGTGCAGTCTGATTACCGGCATGTCGACTACGCTTCAAATGAGTATGGTATGGTATGGTATGAGTTCTCCGACGTCGAGTTTCTTGATAGCGAGCTTCATAACGTCGAGCGAGCTCCAGTCTCTTGTCGTCGAGTTTCTTAGAGCGAAAGTGTACAGTCAGCAGTTTAAATAAATATTTTTTGTTATGAGGATGATAGAAATAATGTAAAAAAACGAATAAAGTACTAGAAAAACAAGATTTTTTCGAGATTATAAATATACCTATATATAAACTATCTTAATATTAATGCCCCTGTAAGGCTGAAACGGGAATATTCCCCACGTCCTAGCGAACAACGTTCGTTCTACAACTTTTGAAATTTCAAAGTTTTTCATTCATAAAGTTCACGAAGATTTTTAAAAAACAAATTTTTGAAAAAAGTTAATTTTCTGGTTTGCGAACCCCTCGCTCGATTTGTCATGAATAAGTAGGGAACCCTTTAGGAAACCCTTAAAACGTGTTATTTTTGCTCTATCTCGCTTCCTTTACGAGATATAGCGATTTTTATGTTTTTTGGGGTTAGGTTGACATAGCATGGTAATAAATAGATTAAGAATGCATGTGTCATTAAGTTGTGTGACCCTGAAAGTTGCAGCTAGATCGCCAATCGGGAAGTGCTCGAAGTTTGTGTTGCAAGATTCAACCCGGAAGGACAGACAGAAAAACATGAAAGGGACTTACTAAAAAGCCTCCAGCACCAAACACTTAAGGGTAATCCTCAAGGAAAATTTCCATACAAAGTGTTTCGAACAAATACTCAAAAAGTACGCCGTATTATAGTAATTTCTTCACACTATTCGTTTCGTCTGTTTTCCGATTGTGCCAAGAAAAATTAGTGAATTTTCATACTTTAATTTAGATTTTATACGTGTTTTAAAATTAATCGAAATTCATGAAAACTCACGACACAGAATAGCTAATAGTCACATGCTAACTATTAGTCGCTTTTGTAATGATGTAATTTGGTAGTGACAATGTCTGAAGGTGGTGATGAATATGAAATGATTATTGGAACAATAATAGCTTCATTATTATTATTATTATTATTATCAGCCTGAGCTGTCCCATTGTAGGGCAAAGGCCTCTTAGGTAATAATCATAATAAAACAAGGACTTCTTATAATATAATTTATTTAATTATTTATCTCCAAAATAGTAAATTTTAAATAAATATTCGATCGCAAGATGAATTTTTTCCGACTGTACTTCGTGAAAACATAACTAGAATAATCGCAAAGTTGGCTCGCCGTCCTGCAATCGACGTAACGATAACTCGACCTGGTAAACGCGCTGTCCCAACGCCTCGCGTTAGAAATACGCCGTCGAAACGAGAGTCGACGTGACAGGAATCGACTTCAAAGATTCTGAATAATAGGAATCATTCGAGACAACGACCGACTGGGTTATTTATATTATTTTATTAAAATCCATTCATGTCATGAAAGCACCTGCCTTTCATGAAAAAAAAGGTGGGTTCAAACAATTTTCCAGTTTTTACATGAGCTAAATCGGTTGAAGGGCTGCAGTTTGATTGCTAGTTATCCTGAGTCATAGATGAATAACGATGTTCCTATAGAACAAGATGGACAGTATCAAACCAAAAGGGAATTGTAAGACAGGACCAAAACATTTCAGACACCTTGTCAATAAAAATGAAATATCTCCATTTTCAAATAATGTTTGTTACTTTTTACGATGTAGTTTTATTGGCAATGAAAAAGCCAAGTAGTTTTAACATATAATATTTATCTAGCCCTGTTACTTCTCTTTTTCGAAAATAAGCATCGGACCAAAATGTACTAGAAAGTAGCCAAAGTGGCTCCCTTTTAGTCGTTTCATTTTCAATGTACTACATTGTGTTTCTATACTTTAATACTTCTGTGTCCTGAGTATTATTTTTTTTGTATACATATATTTATTTACTAAAAAGTTAACAATATTTTATTTAAGGGCACCTTGAAACCTTACCAGATTTGTCTAGGACTCAAAAACGACCTAAAACTATAATAATTATACTTAATATGTTAATGCGAGCTGCAGCCATCAAGTTCAGGGGTATAATTTTATCCAGAGTTCTCTGAAATAAATATCGAAATTATTAGGTAACCTTTTCACCATTTTCCGTAGTCGGTTAAAGGTAATCGAACGAGCTGCAACCACAGTTCAATCGATAGTAATTCGAGTCGAGTTCGTCGACTGAAGCCCGCTGTACTGTGACATGCAATAGAATACTGTAACTTCATCCAGAGACCGTAAAGTTCACGCTGGGACAGAAAAATAGTTTTAGTTTAGTTACTCACAGTTTTTTTTTAATTATCTTTAAATTTTTATGTTGCCTACTAATTTATCAACCGACTTCAAAAAAGGAGGATGTTATCAATTCGGTTGATTTTTTTTAGTGTTTGTTACCTCACAACTTCGTTGTTTAAAACCGGTTTGAAAAATCATTTTTGTTTGAGAGGATATACTCCCAGATTGGTCCCATAGAAATTTCATGAAAATTGGTTCAGTACTTTGGGTTTGAAATCAAAATTACTATTCAACTGAATTGATAACTTCTTCCTATTTTTAAGTCGGTTGAAAAGTAAGGACTTTGCCGTTGATCTCAGCACAGTGTTCAGTGCAACGGAAAGACATCTCCCACCAGAATTACGGAAAGGAAAACTTTAATTTAAAAAAAACAACAACAGAATAAACATTTTTTTAATAATTTGTTCAATTATAAGTCAAAATATAGCAATTTTTGACAACTACTAAAACTAGGTCTTCTGATGGTAAGGGATCGCGCCTGCCCATGTCCAGAACAGTGATATAGTAATATGGTGTTTTTTTTTAGATAGATACGTATTATAGTAACACTTTAATGTATACCCCGAGGTTGTATACATTATACAAGGAAGCTTGAACATAAAATAACCAATAATATTCAGCGATCCCTCGTTCCTACTTACAAGTCTAGTACTTAGTTAGGACGAGGTACTCAAAGATTCATCTGATTCGGGTCTTTACTACATAGGTAGTTCTTTTTTATTTTAAGTAAATTAATAAAAGAAAAGAAAACTTTCAACTCATATACAGCATACATTAATTATATACCTACTTAGTTAAAATAGTCTTCAATTTTATAGTTTTATTTTGTAATCTTAGCCTTCATTCATTTCTTTCTTCATTTTATACTACGTTTACTTAAATTTGTACCTACCTTTATACTAAGACCTTTGTAAAATAAATGTTTTTTATCTTTTATCTTATATTTAATAATAATACAAGCAAAAATGGGCGGTCTCACGCTTAAAGCGATTTCTTCCAGGTAACTTTTTTTTTTTTTTTTTTTTAGTTACGTAGATAAAGGGAAAAATACCTAGTGAAAAGAAAACACTAGGTTTCTGGTTAGTGCACGAAAAGAGCCTCTTCGAGGCACACTTGAAATCCTTTCACCGCACTGGTTCTAAATAAATACTACTTGGCGAAGGACCTTGCTATAAAGTCTATTACCGAAGACTTCTTCTTTCTTTGTTATGTAAATTATTTTGAGGAAACTGGATGTCCCAGAATACAACTTGACATTCAAAACGTATCATGTACAAACAATGAGATTTGGCAATACCATAAAAGTATTATTATGCCAACAGAATACAAACGAAAGTAAATGTAGCAGACATTACCATTATTCCAATAATTCTATCCTAGATCCTTTATATATTAAACATCCAACTAGAATACAGAACGTCTTCAAAAAACTGCTAAACTCCTACAAAATTAGCTGTTTGGTACTGAATTGCGTCTGACATTATAACCATAGATATACCATCACAAACATTACTTGTACCCTGTAGATATTCCCTGGAAAATGTATTTTTATTTTATTCTGGTAACCCTGATTGACTAACCCACCAATACTTACCATACCAAATTCAACCTTATCACATCGTAATAAGATCTTAACTCGTTTATTCAAAATCAAACTTAGAACGTTTGAAATAAGAACGCCCAACGTCAAGCGTACGCGGTAACTTTGCAGCTGTATGTAGGTCTATATTTCCGTCTCCTTCTGGCTAATGGTAGTTGTGTATAGGTCTGTCTCGCTCGGGTGCGGAGTTAAGCCGCTTATCTCCAACCCGCACGCCTCTCCCCCGGCTGCTGCGTAACGGAACCATTCTACAATCACTTTACTAAATTATTGTTTTTGAACTTCGAAATTTCGAAAACACATAAATTACAGAATGAAATAAAAATGAAAAAATATATCTGAAAACCTTAAAAAATATATAAATCAACAAAACACTGATACTAATATAATTTAATCATGTACCTTATTTTATAAAAAAAAACCTATTCCTTTGTAACAGTGTTATTTACTCAGAAATTCAATAAATAGAAACAGAAGAACTCGCACACCCAATGGCAGCGCGTTGAAATCTTTTGTATGAAAAAAACAAAGATTCTACATGATTCTACCTACTGGCACGGAGATTCATATTAGGTATTTAGACATATTTATCATAATGTAAAAAGTAATTAATTCAAAATGAAACAAAAAGATACTGAACATCGTTGCAAAACTCTAATAAACTTTACATACCTACCTACCTATAACAGTATGTTTACTAGATTTTTTTTCAACACAGTTAAGGGTAAAGTTTCTCAGCCAAAAAATGCACGTTCCTTCAATTTTGACCGTATACAAAATGCTTTTAGTTACTTACTGATCTCGCGAGTGGAGGGCGTGCATTTTTAAACTGAAAACATACTACTTATTGTGTATTTCTCTTGAGTCAAGATAATTATTATCCAGTCACAAGACCACTACAAAATCTAACAAAACTACCTACTTAAAATTATTGCACATACTTTAAAAGAACGGTGTGTGCTTAAGACCACATTATGACAGAAGCGAAAACTTCATCAAGTCTACTCGAGCCGATTTTACCCGAACGAACATTACATAGCCGAGCATGACGGCTCAGTGTTCAATAACCACAAAATATAGATCTCAGCACGCCTAAAAAAGTTTTCACTTAAAAAAAACACGTATCTAGCCGCTTTGCGTTCGCGGAATACCCCAGTCGATATACATTACAAGAAGCGTCCACTCTCACTGTCTCCCTCTGCGCCTACACTACAGCCTCCATAGGTACATACAATATTTACAATTTGACTCGCTCCACTCAAAATTTCAAGCCTTCATGATATAAAGATGGTATGAACAATTGAATAGGTACTTTACTTACTCATGAATTGAAATATCATCCACCTATTTTTCAATTACTTTTTCTTTCGTATATGAAAGAACTTTCTGTGAATGATGTGTACTTTCATAGACGAATAAATCAACTGAAATAAACTGAACTGTTTCTGAGAATTATTTGAGATTTTTTTCTGCTGACAAGACATTGAGAAAAAATCCCCTAATTTAAGTATCAGTGCTAAATATGACTGAATGATATTAGTCTAGTTGAGAAAAAATAATCTATTTACAAACTTTTTTCATCTATAATATTTGTAAGATGTTTGATAAGCTTTTAGTTATGTCTGAAATTAAAATAAAATCTTTTATTTTGTATGAAGCCGGTAATGAAGATGTAGTTTTTAGAAAGTACGTCATTTTAATTGAACATTTTTTTAGGTATGCATAAATGAATACCTATGTCCATGGGGAATGGGAGCCTTCCGCGTTTTTAAAATTTTGTCAGAGCGTCTGGTCGAAGCGACGCGTGATCAGAGGGCTGGCAGCTATCTCGGCCAAAGAATAAGCCTTGCTATACAAAGAGGCAATGCAGCCAGTATCCTCGGCACTCTGCCATCGGGTATCGAGTTGGAGCAGTTGAGCTACCTATAGATCGTTTGCAACGGTCTATGAGTGGCCCAATTGATTCCTTTTGTAAATTTTGTAATATAGATTGTAGTAGTTAGCTTATGCTGTAATAAATGTAATTATGTTTATATAAATGAATCAATCTTTATTGTAACAAAGAACTTTCAGACACACTTACAATGCAAGATATTATGCAAGTTGGCCGCCCATTCAGGCGGTCTTATCGCCAAATAGCAATTTCTTCACTGTTGCAAGTCGTTGCAAGTAAATCTTATCATAGCTATCTTATCTTAAATAATTTTCAGGTCGAAAAAAAATACATTAGTAACTCGGTAGCTCGATACTACGCCGGTCGAAGCCATGGATAGCAAATAATGAATGAAATTAAAACTCCAATTCACTCATATCAATTTAATTTAATTTCAAACACCCGATAAAAGTTGGGTAAACAATACACTGCACTTGCAACACCACAAAATTGGGGTGAAAAGTGCGAACGTGCGTCTGAGTTTTTAATAAGCATTGGCAGCAGGCGGCCACCTGCATTCGAAATTCAAAAACTATCGAGTGTCCCTTTGTAGATTGAAAATTCATTTCCAGCCAATGTTGTTTCATTTATCAGTACTTACTGTGGAAGGTACCTATCAAGTGTCTGGCACAAAAGAAAACAAAGACCGTGTAAACACTTTTTGGTTCGTCATCATTATCTCATCAGTGTACTTTATGGTTTTGTTTCATAGCCACCTAAATAGAGATACTTTTGTAGTTCTTAGAGCGGTTTCAGACTAGCGTATTTTCGTCACGCGTATACAAGCGGATTGGTACACGCACTTCAAAAGGCCAACGCGCTTATACGGGGAATCCGCTCGGCTGAAACCGCACTTAATGCCATATTATTGCATTAACTTTCTCAAATGAGTAATACCGAATTAGAATAAACAAATATTAAGGACGATCAACGCAAGCAACCGACAACTTTTATTTTCACGACCAGAGATAATATGGTCCTAAATACTTCGATTACCGCCATCATTACATTATCAAGTGGCCAAACCCCAGATGTAAAAGAAAATGAATAATAAATCCGTACAACAGACAATAGAGGCATTAAGGCCATAGACAAGAGATCGCAATACAAGGGGTGTACGTCAACTCTATTAGTTATGGATTCTTTAACATGTAAGGACTATCGAATGGGGGAGACATTTGGCAAGGAAGTGTTTCTTATGCACCAGTGGGTGAGGGGTGAGGGCTTATGAGGTTTGCGTCTGTTAGGTTTGGTTTGGACTTTGCAATCCAAAATTAGGCGTAACTCTATAATGGTTATTGATAGAAGTGTTGCCAACAGAAAAACTGCTATTTTGCCAATCGATAAAATGAGATGAGAATGGAATTTGTTTGATTTTCAAACATTGGTTTTATAAGACCTGGTTTCCGGAATTCTCGTAAATTGAAACATGTTATTGAGATAAGAAAACTGCTTAACTTCTTCAGTGTCTATATTATTGCCTGTAGGTAGTTAGGGATCGTTAAAAACGCTAATACAAAAACGGAAAAATACTGATGACATAAAAAGCAATCAGTTACCATTTAGAGAAGGGAAATAGATCAAAGAGAGGGGGGAGAGGAAATAACTTGACGAAATTTCATGCGCGAATAATGTAATAAATTCACTTTTCGGACTCAGTTCAGCCTAACATGGCGCCAAATTGAATCGCAACGCTTCGTGGACAAATCGAGGACTCCTTTTGATTTACAAAATTCAATTTCTTATTACACTCAGCATAAATCAAGCCTTTTTGGTTGAATGAAAAAAGAATATTCAAGTTTCCGAACGAAATTTTCGAATTAGGAAACCATTTCCGCGCGTTCCACTTTCGAATTTCTTTAAACAAAATGGCCTAATGACGTTTCCGTGTTAGAGATGTTATCTTATCGACGAATTTAAGGAATTAAATCGGAAAATGCTTTGATGTGAGTCTATTGAGCAAATATTCAGCATTCGATTTTTCGGGGATTTCGTGTCTGGATTTTTCAATTTGCGCTCCATTTTGAGAGTGGAAAAACTGTTTTATGGCGATAAAATAATTTACTTTTACTTGTGGTCCTACAAATTCAGTTTTTATTCAAAGTAATCATAATGTTCTCTGAGACTTATAAAGCAAAGCATGTTAGTTTATGCAAGTACCTACATACAATTTATTTTCAAAAAAGTATGATAATGAATAGTTTTATTAGCCTGAGCCAAAGGCGAGAGCAGATAATTTTGTCGAGTGTAAAATCGGATCGAGAATAGGATCGAGATATATACACAATTTCTTTGTCTTTAATTGCGAGTAAATTCAATAAATTTTAACTGAAATGATGGCCCATGTCGTAATTCAAGAAACATAGACTTTTTGGTCCTGTTTTCCGCCTCCATCTTGATTTAATACTATCAATCTCGGTGCTCTATATAGGAATACATTTTATAATCTATGAAATCACAAGATTACTCGCAATCGTTTCTTCCGGTGAGTACCTTCGCCACAGTTTGCTCTCTGTGAGCCAACGATTAGCCACCATCACCAAATCCTCTTGATTTATTCGATTTTCAAACGCCATTTTAGGTCACGTGTCCATTGCAAATAAGGCAGGAAACGCTGGTGATAGCTACAGCGTGTTCTATCTTTAAATTCACTAATGTTTTTTTTAAGTATGAAAGGGTCGATGGATTTTTATTGCTTGATACGCTAAAACTAAGCCGATTGACTGGTAGAGAGGGCTTTATAGCATTAAGTTCTACCTCCCATATGTAATGTTAACGTGTTAACGAAATAAATAATGTTGA
Organism: Lobophora halterata; assembly: GCA_932526365.1. NCBI lineage: Eukaryota > Metazoa > Arthropoda > Insecta > Lepidoptera > Geometridae > Lobophora > Lobophora halterata. Next base: position 5,267,909 of record OW052027.1, on the reverse strand, counting down.
AATAAGTATGGAAATAATGAGTTTGAAAGGCTACTTCCACCGATATCTTCCTACGACTCGAGCGAAGCCCCAGGTAGCAGCTAGTTATAGTTTTTATTCAAAAGTATTTACGTTATTTACTAAATTCATATCCGTATCATAAATTAAAACCATCAACTTACATATTTTTAAGGTTTAGATGCCATAAATCACAAATGAAGGTTTGAACCCAAACTTGCGGTTAATTACGTTTCAAGTTTGTTATTGCTTAAATGTCTTACCTTTAGTTTTGTACTTTGTTTGTCAGCTTTACAGCTATTAACTTACTGGAAATACAGTTTGCCGTAACCTTTCTGATGATTTTTATTTGACAGTCAAATTGGAATTGGGTTGAATTGAACCTGTCTTAGGTTGAGATCATAAGGCATTCTTAATAAAGATGTGTGAATCATTAAAGAAAAAATATAAAAACATATTCCAACGAAAACCCCGTAGAGATAAAAAACTGTTAATTTTTTGAGCTATACACACGCACTGTGTGTTAACCTACAAGAAATCCGAAAAGTAGGTATGATTTTATCCATTCTTTTCGCACTTGAATCTGCAGATAATTGAAGTCACATACTTTCACATATAAGAAATAAATATAATACTTTTTTTTAGTAATTTAATGACTAGACGAGATAAACCTGATGGTATATCATGCATGCCCGTACCAGAAGTACTGTAACCCAGGATTTGATTAGGCCGGTCGGTACAACGCTTATACCTTTACTTAAGTATTATATTTTATGATAGTACCTATAACATACTTAATGTTTATTGTATTAAAAGAAAATGAAACACTGTATATAACTATAGAACATGACACCGGTAATTGGAGCACTCAATTTGCGCGCCACTTTCCCGCGCCGCGTGCCGACGCGTGCCTCTATCAATTGTCTATTGGTACTCTATGGTTATCTGCTCTATAATCGAATGTTTTGTCTGTGGTACCCTTTTGAATAAAGATAACAATGGCTCCCGCGCTTTGAGTGCTTCGTTCCAATATTAAATATTCATAATTGGAACGGATTATCTTTCGTATGGAAACTTGGAAAGCGTGGATTCAATGAGATAAGAGATTACAAAGATCAAAACGAATGTTTGCGATATTTACCGTACATGAGAAATAAAATATTGTTAAACGTCGATGACTCACAAGCTTTTTTACAAACTGATTGTTGGCGGTTTTAAACGCTAGCGTGTGAGCGTGTTAGATCTTGGGAAAGATTGTCAACAAGCAGATTGTAAAAACGCCGATGACACTGGGCGACTTTACACTCTGCAAGCGAAGTCGCTGGTGGCGTGTAGCGTGTAAAAAAGCCGTGTGTAATCGAAAGTTCTATTACGTAACTAATTGTCTATTTTTTAGCATCACTATATTGGGATGAGCCTAGAAACTTTGTTTGTAGGCATTGAATTAGGTAAAAAATTATGAAGAAGATATAGAACTAAGTATATAATACTAGTACCTATAGCTTAGGAACATAGATATAGAAGAATATTATAGAAGCTTATTTCAAACTGTAATAAATGTTTGACTTACCAGAGTTACCTATGCAATGTAACATTTTGGCTAATAAATGATTGAATTGAATCGAATTGAATGAATTTTTGTTTAAGTTTCCTAGACGGTACAAGTTGTTCTAAGTGATGTCACCGTTTATAAGGAATAAAAACATAACCCTTCCTTGGCAGTCGGGTAAAAAGTGAACTGAAAGGAGTGTAGAAATAATGGCCAGTTTAAAAACTTCTTACCACAGACCGCGCAAAAGCCCGTTGACGCAAATCCTTAGATAGATTTCAAAATAAGAATTGAAAAAACCATATCGATGGATTAAACCGAGCGCTCCATTGCCAATTTATAATTTTGAAAGAATACTTTTTGGTGCAAACTTTTTCATGACCAAACGTTTTATGATTTTTTTGTGAAAACCAGGTGTTTGGTTGAATGTGTTTAAATTGGACCTTCTTAGATTCAACCCTTGGATTGTGTATCATACAGGACAATATAACAGTGGGGACCTACTGTTGAATACGTCACAATATCATGTTTAAAAACGTAGCCTTATAATATGTTATGTTTAAAAAGGTAACTAAAAATTTGGTTGTCTGTGTAAAGTTGGTTTACGGACTACCAACGTAACGGGACAATAAGCGTTACCGGACAATGAGCGTAACTGGACAATGACGTCAACGTTTTCATTGTTTTTATACTTTACATTTTTAAGACTAATGAGTTAATATTAGTGCTTCTGCTCATTCAGATGAATAATATCGATTCATATTCGAAACATGTCAAACTTTAAATTCTAAAATTTTCTGTGAATTTCCCGTTTCAAAAATGTTTCAATAATTATTATTTTTCATCAATCAAATAACTACAAGGATCTCAGCTGCTAAAAATTATGTTACCAGCTTAATTTTTAATTTATACAGCACATTTAGGTATAATACTTTCTGCTTAAAAAAAGGTTTGTTTCAGACATCTTACAAAGTAGGTACCTATCTCACTTTCTGTTTCCTTTTTTATCAAATATAACTGAACCACAGATATGTATTTAAGATTTATGACTGTGAACTGAACCGATTCCGAATCCTTAAAACTTAAGCCGGTAAAGCGAATGTTTAAATGAACTACTTATATTACTAACGCAAATCGTAAAAAAACACCGCTTTATTTTTTGCTACAATTCAAAAACGATTATTTGTGCATTATGTTTATAGTAAATTTTACATAATGTCTTCAAAAATCATGATGATTTTTTATGGTGAAATTGCCTCAATTGTTTGATTATATTTTAATAGTCCTTATAAATCCTTGTTTGTTACATATTGATACAGAAAAAGTTCACATTATGTTGTAAACGGACTAACTAAAAATCCTGACTAATATATTCTTATTTTAATTTTAGGATTACCAAAAGTCATTCTCTTGTTACATCAAACTAACTTAATAAATCGTAGGTACTTAAATTTAAGTTTACCTACCTACAACAAATGTTAAAATTGATTTACTGCACAACTTGTTGGACAAAAAAATCCAGGCATTTCCTGTCCAAAGCAGATTCAAAGAGGAAGTCCGCTCCTTTGTCAAAAACACATTAAAACGATGTTACAGTCTAATCCCCAAAAAAGAACTGTAACTAATCCATCCAAAAAATCCGAAATAAATAATTCAGATCTATAAAATGACCTTCCGAACGTCTACGGCTCAAAAACATTCAAAAAAACTTAACCTCATAATTCACAATTAAATTCGGCTACTGGTCATGACCGGAGTATACATTATAAATTTCTTCCTAAAAAGCCCCGACTGAAAAGGGCAGGATACAGCACAAAAGCACAGCCTCGGGCGCGCCGAGAAAAAAATAATAAAGAAAAATAAAGTTGTTTATGGTCATTTTGCCGCCAACGCTCGGCGAGTTTAAATTTAGAATTTTAACTTTTTAAAACGAGGTAGCAATAATCCTGGGACTGGCAGGATGCGTCCAGAAACCTGTATTGGAATGTACGTTAAAGTAGATAGGTAGGTACTTGTAATAATGTCACCCTATAAGTGGGGATTCAAGAGCTAAGATGGGATTCAAATATAGAACCTATTATACCATGTACGAGCATAATAATAGTTATTATAAAGTATGTAGTCATCTCGTCACGTAAAAGTTTTGGTAAAATTGCCATTTAACCCAAAAACTACATAAAATCGGTGAAAATGTTTTCTTGTCTTCTTAAATAAATGAAATGAAATGGTTTATTGCATGAAGTATGTATGGTGTACTTGTTTAATTTATAAAAATTGGTTTCACATACTCCACTGTGTGACGGCGTGCAATTTATTGATTTATAGCTTATCATGCTTAACATTTTTAAAATATTTTTTTTACGTTTGTAGTTGAAGTTGTACTAAATAAAATTATACAAACTGTAAACTTTTAAGTTCCAGAGATTACAACAAACTTACACGGTCTATCCAAATAAATGATTGATCGGCATAACAAATACACCTGTGCACATACAAAAGAAAAAACCTTTCATTCAAAAATTCGAAAACGGAACTGAAGAACGGACAAAGGATGTGCGCATAGACAGACAAGTTCCCACGTATTTTTTTTCTAACGATCTATTGATGGCCAGTAGCAAAATTTATGACAACTAGGTGCGAAAAGGTATTGAAAGGATGTCATACAAATTGGGGTCAAATTGGATTTTTTAACCTTCTTTTGAAAACCAAAATATAAGTGTAGAATTAAATAATTTTTGTGTGACTTATGATTTATATATTTAAAATTATGTAATTCTCATTATTATTTTTCTTTCATTAAATTTGTTTAATATGTATTACTTATATTCTAATGTAATGCAAATTTTATTCTAATCTAATTCTAATTTTAAATTATTGTTATAGGTTTAACCGTTTTAATTTATTAAATAATAATAAAAAATAAAAAATAATAATAGCTAAACTAGCTGACGCCCGCAACATTGCATTGCTCATTTATAAAATTCCTTTCTTAGACGCGTCTACACTTCTTGACGAAGTTTCAAGTCTACGTTTAGCTTTTTGGGTGTAGGTACTTTGTCAGTCAGTCAGCCTTTTAATATATTGATATGAACCTAGGAAACTTCAATGCTTCTGAGCGGAGTTAGGCTAGCTTTATTATTAAGATACCCGACGCACAAAGGACCAAATAGAGTTTGGATGTCTTACTTATTTTTTTTACTTATGTTAACCTATAAATTTTAGTATTGTAAGTATAATGCTTTAAAAATGTTAAACTGTTGTTTATTTATTATGTGTGTACGCAAATTACCTTTCTACAAATTTTAATAAACATTATAAACCATAATATTATATAATAATATGTAAAAAAAACAGTTATGCAATGGCAGTAAAGATTTATAATAAATTACCTAATGAATTTAGAGACCTGAAAGACAATGAATTAAAACACAAGTTGTATAATTGGCTCTGTGATAGATGCTTTTATTCATTAAATGATTATTTTAATTTCAAGTTCCCCTAATATTAAATGACCTACTCAATTTGTTTACTCTTTACGAATTTTAATGTTTTTGACGAATTTTAATGTAAAAATACTATTAATTATGAATTATTTTTATTTGCAATTTATGTAAGAATTATTTAGCACTAATTTAAAGTATTTGCACGACAAAAGTTGATGCAGTGATAATAAAAAGTAAGACCACAATGTACCTGTATTAGGCAAATAAAGATTCATTCATTCATTCATTCAATATTTTAAAAATGAAACGAGCTCGAATTTAAATTGGACTCAATTAAGTACTTATGTATCTTTTAAATACTAACATTCCTATCTATTTTTGACCTCTCTCAGTGTTCATTGAGAACTCTCAAAAAACAGCCCGATTCTTAGAATCCCAATTTCGTTTAAAAGTCATTCACAAGTATTTTTTTCTGAATATTGTATTGAATGATTTTATATTTTATTTACAGGTAACATTAAAAAGTGGTAATTATCAGCTGTGATATTGACGTCATTCAGGCGAAAGAAAAGACATAATACCATCTGCACTTAGTGATACTATAGGGTGTTACATCCGGCGTTGGTCACTTTTCAATTCACTCTCCATAAATAATTCTGTACAGTGTGCCTACCTTTGTTTTCCACATTTTGTTTATATTTTCAGTGTTATTTGAACTATAAGTTTGTACATTATTCCTTGTTTTTACGCCAACACTTTTCAATACCGGTTAGGTTGGCCGGTAGAGAATGCTTTAGCATTAAGCCGACCTTTTGTACAATTTGATGTATAATTTGTGCAATCAAGTATTAAAACAAACAAAACAATGGTATCTGACCACGTTCAACTGTCTCATCGCAGCATCCTTTGTTTTTCGCAGCTCACGTCACTCATGATCTAAGATCTGAGACGTGTGGCCTCCGTCGATCTCTCAAGGGACACTTGTATTTTCTTTGTTACCCAAAAATGTTATGCTCAATTCCAACACACAGAACTATCAATTAAAAAAAAAATTATATAGAAATTACTACTCCTCTTTACAAAAAAAACAAACCTCCAAGATCCGAAAGAAAAAAATCTTTGGGTAAGGTTTACACATGAAAACTTATTTGGATTGAATTGGATTTTTTATTTCACATTTTGTACAATTTGAAGTATATTTTGTGAATTAAAGTATTAAAACAATGATTCTGACCACGTTCAACTGTCTCATCGCAGCATCCTTTGTTTTTCGCAGCTCACGTCACTCATGATCTGAGATCTGATCTGAGATCTGAGACGTTGTGTGGCCTCTGTCGATCTCTCAAGGGACACTTGTATTCTCTTTGTATCCCAAATGCTATGCTCGATTCCTTTTATATAAACATAAAAAAAACATTAGGAGAATTAAAATATAAAAATTAAATTTATATATACCTAGTTGTATATAAGGTACCTATATAATTAGGATAGTTTTATTAATCAAATTACATTAACGTTTGTAATTATTAAAAATGTTGTTTAAAATAATGTAAGTTTGTTAAACTTTTTAAGTTTTTTCAATTACTTAGTTGATATAATGTTAATGTTAGTATCTTAATTTGTCATTTTTTTTAATTATGATTGTATTTCAATACAAATGCAATAGAGTATGAGATTTATAAAAATGCGAACAACACAAAAATTAAAAAAAAAACGTTCAGACATCTAGTTGTTGAGGTCTTGCAAATTTTACGTACCTAGACCATTTAAACTCTCCTTATTTGTATACTGAAAAAAAAAATTAATGTAGAGCCGTTGTATTGGGTAGATACCTAAGGTACCATGCTGATTTATCATATACCTGAATGAACAAGGAGATCAAGATTATTTCATTAATCTACTTTAAGATTGTTAATCCTTACATTGACCCGAAGCATTTTCGACAGCATTCACGCTTTAAAAAGTAAAGCATGAACCTACCTGATCGCAACAATGACTTATAGAAAATTAATAAACCGTATAAGATGCCCGCCTTTGCCATATCCCACGCGGGGACATTTAAAAAATAATTGATAGAAGAAATGTCTATGGAAAAAATAATCCAAGCCCCATGAGGATTACACAACAAATGCATTTTGAACCTGGCCACACCGAGCTTCCAAATTTGAATTGAAAAAAGTTCCAATAGCAACGCCTACAAAATATTTTTCAATAATCGATCTACATTTTTAGGGTTCAATTGACAAAATAAATAAATTGGGTATGAAGCATTCGCTTTGAACTTGTTTCATTCATACCATAAATATACAAAATTAAAAAAAATTGTTGTTTTACCACAAATGCAACTGAACATCTATTTTATTATCTTACGCTAAAAAAAAATGTAGTATTTGAGTTTTTATTAATACTTATATTTGTATAAGTAGTGCCAGATATTCTTTCGTAAAGCACTAAACTGTTAGCATTACTGTGTCCGGTTATCCGGTTTCACTAGCTACAGTTCATATCTAGTGAAATTACTGGGCTTTCGAGACTGACCATCAAAATGTCTCAACGTGGACGAGCGCTATGCGCTATAGCAGTGTTGCACGGGCCTAAGGTGATCAAAGTTCTGTGTAGTACTGTTATGGTTATGAGCAGGCGTGATCTCTTACCATCAGGAGAGCGCCTAGCTAGTCTCGCCACTTGTTAACATAAAAAAAGTAGAACAAGAAATAATTAGTTCCGTTTCATATTATAATTTACGGAACGTATACAGAATTCTTATACGACCTACATCAAAATAATCGTTTAAAAAGGTGTTCGATCAACTGTCACTGTGACATAACGACAAGTGCCACCTGCGCGATGATCAAAATGATCCAAATACTTTATCACCGCGCGATGATTTGGCAGTAATTTTTACAATGGCATCATTTGGGAAACAGTTTTTCTGTTTTGATATGGGTGGACACGGCTATTGTGACGTTTTTGCTATTTCCCAAGATGCTATTTGTAGGGCGTGCGAACAATTGTAATTGTAGAACTTTATTCATCAGAATTATCATGAAAGAGGCTAGTTAGCACTGATTTCAAAATGGAGGGTAAGTATAAAAAACAATAATACAAAATTGCAGTGAAGAGTTTTAGGCTGACACCGCGCAGTGGATTACCTATAGGATTTTATTTTTTATTATTTTCTATGTAGGTAAATAAAATTTATAATAAACCTATAATATTGGATACTTATGTTAACACCAACCACTAAGGTTTGTGCAAGGTAGAGATGCTAATAGCTAATACGTTTTTAAAAGATATAGTTATGAGGTATGAACAGAAGCACAGTGCACGAAAGGAACCTCATCGAGGCGCACTTGAAATCCTTTCACCTCACTGGACTGAATCTAAAGAACTAGTGTCATGATAAGAAGAAGAAGAAGGTATGAATGAACATAAGTTCCTACTTTCCACAAGAAAGTGAATGGGTTATTTTTATCTATTGTTATGACTTATGAATGACTTAGCGTTAGAGCTTTGGGAGTAACCTAATACATGAATAACTAAGTTTTTTTTTTATTATATTTTTTTTTTGCTACAATGGTTTTTTCACAAACTTGACTGCTAAATTCGGCATCCGACAATAAAAACGTACACCTACAAGACAAACATTCAAAAGGGAAATAGGTAGGTACAAATTTACAAAAATTAAGTTTTTTTTGTGTGTTGCAAGTTAATCTGAGAGGTAATTACCCTAAAGTTTCCGATTACTGGCATTTTTTACATGAACTTTACGTTTAGAAATACGATGCAGGTTATTTAATAAGATCCCACGTTTAAAAGGATTATTCCACGGGCGGCCATGACACTCGAGACCATCGAAAAAATAAAAATAATTGTTGGGAGGATTAGCTGCCAGTGTCAAAGTGTTAAATATCGAACACAGTCTAATTTGACAACTGAGACTGGACGAAAAACTCAGTGCCATCGTGCCATCGGTCGAAAAAAAAAAGAAATTTGACAAATCTGTCACATTTCTGTTGTGATTTGACATTTCGGTATGTCTCGTGTGACAGCGCGGGATGGCTTAATGTTTGATTGCATTTTTCAACGGAAATTAAATTAAGTTTGATCATCTTATTTGTATTGCTATGGAAATAAAAGGATGCATCTTATTCATAATAAAAAATACGTTGCATCATTTTATTTCTTTCAAAGAAAATTATAAGATTTAAGAATTTTAGATATCCAAAATCTCATATTAAATATTTTATGCTTGCCTAAAATTGAAATCTCTCAACCATACACATAGAGTTTCCTTCCTAGGATAGGAACCTCTTTATTACTTCTTGTACCTACTTATAACTTGTTTTTGAAAATTCACTATTCAATTATTTGATTGGACATCCTAGCAGAGTTAGGAACCTATAAACCTAAAATATATATTCAAAAGAATCTTTTCCAATAGTTCCCATGCTACCTTACGACTTCTCATTCACACAAAAAACTTACTTATCACCGTATCGCATACCCACACTACCCACAGCCCACAGCACATACCAAAACGTATAGTCATGCAATAAAAAATAAGAATCAGACATACTTCCTAATAACGATAATATCAGATAAGTATGTTGTCCACAAACAATGCCATTATTTCGTAGAAAAATAAAAATCGAAGCTTCCATTCGATATTTGAATTCAAATAAATGTAGCAGACTAGCCGGCGCGTTCGAATTTCAAATCGAAATTGGGGCATTGATGGAGTTTTAGGGGTGGCACTTTCGACTCTGTTTAATACAATCATATTACGTACGGACCATATTCTTAAAACAATTTATTTAAAACTTCAAGTTCCCATAAGATCTTAAAATTAAAAGATCATCATAGATCGTTTGAGACTGAAGCTTCTATACAGCAGTATAAACGTCTGTAACTAAAGATATCTAACCTAACGGATTGGGATTCGACAATATTATTTTAGTAAAAAATATAATAAAAACTTGAATTAAGCCAATCACTTCTTAATTAATGGATGTTAATGTTATAAGGAAGCAGTACCATCTCTATAACTTCAAATTATCTAGATAAAATATGATTATATTTAGTATGAAAAAAAAAATAACTACAAACTTAGTTTACTACATTTTAATTTTAAATATTGATTGCTACTTAGGTTATCGAGAGACAGCCCTAATCATAGAATGCATACAAACAGCGCGCACAAAATATTTTAAAGTTTCACAACTGTCAAAAAGCTTCTCCCTTTTCTCAAGCTACGATTACCATTTTAGATATAAAAATATTATTTTAAAGTTAATGTTAAGGGTTTTTCCATCAAAGATCTTCTTCTTTCAATACAGACCTACGAGTTAGGGTTAAACAAAGAATAAGGTTGGAATTTCATTGGGGATAGAGCATCAAGTTTCATTTATTCGCAGAGTAGAGTTTGGTTTGAGTCTACCGGAAGTAGAAAAGTCATGAATATTTTCAGTCTCAGTATTATTCGACGACCCGCCATCCATCTTTTCTTTATACGGACATTTAGATGTGTATAGTAAGTAAGTAAGTAGATAGCATAGAAGAATGAAGTTATAGAATCATCCCGTAGTACCTACATTGTAAACGCGCCAAAAAAAAGATGGACAATTCAGCTAACTTGTTGATAATTTAACTAAAATGCCACATTTTGGTCAGATGCTTAATTTCTAAACAGAAAAGTAACAGCGCTTACTGCGCTAGTGTTATAGTTAAAAATTACTAGGCCTTTTCATTTTTATTTAAACTCATAATGCTTCAAAATGGAGATATTATAAGGCGTCCATCTATATTGTTCTCGAAAAAAAAATGTTTCATACATTGATTCTCAACGACTGCAAAATTTTTAGTAAGTACCTACTGTTATGTAGGTTCGCCTGTGTACAAAAATATAAGAAAATTGTAATTTATAGGTATTCCAAATTAACCGATTTATTGAATTAATTATATTTCTCTAAACATTGTGTTCACGGCACGCCCAGTAATGGATATTACTGGGCTTGCCCTTTTGTTTACAGGTCCGATTTTTTTAAATGTAGACAGTCTCAAACATACACCCTGTAAGGGCACAACAAATTTTACAATTTCTGAATAACTAGGTACTATATATTCTAAGTATTCTAGTGCCTTCCTAATTTAACTAAGGTTACAAATAAACATAAGGAACTTTAAATCTTTATCATAGATATCATAAAAATTAGGTGCCTATATGTAGGTACTAGGTACATTACTAACTAGTCCTTAGATTCAAAATATTCTTGTACCTAACTTATAAAAACACTTGAATATAAGATACTTCTTTAATTCTTTTAAAAATGTAGTAATTTATTATTTCTTTAATATGTGAAGGTAATTTATTAAATAGTAGCTGTACCCGCGTGCGACTTCGTCACCCGTGGAAGTACTTACCTATTGTTTTTTGTCGATGGTGTTTGTTGCACCCGCGGAAGAAATGCCACAGAATAGCAAAGTGTCAGTACTAAGTAAGTCAATCAAATCTTGCACATTTTCAAATGAATTTAGTAGAAAATTGAAAAACATGGCGGCACTTATCTTCGGAGATTATAAAAATGCAACTATCAATTAAATTTTGTGTTTACCTGAGGAGACAGGATCATTCAACTTTTGGTCTAATGATTTATGTATATGTAGGTCTTGATAGGTCGTACATGTTTGAGCCCTTTGGGGTCGAGACCCTAGGTCCATGGGGAATGGGAGCCTTCCGCGTTTTTAAAATTTTGTCAGAGCGTCTGGTCGAAGCGACGCGTGATCAGAGGGCTGGCAGCTATCTCGGCCAAAGAATAAGCCTTGCGATACAAAGAGGCAATGCAGCCAGTATCCTCGGCACGCTGCCATCGGGTATCGAGTTGGAGCAGTTGAGCTACCTATAGATCGTTTGCATTGGTCTATGGGTGGCCCAATTGTTTCCTTTTGTAAATTTTGTAATATACCTATATATAGATTGTAGTAGTTAGCTTATGCTGTAATAAAAAAATCATTTATTAAATATATTAACTAGGTATCTTGCTTTGGTAGTGTCAATCATAAGGTTCTATAATATATAAGGAACACCGTTAACAAACTATGGTAGGTGTATATCGACGTGGTATGGATGTCACATGCGTAGGGCTTCGCCTTACGACGGCTTCGTCTACAATCGATCGCGCGACACTTATCTAGTTTTGGATACTTTTGTTCTTACTACACTTGTTTTTATCGACTTGTATTTTTCTCAGAACTTTGACCTCACGTGCCTAAACCCATGAACCGAATGAGTACCTACAAATTCAAAATTTCTATAAAACTTACTTGACTGCCTGCTGGTAAGAGAGAGAGTATTTATTTTTTTATTTATTTTATTACAAAACGTATGTAAAACAAAATACAGCCGAATAATAAATACCTAGTTAAAATATTCTAAGGTAATTTTTGTAGACTTCACTCCAAAGCATGCACACACAGAATCAACAATTAAACAAAGTAAGTACCTTTCCAACAGTGAGTACTTACAAGAAAAACATTAGAAAATCTAAAAACACATATGAAAATATTTATATGTACTATGGAAATACTTATGTATCTTAATAAAAACTTATAAGATATGATATTATGATAACAGTTTGAATCATAAGCCGCTGGTGTAACACTGCTTCTGCGCTCGTCCACTTTGATTAGTTTGGTGGTCAGTTTTGAAAGCCCAGTAATTTTGCTAGTTACAGTGATCTTTAAACCGGAGCGCAGTAATCGTAAAAATATCTAAATGGCTCTTCCAATAACTCTACATAATTTTTGTATGGTGACGAACTCTACCAAGCAAAGCATCATTGAGTACATACACTGCCATCTAGCTGAAGGTTTTATAACTAACATTTTAGAAATTTAATGTGCCACTAGATGGCATGGTGTAATCTTAAGAAAAGACTAGATATATAAAATACATGCCATAATCATTCAATAATATTATCTAGGTATTTAAAAGAAAATATTATTTATCTAAATAAAAAATTATATTGAAAAACTAAAAAAGTTAAATTATTCATGCTACATGGCAATATTTATGCGCAATTTTCAATTTGGAATGCAGCTTGGCAACACTCAATTTAAAGTCAAACATGGCGGCCGTACACAAGATGCCTCAATTTTTACACTTTTTCGTTTTTACTTCTGTAATTTTATGTTGTTTTACTGGTTTTGTTGAAAGTGCGAGCCGCGAACTCAATGAAGAAAACTGGAAGGATATTCTTGAAGGAGAATGGATGGTGGAATTGTGAGTATTCCGAGTCGCGCCGGCTCGATTTTTAAGAACGTGTCAGATTTTTTCTACAATTTATTTCTCATGAATTACGTGACCAGCACAGCCTTATTACACTTCTACATTCATTCTAAATTATAATTGATGCTTCCATGTGATTGTACAGATGCTGTGAGCTGTTTTTTCAGCTTGTTTTTTAGAGCTTTGTCGGTTCAACGACCATTGCAAGGCCGATAGGGTCCCGAAGCGGAGAACCGTTTTGCAAAGCGTGACGCATGGTCTATTGTGTCACTAGATTCTCAGAACCATAAGTGCCAGAAACATTAGTACTTCAACCGCTTGCAAATCCCCTAAAAATAAGTTTTTCATTGTCAATTTCATACTCCAAAAGTTGTGTCTGTTTTGTGTATCCATCCTTTTTGACTCTGGCTTGCAAAAGTTGAAATAAATAACAGTCATTCAATGCTAAACCTATTTTTAGACTTGCTGGGTATTTGACCAAAAATGATTTTTAACATATTTCCTTCTGAATTGTTGTTAATTTTCCTCCTGATTAAATTGTCTACTAAATAATGGTGACAATATCCTGTGTCTAATGTTCTTGTGATATATTATTTCTTTCTGTTGTTTAGAACGGTACTAGTCTCATCATATTTCATAAAACTCATGTGAAAAAACTATAAAGAAGCTACATCAATTTTGCCTTTTATTAGGATGTTATGAGATTTATATATTTTAATGGATGAAAGTTTTTACTATAGTAGATATCTCTCTGTAGTCGTGACTTCATTACTAAAGATTGTGATCACCCATTTTGTATGTGCCTGTCTCCAACGGTTCCGGTGCCTGCACCACATTGTAGAATGACACATTTTCTACACATAGTAGATATACTTAGGTACCTATTCTCTTTTACAATTCCTAAGCAACATGTAGAATTTCATGCCAATAGATTCAGCAGTTTTGTATTGATTGAGCTAGAAACACCAATTCATCCACACAAACTTAAGCATTTGTAAATTGCGTGAAAATTAATTATAAACAAAAAACTGGTATTGATTATCTTAATGTATACCAAAGTCTGACATCATATAAGGTGATGTCAGTATTGAGAAACAATTTTAAAATATGTTAATTGGCTGAGACAGATAGCATAGTGGGAGTTTGTTGACTCATTTTAAATTGTGTGGGTTCTATCCAATTACATTCAATGACTTTTATGACACTAAATTATAATTAAAAGGGGTTAAAAATGTATTGAATTTACAATTAGTAAATCAATATGAAATTGCACTGAATCATTCAATGTTCAATTAATCTAAATTTAAGTAATTGATAAAATACCCAGAAGATGAAAAGTTCAAATTCAAAGACTCAAACAATGTATAGGTATTCTTCTTCTTATTGTGTCACTAGCCCTTTCGAACAAGTGAGTGTGGTGAAAGGATTTCGTGCACAATGTATTCTTATTTATGACAAGAGTAGGTAGGCCATGTAGAGTACTTTTTTTCGCCTATTCTTGGGATTTCTGACAAACATACACACACAACATTAAAACATTACATTAAACATTCACACACTCACACCCCTGCACTAGGATTCCCTGTGTCGCAGGTGGCATGGACACATACAACACATCACAACATCCAACATCCGAAAACAAACATTTGTGTTCGTCACACAAATATTTGTCCCGGCCGGGGATCGAACCCAACCAACCAACATAACCAACTTAAACAACGTTAACAGACTACACAGAAATTACAACAAAACAAAATTATTGAAGAAGCAGATAAAGATAAAGGTAGGAAAATAAATATAGAAAAACAAAAGAAATTTTGATATATATATTATATTATCTTAAAATCATATACCTATTTTGTACACACTTAAACTAGCTTAATGTAATAATAGCTATGTATACTAAACTTACCTACTACTATAAGGTATACCTAAAAACTTTAAAACTAACAGTACTTAGTAGGTACTTTTGTGACTGTCAACACTAGGACAAATCTAAAAAATGTAAATCCATTATTGGCTGTAAGTTTAAACAATAAGTCTTAAGTTATATTAATACTAAGAGCTGTGGATTTTGTTTAATAAAATATAAATAAATAAATAAACTTACATATGCCGGTTCGTCTTGTTGTGTGTCTAGATTCTAGACTGTGAGACCTAAACCTAAACTCTGAAATGCTTTATTTAGTACTAATACAAAATATTTATTTCAGGGAAAGTTGCTAAATAAGTGTTAGACCAATGAATCCCGAACTATAGGGAGTCTTTTAAAAAAAAAAAATTTATGCTCTCTAATTTATATAAAATTTGATTTTCGTAAGTAAGGTTTTTAAGAAAAGGCACCTCTCCTTATTTTATATTTTTTATTTTTTCCTAAAATGTACGTACGGTCGGACATGTTTGAGCCCTTTGGGGTCGAGACCCTAGGTCCATGGCGAATGGGAGCCTTCCGCGTTTTTAAAATTTTGCCAGAGCGTCTAGTCGAAGTGACGCGTGATCAGAGGGCTGGCAGCTATTTCGGCCAAATAATAAGCCTTGCGATACAAAGAGGCAATGCAGCCAGTATCCTCGGCACGCTGCCATCGGGTATCGAGTTGGAGCAGTTGAGCTACCTTTAGATCGTTTGCAACGGTCTATGGGTGGCCCAATTGATTCCTTTTGTAAATTTTGAATATAGATTGTTGTTTTATCCTTATTTTATTTTATTGGGGCATCTAACCCAGTTATACCCTAGGGGGCATCCATTAATTACGTGAGGCTTTTAGGGGGGGTTAGGGGATCGAGTTAACCTCACCCAATCTCACGTGGGGGGAGGGGTGGTCTCGGCAAATCTCACGTAATTTTTTCCGCAGGAAATTGTGTAATGCTGGGAGAAAACTGGGTGAAATTCAGTAAAAAATGATTCTCCACTATAATAAGTACGACGAAAAATCTCACGTGAGATTAGGGGAGTAGGGGAGGGGGTCGAGCAAAATCTCACAAAATCTCACCAAGGGGGTAGGAGGGGTCGAAAAATCGCCAAAATTACCTCACGTAATTAATGGATGCCCCCCTATCTGAAAAATGATATCCAGAATACAAAAGAAGCAAGACAATTCTTTAGTCAATAAGAGCATTTCATTACAGCTACGCCCCCTGGTGTCCCGCTTGTAACGCGCTCTCACCAGCATGGAAAGAACTCTCATCCCGACTGGAGCGCAGATCCCTAGACACGAAGACTGGTGGAGTGGATGTAACGCAGGCGCCTGGACTGAGCGGCAGATTCGTGGTCACCGCACTGCCTACCATTTTTCAGTAAGTGGTCATTTTACTAGCAATCACCAACATGGTGGACGTGGTGGATGAGGCCCTAGCCTTGCGATCTGATGGTCGCGGGTTAGAATCCCGGTGGGAGTTATGCGTAAATGGGTTTTTTCGGTCGCAAAAATCTATGTATGCATCCCACGTCTTCTCAACGGTGAAGGAAAACATCGTGAGGAAACCGACATGTCGTAGAACCAAAAAATTCGAAAACATGTGTCGAGTGCAAGAAAGGAGCCTCTTCGAGGCGCACTTGAAATCCTTTCACCACACTGGTTCGAAGGAACTAGTGGCACGATAAGAAGAAGAAGGATCGCGTGGATCGTCTGGTGTGGACGCGACTAATCGTCTCGTCACTCTCAGTCGCTGCCAGTCACTGCTGATAGCTGCCATCCTCATCTTCCATCATCATAGAGGTTTAATTAAGCCTTACCACCCCTCTTTTCGCGAGTAAAAAATACACCACCAATTTTTAATTACCAAAAATAATGAAATGGGCAATGCAGACGGGGTACTACGTTGCATCTGTGCAGTCAGAATTTTGGATTTCTACGAAATGGCAGAGTGACCGCGGAGCGAGTGCGGCGCCCGAGCCGAGGTTTTGCGAGCTGGCTCGAGCTAGGTACCCGGGTTTCTGTGGGAGGGACCAGGACTCTGCCCAGCACACGCTCGAGGAGTGCTCGGCGTGGAGCTCCGAACGGCGGGTCCTGATGGACCAAATCGGGCAAGACCTCGCCCTGCCTAGCGTTGTTGCGGCAATGCTGGCAGAGGCGACAGCGTGGAGGGCAGTAGCCTCTTTCTGTGAGACCGTCATGGTTCAGAAAGAGGCTGCTGAGCGGGATCGCGAGAGATCCGATCCCGCTCGGAGACGACGGGGCCGGGGTGTCCAGGTGAGACATCCCGGGCCGTCCGCCCCATGAGGGGTGGCGGTGTCTCTTGCCAATGAGGGAGATCTTGCTGGGTTCGAGAGCGGTCGGAGTGGGGGCTCTGGCTGCATTATACTCGAACCCGGGACGGCTGCAGTGCACGGGTAGGCATGCACTGCAAGCGGAGCTCGGGGTTGGCGCAAGCCTTCCCTGGGATGGGCCTCACAGCAACGTGCGTGAGGGACACCGGTACGCGTTCTTCGGATATCCCGGGGTCCCTCTAATGCGCAGAGGTCGGCCACCATGGGGTTTTAGTCGGTATGAGTCCGACATACCCCTCCGCC
This sequence comes from Lobophora halterata, assembly GCA_932526365.1. Classification (NCBI taxonomy): domain Eukaryota; kingdom Metazoa; phylum Arthropoda; class Insecta; order Lepidoptera; family Geometridae; genus Lobophora; species Lobophora halterata. The sequence continues at coordinate 5,250,123 of OW052027.1, read as the reverse complement.
CTCCCCCAAGGGTGGGGGGCATCCATGAGGATTTCCCCATGTAAAAAAAAAAAAAAAAAAAAAAAAAAAAGGTACCCGGGTTTACCAAACGATGAATAAAACTTAAATTATTATCAATTAAAGGTACCGCCTGACGCAAACCCATAGGAAAACGACTAACGGTTGCAGTTATCCAATTTTAATTAAATTTATTTTAACAAAACTTTGACTCAATTTTTTCAAGTTTTTTTTCCGTATATGTGTTCAGTAACGGCAACGGAAGGAAAACATCGTGAGGAAACCGGCATGTCAAAGGACAGAAAAAAAAAAGTTCTATGGCATGTGACTTCCGCATGACCAATCCGCATCGGGTCCGCGTGGTGGATTAAGACCCATTCCCTCTCCTGCCGAGAGTATGCCTGAGTCCCAGCAGTGGGAACATTATAGGCTGATTATATATAACGGCGAGAGTTTTGGCGGGACCATGAAAAATGGCGCATTGGCGGCATTAAATTAATTGACAAAACTTGTATAACTTTGAGTGTTTAAGTGTAAAAACGGTGGTTTTTTATCTATTAAGTGCTCGTGAACGTGTATGAGTGTTGGTGAATAGTGTAATGCTGTAAAACGTGACTTTTCGTGTTGCCTCCAAAACTCCATAGAAGCCTCTAGTAAAGTCGCAACCACCACTACTTTACAGGGGCATGACTTGACTTATCGACTCTGACTTATGACAAAATAATCTCTCCAATTACTTGACACTGGCTATATAACCTTTGATGTGAAGCCAATCCGAAGAACTTAGGTTCTTCTAAAGAAAAAAAAATATATATATAACGGCAACTGACTATGCGTATTTTTTTTATGGTTATTAAAAATTGACCGTGTATATGTTTCCTCAGTGTGAAGGACGGCCAGTTCCGCCAGTACAAGGGCCCGCGCGACGCCGACTCCATGCTGAACTTCGTGGAGCAGAAGCGCTGGCAGCAGACGGAGCCCGTGCCCTCGTGGAAGGCGCCGCATTCGCTGCAGATGACCCTTGTCGCTGAGTTCTTCAAACTCAGCCAAGCTTTGCGCGTAAGTCCTATTAATGTCTAGATCACACATACCGAGTACTCATCGAGTATCGAGTACTCGAGTGCCTCGTGTAGAGGCGAAACACGTGTCGTATCTTTAAACTTTGGTTTTCTGTTCGTTGACTCTTTGGTTTAGTTGAACTAAACTAAAGTTAAGTTAATTAAAACCTTTGTTTAGAAATTGAGCGGATTTATTACTAAATATATTTGTATAATTTGTTGATACCGAGTACTCGGCCGAGATAGTAAAATGTTACTCGGCCGAGACAGTGAAAGCTGACATCACTCTCTCAGCGAAGCACTCGGCGCTGTTTATACCAGACAGTGCAGCAGTACCAACAGTTTAGTTCAGACAGTGCTCTCGGCCGAGTACTCGGTACGTGTGATCTAGGCTGCTAATATTATCTGTCAAGATATTGTCGAGTGCAAATATGAAGAGAAGAATATAATGGCAAACAAGTTTCAATAAGTTACGGCTATATGTGTAGATGTGTGAATGCTTTTTCAACAGACTTATAAAATTGAGGAGGTTATCAATTCGGTTGTTTTTTTTGTCCCATAGAAATTTGATGAAAATCGGTTCAGTACATTTTAAACATTAAAACATTAAACATAAACATTCACACACTCACACCCCTGCACTAGGATTCCCTGTGTCGCAGGTGGCATGGACACATACAACACATCACAACACCCAAGACCCAAGAAAAAACATGTGTGTTCATCACACAAATATTTGCCCCGGCCGGGGATCGAACCCGGTACACCAAGCTTCGTAGGCAGGGTCACCACCAACTAAGCCACGGTGTCGTCGGTTTCAGCCACGGTTCAGTACATTGGTTTTGAAATCAAAGTAACTGAAAAAAATCACGTCATCGAAGTAAACGAAATTGCGTATTTTGCTTCCCTGTGACTATTCAGTGGTGTTTATGGTCACTGAACAGTCCAATTGAAGTCGGTAGTACAAAGTTTTTGTAAAACCTTAATTATTTCATCCCTATTCACAGTAATGTTAAACGTACATTTTCAAGGCTCTTTTTACCCGTTTTAAACACTGAATTTGGTAGAAAATTTAAATACATGGTAGTGCTTTTTTTCAGAGATTATCAAAATGTGATTTTAATTTAGATCTTGTCTTAATTTCAGGAGACAGGTGCATTTAACTTTTAGTCCAAAAGCACCTTTAATACATACTCTTACATATTTAAACAATGATTTTGAAAATTTGCTGACATCCGTATCTAATTATTTATTTTGAAAAACATAATTCCATGGTTTTAGATTGATACATCCATTGAAAAAACTTTTCCCATACAAATTCTGAACTCTATCTACCTTTGGAAGAAGTTTAGTGTAATATTATAAAGTATATTATGTCCTATCCTTTTTTTTTTTTCTCTTTCGAAGAACCTAAGTTCTTCGGTTTTGGCTTCACATCAAAGGTATATAGCCAGTGTCAAGTAATTGGAGAGATTATTTTGTCATAAGTCAGAGTCGATAAGTCAAGTCATGCCCCTGTAAAGTAGTGGTGGTTGCGACTTTACTAGAGGCTTCTATGGAGTTTTGGAGGCAACACGAAAAGTCACGTTTTACAGCATTACACTATTCACCAACACTCATACACGTTGACAAGCACTTAATGGATAAAAACCACCGTTTTTACACTTAAACACTCAAAGTTATACAAGTTTAGTCAATTAATTTAATGCCGCCAATGCGCCATTTTTCGTGTTCCCGCCAAAACTCTGTCCTATCCTTAATTAGTAGCTATGATACTGTTAAGTGTCAATTAAATCCATTCAGTATTTTTCACATGATGGGCACATAAACATAAATACTGGTGCTGCCCTCTTGTGTTTTTGTTTTTGGAATCTTCAGAGGAAAATGGCTGATTGAAGTCAGTTGTGAGTTTTGGCGGGAACATGAAAAATGGCGCATTGGCGGCATTAAATTAATTGACAAAACTTGTATAACTTTGAGTGTTTAAGTGTAAAAACGGTGGTTGTTTTATCCTTTAAGCGCTTGTCAACGTGTATGAGTGTTGGTGAATAGTGTAATGCTGTAAAACGTGACTTTTCGTGTTGCCTCCAAAACTCCATAGAAGCCTCTAGTAAAGTCGCAACCACCACTACTTTACAGGGGCATGACTTGACTTATCGACTCTGACTTATGACAAAATAATCTCTCCAATTACTTGACACTGGCTATATACCTTTGATGTGAAGCCAAAACCGAAGAACTTAGGTTCTTAGAAAGGAAAAAAAAAAAAAAGTCAGTTGTACTCTTAGTATGTTTAGGTAACGCTTAGCACCTATCTCGAGCCAGCTCGCAAAAGCTCGGCTCGGGCACCGCACTCGCGCCGTTCACTCTTTTGTTGTTCACTCTGTCATTGACTGCACAGATGCAACGTAGTACCTCGTCTGCATTGCCCACTTTTAAGATAATTGATTGATTCAGGCGTTACTTTGCGGAAATCCATAAATATCAACAAATTATATACTCTCGTTTCGAACTTCGGCGAGTCCACACCTCCTGATGATGTCACGTGTAGAGGCGAAACACGTGTCGTATCTTTAAACTTTGGTTTTCTGTTCGTTGACACTTTGGTTTAGTTGAACTAAAGTTAAGTTAATTAAAACCTTTGTTTAGAAATCAAGCGGATTTATTACTAAATATATTTATATAATTTGTTGCCCACTTTTTTTTTTTTGGTAATTAAAAATGACATTATTGATGGATTGATGACATCCGCAATATTGCAGGCAACACCTGGGTTATATCCGCACAGCACAGACGAGATTGGCATTTAATGGAGGAGGCCTATGCCCAGCAGTGGGCTGATAATGGCTGAGGATGATGATAAATTAAAAATTGGTGGTGTATTTCAGAGTGTGCACAACATGCTGATGGAGACGTACGGCCTGCCGACGTGGGGCTCTTACCTCATCTTCGCCGTGGCCACCATCTTCGTGGGAGCCCTATTGGGACTCGTGAGAATTCTACTTTATATTTTTTGTTTACAATTAGTAAAAGCTGTAGGTACAGTCAGCTGCACAGACATGTATACACTCCCAAGCTTTCACATTTATATTACTCTTAATTTGGCAAAGAAAAGTGCACGCAAGCATTTTCAAATTAATGTAGTCATCTTACTTGTCAGGCGTCGACTGTACCTCATATTTCCCTGATCTACGGGTATTATGGAGGACCAAAGTTCGAAATGTGTAAAATTCTTAACTTTCGGCATGAAACCTATTACACGTGAACTGCTTTGAACAGATTTTATAAGCTCTCCCCCCCCCCCCCCCACCCCTCTCCACCCCTAAAAAGATGAGAAGTGAAAATATTTATTTTCTTTGTGCAAGGTTTTGTCAAAAGTTGTTTGGATTGAATTGGATTTTTTACTGCACTTTTGTAATGTTATTTTTTAGTGCCTAGAGGTCTTTTTTTTTTCGTAACTGCAAGTCATTTTTGAATCTTCCAAAATATAGGTACGTGCGAGCAAGAAGGCGAATCAGGGGTACTATTCGCCTTAATAGCACACTTATGAAAAGATCTCATTTTCAACCGACTTCAAAAAGGAGGAAGTTCCCAACTCAGTTGATTTTTTTTTAATGTATGTTACCCCAGAACTTTGTTGTTTATTCGATTTGAAAAAATATTTTTTTGTTTGAGAGAATATACTTACTGTCAGATTAATCCCATACAAATTTTATTTAAATCGGTTCAGAAGTTTCGTTTTTATATCACAAAAACTGAAAAAAATATGTCGTCGAAGTAAACTAAATTACGTATTTTGCTTCCCTGCGACTATTTAGTGGTATGTACATATGTGTTTACGGTCATTAGAACAGTGTCATTGAATTTGATTAATGTATCCCCCATCATACATATATATGATATATGTATGTATGATGATAAGTATCCCCCTTGCACAAGACGCTCAGCTATAAATCCTTACTAATAATTGTAATACTCAAAATTATTTTTAGGCTTACATACGGTTATATAAATATAATCTATTTACTAAAGTCAAAACTTCTACATTCGCCGCGACGGTCATTTAAAGGGATTTGAAGCTGGGTATTATAATGCAAGGGGGATACTTATCTATGACGCTGTCTGTACCTACCTACTTTGAAAATATTATTTTGTCTCCTTGCATAGCTAACGGCCGTAAATAATATCCAGTTATCTATGTTGGTTTAACTTAAATGTGTTTCATATAGATTAAATTATAATTTAAACGTATGGAATCCACAGCAGTTCGGATTATAGTGTAGAATGTTTATATAAAATCTTGATTTTCATTCATTCATCCAGTCAATCCACCTTATTAAAGTATTACTGTGTTCCGCAGTTGCTGGTGTGCATCATAGACCTACTGTACCCGCCGCGCCGCGCCGACAAGGTGCTCATCCCGCAGTCCGAAGTGGACCGCCTCGCCAAGGGAGACCACGACGCCCACGGCAAATGCGACGACGACCAGGTAACCATGTACCACCTAAACCCCTGAACCAATTTGACTCAGTTACGAACTGAAAGATTGTTTTGAACTAATACAACGACAAATGTCACGACGACCAGGTAACCGGATGTACCACCTAAACCCCTGAACCAATTTGACTCAGTTACGAACTGAAAGATTGTTTTGAATTAATACAAAGACAAATGTGACGACGACCAGGTAACCGGATGTACCACCTAAACCCCTGAACCAATTTGACTCAGTTACGAACTGAAAGATTGTTTTGAACTAATACAAAGACAAATGTGACGACGACCAGGTAACCGGATGTACCACCTAAACCCCTGAACCAATTTGACTCAGTTACGAACTGAAAGATTGTTTTGAACTAATACAACGACAAATGTGACGACGACCAGGTAACCGGATGTACCACCTAAACCCCTGAACCAATTTGACTCAGTTACGAACTGAAAGATTGTTTTGAACTAATACAACGTCAAATGTGACGACGACCAGGTAACCGGATGTACCACCTAAACCCCTGAACCAATTTGACTCAGTTACGAACTGAAAGATTGTTTTGAACTAATACAACGACAAATGTGACAACGACCAGGTAACCGGATGTACCATCTAAACCCCTGAACCAATTTGACTCAGTTACGAACTGAAAGATTGTTTTGAACTAATGTGACGACGACCAGGTAACCGGATGTACCACCTAAACCCCTGAACCAATTTGACTCAGTTACGAACTGAAAGATTGTTTTGAACTAATACAACGTCAAATGTGACGACGACCAGGTAACCGGATGTACCACCTAAACCCCTGAACCAATTTGACTCAGTTACGAACTGAAAGATTGTTTTGAACTAATACAACGACAAATGTGACAACGACCAGGTAACCGGATGTACCATCTAAACCCCTGAACCAATTTGACTCAGTTACGAACTGAAAGATTGTTTTGAACTAATACAACGACAAATGTGACGACGACCAGGTAACCGGATGTACCACCTAAACCCCTGAACCAATTTGACTCAGTTACGAACTGAAAGATTGTTTTGAACTAATACAACGTCAAATGTGACGACGACCAGGTAACCGGATGTACCACCTAAACCCCTGAACCAATTTGACTCAGTTACGAACTGAAAGATTGTTTTGAACTAATACAACGTCAAATGTGACGACGACCAGGTAACCGGATGTAAAGACAGCGTCATAGATAAGTATCCACTATGCTCAAGACACCCAGCTTCAAACCTCTTAAAAAATAGTACTTATTAAATTATTATAGGGCTCTTACATGGTTATAAAAATATAGGTACTTAATTTATTTATGAAGGCAAAACATATCCGTAAGTAGTGCCCCGCGGAGGCGTCGTTTTGAAGGGATTTGAAGCTGGCCTAGTGCAATGGGGATACTTATTTATGACGCTGTCTGCACCACCTGAACCCCTGAACCGATTCGGCTCACTTACAAGCTGAATTATTGTTTTGAACTAGCCGGCTTATGGCGGGGATAGCCGGTGGGCATTTCGGGAAAAAAGACTAAATCACCACCAGCCACAGTAGAAATTTCGGGAATTGACTCCAAATCCCCACTATTATGAACCATGAACATACTTCAAATAATACGCATCTTTGGATATTTTTTATTACCATCATATTATTTCCACCGTAAATAAGTTACTACAGATGTGTATTATTTGAAATAATATGCTCATTGTTCATAATAGTGGGGATTTCGAGACAAAAATATTACCGAAATCCCCACTGTGGTTGGTGTTGGTGGGGATTTAGTCTTTCCCGAAATCCCCACCGGCCATCCCCACCATAAGCCAAGGGCCAAGGGAGACCACGACGCCAACGACAATTGTGACGACGACCAGGTAACCGGATGTACCGCCTCAACCCCTGAATCGATTTGACTCTCTTTCAAACTGACACATTGTTTTGAACTAGCCTATCTTCCTGCCAAATTTAATGAACATCGGATGCAGTTCGACATTTATCGTTATACAAACATACTATAGAGGGCGTCCTACGGATATGCCACATGGAGGGAAAGTACCTTGAATATTGTAGATGGAATATTTTACTGAAAGAAGATTAGAACTTATTAGAATTAAAAAAAAAAACAATTTAAACTTCATTCATAGATATTTAAATAACTACATGGTTGAACCGGGAATCGAACCCGTTACACGAGAAAAATAATCAGCCTGAAGCTTTATCATACCGATCGAAAGGATTCATCTTATAGCCTAAGATCCCGCTATACAACGGCCTTCACTGAGATGCTTATTTAATGAAACGTATTTTATATATTATTTAATATGCCAATAAATATATCCTATATGGGTTGCCTAACAAATTTCAGTCCAAAGTATTTTTAATAAATAATTAAAAAAAAAAAAAAATAACATTCCAGCGGTGTGATAATTAAATAAATTCGATACCAATCGAAAGTTTGAAGCCCATAGAATATGCAAACGTTAGGTTGCCTATTTTTTTCCGGTCACAACTAGCGGGTTGCCAGGTGTAAACAGGTAAATCTATACTCTAGGAACTGAGCCTAGAATTAACTTAAAAAAAAAAACAAAACAAAAAAACAAACTAAAATATTGAACCTTAAAAATTTACAACCAACCAAATTAACTTAGAATTTAACTTTAAGCAATAAGTAGGCGGCAAACTGTCAGACTGACGAACACCAGGAAAGTATTGCCTCGTTGAAAGCTGGCGATCGAATGGGGCGGCGTTTTTTTTCGGATGGACGTTTAATGCAGTTAGCCGCAGATGGCTGTTACTGCGTCACCGGACTCTGTGGGGCGGCGTTTGCAGCGCGGCGCCTTTTATACTTTTCCGTGCGACTCATCGCGATATCGTCTACAATACTAGCATTTTGCAACGGTCTGATTATTGAATCCTGTCCTTTTCTACCGCATGGGATGGTTGGTTTGGGACCTCTCTCTCGCACACATTCACTCGCAGCGATATTTTATTATTTAAAATTCGACAACCGTAATTCGGGACTGATTTTTCGCAGGCAACCCTATACCACCGTGTTCATAATAAAATAATCTTTCATTTTATTTAAGTTTGATTCAATAATCAGACCGTTGCAAAATGCTAGTATAGATTTACCTGTTTACACCTGGCAACCCGCTAGTTGTGACCGGTAAAAAAATAGGCAACCTAACGTTTGCATATTCTATGGGCTTCAAACTTTCGATTGGTATCGAATTTATTTAATAATCACACCGGTGGAATGTTTAAAAGAATATTTTTTTTAAATTTTTAATTAAAAATACTCTGAACTGAAATTTGTTAGGCAACCCATATAGGATATATTTATTGGCATATTAAATAATATATAAAATACGTTTCATTAAATAAGCGTCTCGGTGAAGGTCGTTGTATAGCGGGATCTTAGGCTAATAATGATTATTTTTTGCCATTATCATTTGACATTATCATAAGTACCTACCTACCTATTACCATAGACCATTACTAATAAATGTACCCACTGAAGAAGTACGCATCTTTTCCCTATTATAATTAAAGTGCATGATAAAGAGATACATATTTAGTAGGTACCTGGATAATTTCAGTTGTACAGACAGCGTCAGAGATAAGTATCCCCCTTGCGCAAGACACCCAGCTATAAATCCTTTCAAAAAATTGTAATACTCAAAATTATTTTTAGGCTTACATACAGTTATACAAATATAATCTATTTTGAAAAGGCAAAACTTCTCCATTCATCGCGACGGTGATTTAAAGGGATTTGAAGCTGGGTATTATAATGCAAGGAGGATACTTATCTATGACGCTGTCTGTACCTAGGTCCTTACGGCTTCCTCCATCCCTCCATCCATCTGAAAGTATATCATTTAAAAAAAAAAAAAAAAGTTGGTTTATAACCAACAAAATTCTGAGGTAAAAAAACATTCAACCGAATTGATTGAATTGATATTTAAAATGTGTCTATTTCAGGAGTTGCTGAATGATGACATTGTAGATGAAGCTGAAAACGAAGCCAACAGCGACGCGGAGAAGAACTCTCAAAGCGACGTGAGTATAGCTCCCGCCGTAAAGTGCCAGATATTCTGCCGCAAAGCAGTAATCTGCAAGCATTACAGTGTTCCGGTTTGAAGGGCACTGTAGAGCGATTAATTACTGGGTTTTCGAGACATTCTCAAAGCGAAGTGACAGTTCCTGCCCGCGACTTCGACTGCTCGTACAGTGCCCAGATATTCTGCCGCAAAGCAGTAATGTGTAAGTGGTACTGTCATTACTGTGTTCCGGTTTGAATTGCACTGGAGCTAGTGAAATTACCGGGTCTTTGAAAGTGCCAGGTATTCTGCCGCAAAGCAGTAATGTGTAAGCGTTACTGTGTTCCGGTTTGAAGTGCTCTGGAGCTAGTGTAATTACCGGGCCTATGAAAGTGCCAGATATTCTGTCGCAAAGCAAAAATGTGTAAACATCACTGTGTTCCGGTTTAAATTGCACTGTAGCTAGTGAAATTACTGGGCTTTCGAGACTGTCCATTAAAATATCTCAAATTGGACGAGTGTTAATAGCACTGTTGCACCGGCCTGTTTCAAATCCATCAGAAAACCTCAATACACATTAATCCAAAATACTGGGTTAGTTTTTGTTTATGAAAAGCTGAGCCCCGTTTATTTTATTTTCTTATCTAGACACGAAAAAGTTTTTTTTGTTTTTTTTTGAGATATTTTCCAAAATTGAACAGGGGTTATTTTTTTTTTAACTTGGTTATCGATTCTGAGCAAACTAATTTCGGGTTTCGCATAAACGAAAACTAACCCTGTATACAATATAATAAACATAAACATAAACATTCACACACTCACACCCCTGCACTGGGATTCCCTGTGTCGCAGGTGGCATGGACACATACGACACATCACAACATCCAACACCCGAGAACATACATTTGTGTTCGTCACAAATATTTGCCCCGGCCGGGGATCGAACCCGGAACACCAAGCTTCGTAGGCAGGGTCACAACCAACTAAGCCACAGTGTCGTGTATACATTTCAGACATCAGATGACGATAAGAAAGCCACCGGAGACTCCACATCTGGGACGGAGGCCGGAAAGCCCGAGGTGCGCAAGCGGAGGCCTAGGAAGGCAGACTAAACCACCAAACCATGGACCTACGGACTGTTCACTCATGCAAGCACATGTCTGGCTGATGTGAGTCGCTTATGTAATTTACAAGGCATTCAGTCTTCACTGATATGAGTCGCCAATGTTATTTACAAGGCATTAACTATTTATGTGAGTCGCTAATGTTATTTCTAAAGCAATCACTCTGACTGATGTGAGTCGCTAATGTAATTTACAGGGCATTCAATCTGATGTGAGTCACCAATGTAATTTACAGGGCATTCAGTCTGACCGACGTGAGTCGCTAATGTAATTTACAGGGCATTCAATCTGATGTGAGTCACCAATGTAATTTACAGGGCATTCAGTCTGACTGACGTGAGTCGCTAATGTAATTTACAGGGCATTCAATCTGATGTGAGTCACCAATGTAATTTACAGGGCATTCAGTCTGACCGACGTGAGTCGCTAATGTAATTTACAGGGCATTCAATCTGATGTGAGTCACCAATGTAATTTACAGGGCATTCAGTCTGACTGACGTGAGTCGCTAATGTAATTTACAGGGCATTCAATCTGATGTGAGCCACCAATGTAATTTACAGGGCATTCAGTCTGACCGACGTGAGTCGCTAATGTAATTTACAGGGCATTCAATCTGATGTGAGTCACCAATGTTATTTACAGGGCATTCAGTCTGACCGACGTGAGTCGCTAATGTAATTTACAGGGCATTCAATCTGATGTGAGTCACCAATGTTATTTACAGGGCATTCAGTCTGACCGACGTGAGTCGCTAATGTAATTTACAAGGCATTCAGTCTAACTGACTTGTGTCATGTCATTTCTAACGCAATAAATCTTGACTAACGTGAGTCGCCAATGCAATATACAAGGCATACAGTCTTAAGTGAAGCGAATCGCCAATGTAATTTACAAGGTATTCAGTCTTATGTGCGTCGCTAATGTAATTGAGAAGGCATTCAGACTGACTTATGTGAGTCGTCAATTTCATTTACAAGGGATTTAGTGTGAATGACGTGAGTCACTAATGTTATTTATAAGGCATTCAGTCTGGAAGACGGTCGCAAAGAAGTCTTTATTTTACTAAATTACTTTGAAAACACAGAAGCATGATTCTTGAACAGACTAGGTCCAGTCGAAGATCTTTACCACAAAATATACGTCTCATTACTCACAAGTGACTAAAAATTAGAGATTTACTACGATACAATGGCTCGACCCCACTCAGTACACCGCAATATACTACTCGGGCAAATGAACATGACACCTGGCTGACACTCTCGCTCGGCACTTGTGTCCCCCGCCCCCCGCGCGGCGCCCTCCGTGTTTCTTCTTCCTCTAATTGCGAAGCCTTATCATTACCAAGTATTGCAGGACCTCTTCTCTATCAAGTTTATCCAATTCCACGCTGTACTTTGCACAAACGGCATTCGAGCCAGTTGTCATGTTTATTCGCCCGAGTTAGTAAGTTTTATGTCATAGAGTACTGTAGTTCCCGTTTAAATTGACACATTGTACGTGAGTGGGTCATGTTGATATAGAAGACCTCTAGCCACTGATTAGGCTGTGTTTAATTCGAGCGCCTTCAAATTTGAAGGCGTCCTTATGCCTAGATCACACGTACCGAGTACTCGGCCGAGACAGTGAAATTTACTCGGCCGAGATAGTGAAAGCTTACATCACTCGCTCAGCGGAGCACTCGCCGCTACGTTTATTTATACGTATCGAGTACTCGGTATGTGTGATCTAGACATTGGACAGAGTGGTTAGTGTTTTAAAATAACCCAAATAATTCACAAAATAGAGTAACACATAAATTATAAATATGCTGTTACGGCGGAAATTGTGTTTTTTTAAATGAATATTATTTTATTTTAGTGATGGTATCCAATATTGGATGAATCCTCGAAGAAGCCAGGCTTTGTTGGTGTATCTTTCAAACCGCCTCAAGCCTCAGGGTGCGTTTCCACTGACGCGGAGCTGGGAGAATGGAGAGGAGCAGACCAGTGCTCAAAGTGGAGATTGCCAATTGCAATAAGCACTTTGATTAGGCAATTTACTGTCCGCTCCACTCCGATTAGCTCCGCATCAGTGAAAACCCTTAGACTTCGAACAATTCAAACGCCTCGCTATAAAATACCTTTCTAAAGCATCGATGACACACGGCTAGTTTACACGCTACACGCGAACTCGATGGCTTATAAAAAAGCCGTGTGTTATCGACCCTTAAACCTTGATGCTTATAAAATAAGGTCGATTATCGCTTACCAATGTTACGAATCTTACAGATTTGTGCGAGCTAGTTGTATTATTTTTTCTTACATTTTAAAATCTGTTTTTTTTATTGGTTTGGTGGATGTCGGCCCAAATTTAAGATTCAAGGCCAATCCTCAAATCCGAATTCCATACAAAATGATTCAGACAAATACTCAAAAAGTACGCCGTATTATAGTAATTTCTTCACACTATTCGTTTTGTCCATGTTTTTTGATTTCGTGAACAAAAAAGTGAAAGGTTTCATACTTAAATTTAGATTTTATACGTGTTTTTAAGTTAGTAGGGTTAATTTTAAAACACGTATAAAATCTGAATTAAAGTATGAAACCTTTTTTTTAATTTTTTTATTTGTATGGAATTCAGATTTGAGGATGCCCTTTAATTCGCATTTATTCACATCGAGTGGTTGGCTTTTATTTGCACCAAATTTAGCGTTAAACATTCCATTTTCATACCATTAAAAAGTATACTGGTTTCATTTTTTAAATAGAAGCTATATAAGCTCATTAATGATTTGAAAATGGTTTGTAAATAACTTTAACTTACAATTTTTTTGTATGTGTTTGTATGAAAAGTATTATTCTCATTTTTTTATACTTATAAATAAATAGTCTTATTTTAAAATGTACAAAATAATGTTCAATCGAAAATATGTTAAATATGTTTATTTTACGAAATAACAAGTCGCCGCGCATTTTTTTATAGTTCATTTGAAATAAACAGTTATATTTGATATACATTCCCTTCATCGCATACGCTCAATGTTTGTCGCTACGTACTTACGAGATTATTTATTATTATTTATGTTTATTTCGAATCTGAGTGTAATTTCCCTTTCGCTAATATGTCCCGCTCCTAATAACGTGCTTACGTTTTCGTATTTCGTAAATTGCCCCGTTCCCGAATCGTCTCGTTCGCAAATAGCCCCGTTCGTAAAATGTCCCCAAGGTACATTTAAGGCGCAATGTGATTTTTTAAAAGGTGCTGCCACACTGCTGTTAAAAAATGTTTACAAACATTTTCTAACTCTTGTAGAATGTAACAATTCCTAACATATGTAAGTAAATGTCTTAGTGTTAGAAAATGTTTGTAAACATTTTTAACAGCAGTGTGGCGTGCTTTATGAAGTTTGAAACCTACTAGCTTGATAACCGCAAAATGCAGTTTTAATTTTATTAGAAAATCTAAGATCAAGTACAAGTATACGAACTCATTTCTATTTGTTTCGAAAAACGGGCCGTTTTGAGAATGGGCCGTTTTGAGAATAGGCCAGTTTGAGAATAGGTCGTTTTGAGAATGGGCCATTTTGAGAATAGATCGTTTTGAGAATGGGCCATTTTGAGAATAGGTCGTTTTGAGAATAGGCTGTTTTAAGAATGGGCCATTTTGACCACGCGGGACATTTCGCGAAAGGGACATTACACTTCGATTTGGTTTATTTTCGCTTGTATGTTTTTATAAATTATGTTTTTAATGTAGGTAGTTAAGTATTGAAGCGATGGAATGTCAACGATATGAGAATGAAAATTGAATAAAATTGAATTACTTGATTACTGTCCTGTTTTTCAAAAACGGTTTTTACCTGTAAAGTATTTTAATCAATTTTCCCAACTAGTGGAGTTACGATACTGTTATAATAAAAATATTAATAAAATTGCCTTTTCAAAGACTTACGATTGTTTTAAGCGTTGCGTTTATTAACCTAGTGACTTGCTGAAATAAATTGTAATAAAAAACTATTGTTTTTTTCTACGCTATTAAAAACTATCTACGGCAAGAGATTACACCTGCCCATGTCCAGAATAATACTAGACAGTCAGCGAAAATACCTGGCCCACGGTTCTGGATCCAGAACCCTGTGGCCAAGTACTTTTGCAAATAATACACAAACCACTGCATCTTATGGCCCCAGATTTTTAATTTGCGTTAGAAACGCCAGTCACTAAGCCCTAGACAAAAACTAACTTCCTAGACCCAAGAATACCGAAGTTAAAAAAGTCCAAAGGGTAGACCAGCTACCCGAAAGAAAAATGCTAGGAGGCTGATATGAATCCTTATAAGAGAATGGTTCCTATCATTCCGACTCCTCTTAAGTCGATTCCTGCCACGTCGAGTCGTTTAACGCAGAGCGCCGTCGACTACACTTCAAATCTTGGGTATGATTTCTCCGACGTCGAGTTTCTTGATAGCGAGCTTCATAACGTCGAGCGCGCTCCAGTCTCTTGTCGAGTTTAAATATTTTTTGTTATGAGGATGATAGAACTAATGTAAAAAAAACGAATAAAGTACTAGAAAACTATCTGAATATTAATGCCCCTATAAGGCTGAAAGGGGAATAATCCCCACGTTCCTGGCAAACAACGTTCGTTCTACAACTTTTGAAATTTCAAAGTTTTTCATTGAAAAAGTTCACGATGATTTTTGATGAACAAAAACAAAATTTTTGGGTAATTTTCTGGTTTGCGAACCCTCAATCGATTTGTCTTGAATAAGTAGGGAACCCTTTAGGAAACCCTTAAAACGTGTTATTTTTGCTCTATCTCGCTTCCTTTACGAGATATAGCGGTTTTTATGTTTTTTGAGGTTAGGTTGACATAGCATGGTAATAAATAGATTAAGAATGCATGTGTCATTAAGTTGTGTGACCCTGAAAGTTGCAGCTAGATCGCCAATCGGGAAGTGCTCTAAGTTTGTGTAGCAAGATTCAACCCGGAAGGACAGACAGACAAACATGAAAGGGACTTACTAAAAAGCCTCCAGCACTTAAGTAATTATTATTATTATCTCGACTACTTATACATATTGTACAGTTACTCTAAAATACATATCAAAATTTTTACAAAATTGTACATCTAAATTAACCCACATTGGAAGATTTTGTAAAAATCTAATCCAATGTGGGTTTAGGGCTTCAGAGAGAGGAATCGTCTCACAATGCGAGCTGTATCGAGTACTGCGGCTTTTTGGGCTTTTGTAATGATGTAATTTGGCAGTGACAATGTCTGAAGGTGGTGATGAATATTCTTACCGATGAGTCCATGTGCTGAAATGATTATTGGAACTATAATAGCTTCATTATTATTTTTATCAGCCTGAGCTGTCCCATTGTAGGGCAAAGGCCTCTTAAGTAATAATCATAATACAACAAGGACTTCTTATAATATAATTTATTTATTATCAATATTTATCCCCAAAATTGTAATTTTTAAATAAATCTCCGATCGCAAGAGATGTTTTTCCCCCCGACTGAGTACAGTTATACATAATATATTTAATTATTTATCTCTAAAATAGTAAATTAATAAATCTCCGATCGCAAGAGCTATTTTTTCCGACCGTACTTCGTGAAAACATGACTAGAATAATCGCAAAGTTGGCTCGCCGTCCTGCAATCGACGTAACGATAACTCGACCTGGTAAACGCGCTGTTCCAACGCCTCGGGTTAGAAAGACGCCGACGAAACGAGAGTCGACGTGGCAGGAATCGACTTCAAAGGAGTCTGAATAATAGGAACCATTCTTATAAGATGGAGCGACGACATTGCCCAAATAGCCGGTGTTACCTGGAGTAGAGTAGCTAGAGAAAGAAACAAATGGCAAGACATGGAGGAGGCTTTTGCCACTAAAGGTGGTTCTTGCACAAAAAATAGAAATATTTAGATAGAAGGACCGGATAGGAGCAACGGATAATTTGTCGGCCCCGACACCTGACAAGTGGGAAACGGGAGGTAATTGGTTGTGATGTCGAACCTTTTAAACCGCTCCGAGTCTCCGACTTGGTTTGACGTCTAACTCAAGTGAATACTTAAGTGAGTGGTAAAATGGCCGCCGCTTTACTAAAGGTTCGGCTGTCACCTGTCAAATTTCAAATGTAAGTATTCACTTAAGTGAAAAAAATCGACTTAGAATATGGGTGTTAGATGTCAAACCAAGTCGGAGACTCGGAGCGGTTTAAAAGGTTCGACATCACAACCAATTACCTCCCGTTTCCCACTTGTCAGGTGTCGGGGCCAAGTGGGAAAACTATTATAAAAACCTTATAGGACCTTTACAATGAAATAACTAAGTATTCTTACATAATTTTATTAAAAAATAAATTAAAATTAGGTACATTATTTACTAACTAAGAACTAAGAACATTAAACTAAAATGATTTTTACTTTAAATGCTATGAATTTTCACTTTACTAACAAATGGACCAAACGACACATTTACATTTGCTTGAGTTCATTCAAACCTTTGAATAAAATCGTGGTTTTAAGTTTGTGTGAAATGCTCTCAACATTATAATATCAAGACAGATTTGTTTGTATCCAAATTCCTATCTAATTCTATACAAACAATAAAGCTAGCTTGTAATAAAAAAAAAGTATGTACAGCGTCGTACACCTGGTAGATCTGAAACAAGATAAAAAATACCCTGAAATAATATCCAGTAAAAAAACAAATGTGCTTAAGACCACACGACAGAAGTGGAAACTTTATCGAGGCGACTTGAGCCGAATTTACCCAAACGTTACATAGCCTAGCGTGACAGCTCAGTCTCATTCACAAAATAAAGTGCTCAGCGCGTCTAAAGAAGTTCTCACTTCAATAACGCCTCAAACCACGTCAAGCTATCGGATAGTTCCCAGTAGTTCCATTATGAGTTGTTCCATGGAACTAGTGGGAATAATTTTCCCACTAGCTCCGTGGAACTGTTTTTAATGGAACGACTGGGAACTATCCGACTTGTCCGCGCTTGGCCTCACTCCAGAACCGGTCCAGACCGGTCCTGTACAATACGGCCGACGTATCTTGGCGAGTCTGAACATAGGCTATGCGAACTTTAGCGCATGTACACACGTATTACATTGTTTTATATGTATAATATATCAGCGCGGACCGTACCAGACCGGTCCTGTATTGGCTACTTACAACAGTGTCAGTCCCTGCGCTTCTTGTTCTGGTGCAGCGCGCGGCGGTCGTGGTCCCGCTTGGCCTCGTTCCAGAACCGGTACAGACCGGTCCTGTATTAGTTACTTACAACAGTGTCAGTCCCTGCGCTTCTTGTTCTGGTGCGGCGCGCGGCGGTCGTGGTCCCGCTTGGCCTCGTTCCAGAACCGGTCCAGACCGGTCCTGTATTAGTTACTTACAACAGTGTCAGTCCCTGCGCTTCTTGTTCTGGTGCGGCGCGCGGCGGTCGTGGTCCCGCTTGGCCTCGCTCCAGAACCGGTCCAGACCGGTCCTGTATTAGTTACTTACAACAGTGTCAGTCCCTGCGCTTCTTGTTCTGGTGCGGCGCGCGGCGGTCGTGGTCCCGCTTGGCCTCGCTCCAGAACCGGTCCAGACCGGTCCTGTATTAGTTACTTACAACAGTGTCAGTCCCTGCGCTTCTTGTTCTGGTGCGGCGCGCGGCGGTCGTGTTCCCGCTTGGCCTCGCTCCAGAACCGGTCCAGACCGGTCCTGTATTAGTTACTTACAACAGTGTCAGTCCCTGCGCTTCTTGTTCTGGTGCGGCGCGCGGCGGTCGTGGTCCCGCTTGGCCTCGCTCCAGAACCGGTCCAGACCGGTCCTGTATTAGTTACTTACAACAGTGTCAGTCCCTGCGCTTCTTGTTCTGGTGCGGCGCGCGGCGGTCGTGGTCCCGCTTGGCCTCGCTCCAGAACCGGTCCAGACCGGTCCTGTATTAGTTACTTACAACAGTGTCAGTCCCTGCGCTTCTTGTTCTGGTGCGGCGCGCGGCGGTCGTGTTCCCGCTTGGCCTCGCTCCAGAACCGGTCCAGACCGGTCCTGTATTAGTTACTTACAACAGTGTCAGTCCCTGCGCTTCTTGTTCTGGTGCGGCGCGCGGCGGTCGTGGTCCCGCTTGGCCTCGCTCCAGAACCGGTCCAGACCGGTCCTGTATTAGTTACTTACAACAGTGTCAGTCCCTGCGCTTCTTGTTCTGGTGCGGCGCGCGGCGGTCGTGGTCCCGCTTGGCCTCGCTCCAGAACCGGTCCAGACCGGTCCTGTATTAGTTACTTACAACAGTGTCAGTCCCTGCGCTTCTTGTTCTGGTGCGGCGCGCGGCGGTCGTGGTCCCGCTTGCGCGAGGACTTGTCTGCTCGTTTGGCCTCGCTCAAGAACCGGTCAAGACCGAACGGGTCCGAATCCGCCTCTGGCTGGCCGCGGGACGGTTGCGTTGGCTGCGGGGTTACACTGGGTTAGATTGGGGCTAGATGACGTTGTTTTACCCGACTGCTAAGGAAGGGTTATGTTTTTCGCGCGTATCTTGTATGTATGTATGTGTACATTTTTGTATTACCTCGTATCTTCCAAACAGCTGGATGGATTTTGACAGTTATGGTATCGTTAGGTTCGTCTCAATCATCCGAGTGTTCTTAGATGGGTTTAAAAAAAAAATATCGGCGGATTTTTGGATCTAGATAGTAAGTAAGTCGTTAATATTTTTTTGTTTACCAAACCTATCGAGTAGCCTACTCAGTAGGGTATCAAAATGAAGGTATTTTAATTCAGACAGCCAAAGACCGGGCTCAATGGCGTTAGTCCAGCTGTGGACTTATAATACGTGATGTGTGTATACTCACGGGTTCATCTCGACTGGCGTCTCCCCTCTCGAACTGCACGGGCCCCGTGCGAGTGTTCGTGCTACTGGTCCCAGCAAACTCTTTATCCGCCACGAATCTACAAGAAACCACATCATTTACAATACAATATTTATTTAAGTATATTTTATAAATACACACCTAGATCCAAAACTAAGTCGAGTCCAAAAAACATCAATTCGTAGATAACCTTATCGTACTAATATTATAAACGCGAATGTTTGTAAGGATGGATGGATGGATGTTTGTTACTCTTTCACGTAAAAACTACTGAATGGATTTTAATGAAACTTTACTTATATATAACTTATACATCAGAATAACACATAGGCTACAATTTACAAAGATATTGTGTGAATTGTCCGCTACTCTAAACACTAATCCTGCGCAGACGAAGTCGCGGGTACCAGCTTGTATTCGATAATTCTATTTTTTAACGCAACTAACCACGAAGACAGGTTTAAAAAAAGCTTTTCACACCACCTGCTCGACAATGTCCAATTACATATCATGTTATCTCAAGGTAAAGCAAAGCATTACCTACCAAGGGACGTAAAGTTGTATGAAACTCCGAAGGATGATAAATTATTTATTGGCACCTTATTACATTTAGGATAGTATATAAAAGCAATTTAGTTTTTAAAAGATAGCTTAAAAGTAAACAAGGTCCAGTTTTAGTGTAACTACTGATACCTAAACTAGGATAATGGTTACCCTGTATGATAGGCATCAGCGCCCACCCTCAGGTTAATAAATTACAAGCTGAACTTAAATATATACATGATAAGATAAGTGACAATTGATAATTGACAAGCATCATTTTCGGGTCCTTTTCCCACTTACGTGGGGTCGGCACAACATGTCTTCCTCCTCCACTCGTCCCTATCACCCGTCATCTCTGTACTTACACCTGCCCTATTCATATCATCCTTCACACAGTCCATCCATCTTTTCTTAGGCCTTCCTCTACTCTTATATCCATCCACTTCCATATTCAGCACTCTCCTAGTCACGTGACATTCTTCCCTTCGCATCACGTGTCCATACCAAGCTAACCTATTACAAGAAAATTTAATGTTAAATTTAAGCGGAAAATGTAAAAAGATAGTAATGTGATTTGAATTTGTAACGACAAATTTGTGTGGAAACTTGTGGAAAACTCTAAGTAAAAGAACGCCCAATCCAGTTACCTCAGAATTTTGTTATTTATATCGATTTGAAAATTTCTTTATATACAACAAAGTTTTTATTTGAAAGTTTATACTTTCAGATTGGTCCCATAGAAATTTCATGAAAATCGGTTGTAGTGTTGAACAAAATGCGTATTTTGCTTCCCTGTGACTTTTCAATGGTGCCTACGGTCACTAGAACAGTCCGATTGAAGTCGGTTTTTGTATGTTTTTGTAAAACCTTGTATTGGTGAGAATTACAATTATATTAGAGTACAATTATAAAAATATTAGATTATATTTATATCGCAGTGGGCTGTAATATTGTTAATCTAAGATGTTATAATTAATTATTAAGTAAAATGTATATTGCAGCTGTTTGTTGTCCCCAAAGGTGCTGCCACACTGCTGTTAGAAAATGTTTACAAACATTTTCTAACACTAAAACATTTACTAACAAATGCTAGGAATTGTTACATTATGTTAGGAATTGTTAAATGTTTTAAGTGCTCCTACACTGATGGAAAATGTTTACAAACATTTTATAAAATTTGCATGGGCCCCGCACTCTCCGCATACCCTGCTATGGCCTAGATTATATCTTTACAAGCAAATGATAACAAATGTTTTATTTTGTTACAATTTGTTTAATAGTGTTCCGAACGGGAAATACACAGAACCACAGATTCGGTAATAGTTACCGTGGGAAAATAGCCGGACGGCATCAATATACAAAACCCGTATCGAGAAATTCTAAAAATAGAAATACGCGCCAAACTGCATCGAATGTTCTCGCAATAGAAGGATTCGAACGAATGGAAAGGAAAGTACAGGACGGCCTACGCGAGCGAGCGAGATAGATATGTTGTTTACGTCTGTGTACAAGGTCAAGCGTGCGTAAATAGCAATATGAATTTGTACTTTATTCGTATAGGTATAAGGATCATTTTGAATTGTTTGTAGTTACTAGAATGGATTTCTTGTGCCTTCGAGATAAGTCGCGAATAATGTACGGCGGTCGCATAGGTGGGGAGTCCTAGTATAAATAGCGAGGTCAGATCGAATAGAGTTAGTCTTGAGAGTCCGGTGACGCAGTAACAGCCATCTGCGGCTAACTGCATTAAAGGTCCATCCGAAAAAAAAAAATAGAGTTAGTCTACAGTCTATAGTCAGTCTATTGGAATAGTCTATTACAGTTTATAGACTCAGTATAGTGATCAAGTAGAGTTGCAAGTTGAACCGAATAGTACCCCAGTATTGTGAGCGAATAGTGAAACGAATAGTGCGTGATTTAGTGACTTCGATAGCTTTTATATTTGAACAGTATAGTGAGTGTCACAGTAGACGCGGACAGTGTACAATAGTGAATAGTGATAATTTTAAAAAGTACACATAGAACCCCTTCACCTCTGGATCGCCTGCAGCAATAGTGAACAATTTGGAGTTTTCTTTCTTCTTCATATAGAATCCCAGCAACGAATGTACAACGGTTGTCGGAAATAGATCACAATGTTTACAGTCCACTACTTATAGTTTGATTTCGATACCCGTCCCGTACAACTAGTTTAGAAATGTTTACTAACATTATCTAACATGAAATGTTTAGTAACATTTTCTAACATTGTGATCGATTGTTTCTTAACAAATGTTTACTAATGTAAACATTTTTAAACAGCCGTGTGGTAGCACTATCATCGTCGCCCTGTCCTTATCCCACACTTAGGTGGGGTCGGCACAACATGTCTTCTTCCATTCGTGTCTATCAGCCGTCATCTGTGTACTCACACCTGCTTTGTTCATATCCTCTTTCACACAGTCCATCCATCTTTTCTTTGGTCTGCCTCTTCTCGTAAATCCGTCTACCTTCATATCTAATACTCTCCTAGTCACATGGCATTCATTCCTCCGCATGACATGCTCATACCAAGATAACCTGTTATTCTTCAACTTATCTCTCACTACTTTCAGGCGCTACTTTCAGGTTTCCTTTAATATACTCATTTTTCGATTAGCAATTAATGTATAAAAGGCCCAGAAGGAGATGGCGGGGCGAGTTGGACGGATACCTGCCAACATGAACCAGCGACGCCCTTGGCCGCAAGGAGTGGAAGGAGAGGAGGGAGGCCTTTGCCCTGCAGTGGGACACAGATGGCTGAATAATAAATAATTTTGGGTTTAGGTTTCAGTTTATATAAACTTAATGCGGGTTAAATAGTGTTACCGTCTGTTGTTGGCGAGCCCGTCCAAGTCCCCGTAGTTGTCCTTGTCCCCCGCGCGCGAGGGGCGGTAGATGTGCGCCCCCACGTTGTCCTGGTTGCGCCACGGCTTGTCGTACACCGTGTACGCCTCGTCGTCCGCGTAACCTGCACGAAACGTAACATTTTTATTTTTATTATATTACAGACATGGCAACAGGCTACAAAATCCCAAATGTAGATTAAGTAAAATTTCAAAAAGCTTCATAAGCAATGGTGTGGAGATGTACAATAAGCTATCTGACGAAATTAAAAACTTATCATATAAATTATTTAAAAATAAAATTCAATTATTACTCATATCAAAAAGTTATTATACATTGCAAGAAGCTTTAACAGATAATAACTTTGCTATTGTAAATTAACTTATTTTCATCTAAGATAATTGATTGATTCAGGCGTTACTTTGCGGAAATCCATAAATATCAACATATTATATAAATATATTTAGTAATAAATCCGCTTGATTTCTAAACAAAGGTTTTAATTAACTTAACTTTAGTTTAGAACTTTAGTACATATTACTATACCATAAACCAAAGAGTCAACGAACAGAAAACCAAAGTTTAAAGATACGACACGTGTTTCGCCTCTACACGAGGCATCATCAGGAAGTGTGGACTCGCCGAAACACGTGTCGTATCTTTAAACTTTGGTTTTCTGTTCGTTGACTCTTTGGTTTATAATATAGTAATATGTACTAAAGTTCTAAACTAAAGTTAAGTTAATTAAAACCTTTGTTTAGAAATCAAGCGGATTTATTACTAAATATATTTATATAATTTGTTGATATTTTCATCTATTTTATTTGTATTATTGTATATCAATTTTGATTTTATTTTTGAATTTAAGTTATATTGACATTGCCATTTTACAGCAGCAAATTATTTCTTTGTTATTTTGTATTGTTATGACTTAGCCTCTCTACAGCTATAGAACCTTGTTATTTTGTATTTAAAATATTTTAACTTCAACTTCATTATGTTTTCTCTCTTTTCAATATAAATGTTGAAAACTTTGTAAACATAGCTTTATGACGTTACCAAGTGTGTAATCTGTTCCTACGGTAAATAAATAAATATGAGTATTATTGATTTGCAGCTTTAGTGACACTGTGACCGTTGTCGGTCTATTATGCTCGCCACTTGGATCTATGCGGTTAGAGTTCCTCACTAAACCCTGCCGCTATGATGAACTGCAGGAGTTTTTTGTGAGGAAGTTCAACTAATTCATCAGGGCTTAATATGTGTTTTCCCAGATAAATACTGCGCTTATGCATTAGCGGTCCACATTCCTTCAGAAAATGAAGGGGCGTTTCATCTGCCTCATTGCATTTCTTGCAGGAGCGCGTTTCGCTTAGCCTTAAGTTGAACATGTGCTTATTCAAGCAACAGTGTCCTGTTAAGGCTCTTACAATAAAAAACGTAACACTGTCAAAGAATAGATAGTTGGTGGTATCAGGACATTCCCGCGAAAGACAAATGTCCTTTCGCGCAAATGTCTTTTCGCGCAATTGGAGCCACGCAAGTGTCTTTCGCGCAAACGTATTTTCGCGCAATTGGAGCCACGCAAGTGTCTTTCGCGCAATTGGAGCCACGCAAGTGTCTTTCGCGCAAACGTATTTTCGCGCAATTGGAGCCACGCAAGTGTCTTTCGCGCAAATGTATTTTCGCGCAATTGGAGCCACGCAAGTGTCTTTCGCGCAAATGTATTTTCGCGCAATTGGAGCCACGCAAGTGTCTTTCGCGCAAATAGAGCCACGCAAGTGTCCCGGATCCATAGTAGGTACTATAATGCCTAGATCACACGTACCGAGTACTCGGCCGAGAGCACCGTCTCGGCCGAGTACTCGGTACGTGTGATCTAACCATAAGAAGCAGGACTCCGATATTTTGTGTTCTATTGTCACATAACTAAGTTTATATTGACATTTTTACTTCTCGTGCAGCGAAAGGATTGTGCGTACTTGTAACGTTGAAAGGAATTATTCCCACTTTATCAATCAATATAACAATATTATCTATCACACTAGGGGACCAGATGGGCCAAAATGTTCTATCCCTATCCTATTGTCCCCCTTTCAGCAACAGGGTGACAGATGAAACTTTTATAAAGGAGCAGGCACAAAGTCCTACTTGAAGTTTTTTTTAATTAGTAGAGAGTTTCAGTTTAAAAATGCGCATCCTTCACTCTTTGCTTAAACTGAAAGACACTTCGCTCATTCTGCCAGGGACCTCGCTTATTCTGTGAGGGACCTCGCTAATTCTGTCAGGGACCTCGCTCATTCTATCAGGGACCTGCTTATTCTGTCAGGGACCTCGCTCATTCTATCAGGGACCTGCTTAATCTGTCAGGGACCTCGCTCATTCTATCAGGGACCTCGCTTATTCTGTCAGGGACTTCGCTTATTCTATGACTCACCGCTGTCCATCCCCTTGCTGGTGTTGAACAGCCGCTGGTCGAACATGCCCTCCCCGCCCTGCGTGCTCTTGGCGGGCAGACCCAGCGCGATCTGCTCCGATATGTCGCGCTCGCGATTCACCAACTTTGACCTGGAATTAAGGTATCTATTAAATGCTGGATGAAACATACTATAATTATACTCATATTTATGGAATATAATCAAATCTGAAATCTCTGTGTTGCACACATACCTATAATTTGTACTGTCTTTTATACCTACCTTAATTTTTGCTATTTGTAGCGATAAGACAGAGGACTACGCGTATATGTAGCTCAAGACGAAAAACTTTTAAAGGTTTCTGAATACAAAAATATTGTAGTTAAGTTTTTTGTTAACTAATAAAAAAAATATTATTATTATTATTATTGGCCTGGCATGTCCCATTGTTGGGCAAAGGCCTCCCCCCCTTTTCTCCAGTCCTCTTTATCAGAATAAAAAAAATATGTTTTGGCCAGTTTATTCCCTTGTGTCTGTCCGCCCTCAGCTTGTCTCGCCCTCGTCCACTGCAGGTCCTCACGTTGTGTAGTGGGGGGACACACGTACCTCTTGTCGGGCGCGGCTCTGGCCAGGTTGCGCTCCCGCTGCCTGTCCTTGTGTCTGTCCGCCCTCAGCTTGTCTCGCCCTCGTCCACTGCAGGTCCTCACGTTGTGTAGTGGGGGGACACACGTACCTCTTGTCGGGCGCGGCTCTGGCCAGGTTGCGCTCCCGCTGCCTGTCCTTGTGTCTGTCCGCCCTCAGCTTGTCTCGCCCTCGTCCACTGCAGGTCCTCACGTTGTGTAGTGGGGGGACACACGTACCTCTTGTCGGGCGCGGCTCTGGCCAGGTTGCGCTCCCGCTGCCTGTCCTTGTGTCTGTCCGCCCTCAGCTTGTCTCGCCCTCGTCCACTGCAGGTCCTCACGTTGTGTAGTGGGGGGACACACGTACCTCTTGTCGGGCGCGGCTCTGGCCAGGTTGCGCTCCCGCTGCCTGTCCTTGTGTCTGTCCGCCCTCAGCTTGTCTCGCCCTCGTCCACTGCAGGTCCTCACGTTGTGTAGTGGGGGGACACACGTACCTCTTGTCGGGCGCGGCTCTGGCCAGGTTGCGCTCCCGCTGCCTGTCCTTGTGTCTGTCCGCCCTCAGCTTGTCTCGCCCTCGTCCACTGCAGGTCCTCACGTTGTGTAGTGGGGGGACACACGTACCTCTTGTCGGGCGCGGCTCTGGCCAGGTTGCGCTCCCGCTGCCTGTCCTTGTGTCTGTCCGCCCTCAGCTTGTCTCGCCCTCGTCCACTGCAGGTCCTCACGTTGTGTAGTGGGGGGACACACGTACCTCTTGTCGGGCGCGGCTCTGGCCAGGTTGCGCTCCCGCTGCCTGTCCTTGTGTCTGTCCGCCCTCAGCTTGTCTCGCCCTCGTCCACTGCAGGTCCTCACGTTGTGTAGTGGGGGGACACACGTACCTCTTGTCGGGCGCGGCTCTGGCCAGGTTGCGCTCCCGCTGCCTGTCCTTGTGTCTGTCCGCCCTCAGCTTGTCTCGCCCTCGTCCACTGCAGGTCCTCACGTTGTGTAGTGGGGGGACACACGTACCTCTTGTCGGGCGCGGCTCTGGCCAGGTTGCGCTCCCGCTGCCTGTCCTTGTGTCTGTCCGCCCTCAGCTTGTCTCGCCCTCGTCCACTGCAGGTCCTCACGTTGTGTAGTGGGGGGACACACGTACCTCTTGTCGGGCGCGGCTCTGGCCAGGTTGCGCTCCCGCTGCCTGTCCTTGTGTCTGTCCGCCCTCAGCTTGTCTCGCCCTCGTCCACTGCAGGTCCTCACGTTGTGTAGTGGGGGGACACACGTACCTCTTGTCGGGCGCGGCTCTGGCCAGGTTGCGCTCCCGCTGCCTGTCCTTGTGTCTGTCCGCCCTCAGCTTGTCTCGCCCTCGTCCACTGCAGGTCCTCACGTTGTGTAGTGGGGGGACACACGTACCTCTTGTCGGGCGCGGCTCTGGCCAGGTTGCGCTCCCGCTGCCTGTCCTTGTGTCTGTCCGCCCTCAGCTTGTCTCGCCCTCGTCCACTGCAGGTCCTCACGTTGTGTAGTGGGGGGACACACGTACCTCTTGTCGGGCGCGGCTCTGGCCAGGTTGCGCTCCCGCTGCCTGTCCTTGTGTCTGTCCGCCCTCAGCTTGTCTCGCCCTCGTCCACTGCAGGTCCTCACGTTGTGTAGTGGGGGGACACACGTACCTCTTGTCGGGCGCGGCTCTGGCCAGGTTGCGCTCCCGCTGCCTGTCCTTGTGTCTGTCCGCCCTCAGCTTGTCTCGCCCTCGTCCACTGCAGGTCCTCACGTTGTGTAGTGGGGGGACACACGTACCTCTTGTCGGGCGCGGCTCTGGCCAGGTTGCGCTCCCGCTGCCTGTCCTTGTGTCTGTCCGCCCTCAGCTTGTCTCGCCCTCGTCCACTGCAGGTCCTCACGTTGTGTAGTGGGGGGACACACGTACCTCTTGTCGGGCGCGGCTCTGGCCAGGTTGCGCTCCCGCTGCCTGTCCTTGTGTCTGTCCGCCCTCAGCTTGTCTCGCCCTCGTCCACTGCAGGTCCTCACGTTGTGTAGTGGGGGGACACACGTACCTCTTGTCGGGCGCGGCTCTGGCCAGGTTGCGCTCCCGCTGCCTGTCCTTGTGTCTGTCCGCCCTCAGCTTGTCTCGCCCTCGTCGACTGCAGGTCCTCACGTTGTGTAGTGGGGGGACACACGTACCTCTTGTCGGGCGCGGCTCTGGCCAGGTTGCGCTCCCGCTGCCTGTCCTTGTGTCTGTCCGCCCTCAGCTTGTCTCGCCCTCGTCCACTGCAGGTCCTCACGTTGTGTAGTGGGGGGACACACGTACCTCTTGTCGGGCGCGGCTCTGGCCAGGTTGCGCTCCCGCTGCCTGTCCTTGTGTCTGTCCGCCCTCAGCTTGTCTCGCCCTCGTCCACTGCAGGTCCTCACGTTGTGTAGTGGGGGGACACACGTACCTCTTGTCGGGCGCGGCTCTGGCCAGGTTGCGCTCCCGCTGCCTGTCCTTGTGTCTGTCCGCCCTCAGCTTGTCTCGCCCTCGTCCACTGCAGGTCCTCACGTTGTGTAGTGGGGGGACACACGTACCTCTTGTCGGGCGCGGCTCTGGCCAGGTTGCGCTCCCGCTGCCTGTCCTTGTGTCTGTCCGCCCTCAGCTTGTCTCGCCCTCGTCCACTGCAGGTCCTCACGTTGTGTAGTGGGGGGACACACGTACCTCTTGTCGGGCGCGGCTCTGGCCAGGTTGCGCTCCCGCTGCCTGTCCTTGTGTCTGTCCGCCCTCAGCTTGTCTCGCCCTCGTCCACTGCAGGTCCTCACGTTGTGTAGTGGGGGGACACACGTACCTCTTGTCGGGCGCGGCTCTGGCCAGGTTGCGCTCCCGCTGCCTGTCCTTGTGTCTGTCCGCCCTCAGCTTGTCTCGCCCTCGTCCACTGCAGGTCCTCACGTTGTGTAGTGGGGGGACACACGTACCTCTTGTCGGGCGCGGCTCTGGCCAGGTTGCGCTCCCGCTGCCTGTCCTTGTGTCTGTCCGCCCTCAGCTTGTCTCGCTCGGCCGCTGTCAGGCCGCTCTCGTCTACTTCAGTACTTTCAATGTTATCGTCCTCGGGGGCGCGAATACCTAGGAAATGATATAAAATCAATATACAGGATGGAAAAAATCAATGGGCCCTGGAGGAAAATCCCTTAAAATCCTAAAGATTATGATTATTTTACTTAAAGGAAACATTCCTTTATTTT
Source organism: Lobophora halterata (assembly GCA_932526365.1). Lineage (NCBI taxonomy): Eukaryota > Metazoa > Arthropoda > Insecta > Lepidoptera > Geometridae > Lobophora > Lobophora halterata. The sequence goes on along the minus strand of OW052027.1, from coordinate 5,220,940 downwards.
TAATTAGAAACAACTACATTCACAGATTTCTTGACTTGACAACTGAACTTCTTTTATGAGATTTTGCAAATGCAGGTATACTCCCGCAAAAGCATGCACAAAGTTAAACTTTACGAGCATGAGAAGTTAAATAGTTATTTGTTCACCAAGGGCCTGAAGCAAGACAATTTATACGAGACTTTTATCAGCCCGAGCCGAAGTGGAGCGCGGATATTCAAGTCGAGTATAAAATGGGCTTCAGGACCAAAGTAAACACAAGATTTTTCACTTCAATTGCGAGGAAAATTTTGATAATATCTCACCAGCTCTGTGGTCCCTGGCTCGCTGCGCCAAGATCCTCAAATGCTCCTCTTTCTTCTCCTTCTCTCTCTGCGCTAATCTCCTCTCGAGCTGAGCTCTCGCCTCCACTGCCTCTCTTGCTTTCCTGTTTACAAATAAAACAAACATCTTTTTTAAAAAAAAAATATTGACTAACCGATGTCTGCAACTTCCTTTACATTGCGAATTAAAAAAAACTACTTGTATACTCCAAATTCAAGTCTCTTCGTCCAGCGGTTTGGTCTGGGCGTTGTATGTCTGTTAGTCAGTCAACTAGTCAGTCAGGATATAGCCTTTTATATACATTGATTTCTAGTTCCCAGGTTATAAAACCTATTAGTTTGTGTAAAACCAAAATACAGATATTATTTAATAATTTTAGGGGTGAGCCTGAAAAGTCATGGGTTTTTTAGACACAAGTTCAAATTGCGGAAATTACAATAAATTAAGAATAATTTCAATATGTAGACGTAAAAATAATCACACATTTTAGAGAAAAAAAGGCCTTTTTTTCTTACATAAGCCATACAATAAATACAATTAAATTAGAATGTTACCTGTCAGCGATGTAAAGCGCTTCAGCCAATTTGGAGAAATTTTCGTTGATGTGCACTTGCTGCAAGCCGCGCCCGTCTGCCGCTAGACGCTTGTCCAGGGGAATCGTGTACCCTGGGACAGAATACCAACATCAGAATACCATCGGCAGAATACCATTAGCAGAATACCATCGGCAAAATACTATCATTAGAATACCATCGGCAAAATACCATTAGCAGAATACCATCAGCAAAATACTATCATTAGAATACTATCAGCCGGCATTACCAACAATTAACTTTTGCGTTATTTCCTGACCATAATTCTGTTACCTAACTTCGGCGTTATTCACTGGCCATAATAATGTTACCCTTTGCCTTATTCCCTGACCATAATAATGTTACCCTTTGCCTTATTCCCTGACCATAATATTGTTACCCTTTGCCTTATTCCCTGGCCATAATAATGTTACTCTTCACGTTATTCCCTGGCCGTAATACCTTTTGAAAGAAGAAAGAAAAATAATTTATTCCAACATACACGGCAACACACATTTAGAAAGTACTAATTATAAAAACAGAAAAATTAACGGTCTGTGCTCAGCATAATGTTGAGGATTCGCATCCACAACGCTGATTTTCAGCACAAACCGATGATGTGACTCACGAACAATATACCAGTTGCATAAAGGAATAATATGAAAGTAGTGTGATGATACTTATGATAATTATAAGAACGTAAAAATATAATGTAATAATAAATACAATAAAAACAAATAAAATACCTAGGCCCTGTACAACCAAACTTACAAATTGTAAATTTTGCGTTATTCCCTGGCCATAATAATGTTACCCTTTGCATTATTCCCTGGCCATATTACCTTTGGCGTTCTTCCAGTGGCTGACGCAGGGCGGCACCTTCCAGTCGCGCTGCTGCTTGACGGACACGCGGCGCGGGGGGGAGTGCAGCACGGGCGCGGGGGGCGAGGGCGCGGCGCGGGGGATCTTCTTGTTGATTTGGAACCGTGGGGGCTCCATTGGGTCTGCTTGTGCTTCCACCATTCTAGGGGGGGATTAGTTACAGACTAATTTTACACGTAGATAAGGGTTAGACTGGAAACTATTTTTTTTTTCACAACGCCGTCTAGCCGCAGTGTTACCAGATAACAGATAACTTTATATGCGATTATTTGTTTGTAATTTGTAATTTACTGCTGTTAGAATTACTAATTATCTAGCCAGACTTTCCTACCTATAATTCTTATATAATTACAGTTAACAAAATGTAGACTCAATTTGGTTTAAGAATAGTATATATGTCATAGCTTATATAAGAAAAAAATGTAACTATGAGTCTAATGTTAAATAATTAAAATAAAAATAAAATAAATAGCTGATGGAATACATATATATTTTTTTTATTTTAAACACATACATTCAGCTGCACAGACGGTTACGACATATACATACACTCCCAAGCTCTCACATGTATATTACACTCTTAATTTTGCAAAAAAAAGTGCATGCAAACATTTTAAAATTAAGGCTAATCCTCAAATCCAATTCCATACAATTTTTTTTCGGACAAATACTCAAAAAGTACGCCGTATTATAGTAATTTCTTCACACTATTCGTTTCGTCTATGTTTTTCAATTGTTTCTACAAATATTAGTAAGGTTTCACACTTCAATTTAGATTTTATACGTGTTTTTAAGTTAGTAGGGTTTATCTTAAAACAAGTATAAAATCTAAATTAAAGTATGAAACCTTACTTATTTCATGTTGACACAATCTGAAAACATAGACGAAACGAATACTGTGAAGAAATTACTATAATACGGCGTACTTTTTGAGTATTTGTCCGAAACATTTTGTATGAAAATTTGCCTTGAGTATTCCCCTTAATGTAGTTATCTTCCTTGTCATAAGAAGAATGTCTTTGCAAAATAAAGAGTATAATATAAAAGCTTGGGAGTGTATACATATCTGTGCACCTGACTGTACATATATAGAAAACACCCAGTTAGACTCGAGACAAACATCATCACACGAATGTTAGTTCTGAAGCGGGAACCGAACCTGCGACACTCAGCATGCTAGTCACACACACTTGCCACTCAACCATCCGTATCGTCGTCGTGTTGAAAACAGTCATCTAAGGCTACTTGTCCACTGGGGCCGAGCGGAGAGAAAAGCTGTGCAAATGCGCAATAAATGCTCATAAAATGCGCACATAGCGAACGGTACATATGAAGATATATTAGTCGAAAATTGCACAGCTTCGCTCTTACCCTTTCCGCTCCGCTTTAGTGGACAAGCAGCCCTAATCTGCCAAAGGCATGAAAAGAACTGATGAAATAGTTCTTTTATATGTCATTCTAGTTAGTCTCAACACTTAATTACATAAAAAAATATAGCTCTGCTAGTGACTTATCTTCTAAGGCTTAGCCCTATGTACATTGTACAGACAGCGTCATAGATAAGTATCCCCCTTGAAAAAGACACCCAGCTTCAAATCCCTTCAAAACGCAGCCGCGGCGTACGAAAAAGTTTTAGCATAGGTTTTAGAATAGAATAGAAAATGCTTTATTGCACAAAGTAAAAAACAAGTACATAGGCAAACTTAATGCTAGTTAGCATTCTCGTGCTAGATGTGTGATTGAAGAAAGAAAATAGTATAAAGCTTATTTTTAGTAACATAATACTTACTATATTATACAAAATACACTAATAAATAATAAATAAAATGCTCAAGTATTCTGGAGTGCCAAGTAGTGAGAAGATAGTTTGGATTTGAAGACCCCAATGGAGGTGGAATTGCGGATAGCTACAGGAAGACAGTTCCACAGTCGGTTTTAGTCTTCCAAATAAATTATATTTTATAATTTTATACTATTTTTTAAAGAGATTTGAAGCTGAATGTCTTGTGCAAAGGGGATACTTATCAATGACGCTGTCTGTACATGCAATAAAAATGAAACATTTACTGGAGTAAAAATTCATCTGAGTGAACCATCTAATAGCACCTATACATACACAAACTCGACAAGTTCTTTGCAGTCTGTTTAAAAGGTACATTTAGCGGCAAAAGGTACAGACCTGATTACACGTTGCTTAGCACCAGAGTTGAACGATCCGCCTTGCTGCGCGGGCGTGTAGCGGATGTATTGCGCCGGGGCCTGCGGAGTGGGTACTATCAGAGACTTTGGTACTGGCTCTATGTAACCTGATGATTGGGGAGTTTGATCCTTGTAACTTGATGATTGGGGACTTTGATCTTTGTAACCCGGTGATTGGGGATTTTGATCTTTGTAACATGATTGGGGGACTTTGATCTTTGTAACCCAGTGATAGATAGATAACTCTTTATTGTAAACCCTGGAGAAACATACACATTGAAACAAAAACTTATGCTAAACAACCAAACGGTGATTAGGGACTTTGATCTTTGTGTCTGATGATTGGAGAGTTTGATCTTTGTAACCCGGTGATTGGGGATTTTGATATTTGTAACATAATGATTGGGGACTTTGATATTTGTAAACCGGTGATTGGGGACTTTGATCTTTGTAACTTGATTGGGGAATTTGATCTTTGTAGACTGAGATGGTACGGGTATTAATTACGAAAGTTGACAAAACGCCCGAAACTACTGAACTACTTAGGCTAAAATTTGGTATAAACGTAGTTTTAGACCTGGAAAAGTATATGTAAGTATTTGAAAATAAGTAAAGGTGCAGGCGGCAGATACATATAAAAATGGTTACACATAAAAGGATACCAAATTACCACAAAAAGTAGATTTGTTCAGTTCTATCTAGATCCTAAAATCCTAAAGTTCCACACTGATGAACCAAAATATGTCAACTTACAGCTTTTGGAGCGGATTTGACAGGCAAAGCGGCAGATATCTTGGCATTTGTCAGTTTCTCCAAAGCCAGCTTGGTCTTCTCTGTTATATCCATAATTTCTTCTTCATCAGGTTTCTGGAGGGTTGGATCCTCTTCAGCTAAAACCTCGGATGGTAGGAGGTCTGATAGCTTTGAGTAGATAATCTGGAAAGAAAATTTTGATTTGTGGGAAAATAAATATTACCAAGTAAATTTTTGCCTAATTTTTTTATTAAATTATTCAATTAAATTCAATCATTTATTAGCCAAAATGTTGCTTTGCATAACTCTCTGGAAAGTCAAAAATTTATTACAGATAATTATAGAAATATGCTTATAAAATATTTCTATGTTCCTAGGCTAGACAATTCAATTCTTTATTTTTCAAAAGCTTATATGTACTAACATTACAGATTAGACATCTTGTTCTAAGCAATAAGATAATAAGGAAGAACTCAAACTATAGTCTTTTGCAAGGGTTTTGGGTTACTACTCATAATCGACAAATATTAAATAAACATAAATTCATTTATATGGTAAAATGGATGATATTGAAAAAAATATTCTATGTAGGTCATTATGTTCAGCAAATACCTAAAAACTATAAAGTCAGTAATTATTTTTACATTAAGATTGTGGCTAATTGAAAGCTGCTTTTATGACATGAATGATTTATTTAATAACCGATAATGTTTGTTAATGTCTATGTTCTAAACTGATGATTATATGATATTTTGTACGCCTGTTCTTGGTGAGACATGTATGTACAGTCGGCTCTGTAATTGTCTTTACACCTAGCTTACGTCAGTATTCTCCTGTGATTAAACCACTTGAAGTTTATATTATTGGTATACCTTAAGTGGTTTAATCACATTGGTAGTTTACTCAAGCCAACACATGATGAGTTTGTGTGAGTGGCTTAATCACAGGAGAACACCGGCGTACGCTAGCTGTAAAGACAATTACAGCGCCGACTGTACATACTCTGTTACCTACCATCTAACCTACCGCGTTTCATGCAAAATAAATCTTTATGTTTATCTTTAATACATAATGTACAAGAAAAGTCATACCTTATCAGCACTGTGTCCCTGCCTGGCGATGGCGGAGTACTTGACTCTACCCGACTCATCCAGCTGGACCGCGAGAGCATTGGAGGTGCTCTCCTTGCCCCGGGCGCCCATGCCCAGGGGGTACTGCGCCACGTGGATCTCTGGGTACGCTCCTCCATCTGGGAATAGAACATTGAATGGAATCTTGTGTGGGTTTGAACCAAAGGTGGTTTAAACATGACTCTAGTAGGAAACAAGAGGGTTTGCACCAACCAAAGGCAGTCTTATGAATAAGGAAGTTTGCTGTTATGCAGACAATAATGTAGTGTACTCTTAGGATTGATATAAATATGTAACATTTGGGTAACGTTTGGGCGTTTTGGAGTAATCTGTCAGCCCTTCCTGTGTTTTCCTAGTAAAGTAAAAAAAAATAAATAAAAAAAAAATGTAGTAGGTACTAAGCCAGAAGAATCATGGTTGTTTGGTGGCAGGTAATTTAAGTTATATAATTTTCCTTTATTCATTTGTCAACAAGTAGCATTTGCTGATGTGTTAAGTGTTTAAAGTCTTAATTTACACAAGAAGTTAAAAAATAGATTCAATCTGATCAGTCGATCATGCATTAGCTACCTTTATTATAAATCCTTTATACACATATCTATAGGTAGCTACGTGTGGACGTGGTAGCCGAGTGGATGAGGCCCTTGCCTTGCGATCTGATGGCCGCGGGTTCTAATCCCGGTAGCAGTCATGCATAATTGGGTTTTTTCGGTCGAAAAATCTATGTATGCATCCCACGTTTTCGCAACGACAATGGAAAACATTTCGAGGAAACCGGCATCTCGTAGTACCTAAAAGTTCGAAAACATGTGTCGAGTGCACGAAAGGAGCCTCTTCGAGGCGCAATTGAAATCCTTTCACCACACTGGTTCTAAGGAACTACTGACACGATAAGAAGAAGAAGATAGCTGTGCCATCAATTAGTCATGATACGCACAGCTTAGACACTTCTGATGATGGATGAATGGAAGAAGATGATGATAGAGTGCCTGGTGTTTTGTGAGAGTGATGAATGAAAATAATAATAAATTAATTGCTAATGAATTATATTATTGACATGTGATACTTTTGTTTATTGTTTAATGATCTTTTAATTTTATGAACATGACTTTTAATTTTAACTGGAACTGTAACTGTGTATTTTTTATGTGTGATATTAACAATTAATTAGTGTAAGTGGTCTGTGACCGTTCTGATTAAAATAAATAAATATAAATCCTATGATTACCTGCATAATCTGCGTCGACCCTGGGTACCCATCCTTTTCTCTGTCCGTAGGGTGGAACACTGGTCTGTGACAGTACAAGCGCACTGCCTACCCTTTTAGCCTTCAGCTCATCGTCTCTATCCCAAATCTGTTGCGTTGGCGCTGGCAAAAGGCTGAAATGACATAAAAATGCAAGTTATTGCCAGGCAATCTTGATAACGACTTTTAAGGTTATTCTTTTATTTACATACACAAAAACACATAAAAGAGCTTTGAAATACAGCTAAATGCGTAAATCATACAAATGCTTGGAAAATATGGGCTGTATAGCAAGATATGATAAAATAAACATGAGTTTTGGCTCGATAACAACAAAGCACTCTAAACTAGGTTTAGGGCAACGGTATTAATAAGACTAAATGATCACAATGCAAAAGTAATTTTCACTTTGTTATTACACATTTATTTATGTAAATCAAGCCTATTTTAAGGAAAAATATTGAAAAACTAAAGTTTCACACAACATACCTCGATAACGACGCCATTTTGAATGGTTAATTTTCGTTCAGAAACTAAGAAAAAAACATCAAAGTGAACGTCAGTGTCATTGATCATCTTTAAGTTTTAAACGAAACATTTCGTTTGGTTTCTTTTTTTAGATTGCACTTTGCAGTTTTATTTTGTCTCCCAAAACTAGTAGGTCTAGGTAGTTGCCTAGTCCTTATTCTGAAACATCCTGAAACTCTACCGCACGAAGATAACTTATCTCACGCATTGCCCTCTATTTTTGAGCAAGTAAATCTAAAGATAACGAAAACTATAGCAGCGAGTGAAAACAAAACGAAGAAAGAACTGTCAGATTCCGTATATAAATAAAGTAGGCTGCGGACGTCTCCCTTTTATAACCTCAAAAATGCGCGAGAAGTGAACACTTTGATGGTGAATTGTTCCAAATTAATCATTTAATTGGTGTTAAAGTGGACGGATTGCTACAATGCCATCTAAGAAAAGGAAATACAATGCCCGGTTCCCGGCGGTAAGTCGAAATCACCACGAGAACGCATCCAAACATGAAATACAATGGGTTGTTTTTGTCAAAAATTTTCACAAAAATCTGATACATTCACATTGTTTGTTTGTAGGGGCGAATCAAGAAGATTATGCAGACTGATGAGGAGGTGGGAAAAGTCGCTCAGGCCGTCCCGATCATAATCTATATCCTTTTCAAATCTATACAATAAGCTATGTTATCCAAAATAAACAAAACAGTATGTCATCTCCAGACAGCCTATTTCTAGCAGATATAATTTTCTACATTCTACCTACTACTGACCCCTGTTATCAGTACATACCACCTGTATAACATCAGCAGAGTATTAAAAACCTTAATAAAGAGATTGTTTTGTATTCAACAGACCAGTTTTCAATGAGCAAAAGCATTGTGACTTTGATAAACAAATAGTTCTTCATGTGCCTTCTATCTCCAAAACCTCTGAACTGATTTGGTAGACCAATGCACTCAAACCAAACATTACCTACATAAACACATTAAAATACCAATTTCTTCAAGAATCTATCTCAGAAACTTCTTGATTGGTCAATGTTATAATTGAATATCAAATATTCTTCCAACTCTACAAAACTGTACTATAAATGTGATTTAATAACAAAACTACTGTTAATTTGTTACTAAAGAATGCTCTTTGTCTGCTCAAGTAGTAATTTAAACCCAAAACTATGTCATTCACATTTATCTCACAAAAAACAGTGAATTTATCAAAACATGTGATTATCTGCTGAGATGACTAACCCTAACCGACTGTATTGAACTGATAACATACATCTGTTGTGTTTAAATGTACCTATATATGTATAAAAATCATGTACAGACAGCGTCAGAGATAAGTATCCCCCTTGCACAAGACACCCAGCTATAAATCCTTTCAAAAATAAAATTAAAATTAATTTTTTAAAGGGAAAACTTATCCATACGCCGCTGCAGTGATTTCAAGAGATTTGAAGCTGGGTATTATAATACAAAAGGGGATACTTATCAATGGCGCTGTTTGTACATACAATATTATTATATTCCACATTAGTGTGCATGATAAATTAATGTTGTTTCTAACTTACATTATTAACACTTAGGTACCAATGAATCCCACTGTTATTTGATAGAATGAAGTGAAGTAAGTCTAGATGCTAGATAAGTTGGTGTTTGTGTTTTTTTTTTTTTGAAGTGTTTTTATTTGAATCACCAGAACAGCGTAACACGGGACTTCAATTCACGTAGGCCAGTGCTACTCAGCTATAACACTCATCCACTTTCAGACATTTTGATGGTCAGTCTCCCAGTTAAAGTGACTAGTTACACAGCCTCTCTAACCAGAACACAGTAATGCTTGAACAATACTGATTTTCGGTAGAATATCAATATGGAATCCTGCAGGGGGACGCCTCCCAACATTAAAAGGCAAAAACAATTAGGGGTCTTGGGAACAGTCTGTTAAACATATTACTGCTGTTTGAATACTTGGCTAATGATAACTTTGAAAAAAAATATGCTTATATCAACTCCATAAAATTTTGGCCGTAGTAGAGCCGTAGATCGGGCTCAGTTAGGCGCCTTGAAAGAAATTGATTATGATGCTATGTGTATGCATGCTATACTATGTTATTGTGTGAATCTAATCTATCAATATTATAAGCCTTAACCAATACTATTGGTCCACCACCTCGTACCCTGGAGTTATTTGTGGAGTCTCTACTCAGCAAGGCTCTACAGGTGACCGTCAACCGAAACGCGAAGACCCTGTCTCCCTCACACGTCAAGCAGTGCATACAGGCTGAGAGCCGCTTCGACTTTCTCAGGGATCTGGTAAGTTATTTAATTTTTATTATTACCACGTTTTTATTTAAAACACAAGCTCAAAATAGCTCAGCAAGCTATGGAGAGAGCTATGCTCGGAGTTTCTCTATGGGATAAGATTTGCAACGATGAAATCCGTAGAAGAACGAAAGCTATGTCGGTAAGCTTTCAGAATCAGCAAGCTGAAGTGGCAGTGGGCAGGCCATATAGCTCGACGAACCGATAACCGTTGGGGAAGAAAGATTCTCGAATGGCGACCACGAACTGGACGACGCAGTGTAGGATGGCCCCCACGCGATGGACTGACGACATAGTTGCGGTCGCTGGAAGTCGGTGGATGGAGAAGTCTCAAGACCGCTCGTCGTGGAGAATCATGGGGAGGCCTATGTCCAGCAGTGGACGTCCGAGACATTGTCCTAATAGAACGCGATCACGCGACCATCGCAAGTTCGCGCGAATCCGCGATCAAACATACTAACGTCAAATAGGCGTCCCAATTGGCATTCGCGCGATGCACTCGCGCGACCGACGTTCGCGCGAATTTGCGATGGTCGCGTGATAGCATTCTATTAGGACAACGCCTAAGGGTTGATATGATGATGATAATGATGATTCAAAAAATATTAAAAAAAAAGAAGGAGGGACTTTGTAAAAGAGGATATGAACAAAGCGGGCGTGAGTACAGAGATGACGGCTGATAGAGACGAATGGAAGAAGAAGACATGTTTGTGCGGACCCCACCTAAGTGTGTGATAAGAGCAGATAGATGACGATGACTACGTTTTTATTCAGTCACTGTCTTGTTTCTTGTCTGTCTGTCTGTTGTTCCGGGTGGAATCTTGCAACTCTAATTTCGAGCACTTCCTGATTAGCTATCCGGCTGAAACTGTCAGGGTAGCTCACAACTCAAAGACAATGCATTCTAAAATGATAAAAACCACTATATCTCGTAAAGCAAGCAAAATAGTGTGTCGTGCACGGGTGTGCCGATTTGTACGACTTGTCTCATCCGAAATACATGTATTTAAAATACAATAACAATATACCTGAGGAATGAAATCGGACAAACACGTTGAAGCCATAGAAGTATTAAAGTACAGAAACACAATGTAACATAAACATTCACACACTCACACCCCTGCACTAGGATTCCCTGTGTCGCAGGTGGCATGGACACATACAAGACATCACAACATCCAAGACCCGAGAACAAACATTTGTGTTCGTCACAAATATTTGCCCCGGCCGGGGATCGAACCCGGAACACCAAGCTTCGTAGGCAGGGTCACAACCAACTAAGCCACAGTGTCGTCACATGTAGAATGTAGTACATTGAAAATGCGACCAAGAAAATGGAGCCACATTGACTAACTTCTAGTAGGTAGGTACATTTTGGTTCGATGCTAATTTTCGAAAAAGAGATGTAATAGGGCTAAGTAACTATTATATGTTTAAACTACTAGGCTTTTTCATTGTCAATAAAACTACATCGTAAAAAGTAACAAACATTATTTGAAAATAGAGATATGTCATTTTTAAGTCTGTGTATGTTTTTTTTCAGGTGAAGAATATACCAGACGTTTCTGCAGCTGAGGAAAAGGAGCAGTTGATGAGCGCCGAAAGTTCGCCGACCTCGTCAAGGTAAACACGTCTTTATGTGTTGGTATTTGGGGCGATTTTTCCATGAGTTTTGTTTACACAACTGGACAAACTTAATTAGTTAATGTATGTATGTAATGTGTGGTTTGAGTGGAACAATCCATTTGTACGTTCTATAAATGTACTAAAAACTTGCAACGGAAATACTTACATATTAAGATTTAATTACTGATAAAATTTAAGGTTTATTTTTAGATAACATTGTGTTTAATTCTGCAGCAGAATTATTTTAAGGTTAAATTATAGTTTAATATTTAAAGTTGTGATAAAATAATGGATGGACCATTTTAATGTTTACTAATGTGTAAACCACATTTTATTGATCTAAAAATCCTAACGCTGACATCCATCTTCATTTTAGAAATTTGTAAGTTTGTAAGATAATACCCAATTTAAAAAAAAAACAATGATCAACCACGCCGCTATCAAAGCAGATACAAATATAACTTGGTCATACCTACATCTAAACTAAAAATGTACGGTTCGGGTCCAAATGCAATGGCGGTAAAAATTTCCAGACAAAATAAAAGACCAGGTGTACCTACCTACTAAAAGTTAGCCAATGTGGCTCCCATTTCTTGGTCGCATTTTCAATGTACTACATTGTGTTTCTGTACTTTAATACTTCTATGGCTTCAACGTGTTTGTCCGATTTCATTCCTCAGGTATATTGTTATTGTATTTTAAATACATGTATTTCGGATGAGACAAGTCGTACAAATCGGCACACCCGTGCACGACACACTATTTTGCTTGCTTTACGAGATATAGTGGTTTTTATCATTTTAGAATGCATTGTCTTTGAGTTGTGAGCTACCCTGACAGTTTCAGCCGGATAGCTAATCAGGAAGTGCTCGAAATTAGAGTTGCAAGATTCCACCCGGAACAACAGACAGACAGACAAGAAACAAGACAGTGACTGAATAAAAACGTAGTCATCGTCATCTATCTGCTCTTATCACACACTTAGGTGGGGTCCGCACAAACATGTCTTCTTCTTCCATTCGTCTCTATCAGCCGTCATCTCTGTACTCACGCCCGCTTTGTTCATATCCTCTTTTACAAAGTCCCTCCTTCTTTTTTTTAAATATATTTTGAATCATCATTATCATCATCATATCAACCCTTAGGCGTTGTCCTAATAGAACGCGATCACGCGAGGAAAAATATCACATTTTTAAAAATATTCTAAAAGAAATGCTCTTAAAAAAATGTTATCATGAGCTGCAAGATTTTTTAAATGACGTAACAATATAAGTAGTTAAAAATATCGCCCCGTCTCTATCAGCTGCAACACCCTAACGGGTAATATTGTGTAGCTGTACCTACTTCTAATTATTTGGCTTAACAAGACCTGAAATGTAACCTACCCAATATTTGCAATAAATACTGAATACTGAATGTTATAATGGACTATGCTTTTATCACACTAATATGAATAGATGCATGTTTGTTACTAAACCAAGCTTAAACTACTTAACCCATTAACCTATATTGACCTGAAATTTTTCAAGTTAAGTTTTACCCTTACAGTTTAAGTAAGAACGGAGCCACACTGCTCCGTTGCGATACGTCTCATGCGTTGTTTGGACGCATTATTTACAAAATGCCAGTACAAAATAACGACGCAACGCACCGCAACGGAGCAGTGTGGCTTCGCTCTAAGATGGATTTTGTTTCTCAATTACGTCGAAACTATTAAACCGAATGAGCTGCACCCCAGTATGAGTATAGCAAAGAGCTTCTATACTATGTATCTAGAGAGCTAACACGCCATTTTGTTTTATTTAAGGATTGATAATTCTGAACCTTATGACTTGGAAATAAAGTTCTTTTTTAATTAAATCTAAATATAAGGATTTTAATGCTTGATGACCCCCTCGTTAAGGAGTGTGTCTCGTTCACACAGTTGCCAGCATACAATTAAAATTAACATGGCCATAATTATTTTAATAAGTGGGACAATTTTCGAAATTAGACGATTTGCTCTAAATGTTATTCAGATTCATTTGAAAAGTTTAGTACAGTCGCTGTCATGTAGGTTAGGTACCTAACTGCTGAGAAAAATAATTACTGTTCGAAAGAAACAGTATTAAAACCATTGAATCAGATATACCTCACTAGAATGCGGCGCACCGCCCTCTTTTTTGTTGATATTTTAATGCACCTATGTATAATATAATTTTAAACCAATAATGCAAAGTAACGTATGTATATAACATTGATAGCTTATTGAGCAGATTGAATTTTCCCTTGGTTGCTTGTTTATGTCTCAATGAAATATTCAAAGTTCAAAAATTATGGTCGCCCTACAGAACGAGACACACTCCTTACTGGTTCTAGCTCTTTCGGGTCGCAGTTTTCGTGTGAGTCGGCATTCTAGATACATAGTATACAAGTTCTTTGGAGTATAGTTAAAGATATGACAGATGACTTAAGCTACATTTTAATTCAATACCACGCGGGCAAAGTCATGGACAGCAATGGTAGAATACATTGAAACTATAAATTTTTTCATCCTCATGTACAGTCGGCTCTGTTATTGTCTTTACACCCAGCTGACGCCGGTGTTCTCGTGTGATTAAACCACTCACACAAACACATCATGTGTGTGTGAGTAAACTACTGATGTGATTATACCACTTAAGATATACCAATAATATAAACCATCAGTGGTTCAATCACAGGAGAGCATCGGCGTAATCTGGGTGTAAAGACCATTACGGAGCCGACCCTACATGTATGTATTTCACGCAATAAAGAAATACTTTACTCTACAACTAGTACCTAACTCATATTTTTCCAGGGTTTCTGATGCGAGTGCGCCAAGCTGTGAGAGAGTGCAAGCAACACCCCCTTTAACGCCCCACCGGAGGGGCGCGCCCATCGACCCGGCGCCCCCTCCGCCCCTACCGCCATCTCTAGACGGAGACAACGTCATCAAAATCGAGCCGCTACTCCTCACCGGCAGAATCGAACCCGCGACAACAAACGAAGCTATAGATCTCACCAAAAAACCAGTGCGGACCGCAAACTTCTACCAAGAAACCCTAACCGAAGAAGTGCAAAGCGTCATAAAAGTTAATCCTACTTATTCGAGTCCACAGCCGTCTACGAGCTACGCGACTTTGAACCCTGTTCCTCCTCTGCATAAGATCGATATTACAAAAGCTAATTTTGAAAGACGTAGCTCCGCACCGCGAACTCCGGCCACCCCTAAAACGCTTGTCAACCCTATAATAAATATAGATTTTTCGAAAAATCTCGCGGTCCCAGAAATTAAAGTTATAGATACGGCACCGCCGAAGGAAAAAGTCAAAGTGAGCAGACAGAGTTCGAAATCCAAAATTGATGTAAAAAAAATTGAAATTAAACCTATCCCGCAACAGATACATGTTGATATCGACACATTGAATTCCGGCAATTTACAAATTGACGAAGATTATGATACCTGAGTGTTTGTTTGTGTTTTTTAAAAAAACAACAAGCAAATTACAAAAAAAAAGTAACGGTTGCCGCAAACGAGCTACCGATAACAGCGACCGGTGGCGAGCGACGACCGTCTCGCTGTAGCGCGTCGCTGCCACATGTCAGTAGTGACAATTTAGGGTTTTCCCTCCTAAATTTAGGGGTAAAAAAATGTATACGGACAATTTTAGGGGTAAAAATGTTATAGGGGTTTTTTACCCTGACAAAACTTGCAGTTAAATAAAACTATAATATTTTTTTCAATAAAATTACAAATAATTAATTTACTTTTACTTTCATAGATGCACGCGTCTCTGTTGGTTGTTATAATTTGCAAAAATTAAGGCTTTGGGCACTAAGTAATGTCTCTAAAAAAATTGAGACGTGATTTGCACTGCATACAAAAGAAAATTATGAAAAAATAGTTATTTGAGGGGATTTGAAAAATACTTGGGGGATACGATTTGTTATGTCGATTTGTACCGGTCGCTGTAGTCGGTGGCTCGTTTGCTGCTGGTTAAGGCGCGATATTTGTTACCTATGTGTTGAAACAACGAGATTTTGTTTTTTTGGTTCTGTAATTTATTGTTACGCGTTCAAGTCAAATTGTTTACCAGTTTAGGTATAGTTAGCTTATGTTATAAATTTTGTACGCTGAAATGTTATTTGTTCATGAACTTTTAAGAATGCTTTTTTATAAAAGTTTCATCCATCACAAGATATTATTTTTTCAATGTTTTTTTTTTATATCAGAACGATTTTTAAATGTTCATGGACATAAATTTAATCTGTAAGTAGATTTGTATTAATATGCATGCATGCATATGCATATTGTGTGTATGTTTTTTTTAATTATAAACTTGTCATTTCCAGTTGTCTCTTGGTTTGATTTAGATTATTTTATACATCGAACTTATATTTATATTTTCTCATTTGATTAAAAATATTGAATATATAATTGATAATTGGTGATTTAGGTAAAATTGCAATTGTCAAATTGTATTGGTAAAAATTTGAAGTCAAAAGTTATGTATCATAATTAGAAATATGAGAAAGTCTTTTGAAATTGTAATTTGGGTGGAAACATTTGTTTATGTAAAGACGTGGAGAGACTAGCTAGGGCTAGGCGCTCTCCCGATGGTAAGAGATCACGCCTGCCCATAACCATAACAGTGCTACACAGGACTGTCATTCTCATAGGCCGTTACACCGCTAAAGCGCTCGTCCACCTTTAAGACATTTTGATGGTCAGTCTCGAAAGACCAGTAATTTCACTAGCTACAGTGCTCTTCCAACTGGACGACAGTTAAGCTAACACATTACTTTACCTGATTACATTACAATAACTTTTAAAGAATAGATTGTTTATTGTTAAAATTTTTGATATTAATAAATACCTAGCTTACGAAGTTCTAATGATTGTTTCGTTAACACATTATTGCCTACTTGCACCAAACTGTCAATGTCCCTGAGAAATTACTTTACTCGCTTATTAGTTCCTAACAGTCTAGATTCTGAGCGTTAAGAACTGCCAAGCGAGTAAAGTAATTGCTTAGGAACTTTGTAAATATAAATATAGACTAAGTAAAATATGCTCCTTACTAATCACGAGTCAATCTTAGAAATCTATTAGATGTTATCTAGAATAGAAATCTATCTTAAATATTATCTAGAAATCTATCCTATTTTTAACTGAAGATAAATTGTCTGTATTGTCTTGTATACCTACTTTGTCTGTATGTTTTTTTTTTGTACGAAATAAATAATTTTGTAAATATTAACGAAGAACATTTATTCTTCGCCTTTGGCTCCACACATAGTGTATTAAGCCAGTCTCAAGTACCTATATCGCATTCGTGGTCAAGTTATTTAATATAAGTACATATTTTATTGAATTATTGTAAAAAATATTCAGTCAAATGTCCAGTCAAAAATTTTGTAAATTGAGTGCAGAGTTGCTGGTGTTAAGACCACAAGACTATTCCTGATTGGTCGACCGCGCCGCCATGTTGTTTGTGCTGAGTTGTGATTGGTTGTCGCGAATACGTGATGCTAGCATTAGTTTTGTGTGGAAAACAAAATTAGAAAAAGCTCTTGGGCATAATATGGCTCACTGTAGCGCTCCAATAGTCGTCCATATTGAAATTTTCAATAGGTACCTGTCATAAATCGATATAAGCAACCTCTACCCTCAATATAAAAATCACATTCAGCTGTGCCAAATACATTGTAATAGAGTAAAATGAAATATAAGATTTTCGGATTATTTTCTATATAAAATGCTGTTTATGTGAGGATAAATGTACGTCACTCAATAACGTAAGGGCCTGAAGCAAGCCATTTTATACGAGACTTTTATCAGTTCGAGCCAAAGGCGAGGGCGGATATTTAAGTCGAGGATAAAATGGGGTTCAGGAACGAGGTACACAAGATTATTCACTTTAATTGCGAATAAATTAACCAAAAAACTGAAATGTTAAAAACAGACAGCCACGCAATGTTACCAGGATATTCTTAATTTTGAAAATTTATGTTAAGGTCCCTCATTAAACCCTGATCGTATTATGAAGGACCGAAGTTCGAAAATATCTTAACCTCCGGTATAAAACGTGTTGCAAACTAAAACTGCATTTTAGGCCCTAGGGCAAAATCTCAGTAGGTAGTTCGACGGTCGATGAGTAAGTAGGTACCTACCTATTCCATTTATCTACACTGTTTACTCCAGGCACTTGAAACGCCTCGGATCAATCAATACTTACCAACCAACCACTGGAACTACTGAGTGAGAATAATATACTTATTCCCATTAGTTCCATAGAATCACTAATACCTCTGTGCTAATAGTAACTGAGACGAATACATTCCCGTTAGTTCCATGGAACTACAGGGAACGCTCTAAAAAAAACAAGTGTTATTGGGTGTCCAGCCATTTAACTATAGGTAGGTGTGGGGTATGGTTGTAATGAAACAAGAAACCCACGCGATTGAAGACGCGGAAATTAGTCTAGCTTAGTACATTATAGAGAATAATATCTGTAACTATGTTTAATCTTAAAATGTGTTGTTCATTAAGCAATATATTGTATGGTTGATGTTGATAAATTTAATGTTGTGTACAATCGTTTTTGTATGTGTGTTTATCTATGTTGTAAATTATTATAGAAATATAGATTGGTGATACGTATCGAGTTGTTTTATTTGAAGTTCCTATGTAAAGAATAGTGTGGAGTGGATAACTGACCCTTGTAAAGGAAATGCAATGAAATGTTTTTTTTTTGCTTGAAGTACCTACCTATTGTTGAAGTATGAAGGACGTTAAGTAGGTTAGGTAACTATGTGTAAATATTAAATAAATTAAATTAGGTAGGTACATAAATTATTAGAGAGGCGTTTAGGATGGATAGTTTTATAATTGCTTCTCTATGAAGCTAAAACAACTAAACCGACAGACAGTGGTGTCTTACGGCCGGCGAGCTGTTGGCTCGAGCCGTGTAGGGGCTTCGAGGATAACCTCATTGCCCCGGCTTCAACTCCAGGGGCGACTACCCCTGGGTCACGCTAAACTAAACCGATTGAGTTGAAATTTCATTAAATTATATTATTATACCGTTGGGAGGCATCCCTGCAGTGCAGTATGCCATCTAGATGGGTACCAAAACAGTGCCAGATATTCTGCCACAAAGCAGTAATGTGTAAGCATTACTGTGTTCGATTCGAAGAGTAGGTACGGGCAGCTAGTGAATTTTACTGGGCTTTCGAGACAGACTATCTAAATTTTTCATCGAGCGCTTTAGCAGTGTTGCACTTGCACCGGACCATGTGAATCAAAGTCCTGTGCAGCACTGTTTTAGTTATGGGCAGGCGTGATGTCTGGATCCAGTAGTTCCATGGAACTAGTGGGAATAAATTAATCCCAGTCGTTCCATTGTTGAGTTGGAAGGTTTATGCCACTTTATCCTAAAACTACGTGGGCTGGTCGTAAGGATGGTCAGGCGTAGAGTTTACGTAGCAATGGTAACTTCTCAAATCTATGTCGCGGGTTCGATTCCCGCATAGTCACATTTGAGGGGTGAACAATCTGTGTTTGTAGTGCATCATCCTGAGTGTTTCTTAAGTAATAAAAAATGTTTGCAGTTAGGATTTTGAGGTCCAAATAATACCTACCTACTTCAATTTCTGCTTAGTTTCGGCACAGGTATGAGGCAAGATTTATCTGTCCAATGTGGAAATAAATATATTATTATACACGGTCAAATTTAAATCACCATAAAAAAAATATTCAGTCAGTTGCCGTTACTGAACACATATACGACACAAAAAAAGGTGAAAAAATTAAGTCGACTTTTTGTCAAAATAAATTTTGATTAAAATTGGATAACTGTTGCCGTTAGTCGTTTTCCTATGGATTTGCTTCAGGCGGTACCTTTTATTGATAATAATTTAAGTTTTATTCATCGTTTGGCAAACCTGGGTACCTAGCTGAAGCCAGCTCGGAAAACCTCGGCTCGGGCGCCGCACTCGCTCCGCTGTCACTCTGCCATTTCGTAGAAATCCAAAATTCTGGCTGCACAGATACAACGTAGTACCCCGTCTGCATTGCCCATTTAATTTTTTTTGGTAATTAAAAATTGGTGGTGTACTTATAAAAAGCTTGATTCTTACTAACAGACAACGTACAGGCCTAATTACTGAACGTAGAGACTTGAAACTTGGACGATGTGTTCGTCAAGATCTGAAAGTGAGTAGTTACTAAGAAATAAAGCGGGTGATAGCTAGTTTTAAATAAAAGAAAATGATAATACAAAAATATTTCGTTTATTGTCGTTATTTAATTTAATTTACGTTACTAATAACAAGTGCTTATAGCTAACTTATAGACAAAATTTTAAATTTTTCCAAATCTTTTTGATTACAAGTTTACAAATTGTAAATTATGTAAACTTGTATTCATAAACGGAGCGTATAATAAAATAAACCAATAGCCGAATAAAGTATTTATGTATCAATGATTTTATGATTATGGCAAGATGCGTATGATATTTTAGTAGCAAGTCGCTGATTCTCCGATAGACACAAAATTTTGGCCACATTAATAAAGTTCTCAGTAGTTCAACGGTTGAACTAATGAGAAAAAAAATCTCACTAAGTAGTTCAACAATCGAACTACTTAGGAAAAAAAATCTCACTAGTTCAACGATCGACCTAATGAATCGAACTAGTGAGAACAAACTTAATTTATGGTTGTACATCCGACACACCCTTTTGCAATTTTTTTATTCTTCTTCTTGAGGACGTGGTGGCCGAGTGGATGAGGCCCTTACCTTGCGATCTGATGGTCGCTGGTTCGAAGTTCGAAAATCTATGTATGCATCCCACGTTCTCACAACGGTGAAGGAAAACATCGTGAGGAAACCGGCATGTCGTAGAACCTAGTTCGAAAACATGTGTCGAGTGCACGAAAGGAGCCTCCTCGAGGCGCACTTGAAATCCTTTCACACTGGCTCGAAGGAACTAGTGACATGATAAGAAGATTTTTTTATTAATTTATGGCAGAGGCACTTACCTACTTCCTGCAATATCATTTGCATGTCTACCTCGAACCAATAATTGCTTTAACTATTTTGAATGTATACGGTTAAAATGAATTGCATTTCATTGTGAGATTCAAATGAATAAAATCCGATTACGATACCTATAATAAATCTAAACTAGATGGAAGTAACAAAATGGACCTTATTTTAACTATATAACAGTCTGTTTTTGATCCCTAACATAGCTACCAAAAATTAGAGCATACATAGATGATGAAAAAAATAATTAAAATATATAGATCTCCTACAAAAAGAGTAAGGGCGCCTTCAAATTAGAGGTGTGAGGAAGCGCCACAGTGGCGCTTCTACTAGTTTTCATACAATATCTTGACGTGCCACTATGTCAGGATAGTGGCGCTGCACCTGCGCGTCTAGATATTGTATGAAAACTAGTAGATGCGCCACAGTGGCGCTTCTACTAGTTTTCATACAATATCTAGACGTGCCACTATGTCAGGATAGTGGCGCTGCACCTGCGCGTCTAGATATTGTATGAAAACTAGTAGAAGCGCCACTGTGGCGCTTCTTCACGCCTCTAATTTGAAGGCACCCTTAGGATTGTGATTGCGATATATACCTTTCAACTTATGAAGCAACCACATTTTCAAAATATGTTTGTTTGTTGTTATAAATTATATTATTGTATTAATACTGATTACATTTAATATTAAATGGTATTTGATGGCAATTATATTTACATAATTGAGGCATGATTATTTAATTAAGTAAAAACTTATTATACCCGCATTAAATAATAATAGTATGCTACAAAATAACCACCTAATTATAATACAACCGAACAATTAAAACTAAAATAAATTAATACTAAAAACTAAAATTAATTTAGCTAAAATATTATGCAAGCTAATTTACACATCATAACTTTATTATTACAAACTTGTAACTTTAATACTAGCTTGAAAATAACTTACACAAAATATTGTGCAATAAATAGTAATTATTTAATTTATATAAGAGCACCCTATGTAATTAGTCTGCTATGGTAGGTAAGGCACATTATATAGGTATTGTTTTTCTATGTGATTGGCAGTAACATACTATTTTTATGACAATTTCAAATAATTAATTTTTAAAGGAAGACATTTTTAGCTAATAATTACGACCAACAACTTATTTAAAGTAAATCAAAACTAGTAAAGATTTGGAATGTTATATGAATAAATATTTTTGAAAAAATATGTCGCTTACATTTTATTTACAATAAAAAACAGATCGGTTTGTCGAACTGTAAATTAGCCTCTCGAAGGAAGACCATTATTTTAAAATATAGCACTAGGCCTAATTTTTTTTTCATAAAGTCAAATATCATCATAACTTTACAATTATGTTGACTATTTATATTTATAACAAACAATATAAGTCAACTTATTTTTTTATTTTGTAATACTTCTCCGAGTGTTAATACATTTTAGTTATAAATTTTCAGCTGAATTCATTCCCTTCGTACAGACTTTCACAGACCTCCAACAATCTTAAAACCGGGCTGATATTGTACGGGAATAGGGATTTGGAGACCAACCGACTGATCTGTAGCCTCAATCTTATAAGTACCCTCATAGTTTCATCCAAACCTCGATTGCTACCCGTATCAGTATGTTGACACGTCTCAAGAAACTTCGGCCAATTCCTTCTCACATACTTTAAAAACCTCAACAGGTATAGAAGGAAACATGTTTCGTTGCTAACCAAATAGTCTAGTAACACATCACTATCGTGTGAAACAACCTTCAAAAATTCAATAAACGATGATATAGGGTTTAGCATTGGTATTAGATCCGGATACACGGAATTCCTGTACACAATACCTACGGTAATATCAAGGGTACATACCATAGATTCAATCAAGTAGTCATCTTGATCGCTAAACAGGTGTATGAGCATTTTTGTGAATGGAGTTTCAGGGTGAAATTCTAAACTATTTCTGATGAATACATCCAGTTTTTTGAGGACATCCCGTATTGACCGTTCAACTATTTGCATGTCCTGTATTGCGTTATAATCTGAGGAGTCGATGGAACTGTCAGATGAATCACAACGCATCTCTTTTACGGTGACTGCTACCGATTTTAAAACGAGTAGAGATATTCGTTGAAGCATTGTTTTGTCAACTTCACTTCTCACTTGAGAGGATTCGTTTTCGTCGTCTCCATAGCTCTGATCAACGAGTTGTATCGATGAGGAAATGAGTGCAACGTCTGGGCCTAATGTATAGTCTCGTACGATCTGACAGTCTTGGGCTAAGAACCCAAATCCACTTCTGTTCCTTTGCACTCTGACATCACTGAGTAGCCTGAAGTCTTTTACATATCTCACTATTGAATGAGCAAGACAGCATATTTCTTCCGGTAAAATGTCTTGTAGAGCCAATGTTGAACCGTAGCATAAAACCTCATTGAACAAGCTGAGAAGATGTGAGTAAATCAAACTGGGAAGCACGGTATTTCTGAGCAAATCGACAAAGCTTTGCAAATCCGCATAGAATGGTTTCGTATCAATGACAGAGAGATTCGCTTTTACACTAATAATATTTTCCCATAGCGAGAAGAATGTGAGTATACAATTTTCAGAGTTGGGTAAGTTCAGGTACCTTTGTAATAGCAGCTTCATGTTTTTGACCAAAACCGGCCAGTGGTGTTCTAACGTTTTAATTGTGAGGCATTTTATGTGTGATGTATCAAACGATTCGGAGTCTGTTAGCATTTCTGTGACACATCCATGTTCATTAACTCGTTCTAACCTTGAATGAGGAGGATCTGGTGATTCAACCTCCTCCATTCTGCCATCAGTAGGTGGTTTAAGTGTCGGCTCTTGCGATTTGACCGTTGAGCTTTGTTCCTCTGAAGAGGAAGCGCCATGCGTTTGTAAATTCGAAAATGCATTGTTGAGTGAGCTATTTGAGCTTGAAGGCATATCTGTGTTACTTGTACCGTAACCTACTGTACTCCTAAATGGATTGTCTTCTTGGACGGTACCTGATACATTGCTCTCTTCCAAAGGATGCTGATCTACATCTTTCCATTCCACTATCCTCTTTATGATGTCTAAACTAAAGTTTATCTTCTGTACTGTTATCCTGTTTATTCTATCAAACAGATAGATGTTCTCAGCAATTTGCTGCAGCCAGTTTTCATCTACGGTATCTTTAGAGACTATTAAAAAGCTTGCTAGCACTCTACACGCTACAAACGTTAAAAATTTACTCTTGTGATCTGCCAACTCAACTACTTCTGTGATCCAATCGTGTCTGTTTCGCACTAATATGTCACAAGCCCGCCTCAATTTAGAGCATATCGTCCCAGAGTTGTTTTGTTTTAAGTAAATATCAAACATCAGCTGCATTGTAGAAAGGTACGTAAGAGAACATGTTAACGGCCAGGAAATTATGTTCAGCTGTCTGTCGAAGAGCCCATTTACAACAGTTTCATCCGACAAACACAAACATTGCCCTACTACAGCATTTTGGAGTGTACGAAGTTCAGCAAGCAGTTTATCATCTTCAGAGTTCCATTGATGAGATGCAGTTGAGCAGGACGGTATGATTTCCACTCCAGAATCGCTCGGAAGTCGAAGTATACTTGAGCAATCGACAGCATCTTCGCTCACAGTGCCACTATCAGGGGACTCACCATTCCTTGTTGGGAACTCCTCAGAAGTTTCTGCAGGTGGAGGTTCCGAGTCAAATATGTCGGTCAGGACTTCTTCCCCGGACCTGTCACTCCCATCGTCGATATCAGGAGCATCGATTCGCTGTTTCTTCTTGACGGGCTGGTCTGAGGCCATAGCATCTGATAGGGGCTGACAGATCTGCCCTCTCAAAACCATTCGCGTGTTTTTCTACACCGAATCCTTATCCTGTCGGCTTATCACACACCTGCCTCTTTTAATTCGTCGTGGACATCATTCTGGAGACAATAAAGAGAGCATGAATGCATGACCTTTCGGAATTGCTACTCAATTACGCGCGAGATAAAGCGTTCGTGATTTTGATAAATTATGACATTCTGCTACAAAACAAATGTGTAAAATAGTTTCTTTGGACAATTATCCAGCTTTTTCGATAGTAACCATGCATGAAATCGGAGAGTAAAGCTAAAATTCAATGAACTTTCCAAAATATTTTGATGTCACACATACCATTAGAGAAATGAGGTTGTTTCGTAGATTATCTTTGCTGATAGGATCCATAAATTATTAGTAACCATTCACTGCAATCCAATAGAACACAATAGTACACAGATTTGTGTGAGATTTCTCCAAATAAACGACAAAATAATCAATTGTAAGTTGTCGCAAGTATCTTCGACTCCATTACGTACAAATGACGCTCTATCAATGACAGTACTTATTACATTGGAATTTATGCTGTTTATAAGCTATTCTTCCGTAAAAACAATAACTATCTCATGAATTTATTCTAAAACATTGAATTTTTATTTTATTAGTTTTGTTTAGCCTTGTGTTTAATTTTTATTAACAGTCAGATGCTACTTTGACCCATGATGTACTTGATTGCTTCCGGTACAGTCATTGCCAGTTTGACGACTTCTGAATTTAGCAATTTTTTTTCTTTCAATTTGAACCAATTAAAAGAGGCTGCATTTGCTTCAACACTTAAACTTTTTTTGGAAAATTTAATAAATCTTCGAAAAACCTAAAAGGAAGGGCTATTAAAAATACCTCATGCAAACTTCGAGAATTAAGAAACAACTAATTTTATATTTATAAATAATCAAATAGGATTTTGATCCTTGCTATTATTTACAAATCGACTTAAAAAGTACGCACGTTTATCACCGGTTACCTTCCGGTTTAGAAAAAAACTCGGAAATTATCGTTTTTATAACCTGTGGGTAGGAAAATACGTTAATATTTTTACAACTGGCAACATTGTCAGTGTCTCCCGTAAAATGTCTGCTGTCGATTGAGTTCAAGAATAATAATTTATCGAAATGATACAGTAGCCGTGGTCCAAATCAAATAAACTTTGCTGGATAATCAGGTGAATACAGTGCAGATATAATCGCATCGGGATAAAAGTGAAAACGATGACTCATACCAGTGTTTTTGCATAACAATCGATAGAAAAAATATAGGTTAAGATCTCAGTGCTATTGTATTCAGTTCTGAGCGATATAAAAATATGATAAAAATAAAAAAGTAACCGCTGGATCGTATATTAGCTGCACGCAAGTATATGTTATTGTTTATTTATAGGCCCCATGCGGAAATCGGTGATATGTCATGGTGGTTCCTATATTCCTTTTGTTGGTCTAAAATGCAGATAAATGATCGAATATAGATATTGCGAAATTATTGTGGTGTTGAATGATACCAGCAACCTTGTTGCAAGCGGATAGAAAGTATTAAGCGGGCGGGGTATCGCTAGGAAATAGTAGTATTTGGATTTAATTTCCTGCTTGTAACTAACGACAGATCCTCCCACTGAGTGTTGGTTCCGCCCTAAAATTGTAAATAAAACACAAACCGGCCCAGCTCCTATCAGTAGTGTTATGGTAATTACAGAAAATAGCCCAATGATAACACCATGATAACAATATACTTGTCAAATTCATGTCTTCAGTGCAATGACCTCATAAGGTAAAACACAAAACCGCTAAATGCATGCTCTGTTGTGTGTAAATAAGGGCAGCTATGATTCAAATCCATGTACCATCTTTAAAAAATATTGTAAATTAACTAAAATGTAAATATTTATTTAAATTTAAAAATAGGCCTACTTGAACACTATATAATTGAGTTAAAATCTCATGACTTAATTGAAGTAGTACTAGTTACTAACTAGAATTCTGGATGACAAAACTCTTTTTAATATCTACCACACAAAACAACTCAATAAATCAATTTATTATTAAAAATAAAATAAAATAAATATTAATATTTTATTTTGGACAACAGAGAGCCTAATTATTTAACTTTTATTAATATTAAATATCACCTTGAAGATATTGTTATATGTTAAAACACCGTATCTACCTTTTCTGCCTATAATCTTATATATGAAAAAGTTTTTTGTAAAAATAATTGTAGTTTATAAGTAAAAGTCAAACCTGCCTCTTTAAAGTAAAGTTAGGGATTTAGCTAGTTTTATTCCTGCATTATTATATAACTAACTTACTAACAATTAAGGAAAAACTCATTCACATAGCTGCATCATATCAAAATGTATTAATTAATCATCATAAAATATAGTAATAAAACATAATATCCTGGTTACTTAACCAATAGGTTATTAATTATATTAATTGCAATACTGTTATAGCCACCAGCTTGAACCAACAGTATTACATGCTCTGAAGCAAAGTACACCTCTTAATTTTATCAAATTAAAATAGCTAATTTAATGATCAAAATAGTTAGTAACATAGATAAATGTGAAAGGTAGTGGAGATGTCTCAAATGTTTTTTTTAACTCAATCTCACCAATATTACTAAAATTATGTACCCAGTAAAAATCCCACGGATTTCGAGTTACTGGACGTTTTCGAAACTTCCATTTTTTTTACCTTTGTCCATTGTTTTTGCTGCCAAGATTACAAATCTTGGAATTTTCTTAATTTTTTTTTGCTAGAGTATTCCTGGATAACTGTACTATCGAATGGTATTTCTTGTTTATGTGCCACAGGTACAGTTTTTTTGGTACAGCATCATTTAGCAAAGAAAATGTGTTTTGCTCATTTTTTTCCAAAAGTTTGATCACCTGTGGTGCAAAAAAAATGTATGGTGACCCTAGTGACCAATTTGTGAAAAACTTGCCTACTTCATTGGCTTTCCGAAATGGTATAGCATTTAGTGTTTCCAGCTACCAATTCCGAGAAGGTTCCTGTTAAGATGGGAAAAGGTCGATTTTTCGTATAAAAAGTTCGGTAAAAATTTACTTGGTAAAGGACATTGGCCACTTTGTATGAGCTTATGGCTTAGGGTGAACAGTGATTTTTGGTATAATTGTGATAGAGGCTTAATAGCTTCTAAAAGTAGGTACCAGAATATAAGGATATCTTAGTATCAAAATGTTCGGTTGACCTACTATCCCACTCATAAAGTTCATGATCGACGGAGGGTTTTATATAATAAAAATGAGTTTTTTTCACATATTTTCTATTTTTCATCACAATTATATGATACATTACATTATCTAAAAGCTGGCTAGGTAGATTCATATTATTTTAGTAGTCCTTGTCCAGTTTATGAACCGTACTGTTGCAATATGAAGCACAGCAACCCACCGTCTTTACGGCCTACAATACAATTACAACAGTACTGTTTTATTGCTTTCCTTTTTTAATTATTACTTTCAAATAAAATAAATTCAATATAGGTATATATTTTGGCTCAATCTGCTTGTATGCGGTGGTTCTGAGGGACGATTTTCCCTTCCTATGTTAGTGTGCTCCAATCTATAAATAAAGGGAAATCTGTTATAGCGAATTTCACATTTACTTACTTAAATTAATTAAACAATAAATGGAAATTGATGAACCTTACAGTTTGCTGAGCCATCCATTGCCATAAATACGCTTGCGTTTCCACTCCTAAATGCAGTCAATATGAATTCCATAAGCAAGTGAGGGTCAACATTAGAATCCATTGTCCATTTAAGAGTAAAAAAACTTCCTCATAATATAAGTTGAAATGGAAAAAAAATACAAAATGATTATTCTTATTCTTCGCGTTTGGCTCCACACATGGTATATTATAAGCCAGTGTAAAGTAATTTATCGCATTCGTGGTCAAGTTATTTAATAAACATGTTTTATTGCACATTGTATTGAGTTATTGTAAAAATTATAAAAAATATTCAGTCAAATGTCCAAAATGAATGACATGACATGTAATGTAGACTTGGGTAGCTTTCACAGTTGCTACAATAGTTGAAGCGTCTCTTTCCAGCAAGTGAGGCATCACGTTTGTTTTGACGAGCCAGCTCACCACTCTTCCCTCGAATGTTCACCTTGGCCTTGATTTTTGATGATTTTTCTGCATACTCTATTAAGGGTAGATTAATATTAATATTACTCATAAAACGTGGCGACAATAAGAGATGGCTACGCTATCTATTTTTGTTAGTATCTTGCGACAAGAAATAAGATTAATAATTAAATGGCTCTTACATGAGTACTCAATCGTGGTACCACAGTGAGGGAGCTCGTCGTGTCAAGGAGTTGCCTCGCATACTACTCTATTTTTAGAAGCAAGACTATGACATGACTTTGATCCTTTTTGACGTGTGCTGTACTGCCATATTAGTATAAAAAGAGATTAAAATTATCGATCGATTAAAAGAATCGATTTTTTCTAAGGAATTTATTTTTTTAGCGATCGAATAATAAACAACTGAGCAAAAGTCGTGTAAAGGAACTTCTATTAAAAACAAAAAAAACGGTATGTGTTTGACCACATGACAGAAGTGAAAACTTCATCAAGGTGACACGTGCTGACTTTACCTTAACAAGTGTTACATAGCAAAGCATAACGGCTGAATCTCGTTGAATACCCACAAATAAACAAGTGTTCAGCACGCTTCAAAAAGTATTCACTTTCAAAAAATGCATAAACACCCTCGATCACATAATGACAATTTGCATTATCGTGATATCGATTCATAAATAAATAGATATTATTCGATTACTATTCAGAAGAAAGTAAATGACAACACTAGTTTGATGAATCATAAGACAAACTAGGATAATATTATCATATTAAATACTAATTAAATAAACTTTTTTTAGGTTCACCTGGGTACTAAAATATTACGCAATAATTAATATCCAAAATTAATCGATTTATTGAACAAATTGGATTTCTCTGAACATCGTGTTCACTGAGGCCAGGAATGAACAATATCCTTTGTGTTTTGTAATCATAATTCATGTTCACCTGAAGGATTATCCACTCATTACGACACACCCTGTATAATAATAAAAGTTTGCTATGGTATAATATACAAGAGCAAGAAAGGAATAGGAAATAGAGGAATATGCAATTTCGATTACTTTAACAACACATTAAAAGTATATATGTATTGTATCAGTTATCTGGTTCCCATAGTATAAGCTCTGCTTAGTTTGGAGCTAGAAGGCGTTGTGTAAAATGTCCAAAATATTTATTTAGTTTATTTTATTTATAACTAAACTTCTGAACTGATTTTGGTTAACTTTCTATGGGACTAATCTGAAAATATATTCTCTCCAACAAAAAAAAAATCGAAATTGGTTGATAAATAATAAAGTTCTGAGGTAACATAACAAAAACGATTTGAAAACCCCCTTCTATTTTTAAGTTGGTGAAACAAATCTAGAGTGTGTCTAAACTCATATTCTCTTTCCAGAAGCCAGACCATGGACCGCTGAAGACAATACAACTGCCTTAGTACATTTTATACCAAATACTCTAGTGTAGGACATGAAGTGAAGCCTCCACCATGTCTGATGATGAAGAGTCCACAGACGTGGCTATACCCAGCAACAATGTGCCTGGTGAGTACATACACTAATGGCCTGCGCACATTAACGCACGGTACGGCAGAGTATTTTAAATTCATAGATGAATAACGGTGTTCCTATAGAACACCAAGATGGACAGTATCAAAGCGAAATGGATGTGATATATTTTCAGACACACTTTTTTTTTTTTTTTTATTAGTTTGATTTGCGATCAGTAGAATTTACTATGAGCAAATATTAGGGTTTGTTTTTAATTTTGGGGGGAGCACACTCCTGCACTCGCACTTCCGGTGTCGTCTAGGACGTCTTTACGCTTGAGCCTTCGCTTGTACCCGGGACTTAAGAGCTCTCGGGCCAGTTGGTTTGGGTGGTTTTGCAGCCTCTTGCGGTAAGCATGAGCAGCCTCTTGCATCTCTTCAGCCACTGTGTTGATTTGCAGTACGCCATACAATTCAGTGTTTCTAATAAACCAGGGGGCATTGGTTATGTTTTTCAGCAACCCATTTTGGAAACGTTGAATGATATTAACATTGGAGGCGCTAGCAGAGCTCCACAGCTGTATCCCGTAGGTCCATATCGGTTTGAGTACAGTTTTGTATATAAGGAGCTTGTTGTCGACAGAAAGTTTGGAGTTCCTGTCGAGTAGCCAGTACCTCAGCCTGAGTTGTTCTCTTTTCTTCAGCAGGTGTGTTTTCCACGTTAGGCGGCGATCCAAGTGCATTCCCAGATATTTGACAGAATCACTATGTGGTAGGGGGTGGCTCCCCAGGTTGACAGGTGGGCAGTCACCTCTTTTCAGTGTGAAGGTTACTTGGACTGACTTGGATGCACTAGCTTTGATCCTCCATTTCTTGAGCCAGTTGTCTACATTGTTCAGGGTAGTCTGCAGCATAGCAGATGCTTCTTGTGGATCTTTGCTCTTTGCTAGAATCGCAGTATCATCAGCATACGTAGCGACTGTTACATTCTGTGTTTGAGGTAGGTCGGCAGTAAATATGGTATAAAGTACAGGTCCAAGTACCGAACCTTGTGGGACTCCTGCAGTTGCATGGTGGAATTTAGAGGTATATTCTCCCACTTTGATTTGAAAAATACGGTCCTCTAGGTATGAGCTCAAAAGGTTGTAATATGTATGTGGTAGATATATCTTGATTTTATACAAAAGCCCTTTATGCCATACTTTGTCAAAGGCTTGTTGGATATCAAGGAAAGCTGATGAGCAGTATTCTTTGTTTTCAATGGCACTGCGTATTGTATCATACACTCTATGAATTTGCTCTGTTGTACTGTGTTGCTGACGGAACCCAAATTGGTGTTCGGGAATGACTTCTCTTTCTATTAGAGCAGGAGCCATCCTTTTCAGGAGTAGTCTCTCGAAGAGCTTCGATAGCACAGGTAGTAGGCTTATTGGTCTATAAGAGCTCACTTCATTAGTTGGTTTTCCTTCTTTATGTACCATTATTATCTGTGACACTTTCCATAGTGATGGAAAATACTGGACTCTGAGGATGCCATTGAAAAGAGTCGTTAGGTATACAATACCTTTATGTGGTAGTTGCTGCAGTACTTCTTTAGTAATTAGGTCAAAGCCTGGTGCTTTCTTGTTGGCGAGACATTTAATTTCGTATACTACTTCCCTTGGTGTGACTGGCTTGATTGGCAGGTCCAGCTGAAATGCTTGGCACAGCATGGTATCTATGTCTGATGGTGAGGTATTGGGATCAGCTTCATTAGGTGTAAACACTTTTTTTAGATGGTTTGCAAATGCTTCTGCTTTTTCTTCACTGGATCTAGCCCATTTGTTATCTGGCAGTTTCAAAGGGGGATTGACTTTTTGGGGTTTGTTATCATTATTTTTCATAAATTTCCAAAGTGAGTAGTTTGTTGCTTTAGTGGCAGTTAAAGACTCCAGCTCAGTATGAAGTCCTTGTTCCTCAGCTTCCTTTATCATAGCTTTTAATTCTATAATAGCTTGGTTTAGAGCTGTTTTATCAGTACTGCATCTACTTGTGTGCCACACACGGCGAAGTCTTCTTTTCTCTTTGATCTTTTTTCTGATTTCCCAAGGCACTTTTTTCTGCCTGGCCATGTGATCATGATTTTGTGGCGTGCATTTCCAACAAGCTACTTGGAGAGTGTTAGTCAATTGTTTAGTAGCTGTATCAATATCATCTATTGTTTTCAAAGCAATTTTAAGGTTTAAGGATTCCTCCACAATATCTCGAAATGAATCCCATTTCAGACACACTGTCAATAAAAATTAAATATCTCTAATTTCAAATAATGTTTGTTACTTTTTACGATGGAGTTTTATTAACAATGAAAAAGTCTAGGAGTTTTAACATATATATAATATTTATCTAGCCCTGTTACTTCTTTTTTTCGAAATTTAACATCGGACCAACATGAACTAGAAGTTAGCCAATTGATTTTTTTTTCGACGCATATTCTCTTTGCAAAATTAAGGGGAATCCTCAAGGTCAATTTCCATACAAATGTTTCGGACAAATACTCAAAAAGTACGCCGTATTATAGTAATTTGTTCACACTATTCGTTTCGTCCATGTTTTTTGATTTCGTCAACAAAAGAAGTGAAAGGTTTCATACTTTAATTTAGATTTTATACGTGTTTTAAAATTAACCCTACTAACTTAAAAACACGTATAAAATCTAAATTAATATATGAAACCTTTCACTTTCTTTGTTGACGAAATCAAAAAACATGGACGAAACGAATAGTGTGAAGAAATTAAAATACGGCGTACTTTTTGAGTATTTGTCCGAAATATTTTGTATGGAATTGGATTTGAGGATTAGCCTTAAGCGTAGGTATAATATAAATGTAAAAGCTTGGGAGTATATACATGTCTGCAGTGTCTGTCAGTCAGTCAGTCAGTCAGTCAGTCTAGTCCAAGCCTGTTATATATTTATATTGATTACATATTCTTCCTTCAATGATAAACAAAATCAAGGTTCTAATTATCTCTAGTCTTGATTTTGTTGTGTCTAGAGTCTAGACATTCAGTCTATACAGAGCGCGTGATTCATTCTCGGTTTTCTATGATAATGCAATCCTTTTTGGCACTCGTTTCCTGTACATTGTTAGAATGGTTTTGGTACCAACTCAGTGTGAATTGAATTAGTAAAACAATAAGACCTTTTTTAACAAAAATTAATACAACCGATTTCAATAGGGATTCTAGTGACCGTGTAAACACCACTGAGGTTATTAAAAAAATCAAAGAATTGTGTGACGTATTTTTTTCATTTCGATTTGAATATTGAACTGCTGAACTGATATTAATGAAATTTCTATGATGAACAATCTCAAAGTATTTCCAAATCGGTTGATAAATGACGAAGTTACAAAGGTACAAACCGAAGGTAACAAACATGTGACTTGAGAATCTCCTCCTTTTTTGAAGTTGTTTACAAACTAAACAGCTTTAGGATTATGAAAACCACAAATCCCCCTGCTAACTAACTTTAAATTTTAATTAACTTTGCTAACTGCAAACTGCCTCCTATTTTGATATGGGTATAGTCTTGATCTATGATGTAAGCTACTATTTATCCTACATGTGGATATCACATAGCACACGGGCGAAGCCGCGGTAAGCGGTTAGCTATGATAATACAAGACCTCAACAACCTCCTAGAAGCCAGTCCACATAGTGACATATTTGCGGATCAATGGAAAGAGCTCACCTCTGATTTCCATTGGTACTGCCAATCAAAATTTTGACATATATATAATTAATTAAGTGTATTATATATTTGATGACTATTTTCAATTTATAATTTAAGTAATTAGTAATTTATTTTTTAATTTCATTTGTATTTTAATAATTTTATTTTTAATCTTTAAATAATGGAATTGGTTGTTTAACCGTTTTATTTAAAGTAAAATAAATAAATAAATAAAAATAAATAAATAAAGAAGGTTTAAAAAAAATATCGTTCCTATCCTATTATTGAAATTATAATAATAATAACAAACCATTATGTAAGCTAGTATAAATGGAACTTCACACATATTACCCATATGATGTAAAATTAAATATGAGTTCCTACAATGAATCAGGTCAGAAGGTAATTTCCTGGCACAATTAATTATTTAGTTGGCGTCAATTGACTCATCAAAGTCAGGGAAAATTACTGATATCTAATTATTTTTCGGTCCGCTTTTGGAAATAATGAATGCATGAAAAATAACTTATTTTTTGTCGCCTTTTACTTATACTTCATCATCATGTCATCCTCTGGGCCCCCTCTATAAGACCGGGCTTGCGTGCGGGGGGCCCCATCCAGCATTGCTCAGGCCACCTACGCTGGGGGATGTCCTCAATGTTCCAGGACATCCCCCCCCACCCCTCCACGGGGGCAGCAGAGGGGTCCCGCCTTAGGCGGACGATCACTGACAGGACCGCGGTCGAATCCAACCGGAGCCATGTGACCCTGTCAAGTGATGATGTGCCGTCGTACTACTCGGGCGAGTCAACTTGACACCTGGCTGCCACGTGGCTCTGAACTTGATGCTTCCCCCGCTACTCCGCGCGGCGCCCTCCGTTTTTCTTCCTCTAATTGCGAAGCCTTATCATTACTTATCATTACCAAGTATTACAGGACCTCTTCTCTATCAAGATTATCCAATTCCACGCTGTGCTTTGCACAAACGTCATTCGAGCCAGGTGTCATGTTCATTCGCCCGACTAATACCTCTCGTCTGATGAATGGTTTGACGACGCATTAGCACTAAGGTGATTGAAGAAATGTCAATGGGTTTTAAGTCTGTATGCTACCTACAGCCCTCCCGGGCCGGAGGGGATGCGTAAACTGCATTTTTCCATTGTAAAAAATGGCTAAGAATATTTTTTTATGGTTTTTTTATATTTTTCTCAGTGGTGGGCATCAAACGCCTCAAGCAGCTGGAATCGATGTTCTTATGTGGTCGCAGCGTCTCCCTCAGAGCCGGGCTGAGCGTGGAGACGCTGGTAGACGCGTTGCTGGTTTTGTACGACGAATGTTGCAACAGCAGCCTGCGCAGAGAGAAGCCCGTCGCTGACTTCATCAGATATGGTGAGTATAGCCCTTAGTTAGGCCTTTAAAGTTAAGTTGGGCATGACAATCATGCATTTGACGTGGCTCCAAATGACTTCAGTCAAATGGATTGACACCGTTAAGCTCCGTACTCACATACGGTTATGCTCGATCGAGCTATCATGTCGAGTAAAAACCATGGCATGGACTTTTGTCCACACATTCAGCATTTATCTATCGAGTGACGCGCGCTGTACGGTATTCACCGAACCGTTCGAGCCTTAATTCCATCGAGCCGGCTCGATGCGAGCCTTCGAGCTGTGAGTGTTGCGGTCCACACGTTAATATTTACTCGTTTTGGAGTAAAACTATCGAGTAAAACCATATGTGAGTACGGAGCTTTAGAGTATCCCTGACGATCAGTCAAATGTGTAATAAATATCTAACTACAAAAATTAGCTTTGAAACTTCTTGCTTTATTTTGGTCAACATCTATACATACATATAATAAAGCAGAAGACCCCGAATTAATGTACATATGTTTTTTTTTGACGGAAACGTGTTCAGACGCGATTAATTAACATGCCCCAATTTTTTTTTTATTTTATTGGAAGACTTTGTTTCTTTGTTTGTGGGTTTGTGTGTTCGTCCATCACGTAAAAACTACCGAACGGATTTAACTGAAACTTTATGATATCATAGCTACTAAGCCTGAAATGGTTATAGGCTATTTAATATTACGCTACATTTTTTCAGAGGGTAGATATAAAAGTTTAAGATTTGTATGGAAACAGGTTTTTTTATGAGTGTATACATCTCAAACTTTGGAATTATATTTTACAAAACAAATAATTAGATACGGGTTTCACCGATTTTCAAAATTAAAGTTTAAAATATGTAAAAGTACGGATTTAAGGTGTTATAAGACCAAAAGACCAGGTAAACATAATATTTAATTGAAAGTTGCATTTATTTGCAATATGTAAAAGTACGGATTTAAGGTGTAAGACCAAAAGACCAGGTAAACATAATATTTAATTGAAAGTTGCATTTTTATAACCTCCGAAGATAAGTACCGCTAAGTTTTTCAGTTTTCTACTAAATTCAATGTTTGAGTGGTTAAAAAGAGGGTTTGAAAATGTGCAAGTTTTGATTGACTTGCTTAGTACTACCACTTTGCTATTCTGTGATATTTCTTCCGCGGGTGGAACAAACAACATCGACAATAAACAATTCGTCCACGGGTGACGAAGTCGCACGCGGGTACAGCTAGTTATACATATTTGCAGCATTTTCGAAGATGAACTTCATTAAGAATAAATTTAGATCTCGACTTACTGATGAAAATCTCCAGGGTTTAATTTCAATAGCTTGCACCAATTTTACTCCATTAAATGTATTTTTTTCTCATTGAAATGTAAAAAATACCTACCTTTGTCATTCCCGTAATTACATTTGTTTGATATTTTTTTTTCTTTCTATAAAATGTGCGGACCGCGATGGTCATTTCATTTCTTAAAACGGACCCCGAGCGAAACTAATTGGTGACCCCTGCTATATACTGTAAGAACAACAATGAGTTTGAGTGTATGTTGTTGCAGTGAAACCGGTGGTGACGTCACTGAAGAGGCTACGACTGACGCGAGAAGACTTCGAGCTGGTCAAAGTGATAGGGCGGGGCGCTTTTGGCGAAGTGTGTGTCGTCAGAGCGTCCTTTATGCAAGTAAGTTATACAAACACGCCAGAATCATGTTAATTTTTCATGTAAATTTAATTGTTAAAAGCCGTGTTGGCCGAGTGGAAGGTGCATCGACTTTCGATCCGAAGGTCGTGGGTTCGAACCTTAACGGTGAAGGAAAACATCGTGAGGAAACCGGCATGTCATAAAACCAAAAGTTCTAAGATATGTGTCAAGTGCACAAAAGAAGCCTCTTCGAGGCGCTCTTGAAAACCTTTCACCGCACTGGTTCGAAAGAACTAGTGACACGATAAGAAGAAGACGAAGCAGAATACCATCAACTTTAAAGTAAACTTACAACTTAATATTTTGTTTTGATACATAGTTGTATTCCATTATGCGAAGTTAGAAAGAGTTGTTTATATAAAAAAACAAAGGCTTGCCAGCAAAAATAAACCGTTATTTTTTATTTTATATACTCTTAAACCTGAGGTAGGTTACTAATCTAATTCTAATTCTAATTTGGGGAAGGGGTTACATGTGGTCTGCACTGACGTCCCGCTGTGGGGTGTATTGTGCATTGAAAAACCTACCTCACTACTTTCACACTAAATTCTACCTCAGCATTCAAAATGTCTTCGTATTTTATATTTTTATTATCGTCAGCTACAACTATAAATATGTCGTCAGCGAAAAGGACGCATTGTCTCTTTGTTACTGACGGTAGGTCATTAAAGTAAAGTAAAAAAAGTAAAGGTCCTAATATACTGCCTTGTGGCACACCGAAGTTATTTGTCAGAAGTTCAGATTTGTACATCGTAGCCATGAGTTCTTCATTCAAGTTTTTTACTTCGACATATTGCTTTCGACCACTCAAATAACTACTTAACCAACTTAGACCTTACCTTACCTTACCGACGAAATATGTGATACTATACTATTAATATAAGACCTTGTAATGACCATACTTCAGGCAAATAAAATATCATTTCATTTCATTTCTTATTTCATCCTATGACTGGCCGACTGACTACTACTGAACGTTGAGACTTGAAATTCGAAATATGTTCCTCAAGAAGTGTAGGTGTGTAGTGTGTACCAAGAATGGAATTTTGTTAAACAATTTGAAGGCAAACGAAGTTGCGGGCGTCAGTTAGTTAGTTATATGTACAGACGGCTCTGTAATTGTCTTTACACCCAGCTGTCGCCGATGTTCTTTTGTGATTAAACTACTTGTGGTTTATATTAGGGGTATATCTTAAGTGGTTTATTCACATCAGTAGTTTATTCACACACAAACATGATGTGTTTGTGTGAGTGGTTTATTCACAGGAGAAAACCGGCGTAAGCTGGGTGTAAAGACAATTACAGAGCCGACTGTACTATATATTATGTAAAAAATCATCAAGTTATGATCGTCATGTAAATAAAAACACAAAATGGCCGCTCGCAGCCGCCATTAAGATCTTTGACATGATCATTAACTTGTAATAATGTTTGTTCGTTTGTTCAGGGCACAGATGGCAGCGGCAACACG
This sequence comes from Lobophora halterata, assembly GCA_932526365.1. Lineage (NCBI taxonomy): Eukaryota > Metazoa > Arthropoda > Insecta > Lepidoptera > Geometridae > Lobophora > Lobophora halterata. The sequence continues at coordinate 5,182,552 of OW052027.1, read as the reverse complement.
GGCGCGGCGGGGGCGGGCGCGGCCGCGGGCGAGCGCGTGTACGCCATGAAGATACTCAACAAGTGGGAAATGCTCAAGGTAACATACTTTAAAGGGATGTTCCCGTTGTCCCCCAATTGTTATTACCCGACTGCCAAGGAAGGGTTAAGTTTTTCGCGCGTATCTTGTATGTTTGCAAATAAATTTATTTGTTAACGTATATCTTCCAAACGGCTGGATGGATTTTGACAGTAAAGGTATTGCTAGATTTGTCTCAATAACCCGAGTGTCCTTAGATGGGTTTTTGAAAAACAATTCCAAAATAGCGGATTTTGGACGCCAAATAGTAAGTCGTTTATAAATGTTTGTTAACCAAAACAATCGAATAGGATATCAAAATGAAGGAAACTAAAAGGAGATTACAAAAATTTTGATAAGTCATATGTTCAAATTTGAAAGAATTAATTGGCATTCAATGCATAATATTTTCGCAGTCTGTTTTCAGTTTATATAAATTTAAAGCTTGTTTACCTTAAATCGTTGGAAGGCGTACCTACCTACCCTGCAGGATTTCATCGAGATAAATATAACATGCTTCGACAACCAAGAAAGTTTATGGCACATTTTCTTTTACCAATATTTTAAAATTTAGAAGATCGATCGGATTACGCTTATGTTTTACGCTAAAAATAATTGTTTCCAGAGAGCGGAAACGGCGTGTTTTCAAGAGGAGCGAGATGTGTTAGTGTTCGGTGATAGAAGGTGGATCACCAATCTACACTACGCCTTTCAAGATGAACACAACTTGGTATCTATTGTTTACTTTTTACCACTTATATTTTATTTATTTTTATTTTAACACTTTAACACTTACATAAGTGAGGGAGGACTTAATGCTATAATAGCATTTTCTACCAGTCAACCCGGGCGTGCAAAAAATATGGTGTGGCGTGTAATTTAATACATTACAAAAACAAAGAGTGTAAAAAGTAATCAAAGTGGTTACTTATTAATGTAAAAAAGTGTAGGTACTGTATAACTATAGGTAAGTAAAGTACTTAATACTATAAATTATAATTAATATAATATATAAATAGTATAATATATAAATAATATAATATATAAATAATACAATATATAAATAATAGGTAGGTATTTATACGTAGTAATATACTTTTAATATAATTGTCGTCTTGAATAGCAAGAGGAAGATCAGGAAATAACAAATTTAGGAGATACAACAGTATTCATGATGCAAGAGAAACTTTAAGGAAGTGTTCTCGGACGGATTTTTTAAACAGATCCTTTGTCTCAGCCTTTCTTATATTCAAAGGCAAAGGAAACTTAATACTCACTATATTTATTGTGATCACATGGTTTGATAAGATGGTAACAGATAAAGATAAGATAAAGATAAAAACATTTTGACGACACAGATGGTCGAGTGGCAAGTGCATTGGTGCATTAATTGCAATTTAATTTTATTTGTATTAATTTATTTTGATTTAATTTGATTTTCATTAATTTGTTTTAATTTAATTTGTTACGATTTATTTTAATTTAATTTGTATTCTCGATTTATGGAAATGTGTGAATTCTGAAATAAACTTTTTAATAATAATAATAAAGAACTGCTACACCGAGTGTCGCGGGTTCGATTCCCGCTTCAGGACAAACATTTGTGTAATCTGAGTCTGGGTGTTTTCTATGTATGAATCTCCAACAAAAAAGTGTGGAAGTACCTATTCTATCAGTTATCTGGTTTCCATAATACAAGCTTGCTTAGTTTGGGGCTAGGTGGCGTTGTGTGAAATGTCCACATATTATTATTATTATTCATGTCATAAAGGGCTTATGGGCGTATGTAGTACAAATACAAGTTTAAGTAAACGTAAATTGTTAATGTGATTAAACCACTCACACAAACACATCATGTTGTGTTTTTGAGTGGTTTAATCATAGGAGAACACCGGCGTAAGCTGGGTGTAAAGACCATTACAGAGCCGACTGTACTATTAATTAGTGTATTTGTATCACCTAATCATTTGATGAATAAATTGATTTTTTTGATATAGAAAACACCCAGACCTGGTTTGACCAGTCACCAGTCAAAGGAGCCTCTTCGAGGCGCACTTGAAATCCTTTCACCACTGTTTCGAAAAACTAGCGACACGATAAGAAGAATTGATTTGATTTGATTAAAATACCGTTTGTTTTGCCACCAGTACCTAGTGATGGACTACTACTGCGGCGGCGATCTGCTGACGCTACTCTCCAAGTTCGAGGACCGCCTGCCCGAGGATATGGCAAAGTTCTACATCGCGGAGATGGTGTTGGCTGTACAGAGTGTGCATGAACTGAGATACGTGCATCGGTGAGTGATTAAGACAAAAAAATGTATGATGAATATCAATGTTTGTCCCGAGTCTTGGTAATTGATTGATGCAGGCGTTACTTTGCGGAAATCCATAAATATCAATAAATTATATAAATATATTTAGTAATAAATCCGCTTAATTTCTAAACAAAGGTTTTAATTAACTTAACTTTAGTTCAACTAAACCAAAGAGTCAAAGAACAGAAAACCAAAGTTTATAGATACGACACGTGTTTTGAAACGAGAGACTCTCGTTTCAAACTTCGGCGAGTCCACACCTCCTGATGATGCCTCGTGTAGAGGCGAAACACGTGTCGTATCTTTAAACTTTGGTTTTCTGTTCTTTGACTCTTTGGTTTAGTTGAACTAAAGTTAAGTTAATTAAAACCTTTGTTTAAAAATTAAGCGGATTTATTACTAAATATATTTATATAATTTACCGAGTCTTGGTGTTTTCTATGTATTCTATGTATATATTTACAAAAAAAAAAATTAAGTATTGTATCAGTTATCTGGTTCCCATAGTACAAGCTCTGATTAGTTTGGGGCTAGACGTTGTGTGAAATGTATAACTCGGTCGAATTAACATGACACCTGGCTTGAATGATGTTTGTGCAAAGTACAGCGTGGAATTGGATAATCTAGATAGAGAAGAGGTCCTGCAATACTTGGTAATGATAAGTAATGATAAGGCTCGCAATTAGAGGAAGAGGAAACACGGAGGGCGCCGCGCGGGGGGCGGGGGACGCAGCAAGTGCCGAGCGAGAGTGGCCGCCCGGTGGCATGTTTATTCGCCAAAGTACTATAATAGTAGATAATCTACTAAGGGGATAAAGCAGTGTCTTATGTCGCGGGTGGTATATTGAACCCTGAGCTAACGAGGGGCTCAGTTAACTCCTGAGCGAAGCGAGGGAGTTATGTAGAGTCCAGATTGACGCGAGGGGTTCAAGCTACCCAAGACGAAGACAAGCTTCATCCCAGAGGAGCATACTCTACTTTTCACACCTTCTGCGAGGCAATAAAACGCGAGACGCGAGGGCTCCAGCAGCGAACACCGTCTTTTGTTTCACAAACTTTTAAGTCGCGCCTTTTTTCTTTTTTTATGAATGGCCAGTTCCAGTTTCGAACAAACCTTTTTGCAATGCCATATGGGCGTTCCTTTACTTAGAGTTTTCTATGAGTTTCCACACGAATTTGACGTTCCAAATACTTCTCATAGTGTAATCGCTGCGCCTATGCAGGTTTGCTGGGCCTATTACTGATAATGACCTAACGAAGAATTTTTTGAACAAACAAAGTAAAGTTATATCCTGCAGGATGCTGCTTAAATCCTCAACCTAAATATCTGATGATAAAAGTCTCGTATAAAATGGCTTGCTTTAGGCCCTTGATGTACAGACAGCGTCATAGATAAGTATCCCCCTTGCATTATAGTACCCAGCTTCAAATCCCTTTAAATCACCGTCGCGATGAATGTAGAAGTTTTGCCTTAAAAAAATAGATTATATTTGTATAACCGTATGTAAGCCTAAAAATAATTTTAAGTATTACATTTTTTTGAAAGGATTGATAGCTGATTGTCTTGTGCAAGGGGGATACTTATCTCTGACGCTGTCTCATGTGTTACCAAGAACTGGCATACAAAATATTCGCGTAGAAACGCAAAACAAAATTACAATTTGGTTATCAGATTAATAGATTCATCAGTTTAGAACATACACACATAGATATTAACAAAATTTATCGGTTATTAAAAAAATCATTCATGTCATAAAAGCAGTTTTCAATTAGCCACAATCTTATTTTTTTACGAAATAGATCTAATTCTAGTTCCCTTATAGTCTTCGGTATATGATTATATTTATGTTTATTATACTATATTTATTTTATTATATATGTATTATTTTTATGTTTGTTACCTCAGTACTTTGTTGCTAATGAACCAATTTGTTAAAAACGTTTTTTTTGTTTAAGAGGATATACTTTCAGATTGGTCTCTTAGAAATTATATCAAAATCGGTTCAGTAGTTTATTTTTAAATTAAAATAACAGAAAAAAAAATCAGTCGTTGAAGTGAACGAAATTGCTTATTTCGCTTCCCTGTGACTTTTCAGTGGTGCCTACGGTCACTAGAACAGTCCGATTGAAGTTGGTTGTTGTACGTTTTTGTAAAACGTTAGAGGTATTATGATATGAGGGACCTATACAAGTACGTAAACATACACTTTTCAAATTTCGGTCCTTCATAATAACCATAAATTAGGGCCTAATCTATGGGGATTATGAAGTACCGAAATTTGTCTGTTTTCTGGCATAAACCCTATTATAAACTGAACCTCTTTGAATAGATTTAAAGGCCTAAAAATTCAGTTTTTCTCTCCCTTAACCTTAAAATTGAACTTAACGAGCATGAGAAGTGAAAATAACTGTTTTGTTTCAGGGATATAAAACCAGATAACGTATTGTTAGACGCAAGCGGGCACATTCGTCTGGCGGACTTTGGATCCTGTTTGCGATTGGGGGAGGATGGGAAGGTAAGTGATGTACCCGATTGGGGAGAAAGGGGTATTATAATACAGGGTGGATTTTTCATATGGGCTTGGATGGCTAAATCCTTAAATATGTGAACAAGCTGGTGCCCGCGACTTCGTCTGCGCAGTATTAGTATTTCGAGTAGCGGTCAATTCACACAATATATTTATAAATTGTAGCCTATGTGTTATTCTGATGTATAAGCTATATTATTGTAAAGTTTCATTAAAATCCATTCAGTAGTTTTTACGTGAAATAGTAACAAACCGCATTAACCGGTACCGCCGATTTCGATGAAAACTATAATTGTATACTCAGATTTTATAAAATCAATTACCTTATCTGGGAATTGAACAAATTAATTAGACCTGTAGGCTCAATGGATTTTGACAAAATTAGATGTCATTGGATACATATTAGTCGCGAGGATGATAGGCTACATTTTTTGTCTAGAAATCCAAAATGGCGACTGAAAATGGGATTTAGTATGTTTAATGTTCCAAGAAACCAAAAATAGTTTTTTTTTTTGTATTTATTTATTTAAAAAGATAGAAGCTTACAGTTCTTAACCAAAACACTTACTACTTCAAACTAAAACTTTATTAAACTAATAAATCCTAATGACCTTAACTAATGAGTGCAGTCAACGCAGGAAAATGTCAAAGAATAATGAGAAATATGAAAATTTTAATATGGCGGCAGTACTCTGCAGGCTTATTTATGTTTGCATAAACTTTTTACTACTTAAAATAAACTTATTTCAGGTACAAAGTAACGTGGCTGTCGGTACTCCGGACTACATTTCGCCTGAAATACTAAGGGTATGTGTATTTTTATAAAAAAGTATGTATGTTTTGTGTGTGAGTTTTCATCGTAGACAATGTATTCGGCTTAGTAGGCGATGATCGATGAAATTGACGCATTTACTGACTGGCTGACTGAGTCACTGACTTACTGACTGACCGACTCACTGACAGACAGACAAATAATGCGCAGGTATGTTCTTCATAAAGTGTAATCGCTTACTAAGAAAGTTTTTTTATGCAATCGCAGTCAGTTATTCACTGATTTATTTATACACTAAATGATGTTTTTTTTAGGCGATGGAAGATGGCCAGGGCCGGTACGGACCTGAATGCGACTGGTGGTCACTAGGTATGTGACATTTTTTTTATAAGGCCTGTAATATTTTACGGTATTTTGTCCCACGGCCATGGTACAGTCGGCTCTATAATTGTCTTTACACCCAGCTTACGCCGGTGTTCTCTTGTAATTAAACCACTTGTGGTTTTATATTACGGGAAATCGTAAGTGGTTTCATCACATAGGTAGTTTACTCTCACACAAACGGAGCATAGCAGCAACATAGCAGAGGTTACAGAGCCGACTGTACATGAAGGGCAAGTACTTTAAATTAATAGAGCTAGTCCGGTTTTAGACTATAGTACATTACTAGGAAACTTTTATTCATTAGTCTAGTCAGAAGTAAGCTTGAATATTGCTCTATTGTTTGGAACCCTAACTATTAAATTCACAAAGATCGCATAGAGAGTATCCAGCGACGTTTTACTATATTTTACTCTTATGGATCCGATAAACGAGCACCGTATGGCGATCGTTTAAAGAGATTCAATCTTATGAGCTTACCAGATAGACGAAAAACTCAAGACATACTATTTTTGTACAAACAGTTAAACAACCTAATTGATAACCCCGAATTTTTAAGTCGAGTGATGATTAAGGTGCCTTCTCGCCCACCGCGGTACCCAGTTCCTATACTTACACATAACACTTATAAATCTAACTTGGGGCATTTTTCTCTTATGCCACGCATATGTAGACTGCTTACATATTTTATAAGCAGGGATGCGACTATAGATATATTTCACGATAAGCCAAATGTGTTCAGAACTAAAATTTTCAGGGTCTTAGACCCATCTTACTGTATTAAATAGATTGTATTATTTTGTTTATATTTCCTTTCTTTTTTTATAGGTAGGTAGGTATTTTCATTTTAATTTTATGTGATGTATTTTATATTTTAATAACATATTTTATGTGCATGATAAATTTAAGATTTAGGCAGATTCGTTTTTTTTTTTAAAAGTAAAGTTTTTAAATTATTAGGTCCTACTGTTTTGACTAGGTATAGTTTGTGTACTATAAGTTTTATGCACGATGTGGTCATTTATAATTGAAATTGCATGCAACTTAGTTACTATAGAGTTACATAAGAAATGCACGACACCATGTAAATTTTGTTAATGACCCAAATAAATGAATTGATTTGAAAAAAATACTGCAGCAGACTATAGTGCATTACTAGGACTAATTCTTTGTATTCCGGGACATCCTGTATACTTCACAGACTATAAATCCCGATGTTACATTGCAGGCGTGTGCATGTACGAAATGTTATTCGGCGAGACGCCATTCTACGCGGAGTCCTTGGTCGAGACGTACGGCAAGATCATGAACCACGCGCGCTCCTTCCACTGCCCGCCGCCCGACGAACAAGCCGCGCAGGTAACTAGCTACCGTCCCTGTCTGCCACTGCTCATCCGTCACTGTCCTCGTTTGTTTATGGTGATCAGTAGGTGGTGACCAGCATCATTCTCGAGGAGTCATAGGTCGAGACGTACGGCAAGGTCATGAACCACGCGCGCTCCTTCCACTGCCCGTCGCCCGACGAACAAGCCGCGCAGATAACTAGCCACCGTCACTGTCTGCGTGTTTTTATGGTGGTCAGTAGGTGGTGACCAGCATCATTATCGAAGAGTCATAGGTCGAGACGTACGGCAAGGTCATGAAGCACGCGCGCTCCTTCCACTGCCCGCGGCCCGGCGAACAAGCCGTGCAGGTAACTAGCTACCATCACTGTGTTTGTGTGCTCATGGTGGTCAGTAGGTAGTGACCAGCATCATTCTCGAGGAGTCATAGGTCGAGACGTACGGCAAGGTCATGAACCACGCGCGCTCCTTCCACTGCCCGCCGCCCGGCGAACAAGCCGTGCAGGTAACTAGCTACCGCCCCTGTAAAATATTAGACATTGGACAGGGTCGTCTAAGAACATAGTGTTATGTCTATAGAAATAAATGAATTGAATTTTAATTAGTGTAGTGTAAATGTGCGGGCCAGATACAAATGAGCCACGACTTTTACCCGCGACTTACGGACGCGTCCCACAATATCTTCGCATCTTAAGGGGAATCCTCAAGGCATTTTTTTTTTAAATTAACCCCACTAACTTAAAAACACGTATAAAATCTAAATTAAAGTATGAAACCTTTGACTTTTTTTGTTGACGAAATCAAAAAACATGGACGAAACGAATAGTGTGAAGAAATTACTATAATACGGCGTACTTTTTGAGTATTTGTCCGAAACATTTTGTATGGAATTGGATTTGAGGATTAGCCTTAGTCTGCTTATTGTGGTCTGTATTTGGCGACAAGACGCCATTCTACGAGGAGTCAGTAGTCGATACAGTAAGATTGCACAGCAGAGCAAAGAGCAAAAACCGACCTTATTATCAAGGAGATTAAGGTTTTATTTGTTTGCAGGTATCAGAAGAAGCCAAAGATTTGATAAGACGACTGATTTGCGCGTCCGAAACGCGACTGGGCAGGAACGGGTTACAGGATTTTAAGGTATACTATATTTTTGATGTAATATTTCGCCATGAATATAATATATCGTAATTTAGTGCTACTTGTGGATTTACCCGCTTGATGTCGAGATAAAATGTATGTTATGTTCTCCTCCAGGTTGTTAATTACATAATTTCTTACAACAATGAATGATTTATTTCCCTATGTCGTGGATGGTTAGTCTCCTCCGTTGTACATGTATGCCGCTGTATATGTGTACGTACAATGTGTAGAAAAGTTTATACATGGTAGGCCATGAATTAGTTAATATTAAAAAAAAATATAAAAAAAAACAATATGAGTTATTAAAAAAAATGTATACATAAGATAGCCGATGGGAATTTACTTTGTAAAAGTGATATCCACTTTTCACACATCTTGACTTTGGATTCTTCAAAACGAGCTCGGGATCGCTTCTCTCTGAGAAGTCCGTGGACCGCCGATTTGCTACAAAAATGTCGCTGCCGTTTTTTCGAAATTCTTTACCCATTTATTTTCTACACAAGGACTCAAAGCAATGATTTCTTCGAAACGAGCTCGGGATCGCGTCGAACTGAAGCAAAAAGTGAGCGAACTAAAATTGTTTTACGCAAAAGTTGCTATGAGACCCAGTGTCCCGATTTATAATAATAATAATAATAATAAACGTTCACACACTCACACCCCTGCACTAGGATTCCCTGTGTCGCAGGTGGCATGGACACATACAACACATCACAACATCCAAGATCCGAGAACAAACATTTGTGTTCGTCACAAATATTTGCCCCGGCCGGGGATCGAACCCTGAACACCAAGCTTCGTAGGCATGGTCACTACCAACTAAGCCACGGTGTCGTCATTTGTTGCCACTAAATTTCCCTGAAACAAGTTAGCTGTTCGATCTCTCCAAGCACCCCGCGCCGCTCGGATTTGCACAGGAAATCAGATTTAAATGTTAACTAATTCATGGCCCACCCTGTACATAGTGTTTTCGTTCGATTACATTACATTTATTTTTCATATATATTTGTAGAGTCACCCGTGGTTCGACGGCTTGGATTGGGACAATCTACGAGAGATGCAAGCGCCGTTTGTCCCCGACGTGTCGAGTCCCACCGACACGTCCAATTTTGACGTCGATGACACTGACATACGGTAAGATATATAATAGTCACTCTAAGTTTGTTAGAGTCCCTCTAGGTTTGTTAGTCACTATAGGTATGTAAGACTCACTCTAGGTTTGTTAAGAGTCATTGTAGCTTTGTTAGACTCACTCTAGGCTTGTAAGAGTCACTCTAGGTTTGTTAGAGTCTCTGTAGGTTTGCGGGAGACACTTAGTTGACTCATTCTTGGTTTGTTAGAGTCACTCTAGGTTTTTAAGAGTCACTCTAGGATTTTTAGAGTCACTGTAGGTTTTCGGGAGACACTTAGTAGACTCATTCTAGGTTTGTTAGAGTCACTCTAGGTTTGTAAGCGTCGCTCTAGGTTTGTTATAGTTACTGTAGGTTTGCAGGAGATACTTAGTAGACTCATTCTAGGTTTGTTAGAGTCACTCTAGGTTTGTAAGAGTCACTCGAGGTTTGTGGGAGACACTTAAGTAAACTCATTCTAGGTGTGTTAGAGTCCCTCTAGGTTTATAAGAGTCACTCTAGGATTGTTATAGTCACTGTAGGTTTGCGGGAGACACTTAGTAGACTCATTCTAGATTTGTAAGAGTCACTCTAGGTTTGTTAGAGTCACTCTAGGTTTGTTATAGTCACTGTAGGTTTGCGGGAGACACTTAGTAGACTCATTCTAGATTTGTAAGAGTCACTCTAGTTTTGTTAGAGTCACTCAAGGTTTGTTAGAGTCTCTGTAGGTTTGCGGGAGACACTTAGTAGACTCATTCTAGGTTTGTTAAGAGTCACTCTAGGTTTGTTAGAGTCACTCCAGGTTACATAACAATATTATATCACATCACAAACACAAGCACTCTTCCCCAGGTTATCAGAGGCGGTTCCCCCAGCATCAGCGTCGTCAGCGTTCTCCGGAGTGCATCTCCCATTCATCGGGTTTACCTTCACGGCTGGTTCGCGTCTGTCAGACCTGGGGAAGCCGGCGCCACTGAGCCCGGCCAAGAACGCCACCTGTCAGGTACATCAGCTTAACAGTTTCCATACTAGTTGTCTGGAAGAGATCGCTTAAGGGTTATCCTCAAGGCAAATTTCCATAAAAAACGTATTTTAAATTTAACACTACTAATTTAAAAACACGTATTAAATCTAAATTAAAGTATGAAACCTTATTAACTTTGGTTGACACAATCGGAAAACATAGACGAAACGAATAGTGTGAAGAAATTACTATAATACGGCGTATACGAAATGATTTCAAGTGCGCCTCGAAGAGGCTCCCTTTGTGCACTTGACACAAATGTTCTTCAGTTTTTTATGTTCTATGAAATGCCGGTTTCCTCACGATGTTTTCCTTTGCCTTCATCCTTCAAGCACGTGTTTTAATGCATATATAATATACAAAGGTTTTTTTGTGCGAGCTTGTGTTCCTTGCATGGTGATTAAAGTAGAAAAGAGCGAGCCCAATACAACGATAATTTCTGATTACGTAAAACAGTTCGAATAATCACGCCATCTAGCGTCGATTAGTCGAGTTATCCTTTGGAATCCTACAGAGCACGTCTTGCTAACGATATAGCTGCTAAATCCTATGTGTACTTGTACAGGCGCCATCGAACGCGAGCGACCGCGCAGCGCTTAAAGCGCTGGAGCGAGAGAACGCGCTGTTGGCGCAAACCATCGCTGAGCTGCGCGCGGGGGGCGCTGCCTTAGACGCCGGCAGTGGTATGTATGTCATTCATCATCATCAACATAGACTTCATCATCAACATAGACTTCATCATCATCAACATAGACTTCATCATTATCAACATAGACTTCATCATCATCAACATAGACTTCATCATCATCAACATAGACTTCATCATCATCAACATAGACTTCTTTATTGAATGAATATTCTGAATTTTGACTAATGAGATATCAATAGATTTCTTTTGATTAGCGAAGTGTCATAAGATAAAAATAAAGTGTTAAATTCCAAAATTGTAACAGATTTTCTGTAGTGTTTTTTTTTTAATAAACTTTAAGCATATTATTAATTTGTTATAATTATTTGCAGAAGAAGTAATACAGTTGAAGGAAGAGCTAGCGTCCGTGGCGAAGCGCAACGTGGACCTCGAGGCGCAAGTGAGGTGCTACGAACAACTCAGCAGCGGCGTCACGCAAACCGTAAGTACTTAACTTGCTTCCTTGTATTTTTTTTTTTTCGGATGAACGTTTAATGCAGTTAGCCGCAGATGTCTGTTACTGCGTCACCGGACTCTCGGCGAGCGCAGATGGCACTCTACCTTAAAATGTAGGTTGGGGCAAACAGCACAAGGATACCCAACGGTGGGTCGAACCTCGGCTTGGACTGTTGCCAGGGGGATGATTGGACTATTGACCCAAGGCACCGTTAGGAATCGAACCTAACGATGTAGAGGGCCTATAAGAGAGATTCCGACCACGCCGGCGCGGTCGGTAAGCGAATTGTGGAGTGTTACGTCTGTCGCGGGATGACTGCATTTCCGCCACTGGATTGGCGGCGGTGATGTCGTCATCTGGATCGCCTAGAATATGTTTAGGCCTACGGAGGGATTTGACTACTGGCGGGTCTTTAGGATAGTCGGGGCCGTTCGAAATGAGAGGATTCGGATGGTGGGGCGCGAGGTCATAATGCCGCCGGGCGGCGCGCTTCATGTACTGAACAATGGACTCGAGATCGAGATCGCGGTGGATTCCTTGTAATGGGAGCTAGTGGCTGACTATGTATCAACAGACTTCAAAAAAGGAGGAGGTTATCAATTCCGTTTGTTTTTTTTATGTTTGTTGCTTCAGAACTTTCTTGTTTATAATACGATTTGAAAAAAAATAAAAATGTTTGAGAGGAGGTAGATACTTTCAGATTAATCCCATAAAAAAAATATGAATCGGACCAGTACTTTGGTTTTGAAATAATAATAACTGAAAAAATTACGTCATCCAAGTATACCAAATTGCGTATTTAGCTGCCCTGTGACTATTCAGTGGTGTTTACGGTCACTAGAACAGTCAAAATGAAGTCAGTTGTAGTATTTTTATTGTAAAACCTTGATTATTTTCAATCGCAAATATACCTTCCAAATTTTAAGTCTCACATATTCTAAGTTGATTTTTTCACTCAAGGGAATACTTACGTGAGTAGGAAAATGGCCGCCGCTTTACTAAAGGTTCGGCTGTCACCTGTCATATTTCAAATATAAGTATTCACTTGAGTGAAAAAAAAAAACTTAGAATATGGATGTCAGTGTTCAGTAGCCTGTGCGCAAAGAACTCGTATACTATGTATCTAGAATGCCGACTCACACGAAAACCGCGAGCCGAAAGAGCTAGAACTAGTGAGGAGTGTGTCTCGTTCTGTAGGGCTACCATTATTTTTGAACTTTGAATATTTCATTCTGACATAAACAAGCAACCAAGGGAAAATTCAATCTGCTCAATAAGATAGCAATGTTATATACATACGTTACTTTGCATTATTGTTTTAACATTATATTATACATTAAAATATTAACATAAAAGAGGGCGGTGCGCCGCATTCTAGTGAGGTATATCTGAATCAATGGTTTAATACTGTTTCTTTCGTACAGTAATTATTTTTCTCGGCAGTTAGGTACCTAACCTACATGACAGCGACTGTACTAAACCTTTCAAATGAATCTGAATAATATTTAGAGAAAATAGTCTAATTTCGAAAATTGTCCAACTTATTTCAAAAATTATGGCCATGATAATTTTAATTGTATGCTGGCAACTGTGTGAACGAGACACACTCCTTAACGAGTGGGTCTCTATCAAGGATTATGAATCCTTATATTTAGATATAATTAAAAAAGAACTTTATTTCCAAGTAATAAGGTTCAGAATTCTTAATCCTTAAATATAACAAAATGGCGATTGAGCTCTCTAGATACATAGTATAGAAGCTCTTTGCCTGTGCGTCAGTTGTCTGTCAGTCAGTCGTCAGTTAATAATCTTGTTACAGGATGTTCCCGACACGCCCCAAGAAATGGTGAACCGCATCAGAGAGATGGAGGTCATCATACAGGCGCTGAACTTGGAGAAGGAGGAACTGCTCAAGGACAGGGGCGATGGTGCTGAGAAATTGAGGCTACAGGTCAGATATTTAGTACATATTGCGTAATATTATATAAGTAGTAGGTATTGGAACTGTTGGCAAGGAAAGCGTACTTTAGTCTATATTAAGAGTAATCCTCAAGGCAAATTTCCATACAAAATGTTTCGGACAAATACTCAAAAAGTACGCCGTATTATAGTAATTTCTTCACACTATTACTATATACGTTTCGTCTGTTTTCTGATTGTGTCAACAAAATTAGTAAGGTTTCATACTTTAATTTAGATTTTATACGTGTTTTTAAATTAGGTTAATTTTAGAACATGTATAAAATCTAAATTAAAGTATGAAACCTTACTAATTTTGTTGACACAATCGGAAAACATAGTGTGAAGAAATAACTATAATACGGCGTACTTTTTGAGTATTTGTCCGAAACATTTTGTATGGACATTTGCCTTGAGGATTTCCCTTAATATCTTTTGGCCATAGAATTGAAATTAATAAAACTGACATCTTTATTTAGTATTAATTTATTATGTTTAGGAAAATAAATAAATTTTTGCATGCACCAGTGGTAGAAGTAAGCTGGCAACACCATCTTTAGTAATAAGATCCTTATATCTACCCTTATTAGACGCAAATAAAGATTGATTGATTAAATATTTACAAGTGAATTTTTCGACTAGGCTTTGATGGGTCTGAACCTAAAGTATATAAAATAGCGAAAAATGCTGCAGAAAGTCTTGTGGTCAACTTTGATAAATCTTCAAACTTTGTTTTGTAGAAATCCCTGAAATATTGTTATAACTTTATTCAAAATGGTATACTCGTACATGTCGCAGGCATTTTGTTTAACTCGGAATTTTACAAACGGCATCGTCCGTTTACAACCTGTGACATCTATCTATCTATATTTATAAAAGGCTTGTACCTGATTGGCAGACAACGTATAGCCCAAAATGCTAATCGAAGAGACTTGAAACTTGGAGGGTGTGATCGTCAAAAAGTGCAGGCGCGTATTAAGAAACGTACTTTAATAATTCTCAATGAAAACGAAATTGCGGGCGTTAGCTAGTAAATAAATAAAAGAGAGAAGCGACTGGAATTATTTGATAATTGTTTGATTCAGGCGTTACTTTGCGGAAATCCATATTTATTAATAAATAGTATAAATATATTTAGTAATAAATCCGCTTAACTTCCAAACAATGGTCTTAATTAACTTAACTCTTAGAGGCAAAACACGTATTGAGTTGTGTAATTCTGTAATTCTTTATTGTACACACAAACATATTAGAATACAAATCATAAAAGAAAAGACATGTACAAAGGCGAGCTTAACCCTAATAAGAGTTTTCTTCCAGCAAACCTTCTGAGGTTAGAGAGAGGCCATGGAAAGTGTGGGGGCGTGTACAGTAATATAAATAATAATGAGTTCTAAATTGGGTTCCATGTTTTTGGCGCTTTGGTTTAGATACTGAAATTCTAAACTAGAGTTAAGTTAATTAAGACCTTTGTTTGGAAGTTAAGCGGATTTATTACTAAATATATTTATACTATTTAATTTTATTAATATTATTGAATTTATATATAGATGAGCTTTTGCTTATGTGTCTATGTTACACAGTTTTGGATTTTTTAATAGTTTTGTGTCACTTTTTTATTTATATTTTTAACATTTTTTACATATTTGCAGGACAAAGAGTTGAAGGACGCTCTATCACAACGCAAGCTCGCCATGACGGAATACAACGAAGTTACTGAGAGGTTATCGGAGCTGAGGCAGCAGAAACAGAAGCTTTCGCGGCAGGTATGTTAAAAATATATGTTAACAAGAAATGTAGATAAAAAAACCCAAAAACCATGTTTTTTTACTTTTGCTCTATCTCGTTTCCTTTACGAGATATAATGGTTTTTATGGACTAAGAATGCATTGTCATAGCAGTTGTGAGCTACGCTGATAGTTACAGCCGAATAGCTAATATGATAATCTGACTATATGAACTGTTTATTTAGTATTTTCAGTAGTTTAAAAAAATAAGTTATTTATAAGCGCCAATGATTGTGGCTTTTTATCTAAGATTTGTGCATGAAAAATTAATTGTTAATTTATTTTCACAAAATGATGAGTTCAAGTGAAAAAATTAAGTGTGAGACATTGAGATATGTGGTGTGAGAAATATATTTTGACTCGACCTGAAATTCAAAAAGCGGTAAGTGCTGTATAAAAACTTGTTACCTCCAAAATTAGAAGACTCATTATGCACTTATTCCTTAGTTTGAATCTTTTAATTTCCGCGCATTTATTGAGAAAAGTGCAATATAAGCCTTGGCCGCAACCAGGCATCATATGGACGTATGCGAGCCTCGGCTGCGCCTCGGCCAGGGTTCGAGGATCTATACCAAGATATATATCTGATATATATCCGATATATATCAAGCTAATATATCGGATATATATCAAATGTTTTTTTATAAAATATTGTAATACAAAAATGGTTTAAAAAAAATCATATTATTAAGTATTTTTTAGAGTTTGTTACTGTATTTCTACTTCCCAAAAGTAGATGGCGTGGAAGTAGACTTAAAACATACTCTCTAACCACCGTTTTGTCTAATCTAAAAGATGATTTTAAGTTTTGGTTTCATTTGTCTGATTTAAAGTAAGTATCTAAATAAATAAAACATTTTTATAATTTTAGTATGTTTTTGTAACACATTTGCAATTAGTATTCATAAATAATACAATAAAGTAATAGTATGGCTTTCATACAAAATTGATATATATCCGATATATATCATAAATATCCGCTATTTTGATATTTATAATAAATATCGGATATTTTGGAACCCTGGCCTCGGCCCACATTCCTACGTTTGTCCATAAACGCCTGGCATGCAGGCCGCTGCAGTAATGTAATATTATTGTTTTTTTAGTGTGTTTGATAGTTTAAAACTGGCATTTAAACAATTTTTTTTTATCAACAAATTATATAAATATATTAAGTAATAAATCCGCTTGATTTCTAAACAAAGGTTTTACACTGATGTTACAATTCCAGCTTCATCTTGTCATCCAGTACAACACAAATTAGCGGCTTATCGAAGTTTTGTTCACAGGTTAATGTCGTTGCCATTATCAGAAGCAGATTTCAAAGAAGAGCTCAACATAATTTATTACACAGCACAAAATAACGGGTACAATAAAAACATGGTTGATAATTTGATCAAAAATAAACATCGAAACGTTCATTATTGTATGCATTGCCACCGGATAGGTCTGAGAAATATTTAGGTAGTCTTACTTATATGGGAACAATTACTGAAAAGATTTCAAAAACATTATTTAAAAATAAGTTGAGGGTAGCTTTTAAAACAAACAATACATTGCGTTCAATTTGTAACGGGAAAGATAAATTAGAGAATCATAAAAAATCTGGTGTCTATAAATTAACTTGTGATGATTGTAATGCTGTTTATGTAGGTCAAACGGGTCGTAGTTTTCAGACAAGATACAAAGAACATTTTTCAGCGTATAGAAATAACTGTCCAGAAAAATCACATTTTGCAAAGCACTTAATAGACACTGGTCATTCTTTAAACGATAACAATACTTTTAATATATTACATACATGTGAAAAAGGTTTTAGGTTAAATATTTCGGAGTGTTTAGAAATTTTAAAACACAATACAACAAATATTACGCTGTTGAATGATTTAAATACGAGTATTACAAGGTCTCCTTTGTTGAGGATTTTTGTGACGTCGGGTCATACGACAGGCGACTCATCGCCATAACGGGTATAAATACGGGCGAGTCCACACCTCCTGATGATGCCTCGTGTAGAGGCGAAACACGTGTCGTATCTTTAAACTTTGGTTTTCTGTTCGTTGACTCTTTGGTTTATAATATAGTAATACGTACTAAAGTTCTAAACTAAAGTTAAGTTAATTAAAACCTTTGTTTAGAAATCAAGCGGATTTATTACTAAATATATTTATATAATTTGTTGATATTTATGGATTTCCGCAAAGTAACGCCTGAATCAATCAATTATCTTAATTTTTTTTTAGGTCCGCGACAAGGAAGAAGAATTGGAAGTGGCTATGCAGAAGATAGACGTGCTGAGACAGGATATCCGCCGCTCCGACAAGGGGAGACGGGAACTGGAGGCCAGACTGGACACAGCCATCTCTGAGGCTACTAAGGTAAATATTTCAGTCTTCTTCCTATCATGTCACTAGTTCCTTCGAACCAGTGTGGTGAAAGGATTTCAAGTGCGCCTCGAAGAGGCTCCTTTCGTGCACTCAACACATGTTTTCGAACTTTAGGTTCTACGACATGCCGGTTTCCTCACGATGTTTTCCTTCACCGTTGCGAGAACGTGAGATGCATACATAGATTTTTCGACCGAAAAAATCCATTTAGGCATGACTGCCACCGGGATTCGAACCCGCGACTATCAGATCGCAAGGTAAGGGCCTCATCCACTCGGCCACCACTATCCGCCTATCCCTACAAAGTTCTATCTGTCCCACCGTTGCTGATAGGATGACAGATGGAATAGGTGCCCCTCCACTCGCCTGATCAGTCAGTCTCCACACATTATTAGTGTCAAGTAATTCATCGCATTCATGTTCAAGTCAAATCATGTCACGCCCCTGTAAAGGCGTGGTGGTGGCGACTTTACTAGAGGCTTCTACGGAGTTTTGGAGGCAACACGAAAAGTCACGTTTTACAGCATAAGGCGGCGTCCTAATTGGTATTGATGGTACGATCAAACGATGCGTTTTGCAAAAATAAGCCACATGAATGATCGTACAATGCCAATCTGAAGAGAATAGTGTATTTAATCTCGTCGTACGACCAAATCGCATCGTTTGTTCGTACGATCATTAGCCAATTACAGCTACACAATATTACGCGTTTAGGGTGTTGCAACTGATAGAGACAGGCCGATATTTTTTTACTTATTATGTTACGTCATTGAATGAGTCATTCATAAAATATTGCAGCTTGTAATAGCATTTTTCTTTTTTCATTTCTTATAAATTTACGATGTTTGAAGTTGATCACGTAAGTATTTATACTAATAATTCCATTAACTTTGGTTGTAGGAGCGTAAACTCCGTGAAGAGTCGTTGCGGTGCCAGCGGGAGGACGGAGCCCCATCTTCGGCTCCGTCGGCCGCCAGCGCCGCCGCCGACGTCGCCAGGCTGCAGGCCGAGGTGGAAACGCTCGAGGTAACTATATACGAGTACACCAGGGGTTCCCAAACTTATTTTGTCCACTGCCCAGAGAATAAATTATTTTTTAGCGCCCCCATCGTTTCACCTACTTAAAAACCATTATAACTTCAAATTAAATTAATCAATTATTGTGAGCTATATTAGCGGAGATTAAACATTAATTCTAAACGAGACTTAAACTAAAACTCGCAAGAGTTAATTTGAAACCTGAGCGCAGTAGGCAACGGCGTTCAGGTCTCAAGTTAACTCTTACGAGCTACACCTGCCAATGTCAATGATTATTGAAACGCAACTTTATAGTATTCGAACAGAGTATCTTTTATTCAAAATAAAAAACACATAATCGATTCTTATATAAAAACTAATGTGAAGGATGAATCTGATGCTCTTTAATAAGTTTGTTGATACCAGGTTCCAATTTACTCAAGAACAGTCGCAAGTCGCCACGTTCGGTTACATGCAAACGATTTCTCTTTTTAGTAACCAATATATTTTTTACAAATCACCCCCCAAGCCTACACATCGCCCCCATTTTTTTCTGGGTCTCTTACCGCCCCCCTTTAGGCCTGCAGCGCCCAAAGGGGGCGTTATCTCCCACTTTGGGAAAGGCTACACTGTCACATAGCAATTGCAATTGGCTAAAACAATAAAGTGGATGTGAAGAGCCGAAGACCGGGCCATGTCGAGTGTCGCGGGCTCGATTCCCGCTTCAGGAGCATTGGTGTTTGTCTTTAGTATGGGTGTTTTCTATGTATTCTAAATCTTTGTATTTAAAAAAAATATATAATTATTGTATCAGTTATCTGGTTCCTATAGTACAAGTTCTGCTTAGTCTAGATAGCGCTGTGTGAAATGTTCATTATATATATATAACGTCGTCATTGGCACATATAACGTCGTCATCGACCCAGTGTTAATGACATGATTCTTGTGCAGTTTAAAGTGAAATAAATATGCTTCTTATTTATAAGGTATTATCTATGGGCCTCTTCGAGAATCTAGTCAAAGGAGACGTTAATTTATTAATTCATTTATTTCAGACAAAACATCCATAGTACAAGTAAAATATAAATCTATAAGAAATGTCAAAAGATAACTTAAAAACTACAAATATATGTCATATTGAATAAATTATGAATAAAATTAATTAATTAATTAGTTAATGCAAGGCGTACCCCTCTACTGGCCATATAACCTTCTTGGCCATTCACGTTAAATAAAACTATACGCTGTATTTGATAACTGTGTGCATATTTTAAGATGGTGTGCGAGATTGTTATAGTGAGCGTTTACATGAATAAGATTTGTTAGGCGCGTGTGCAATGCGTGTTTACCTCGTCCCCCGTCAAAAATTGCAAAAATTTATGTTTGCAGATTCTGACGTATGACGTATCCTTTGGCTAGATTCTCGAAGAGGCCCATAGATAATACCTTATAAATAACAAGCATATTTATTTCACTTTAAACTGCACAAGAATCATGTTATTGGCACTGGGTCGATGACGTTATATAAATAAATATATTGTACATATAACATAGCGCCATCAATACAAATGTTATATATTGTACTTACTTTAGATTTCCATTATAATATTCCGTAGTCACCGATCTCTACCGAACAACTGGCTTTGAATAATAATGTAACGTTCTTGGAAGGCACGCAACATCTACAACACAAGTCTAACCACTTAGTGTAGGTATTGTGACCCTAAATTTTTTTGTACAAGCAAGCCACGTTAATCTAATATAATTAACTTATTTGAAAATTTGATTTATTATTATGCTTGTTATGGAATAAATAAATTATGAATTATGAATCTAGCCCCAAACTAAGGAAGATATTACTTTGTTGCCTGATAATAAAACTATTATTATTTGTTCTGAGTATTGTTTCAATGAACAGATGCAGTATAAGGATTCGCTGTCGCAGCAGCAGGCGCGGTACAACGCGGAGGTGTGCGCGCTCACCGAGCAGATACAGGAGGCCGACGCGCACAGGAACGCGCTCAGCAGAGAGGTTAGTATTTTTTTGAAATATAATCATTTTTTTCTCGAAAATATTATAACTTTTATTGTTTGAAATTAAGTAAATTTTCTAACCTAAGTTTAATTTAAAAATTGATTTAAATTATTTCCCTTTGTAATAGACATAACCCAAATTGTAATAAACAGGAGAAGACTCAGGCTCCTGAAATACAGCTTTCTGCTAGTTCTGGATCTGTGGATTCACTCTTTTGTAAACATATTATGTCCGAATAAATATTACTATTACTATATTTTTTTAATATTTTGTAGATTTCACACAACGCCATCTAGCCCCAAACTAAACTAGCTTGTACTATGGGACCAGATAACTGATAGATTACATACATAGGAGACATATCTATGTAGGTATATTGTAAGGGTGTTGGTATAGGTCATAGATGAATAACGGTGTTCCTATAGAACACCAAGATAGACAGTATCAAACCAAAATGGATGCGGAATACAGGACAGAAAATTTTCAGACACCCTGTCAATACAAATGAAATGTCTCTATTTTCAAATAATGTTTGTAACTTTTTACAATGTAGTTTTATTAAAAATGAATAAGCCAAGTAGTTATAACATAAAATATTTATCTAGCCCGGTTACTTGTCTTTTTCGAAAATTTGCATTGGTACAAAATGTACTAGAAGTTAGCCAATGTGGTCCTCTTATTTTCGGCGTATTTTCAATGTAGTACATCATGATTCTATACTTTAATACTTCTGTGGTATAGGTTATTTACTATAATTACGTTGACGAGTTGTTGGCATGTCCAAAATAGTCTCGTACCGTCACGCACAAAATTGTATATGGTTTTGTTGACAGTTACAATCGTCCAAAGAGAAGTTGGAGAACCGTCGCCTGGAGCAGTTGAACGACAGCGAGGACAAGCAGATACTCATCAACGAGAACCGGAAACTGGCCAAAGACTTGGATTCTGTGAGTTGAAAAAAAAAAAACACTATAACATTATACACACCTCTGTCGAGCTCAAATATCAACAGATAGAGAAAACATCGATCTATCTATGCAGCCTCTTGCACCTACGTGAAGGAAAACATCGTGAGGAAACCGGCATGTCAAAGGAAATAAAAAAAATAACGTTCAACAAATTATATAAATATATTTAGTAATAAATCCGCTTAGTTTCTAAACAAAGGTTTACTCATCATTACATAAAGGTAAGGTGTACTCATCGCCATAACGGGTATAAATACGGGCCGGGCAACGTTGTTTATTCACTCTCGTTTCGAAATTCGGCGAGTCCACACCTCCCGATGATGCCTCGTGTAGAGGCGAAACACGTGTCGTATCTTTAAACTTTGGTTTTCTGTTCGTTGACTCTTTGGTTTAGTTGAACTAAAGTTAAGTTAATTAAAACCTTTGTTTAGAAATTAAGCGGATTTATTACTAAATATATTTATATAATTTGTTGATATTTATGGATTTCCGCAAAGTGACGCCTGAATCAATCAATTAAAATAATGTTCTATGGCATGAGACATCCACCAATCCGCATTAAGTCCACGTGGTGGATTAAGACCCATTCGCTCCTGCCGAGAGTAGGCCTGAGTCCCAGCAGCCGGAACATCATAGGCTGATTATACTATTATGCTTATGACCAATAAACGATTGAATTAAATTAAATAGAAAAAGGCGTGAAGTGTTCAATCAGGAAGTAATTTGTGATTATTCTTCAGATGGCAGAAAACGGCAGAAGATGGCAGTCGGAGCGCAGACAGATGGAGTTAGAACTTGAAGATCTTAGGGCTAAGAGGGACACCATGCAGCATTGGGAGGCACAGGTAAGTCTATCTCACTGCGAGAGGTCCCCTGCAGAATTCCTATCCTAAAAGAGATACACCGTCACTTACCATCAGGTAAGGTTCTGGTCAAATGCTTGCCTATTCCAAGTAAAAAAAAAAGATACCATTCAACATTGGCAAGGGTACAATCACACGGGATTCCGTCGAGATGGGTGACCGTCAGTGAATTCCCGTGTGGGATCGGGATAAAATTTAGCCTACATCCTTTTCAAGCTCATAAACCTGGTCCTAACTGTTAAGCACTTTCTTACTTTTTTACCCGACTGCCAAGAAAGACGGTTATGGTTTTTGAGTGTTCGTATGTACAGACAGCGTCATAGATAAGTATCCCTCTTGCATTATAATTCCCAGCTTCAAATCCCTTTAAATCACCGTCGCGATGAATGAAAAAGTTTTGCTTTTAAAAAAATAGATTATATTTGTATAACTACCCACGCAACTGTTCACAATACACAAAGGTTTA
This sequence comes from Lobophora halterata, assembly GCA_932526365.1. Taxonomy (NCBI): domain Eukaryota; kingdom Metazoa; phylum Arthropoda; class Insecta; order Lepidoptera; family Geometridae; genus Lobophora; species Lobophora halterata. The sequence goes on along the minus strand of OW052027.1, from coordinate 5,159,251 downwards.
GCTGGAAGATAATGCTACATAGCATTAAGTTTGCCTTTGTACTATTTGTTAAGTGCAATAAAATATTTTCTATCTATCTATCTATCTATCTATAACTGTATGTAAGCCTAAAAATAATTTTAAATATTACAATTTTTTGAAAGGATTTATAGCTGGGTGTCTTGTGCAAGGGGGTTACTTATCTCTGACGCTGTCTGTACGTACAGTCAGCTGCACAGACAGGTATACACTCCCAAGCTTTCACATTCACATTACTCTTAATTTTGTAAAGAAAAGTGCACGCAAGCATTTTCAAATTAATGTAGTCAACTTACTCGTCCGAAGAAGAATGTCTTAAAGCAAAATTAAGAGTACATTATAAAAATGTGAAAGCTTGAGAGCGAATACAAACGCCGCCACGAGAAGCTAGACGCCGCCTAAAAAGTAGTTGAAGCGCGTGACAGCCACTTGTGGCCGGTGGTCGCCACTAGCGGTCGTTGACTAGTGGCCGGTGGCTGCCACAAGAAGTGAGTAGCGGCGGTTTGTAGCGTGTGGCGGCCACCAGCGTCTACCGTGTGCGGCGAAACCATTTAAAATGTATGAAAACTACAGGAAATATGCCGGTGGCGTCGTTTTGTGGTTGTGGCCGTGGCCCGTGTGCGATGACACTAAGGCATACAGCCTTATACGGTGTAAAAAAATTGTTGATAGATAGCGGACATTATCCGCTGGGTGGCTGACGAGAAGGAAGCGAGAGGATACCTCCAAGCGCTGGCCACTAAGATGACTGAGGAGTTGGACTATCTCAAACATGGTGAGTATTTCGTTGTAAGTTTACAAGTATTTGTGGACGAATGGATAAGGTCCTTGAATAGCGATCTGTTTGACGCTGGTTCGAAACCTGGTGGCAGTTTTGTGCCAATCTGTTTTTTCAATCGAATTTGTTGTGTAGCTAGTGAAATTACTGGGCTTTCGAGTGATGGTCAGTCAAAAGATTTGGACTATCTCAAACATGGTGAGTATTTCATTGAAGGTTAAGAAGTCGTGATGGAAGAATGGATAAGGTCTTTGATTTGCGATCTGTTGGACTCTGGGTCGAAACTTGGTGGTAGTTTTGCGCGAAATGGGTTTTCAATAGAATTTGTTATATGACAAGTCACACACAGAAAACCATAAAAGCCAAAAACACTTTTGGAGAGAGAACAACTGATTATATTATACCTAGACTAAAAAACCAAATTCCTCTTGAAATACACGACAAAATCACCAAAATAAACATTAAACGAATAATAAATCTGCTGTTTCGAATACAATAAAAACCTTCACGTACTCACCTAATTAACTAGAAACTACCACTACTAGATACTAGAACTATAGAATATAGCGATACATAATTTACTTTACATAGCAACAGCTCATATTATGTAATAGATTATTGATATGTTATAATCCTTGGTACCAAGACAAACCTGGTAAGGTTTAATGGTACTCATAAAACAACAATACATGTAACCTTTTTTTCTGAATAAATAATTAAAAAAAAAAAAAAATATATAGTTAGTAAAATAACTGGTAGACGAGTGCTTTAGCAATGCTGCACTAGCATATGTGAACTAAAGTCCCTAAAATCAGGAGGTGCCGCGACTTTCGATCCCAAGGTCGCTGCTTCGAACCCGGTCGTACACTAATGGATTTATCTGTTCAAAAAATGTGTGCATTAAAACACGTGCTTAACGGTGAAGAAAAACATCGTGAGGAAGCCGGCATGTCATAAAACCATAAAAGTTCGAAATACATGTGTCAAGTGCACGAAAGGCGCACTTGAAATCCTTTGACCACCCCGGTTCGAAAGAACTTGTGACAAATTCAAATTTTTCGATTTATGAAATGTGTTATCTGATAGTCGGTATTGGGTCCGTATGGAGAATTTAAGGACCAGTCAGTACTTTGCAATAGCATTTCTATCCCTATTACAACAAAGTTCAATTTCCAGCGTCATCATCCCACACGTCTCTGGCCATACCTTCCTCTCCCCCCGCCGTCCCCGCCACGGGAACAGGCGGGTGGAGGAACCGTCGCTCACAGAAACTGGACAAAATGGAGATCCTCACGCTACAGTCCTCACTTCACTCCGAGATACAAGCCAAGCAAGCTGTGGGGGAGGAGCTGAGCAGAACCCGGGCTGAGCTCATGTCCAGCCAGAGGTAAGTATCACTGACGGTAGCAGATAGAGACTGGACCAAATGGAGATCCTCACGCTGCAGTCGTCACTTCACTCCGAGATATAAGCCAAGCAAGCTGTGGGGGAGGAGCTGAGCAGAACCCGGGCTGAGCTCATGTCCAGCCAGAGGTAAGTATCACTGACGGTAGCAGATAGAGACTGGACTAAATGGAGATCCTCACGCTGCAGTCGTCACTTCACTCCGAGATACAAGCCTAGCAAGTTGTAGGGGAGGAGCTGAGCAGAACCCGGGCCGAGCTCATGTCCAGCCAGAGGTAAGTACCACTGACGGTAGCAGTTAGAGACTGGACCAAATGAAGATCCTCACGCTATAGTCGTTACTCTGAGATATAACCCAAGCAAGCCGTGGAGGAGGAGCTGAGCAGAACCCGGGCTGAGCTCATGTCCAGCCAGAGGTAAGGACCACTGACGGTAGCAGATAGAGACTGGACCAAATGGAGATCCTGACGCTGCAGTCGTCACTTCACTCCGAGATACAAGCCAAGCAAGCCGTGGGGGAGGAGCTAAGCAGAACCCTATACCTTCCTAGAACTTCTATAGGACCAACCATCGTTGGAGTACTCAAAAAGTCACAAATTGCAGAAAACTTTTCTTTTTTGAGTACTCCAACAATGGTTGGTCCTATAGAAATTTTTGATCAGTATTAGAAACAGGATCGATTGGCATCAAAAAGTGTTTTTGTGTAAAATGGCTATTTTCTTACAAACTATTTTTTTTTTGAAAATCTCTGAATGGCGATCAAAATTCCATAAAAAATTATGGATAGTCTGCTAAGACCATTTTCGTGTAGCTGCAACGGGTAAGGTACTTCCCCTTACTGCCCCGCTGAAAGTTTCCACCCTGTATAATATTACGCTATATCTCTTCCAAGGGTAGATATAGAAGTTTAAAATTTGTGTGGAAACAGTTTTTTTTATGAGTGTATCTATCTCAAACTTTGGGATTACGTTCTGTAAAACAAATAATTATCACGGGCTGTATGTATGTAGTTGACTCCGTTATCCGCAATTGGACTCGTCAATCGGTCCTTTTTGCGTGAGTTTATTATCACGGGCTTCACCGAGTTTCAAAATTAATGTTAAAATAAGCAAAAGTACGGATTGAAGGTGTTATTAGACCAAAAGTTGAATCAACCTGTCTCCTCAGGTATACACAATGTCTGATTGAAAGTTGCATTATTATAATTTCCGAAGATAAGTACCGCCATGTGGTTCAGTTTTCTACTAATTTCAATGTTAGAGTGGGTAAAAGGAGGGTTTGAAAATGTGCAAGTATTGATTGACTTCCTTAGTACTGACAATTTGCTATTCTTTGAAATTTCCTCCGCGGGTGGAGCAAACAACATCGACAATAAACAATTCTTCTACGGGTGACGAAGTCGCACGCGGGTTCAGCTAGTATTACATAATTTCGAACATCGTTGTTACATTAGATGGCTGTCTCTGTTTGAATCTGTTTGAATTACGAAATGTGCGCTTATTTCAGTTAAAGTTTATTTAATTTCCTCGCAATTGAAGTGAAAAATCTTTTTTAATCCTCGGTTTGAAGCCCATTTGTCTTGTCAAAATGTCTTGCTTCAGGCCCTTGGTGAACAAATAACTATTTTTACTATTTTTACTTTGTGAACAAATTAGTTATTAAGAAAAAAAAAATTAACGAAGTGAATCTTAAAGAAGATTTCTCAATATAGTTTTTTTCAATGCAGGGAGTTACTGGAGACCCGCCAACGGTTGGACAGCCTCGCGCACGACATGAAACGCAAGGAGCAACACATACGGGACATGCAGGCAAGGTTGGACGCGCCGCCGCACCACCAAGGCAACTCGTGTGAGTATCCAACCAAACTTGTTCACTTTTCAACCGACTTCAAAAAAAAAGGTTACCAATTCGGAAAAAAGTTTTTTTTTTAATATATTCACGTGGTAAAACGGATCCGGTCAAACTATAATGTTAATGCTCACGTGGTACAACGGTCCGGTCAAACTCATAAGTGAATACTCACGTAGTACAACGGTTCCGGTCAAACTAATGAGTTAATACTCACGTGGTACAACGGTTCCGGTCAAACTATAATAAGTTAATACTCACGTGATATAATGGTTCCGGTCAAACCTTTGCTTGTTACCTCAGACCTAAAACGGTCCAATTGAAGTCGGTTGTTGTAAGTTTTTGTAAAACCTAGAAAGTGAAAACTTGTTTGGGCGCGCTGAGCAATTTTTTTACTACACTTTGTAATGTATTTTCTAGATTCTGGAGGTCCGTTTCTTTGGTAATTACAAGTTATAATTTTTAAATCATCAAAAATGTAGGTACGCGCGAGCGGGAGGGCGAATCAGGGGTACTATTCGTCTTAATGAATCACTATCAAATTAAAATATTGTGTGAATTTTTATGCGTTGCTGATTTCAAATTTCTAATCAACATTTATTTGAATGTATATTTTCAGCGCACTATTTTATATGTATGTTTATTTAGTGCACCATTTTCTTTTTGTTTCTATTACATGTTACCGCACAATCCCACCTTACGCACGTATATTCCCGTGACTTCACTCGCTATTTGATCGGAAATGGATCTCTCAACCTCAAAGTCCAACGTCGCCCGCGACGGAAAAAAACGGAAATAAACGAACATATCAACTCATTATTATCCGTTTTGTGTTATCTGGAATTTGAAACGGTTTTCCGTTAAATTTTGTGTGTGAATTTGCAATTTGTACGCTGTGTCCTGTAAATTTTGCGCTTGAACCCAAATTTGAAACGATGTTTTTCGGTTGATTCTGTGTTCATTTATAAATGGAATATTTTTCTCGTTGAACTTAAACTGTACTTGGTACTGACTACACGGCTTTTAACGGAAAACTTTATGATTGATACACAATTTTTGGTAAATGTTTTAAAAAATCGATTAACTGAAAACAAAATTTTGTGCAACGGAACGTTCCAAAATCCGTTGTTACCTGTGATTGGAACATATCAAAAAACGCTTTATGGGCTTTGTGAAAAATTGGAACTGTGATTTGAAAATTGTACCGTTTCAAAAATGGAACGTGCCCAATGTTGATCTATGGCGCAACGATCATGTATTATTTGTGGCATTTATTAATTTTACGCGTGAAACGCTGTTATTTTATTTGTATGTTTATTTTGAAACCTGCATTGTGCTGACAGTTCGAGCGTGGTTGAGGCCGTACATACCACTATTTATTGGGATGACGTCATGTTTTTGGGGTGTCGCTTTGTTGGTTTACCATCATATCTACGAATGATATTATTTTTTGTTTCTATAACCTTTTTTATTAGGAAAACTATTCAACTTACATACATTACTGTATGAAAAATGCTTCTGTTCTTCGAAGAGATTTTTTATTGTGAGCTTTTCATACATTGTTTGTATGAATTCAGAGTTCATATTGGCGTAATAATTTTACTTGGACAACAGACAACATCCACAAAATTTCTCTGTTTGGCCCCATATTTAGTCAAATGGATTTGGTTTAAACAGTGCTATGTCACATTGGGACGATTTAAAAAAAAAAAAAAGTGGCACTGAATTTATTTTCTGTAGTAATATTATTGATATTTTGAAAAAAACAATTGTCTGAAGATTACATCTCTAAAAATATTATTTCTCTTCGAGACAAGTTTAAAATATAGGCTATAGATTTTTTGTTACCTTTAAAAATGTTATTTGTAATGTCTGAAAATTAGTGCTCAATATTATCTCATTATGTACGTTGAACATACATAAATAAATATGTAAGAAGGACGATGCGTATTCGCTTGATTACTTACCAAAACTGTTTTTACGTTATACCAAACCGTTTTTACGTTATTCTTAAAACGCTAATCGGAACTTGGCACTAAAAGCTCTCTATTTAATATCTACTTCTTTTCTTATCAACTTTTTTTTCTACTATTATAATTTTACTATCTATACTCTTATGAAATTTTTTTTACCCGACTGCAAAGAAGGAGGGTTATTCTACTTTTGTTCGTCAACTACTTCTTCTTTTAATGGCAAACTTGAGAAATGAATATACTTTAATTTAAAAACTATTTCATTGTATCTATCAATTTTATTGCAAATTATTTCTTCGTTTGACGACTATTTACTGTCATTCGCCTTCTATTTACTGTCTTTTAACAACTATTTACTGTCCTTTACCAACTATTTACTGTCATTCGCCATGTTTTTTTCTTTTAATTTATTTTTCTCCATTAATTGCCAACTAATTTATTGTCAATCGCCAGCAAGTATTTCTCAGTATTCGCCCTGTATCTAACCAAAGTATGGAAATTATTATCTAGTCCTTTAGTATCTTAGTTTAGTCTAGAAACACATCACCAAAGATTATAAATTCGTGTCGACCTCGACCGTTCGAACTAGTCATTCTTAATGGTTTTTAAATCTTTATAAATTAAAATTAGTTCATTGTTTTCGTAATTTTTTGTGTCGGTAGGTCAGTGCGGTTTCAGATTAGCGGACGGATTTGCTGCTCGTGTTTCGTTTACGCGCGACAAGCCGCAAGAGACGCTTCATGCTACTTCTTCTTATCGTGTCACTAGTTCTATCGAACCAGTGTGGTGAAAGGATTACAAGTGCGCCTCAAAGAGGCTCTTTTCGTGCACTAATATAATTAGACTCCTTTAAATGTAACTAAAAATAAACGCAAGTCCCTACCTAGCTAATATTAAATTATGCTGTAAAATAATCGTGTTTTCATTTAATAAAAATAAATCTTAGACCACTTAACTCCAAAACAGTGATGGTTGCTAACCATTCGGCCATTTCACATAATATGAAGCGTTTTTCTTAGTTGGTTGCTTCGCTTGCTTCAGCTTGCTACGGCGACAAGTGACGGCATGCTACTGACACTCGCTAGTAAAAACCGAGCGTAAACGCCGGTATACGCGCGACAAAATAAGCTAGCCTGAAACCGCACGAACGCAAAAAAAAATCATTAATAATTTTGCCAAATTAAAATTAGTTTGACTTTACAGCACGATGCAGGTTTTTTATGTATTTATTGCGTAGAATAAGTTTTCTTATACATAGATCCTGTAGAATCTCAATAGTTAGATTTATTATTTAGATATTTTTTCTTGTTTATCCTTCAGTTTTAAAATTGCAGTAGGCTCTTTGTAAGTCAACGTTTTTATTTGAAAATCCAATATTACTTTGTCTTTAAAGTATTGTCGCCGTCAAAAGTGTTATTTATATTTTATAGCGGTGTATTGCTTTGTTTTTATGTTTTTTTGTGTTTTTTTATGTTCATATTTTTAAGTTACCTCAGCACATTTACTCTGCATTTAACATTTGTATAATGTTATTTATAAGGTTATTTTGAACAGTAAATAATGTAGTTGTAAATCCTTGTCATAGACTCATTACAGTATTTATGTACATACGTTATTAAAGTTCGGTTTTAAATTGTTATTTTTTACTTTTATTTCAACCGATAATAATCTTATCATTTGATCGGAAATAATACACCATTCCTTTTAATAAATACTTTGCAATGTAGTAAATTTAAGTAAAGATACATAATTAAACTTAAAGTTAAAACTGAAGATTGTACTTACTGAATCTTTTTTTTTCTAAAAAAGGTGATTTGATGAATGCAATACGATGATGAACAATAAACTGCCATCTGTGGTATACAATATTGAACTTTATTACGTTGCACTAAGTTTTAATTATGCACAAGCAGCGATTAAGTACTGAATCTCTTTTCAATTAACAGCATTATCTTTTCTAAACAAAAAACCATACAATTAAAATACTGGAAAGAAAATATTTTTTTTAATTAAATCTGGCGAAAGTATTGTAAATTTAACTTTATTACGTTGCACTAAGTGTTAAGTTATGCGCAAGCAGCAAGGCAAGGATCAACCAAGGGATCAAATTACTGGAGCGGGAAGGAAGAGAATGGTTCGTTAATTTTATTTAATTGAATTAAGCATTTTTAGAAGTAGTTTTGTATGTGATTGTGTGTCCATTTTGTCCTGTGGTCCTTATCTGTTGCCCATCTAAATTATTATAACTCTTATTTATTGATATGTAATAATATAACAAAACAAAAAAAAAACTGTTTCATGTTTCACATTTGGTTTTTTATACTCTTTTCAAAAGTACAGTCATCAAGAAAAGTGTTATCGTTTTTCATAATGATAAAAATGACAACAGATTTGTGACCGTATCCTCTTGGAGGTGTTAGTTTTGAGTTATTTATCCTTGTGCTGCGTAAGTAGTTTCTAATATTTTTTTATCAGTCATTGCATTGTAAATACAGTCAAGTGTCAAGGGATTTTTTTAATTGCGATATCACTGTTTTGCGGGTTTTGCTGAAAATACTATGTAGGTATTCTTATTCTGGTTATCTTCCCTTTTACAATATTAATTCGATCCCTTTAAATGTAACTAAAAATCAACGCAAGTCCCTAACTAATATTCATTAAATATCTAGAAAAAAAATTATGTTGTCAACTTAAAAAAAATTACTGTAAAATAATCGTGTTTTCATTTAATAAAAAAGAAATTTTAGTCCACTTAACTCCAAAACAGTGATGGTTGCTAACCATTCGGCCATTTCACTTATTATGAAGCGTTTTTCTTATTTGATTGCTTCGCTTGCTTCAGCTTGCTACGGCAACAAGTGACGTTATATCCGTTCACTGAATAACTCGCTAAGCGACATGGTTTTCCTTTAACACTTGTTTGTATCGTTTAGATACTTGACTAATCTGTTTTTTTTATAAATTTTGTACCTTTGTTTTGTATTTGTCCTCAGAGAAGGTGGAGAGATATCATACATAATATATAAAATTTTAATTGTAATATAGCACATTTGGCGTAAAACGAACCATTTCTTAAGATGCCAGAATTTGACTGTCTTCAGGTTTTAATACGTACCTACAACGACAAAGATTACTCTATCGAAAGAAAGTCAAATACATAACGATTTTTTCGTGGACTGACGTAAAAGTAGCTATTTGTCTAGATTAAAGTCTTATTATTATTTAAAACATTATGTATGTTTCTTTGTATGTTGTCTCGTCCAAGGATGGTATAATGTATAGCGTCCATTGTGTATGTCCAAAATGCATGTCATACTTGTACCTGGTTTTAGTCCACTAAAATGTGATGATGTGCAGTCTGTAGCAAAAAAAAAATAGAAAAAAAAACAATTGTTAGTGCTTAATTTCTTTTAATTGCGCATAATATTAATAAATAATTTGTATTTATATATTTTAAGCAATTTTTAATCAATTTTTGTCAATTACCGTTACATTTTTGTTTCCGACTGTACATTATAATGTCTAATTTGTACAATTTAGTTTGTTTAATGGTTTCGGTTGGGAGTGGTTTGTGTTTTAGTTTATATTTTTACAGCCTTGTATATTTTATCCTATCATTTTTTTTTAGAATAAACTTCATTCTTTCTGATTTATCTATTCTATGTATGGTAGTAATCAACGATTAACTATTACCATATCAATGTTAATAAAAAACTTATAAAATTTGTAAAAGTAGAAAATAGGCCAAATTAAGTTTTAAGTCAATTCATACATACTTCAAATTGACTAAGTTTTTTATTGCTATTAAAATTATATCTTAAAAAGTAACGAAAAAATATTCAATTCTCATTGACAGGGTGTCTAATTTTGAAGCTATTTATCTAGGTTTTCTATACACGGTGTAAATAATTACACCTAAAAGTTTATCAAAATACACCTAGTATGACGTTATTATTAATCTAACCCATACAAAAATCTAATTTCAGTTCTCGACCGACCTCCGTCCCAGATGAGCTATCTAGACCAATTCCTGAAAGAGGCGCCCACGGAGCGGCACTACGACAATGTGGCTTCTATCAATGAGCAGAAGGTAGGTTTTAGATTGGCAGGATTTTTGATATAGTGCTTTTAGAACCCATCGAATGTTATAGGCTAGTTTTTTTTTATGAACTTTAAAAACAAAAAGAAAAACTGATAATGAATTTTTGACCCATATGAAAACGAATTGTAATTTACATTGACAAAATAAACCATGTGAACGATTTATCAAAATCTTGTATACTGTTCATAAAGAAATTTGTCCTTAAAATTGCTTACCAGAAGATTTTTTATTATTTTATGTTTTTTTTTATAAATTAAGAAATACTCTTTATTTGATTAATTATGTTGATTGTTCGATATAAACAAAATCATTTAACTTACGTGTACGTTTATACAGGGTGTGATTAGACACGAAATTCGCGAAAACGAAAACCACGTATTCGGGCTTGTCTGTGAATGAGCTCTGGGACAACCAGTCGCGTTTCCCCTTTCGCTCGCTAAACTTGTGCATTGTTATTATGTACTGTGGGACGTGAATAAATCTGATTTGGTGAATTTCGGACTTACAACTTAACAGACAGGACCCCGCGTAAATACAAATATTAGGATACACCTAATGGTATCCAAAATGTCGCCCATTGAGCACTAAACGCGGTCACAACTGCTGGTGTGGCTCGGACGCGGCCACTCGAACGCTAGGCTTGCGCTGATACCATACAAAATGACTAATTTCGTTCGCAGCTTGTGGTCGCGTTAAGTCAAAAATCAATCAGAAGTAAAAATAGTTTATTCAAATTTTACATGTAATAAATAAAGTTTATCACAATACAATAAATAGGTGGGCGGCAGCACTAATCCGTACCCTGAGTTTTATTACACCCTGTATAATTAAAAACAATCATTGTCATTGTAATAACAGTTTTAACGCAAAGGACAATTTACATCATGCTTTTTAAATTTAATTTTGCTATTTTAGTTATTTTTGTTACCGCACAGATGTCGCCTCAGTACCACCGATACAGAAATATGCAACATTGTTGTAATGCAAAGGTATTGTTTTTGTTTGTTTTTGCATGCGCTTTATTTTATGTGCAATATTCATTTTCATCTTACTAATGTTTTATTATTTTATTAAATATTGTATTTAAATAAAATTGTCCCCGAAGTGTCTATAAAAAAGGTTCATCTGACTTAATCCGATAATCTCACTAACATTATGAATGTAAAAATTTTGTAAGGATGCATAGAAAGTCGGATATCTGTGCCTCAATCACGACGAAACTGCTGAATTTAAACAATTTTAGTTTTTGTGTATTTATATCAATTGGTGAACCGAATTTAAAAACAAGAAATTTAGATTTTTATCAGCCTATATCGTCCCATTGTTTGACAAAGGCCACACTCAAATCTTTCCACCTTTCGAGAAATTTAGATTTCTCCCGGAATGACAGTCAGACAAACAAGAAAGAGACTTAATAAAAGCGTGGTTATAAATAACATTACCTTCCCTCTTCGCAGTCGAGTAAAAAAGGAAAATATAATTCTCGAATTTTCTACAGTTAATGTACGGGTCCCAACAATCGGCCGCTTTGAGTGGCTCAGTGGAGTCCCAGGATGAGATGGAAGGTCCTAGGGCATCTTCTCCTGCCTCCAGCAAAAGTTCTCCCAGCGAAATGTCCACGGTGAGTAACCCACCGCCATTTTGTGACGTCATTGTGTCTGAAAATGACGGTTGCTGGAAAAATTGTACATAAAAAGTCAGTGATATCTTAAGAATCCTACAGTTCGAATAAAGGTCCTATAGAAGTCGCTTCTTAGCTATAAGTTTTGTAATTTTTGTACACAGTTTCCACATTTTTGTTTATTTTTTTATCTGTGATCGTGTGCAACAAAAAATAATCTACATATCTAATCAGTATATTTTCCCACAGGATCCGTCGCTAGGCCCGACTGTGCCCGGCAAACAGAAAGTGCACCAATTCCTCGTGAGAACGTTCAGCAGTCCCACCAAATGTAACCACTGCACTTCGCTTATGGTGAGACTGATCTTTATTCATAGTGTTGTAATTTTAATCTTTTGTGTTTTATTTTGGAGTAAAAATTTAGGAAACTGAAATTTTAACATAGCTAAAAAAAATCTGTCTCAAAGTGTTTTTAGTAAGTATTTTATTTGTTTTGTCATGGTCGTTGTCAGGGAGTTCCTTGGTAATGTGTGGCCCGCTTTGCTCGCCCTGAATGTCTACCAAATATTGATTTTGTGGTAGACCTTCTGTGGAACAATAAGGAGTAAAATTAATATAATTTGCATTTAACGTGGAGGAATGCGACACGAATAGAAAATGTGTGCGAAAATTTTCGGATTTTTCGACAAATCCTAAGTAAAACAGTTGTATCCCAATGATGTAAAAAAATATTTGCTTCGCTCGCCAAGAATCTTCCGCGGTCTGTCGGCGAGTTTCCGCTATGACGGACCTCCTCTATTACCAAAAAGAGGAGAAGTGGACCTCCTGGAACAAATAATAGCCTTTCATCTTAAAAGGCCTGTGCAATGCAGGGCCGCGCAAAAAAAAAGATAGTGCATTGCCCACCCCCTAGCTCAATGTCTGTGCCCTTAGTTAAGGCCCTCATTTATCCGTACAGATAGGTCTGACCCGGCAAGGCGTGGTGTGCGAGCGCTGCGGGCTGGCCGTGCACACGCGGTGCTGCGCGCGCGTGCCGCCGCGCTGCCCGCTGCCCGCGCTGTCCGAGCGCCGCCCGCTGGGGATCGACCCCGCCAGGGGACAGGGCACGGCCTACGAAGGTTACGTCAAGGTGCGTGCATAGTGTCCCCACAGATAGGTATCATCCGGCAAGGCGTGGTGTGCGAGCGCTGCAAGCTGGCCTTGCACACGCGGTGCTGCGCGCGAGTGCCGCTGCGTCGCCCGCTGCCCGCGCTGTCATATCCATGATACATCAAGGTACGCACGATGATGCATAATATCTCCAGATATACAGCCAGCGCACGCCTGTGGAGGCACGGCGAATATTCTATGAGAAGTCGACAATTTAAACTAAACCTTATGTCTATGACATACTTAGGACACCAATTTATTTAAGACCATATATTGTACTTGTGGTTTGGCAAATAAATTATCTTTATCTTTTATTTTACGGCATACAGTTAACGTGTTCGCGTGTTGCCGCGCTGTCCGAGCGTTGGCCTGTGGGAATCGACCCCGCCAGGAGACGGTTTATTTGAGTATTTATGAAGATATATTGATGTATCCTTCATAGACCGTGCCTGTGAAGGATACATCAAAGTACGTGTATAGTGTCCCCACAGATAGACCCAGCGCACACCTGTGGAGGCGCGGCGAATACACTATGAGAAGTCAACAATTGAAACTGAACTTTATTCACATGACATATGGCACACGTTGTTAGCGGCCGCGACAGCCGGCGACGAGACGTGCGCCGCATTTCCAACCTTATGTCATACACATTAAGGTGTAGTTTAAACTGTCATCATAACAGTCTCATCGCCGCACACTTGCATGTGTGCGCTGGGTCATAGTCTCATTCGTCGTAGAATAATCTCACGCACTCGACATAATATCTTCTTCAGAATCTTGAAGAATATTTTAAATAGAAATCAATTGATAAAGAAAATTTACAGGTTCCTAAACCAGGTGGTGTGAAAAAAGGTTGGATGCGACAATTCGTCGTGGTTTGCGACTTCAAGCTGTTCCTCTACGACATATCGGCGGATAGGAACGCATTGCCGGCGCTGTGCGTGAGTCAAGTGCTGGACATGCGGGACCCGCACTTCAGCGTGGCGGCCGTGAGGGACAGTGACGTCATACACGCCGCCAAACGGGACATCCCTTGCATATTTAGAGTGAGTACTCACGTGGTACAACGGTTCCGGTCAAACTATAATAAGTTACTCGCGTGTTACAACGTTTCCGGTCAAACTATAATAAGTTAATACTCACGTGGTACAATGGTTCCGGTCAAACTATAACAATTGAATACTCACGTGGTACTACGGTTCCGGTCAAACTATAATATGTTAATACTCACGTGCTTCAACGGTTCCGGTCAAACTATATGAAGTTAATACTCACGTGGTACAACGGTTCCGGTCAAACTATAATAAGTGAATACTCACGTGGTACAACGGTTCCTGTCAAACTTTTAAAACTTATGAACATTATTTTATTTATTTATTGTAAAAACAATCGCATAAACTAACGGAATTATTATTTCCAGATATCAACGTCACAGATAGAAGGCGGTCGCAGATCTCACACCCTCATGTTGGCCGAATCGGAATCGGAGAAGACCAAGTGGGTGGTTGCCCTCAGCGAACTGCATAGGATATTGAAAAGGAACAATTTACCCGACAAATGCGTAAGTATATTGGATTTTACGACACCGTGGCTTAGTCGGTAGTAACCCTGCCTAAAGTAGTAAGCTTGGTGTTCCGGGTTCGATCCCTGGCCGGGGCAAATATTTGTGTGACGAACACAAATGTTTGTTCTCGGATCTTGGATGTTGTGATGTGTTGTATGTGTCCATGCCACCTGCGACACAGGAAATGCTAGTGCAGGGGTTTTTATTAAGTCACTTTCTTGTTTTTCTGTCTGTCTGTCATTCCGGGTGTAATCTTGCAACTGAATTTGGAGCACTATCCGGCTGTAACTGTCAGGGTAGCTCACAACTCGATGACAATGCATTCTAATCTATAAAAAACGCTATATCTCGTAAAGGAAGCAAGATAGAGCAGAATCATAAACATTATTATTAAATTTTAATCGAGATTTCTTGTTGGTGTGTTTTATTTCTTTTCTTTCAAAGCTTTTTGGGGCATATTTCATGGTACTCTGACCCTTAAATGAAAATTTAATCAAAACTTTAATATTAATACAGATACATTATTTGTGTTGTGCAGCTACAGCTACTAAGCTTTTTTTTCCGTTTTTCCGTTTTCCGTTCGATCCAACAAACTGTTTGTTTCTAGAATACATAGTGTAAAAAAGGGGGGGCTGATTTAAAAAGGACGAAATTTTTGTTAAATTATAATTCTTCTCCTTGGTCGTCACACTCTTGACAGAGTGGTCGTGTTTGTCATGGTGGGGGTTGTGACACGCTTCACAATCCTGCGCCATTCATCTCTGACAGCGGTTTTCCTCGTGCATTCGTGTAAGGGACCATCTAGTGCTGCTTTGACTTGGTCAGTCCAACGCATTGGAGATCTTCCTCGCCCTCGTGTGCCCTCGACTTTTCCCTGTACCACCAGACGCTCGATGGACATTTCTCCACGACGCGACACGTGTCCGAAGAACGTGAGAATACGAGCTTGCACAATAGATGATAGACGCTGCTTGATGCCAAATTCTTGAAGTATGGACTGGTTAGTACGAAACTCTGTCCAAGAAACCCCAAGCATTTTTCTCCAGCACCACATCTCGAGAGCGTCTATCCTCTTTTTCTCACTTTCTCGCAGAGTCCAGGTTTCGGCCGCGTAGAGGAAAATCGGAAGTATTAATGCTCTGACGAGCCTGGTCTTCGTGGCTTTTGTGATGTTGCGGTTTCTCCAGATCTTTTTTAGCTTATCCATAGCAGATCTCGAGATTGCCATACGAAATATAAATTATAATATTTAGTACAAAAACATACAAACAAAGCTGGGGTTGTGGTACAGTCCTATTGTTATCTGTTTTAGTGTTAATAAACTTCTATTACAGAATCCAGAGCTCTTCCCGATACAATGTTATAGTATTTTGTGTGGAATTAACAATTAAAAAATGATAAATGAATTCATTTGACAGGTATACAGCGCAGTTGTGGTGGTAGATTCGACCGCGGCTGCCGTCTTGCGCGGGGCTTTATGCGCCTGCGTTCTAGAACGGTCTAGAATAGCAATAGGGGGGGAGGGGGGGCTGGCTCTACTCGACCTGGAGAGGGGGGAGATCACGCCGCGCAGGCAACATGCGCCGATAGCGTCCGCGGTCTATATACAGAAGGAACAGTTGCTAGGTAAGTGTATACTGTCTACAGGGTGTAATCGTTAAGTGTGCACAGGCGATTATTCCGTAACTATTGCAGATATCAAAAAACTTTAAACTGATATCGAAAGTACTTTACCTAATGAGTAAAATGACATTAATAACTTTTTAAAAATAAAACGAGAAATATCCAAAAAAAATACATTAATCATTCCCATACATTTTATTTCTTAGTAAGTACAAAATTTTGTGTTCAAAGCATATGTTCGAAGTGACGTCCTCCTTGTGCAATACAATGACGAGCTCTATTTACAGTTTCTAAATGAACTTTCCTTAAGATTTGCGGAGTAATTAAAGCAATTGCACGACGTACACGATTCTGTAACTCTTCTAGGCTGTGTACTCTCTCAGCGTACACGTGGTCTTTGACAAATCCCCATAGGAAGAAATCACAAGGCGTGAGATCCGGGGATCTGGCAGGCCAAGGGGTTGCACTATTATTGGCTATTAAGCCATTATAATTGTTTCGTAAGAAATTCATTACAACATTTGTATTATGTGCAGGTGCTCCATCTTGTTGAAAAATTATCGACCTTCTTTCATCGTCTGGAATTGGTTCTAAGAGACTTGGCATATCGTTTTGTACAAAGGAGAAATATCTCTGTCCATTTAAGGTTCCACTGTAAAAATATGGCCCAATGATCCGATCTCCAAGAATACCACACCACACATTAATTGAGAATCGCACCTGAGCTCTAACTTCAGTAGTTAAGCGAGGATTGTCAATTGACCAATAATGCGAGTTTTTTCTATTGTAAATGCCGCAGTTTGAAACATTACTTTCATCGGTCCATAAAATTGACCTTACATTGACATAATTATTGACTAGCCAATTGCAATAGACCAGCCGACGAGCAGGATCATCATTGTGCAGCGTTTGAGTAGGTTTTATCTTAAATGCTTTGAAGGTGTTTTTTTAATAACTTGTGTACATAATTGTGGGACACTGGAAATGATCGGGCCACTGAACGCGTTTGTTTTTATTTAGTATGTTGCTTTTCAGCTAGTTCAAATCAATACAATATTGAAACAAGGTTTATTATAAATTTGAAGTGGTAAGATAATTAATCTACACGTGTATCTACTTGAAATTCATTAATACCTTCATATCGTACATAATTATAAAATGACAAGGGTAAAATGAGTAGGTACTATTCCACTTAAAATAAGGAAACTAAAACCTTTCTACTGTCTCATACTAAATGTATGGGAGTGATTAATGTATTTTTTTTGGATATTTCTCGTTTTATTTTTAAAAAGTTATTAATGTCATTTTACTCATTAGGTAAAGTACTTTCGATATCAGTTTAAAGTTTTTTGATATCTGCAATAGTTACGGAATAATCGCCTGTGCACACTTAACGATTACACCCTGTATATACAGAAGGAACAGTTGCTGGGTAAGTGTATAGCGATAGGGGGGGAGGGGGGAGATCACGCCGAGAATCTCTCAGAATTAATGAGCGCTGTACCAGTGATTCAAAATTCAGTGTAGTGTTCTGTCTCCATGGGCAAGCGTAATCTCTAACCATCAGCATAGCGCTGGCCGCATAGGACGTGGTGGCCGAGTGGATGAGGCCCTTACCTTGCGATATGATGGTCGCGGGTTCGAATCCCGGTGGCAGTCATGCGTAAATGGGTCTATGTACGCATCCCACGTTCTCGCAACGGTGAAGGAAAACATCGTGAGGAAACCGGCATGTCGTAGAACCTAAAGTTCTAAAACATGTGTCGAGTGCACGAAAGGAGCCTCTTCGAGGCGCACTTGAAATCCTTTCACCACACTGTTTCGAAGGAACTAGTGACACGATAAGAAGAAGAAGCATAGCGCTATTTTCACACGTTTAGGTTAAAAAAATGTTTTTAATAAAATATGTTTGTCGCCAGTTGTGATAGCGGGCAGAGGTCGATACGTCCGCCTCGTCCCGATCCGAGCGCTCGAATGCTCGGAGGTGGAGTGCGTGAAGCTGGCGGAGAGTAAAGGGGCGCTCGCGATATGCGGGGGGCCGCTACACAATAACTCGCACGGGTTTGCGGTGCTGTGTAAGAAACAGGTAAGTAATTAACTGTGTAGAGAGAAAACAATTACGAATCAATAAAAAATATGTAAAACGTTCATTCATTATTAAAGCCGTTTAAAAAATAATCAAGGTTTTACAAAAATATACAGCAACCAACTTCAATGAAACTGTTCTAGTGACCGCAAAACACGCAATTTTGATCACTCCTACTTTTTTTTTACAGTTATTTCGATCATTCCAATCTGAATATAATATAACTTCTCAAACAAAAAAATAATTTTTAAAATCGGTTCATAAACAACAAAGTTCTGAGGTAACTACATAAAAAAATAAAAACGAAAAACCGAAATGAGAACCTTTCTCCTTTTTTGAAGTCGGTTGAAAAACTTGTTCTTTTTTCTTCTTTGCTCTTGATTACGTTCGATAATTTGTTCCCCTTCTTCACCCATTTTTTTCTCCCCCTCCCCCCCCCCCCCCCCCCCCTTAATCGTCTATCGTAATAAATGACCGTCCCCAGACTTATATATTCAAATGACCCCCCCTCTCTTTCAGAATCAATACATAGTAAACGTATACGAGATAACCCGCACGGCGGCGCGGCGGTGTCGCATAGCGGAGCTCCGCGCGCCCTCTGCCGTGCACTCGGTGCAGTTGGCGGGGGGCCGGCTCGTGCTGGGGTACCGAGGGGGTTTCGCGGCGCACGCGCTGCCGGACCCCAGGAGACCCAACATGGACCAACCCGCGCTATGTGAGTTATAGTACACAAGACACTGTGGGACCTCTGCCGTGCATTCAATGCAAATGGCAGTGCAGTGGTGGGGGGCCGACTCGTGCTTGGGGGTGGGGAGGGGGATTCGCGGCGCACGCGCTGCCGGCCCTAGGAGACCCAACATGGACCAACCCGCGCTATGTGAGTTTATAGTACACTAGACTCGAGCTAGGTACCCGGGTTTGCCAAACGATGAATGAAACTTAAATTATTATTAATGATGGGTACCGCCTGACGCAAGTCTGTAGGGAAATGACTAACGGTAACAGTTACCCAATTTTTATCAAATTTATTGTGACAAAATTGTTGCAACTGATTATGCGTATTTTTTTCTGGTGATCAAAAATTTGCGGTGTGTAAAATGTATACGTACATATGAACTGACTCAGACCCGAGTTCACCAACAGATGGTTAAGTTTTAAACAGTTGTTTTGACGAATTTTCATAGATTAAATGTCAAAGTTAATGGACGAAGAGGCCTAATCTTCCGATTATCTATTGGTGAACACAGACCTAAGTATTTTTTTTGTTACAGCCCTCGTACACCCAGAGAACCAAGTCAACGTATTCCTATCTCATTCCGGAGCTCGTCCGTTGTGTGCCGCGCCCGTACCCAACTCTACTGACACACTGCTGGTGTTCAACACGCTGGCGCTGTACGTGGATAGACACGGACACAGAGCCAAGGATCCGGAACTCATGTTCACTGCACACCCATCCCATCATGGTGAGTACGCAACTCTACTGAACTTGGTTCTTACGGTTAAAACTTGGGTCTTACAATCAAAACTTGGTTCTTACAATTAAATCTTGGGCCTTACAATTTAAACTTGGGTCGTTCATTTTAATCTTTTGGGTCTTTCTTTTTAAACTTGAGTCTTACAATTAAAACAGGGTTATCACTTACAATTAAAACTTGGTTCTTACAAATTAAAACTTGGTTCTTACTTTTAAAACTTGGTTCTTACTCTTAAAACTTGGTTCTACAATTAATACTGGGTTATCACTTAAAATTAAAACTTAGTTCCTGGAGTTAAAACTTGGTTTTTACATTTAAAACTTTCGTCTTACAATTAAAATTTGGTTATTACAATTTATACTTGATTCTTACAATTAAGACTAGGTTTTTACAATTAAAACTTGGTTCTTACAATTAAAACTTGGGTCTTAAAATTAAAACTTGGTTTTTAATTGATGTACGTATCTCAAACAGAATTCTTTGTTTTAGCTATTAACGAAACCCACCTATTAATATTTACTACGACGCACATAGACATCTACGACATTGAAACTGGAGAATGGGTGCAGACGCTCAATATACGTAAGTTATTTATATCGACATCACGATATTTAAAAGACCATTTTTACTTCTCATGCTAGTAATGTTCAAATTCGTGCATGCTACAGAGGAAGTAAAACTGTATTTTTGGCTCTAGGAAAAAAATATATAAAATCTGTTCAAAGAAGTTCATTTGTAATACATAGGTTTCATGCTGGAAGTTGAGAACTTTATTCACATTTAGAACTTCGGTCCTTCATAATACCCGTACATCAGGGTATTATGGGGGACCTAAATATTCATTATTTCAAATTTCGAACATCTTTCTTACATTAAATGGCTGTCTCTGTTTTTAAATTACTGGACGCTAATTTCAGTATAAATTTATTTATTTTCCTCGCAATTGAAGTGAAAAATCTTGAAATCTTGAATCCTGAAGCCCATTTTATACTCGATTTGAATATCTTCCCTCGCTTTCGGCTCGAGCTGATAAAAGTTTCATATAAAATCTCTTGCTTTGGTCCCTTGGTGAACAATAGTAGATTATGCACTAAAGCGAGGGAGTTATGTAGAGTCCTGAGTGACGCGAGGGGTTCAAGCTACCCAAGACAGGCTTTATCCCAGAGGAGCATACTCTACTTTTCACACCTGCGAGGCAATAAAGAGCCAGGGCTCCGAACTCAGCAGCCAACACCGTCTTTTGTTTCACAATCTTTGAAGTCGCGCCTTTTTTCTTTTTTTTTATGACTGGCCAGTTCGATTTTAGAACAAACCTTTTTACAAAGCCATATGGGCGTTCTTTTACTTAGAGTTTTCCACGAGTTTCCTCACGAATTTGACGTTCCAAATTCAAATCACATTACTACCCTTGGGAGTTTCATACAACATTACTTTGAACATTACCTCCCTTGGTAGTTAATGCTTTGCTTTTCCTTGATGATAGCATGATATGTAATTGTATATTGTCGAGCAGGTGGTGTGAAAATAACTATTAAAACTCACACATTTTAACCCTGCGCTAGAACATCGTACTTTTTCTGAAGTTCATACTATTTATATTGGCAATATGGCAATAAATAACTGAATACAGCATTCAAAGGTCTGTTTCAAACAAATCTACACCTGAAACACAATAGGTGAGAGTGTAAATTCGTTTGCAGCGAACGCGCGTCCGCTGGACGAGAGCGGCTGGATCTGCGCGTGCGGCGGCGCCAACAACGGGTTCCCGTTCTCCAGCGAGTCCGCGCCCTTCATCATCTACCTGAGGCCTCTGTTGGCGCGTGAGTACCCTTTTTTCTTTAAACTTTATTTTCAGTCATCGAGGTCCATAGAAAAAACATCTTCATTATCATCAGCCTATCGCAGTCCACTGCTGGACATAGGCCTCTCCCAATGAGCGCCATCGCGCCCTGTCTTCGGCTTGCCGCATCCATCTTCTGCCCGCAACCTTCCGCAGATCGTCACCCCACCTGCCGGAGGGCGTCCTACACTACGTTTGCCGATTCGTGGTCTCCACTCAAGAACTCGTTTACCCCAGCGGTTATCGGTTCTTTAGATATTTAGATATTTTTTAGATATTTAGATATTTATTTCGAAATAACTCTGAATGGGCTTACAGATAACTCCAAGGCGCCCAAACAGCGCCTACACACAATGTACAGTTTAAAATAAATAAACTTATTATTTACTTTACAGATTAAGAAAATAAAGATGTCAAATATAATATTATAGTCAATAAATTATGATAATATGTATAACAAAATGTCAAAAATAATAGTTTAAACAGACTTGGATAAATTGATTCAATAATTAAGAAATAAGTTGATCAAACAATAAACCTTGCTCGGATTGTCAAAGAATACGTCGGCGTCAGTTTGTGATATGAACTCGTTCAATAGCGCAAGCGTTCTTTCTTTTTTCTTTCATTCTTCGGCAGATATGACCAGCCCACTGCCACTTCAGCTTGCTAATTCTCTGAGCTATGTCGGTAACCTTGGTCCTCTGTCGGATAACCTCATTACGGATCATATCCTTCAGAGAGACGCCGAGCATAGCCCGTTCCATAGCTCGCTGAGCGACTTTAAACTGGTGGACTAGCCGTACCGTGAGTGTCCACGTCTCAGCTCCGTATGTCATGACGGGTAGGACGCACTGGTTAAAAACTTTCAAACGTTTTAAGAAAAAACATATATCAGATGAACTTAAAACTATACACAGATATAAAATCATAAAAATCTAATTATCACTAGATTTACCCAATGTAGAAGAATGGGACAGTAAAAATTTTGGGAAATAGCATGCAGTATGCTATTGGTACTGCATCGCACTCTCTTCATGCTTGATGCCGTTCTCTTTAAGTATATTCTTATTGAAATATGTGTACCACGTTTTTAAATAATAAAAGTTTTGTTTAAATAAAGAAAAGACTAAGCGGGTAGTGGATAGGATATTGAAAAGAAATAATTTACCCGACAAAGAGATGAGGACGTGGTGGCCGAGTGGTTAAGGCCCTTACCTTGCGGTCGCGGGTTGGAATCCCGGTGGCAGTCATGCGTAAATGGGTTTTATCGGTCGAAAAATCTATGTAGGTATGCAACCCACGTTCTCGCAACGGTGAAGGAAAACACCGTGAGGAAACCGTCATTTCGTAGAACCTAAAAGTTCGAAAACATGTGTCGAGTGCACGAAAGGAGCCTCTTCGAGGCGCACTTGAAATCCTTTCACCACACTGGTTTGAAGGAACTAGTGACACAATAAGAAGAAGAAAATGGATGTATGTATGTGTGTTACAGCGGGCCCCGTGAGCGTGGAGCACGCGACGCAGTGGGGCACCAACAAGCGGCGGTTCTCTGTGAGGGAACAGTCGCATCAAGCCATCGAGGCGCACAACCGACTGTAAGTAACTGTGGATGCGGGGAGCCAAACGCCGGGCTCGGTGGCGCATAACGGGAGAAACCGACAACTAATGCCTACTTGCACCAAACTGACTAAATTTCTAAGCAGTTACTTTACTCACCGTAATGTGGGCTTCGCCTCATTTTTTTTTTTTTTTTTTTTTATAATTATTAGGTTCACTAATTGAAATAATCACTAAAAAATACAATTTTTTTGACTTAACTTCTTATAAAAGAAATCAGTGTTATTTCTAAGAACAGTGAACACTGCATGCGTTGTGTGGACATGTTTAGTATGTAAAACTATTTAAATTTAAGCATAAAAAAAAAATTGTATTAAACAACAATTAGTTTCTAATTAAATAAGTACAAAAAAAAAACAAAAAAAGTAAATTAAAAGAGGTTTACATAATGGCTTTTAGAATATTTGTTTTTGTATTTATGGTGAGAGTGCCGACGGATCGACTCTCAACTTTCATGTACACTTGATTTTGGCCGAAGGGTGTCGTATTCAGGAAGTTCTATGGACGACTGCAATACGCGACACCGCGCGAACGTCATTGCCCCAATCATCGTTTGGCAATCCCGGGTACCTAGCTCAAGCCAGCTCGCCGCAGCTCGGCTCGGGCGCCGCACTCGCGCCGCTGTCACTCGCACATTTTGTAGTAATTCAAAATTCTGACTGCACTGATAGTACCCCGTATGCATTGGCCATTTAATTTTTTTTTTTATTAAAAATTGGTGGTGTATATTTACAAAAAAAAGTATTTAAGTATTCTATCAGCCATCTGGTTCCCATAGTACAAGCTCTGCTTAGTTTGGAGCCAGATGGTATTGTGTGAAATGTAAAAAATATACATTTCACACAATACCACCCGAATACGATAGCGGCAGCCTCCTTGTGGATTTGGCTATAATCCCATCCTCGTCGCCAAAAATGCTCTGTATGTTAGTAGGTGGGTGAAGTTAATAACGTAAACAACCTTCTGAGAGCACACGTCGTTTATTACTGCTAGACAAAGGGTAGCAAGATCGCCGCGCCACTGCGATAGTTACATACGTATTTATAGGCTATGCATAAACGTAGGCGCATACACATCAATTATTTATTTATTAATTCAACGCCTTGCGCCTCACTACTCTTGAAGAAAGACTTCTGCGGAGAGACCTTATAGAAACCTATAAAATTTTGACCCATCAATACAACCTGCCGCAGCTTCAAGACATATACACAACAAAGAAACCACAAAAATCGTCTCGTGGGCACCAACTCCAATTAAATCGTGATCTAACCAACACCCTTACGGCTCATCACTTCCTTAGCAACAGAGTGGTGCACAACTGGAATATACTGCCAGAGGATGTTGTTTCTGCAGCATCCACAAACTCGTTCAAGAACAGACTCGACACTTGGTTACGAACCAACAAGACTATGTTAAAAAAAGTGACACAAAACTATTAAAAAAAACCAACACTGTGTGATATAGACACATCAGCGGAAGCTGCTCGTCTATCAACAAATAATAATAAACATAATAATAATTAACACAATATCCACCACAGATCGGAGGGCCGGTCCAGGTTAATATCGGCCCCGAGTCACTTCACGCACGTGTCGCACATGGGCCCCGGCGACGGCATCAAGTCGCAGCGCCTCTACGACCTGCCCACCAGCGTCGAGACCGCGGACGACCATCCACAGGTACACAGAACAAACAACGTGATCATGACAGAAACTGAACGTAAATAGCAATATCAACAAATTATATAAATATACTTAGTAATAAATCCGCTTGATTTCTAAGAGTCTCGTTTCGAACTTCGGCGAGTCCACACCTCCTGATGATGCCTCGTGTAGAGGCGAAACACGTGTCGTATCTTTAAACTTTGGTTTTCTGTTCGTTGACTCTTTGGTTTATAATATAGTAATATGTAATAAAGTTCTAAACTAAAGTTAAGTTAATTAAAACCTTTGTTTAGAAATCAAGCGGATTTATTACTAAATATATTTATATAATTTGTTGATATTTATGGATTTCCGCACAGTAACGCCTGAATCAATCAATTATCGTAAATAGCAATTTTTTTTTTTCAAATTCAAATTCAAATTTATTTATTAAATGACAAAAGTTTACAAAGTATACAAAGTAGGGAAAAATAAAGGTTAGGAGTTAAAATTGTTCTAATGATACAAACTTAAGGGGAATCCTCAAATCCGAATTCCATACAAAATGTTTCGGACAAATACTCAAATATTACGCCGTATTATAGTAATTTCGTTATAATTAAAGTCGTTTCGTCCATGTTTTTTGATTTCGTCAACAAAAAAAGTAAAAGGTTTCATACTTTAATTATGATTTTAAACGTGTTTTAAAATTAACCCTACTAACTTAAAAACACGTATAAAATAATCTTATTCCTATACTAGGCCAAGCCTGTGTTATAGTCATTAGTTCCTTCCCGGGTTTGAATAAATTGTAACATTAGTGTTGGTGGAGAGCTGGTTCCAGTGCACTCATGAATAAACTTTGTGCCAAACGCGATTTCAATATTTACGACTTACAAAAACTACCCACAATTTGTCAACAAGTCAATGAAAAACGTCAAACAAAGAAGTGCAATACAAAGTAAAAACCAAACCAGTTGTTGCTTACCGAAACTTCGAACTTAAAAATTACTAAACTTAGAAAATAGAAGATAACAAGGCATAAATAGGACATCAACAGAACGTAAAAACAGCGTTAACAGGTTGACAACAGGACATATAGGATGTTAATAGTACGTAAACAGGTCAAACAGAGCGTGTTCATGATAGAAACAGAATAACAGGACATAAACAGAACGTGATCATGAAAGAAACATAACATAACATAACATCGCCGTCCCCGGAGAACATAATGGTAATCGCCATTGCCATAGTTTTCATGTTATGCCATATTTGAGTTCTATGGATCCTAATACATCTATACAACTTTTTTCATAACTGTTCTTGCGTTATTTAAGAAGTTATAAAAAAATACAATAATATTCGTAGTTTTTATATTTTCAAAACATAATTGCAAACCAATGTTACCAAAATTTGTCAAGAATTACGAAAATGGTTATGAATATTACCATTTTATTCGCGTAAAAAATATGTGTTACTTTGTTGATAATTTTGTTGAATTGATACAACGTTGCAACACTTTCGAGAGTGATAGCATCATCTAATATTGCGAGTGCTTCTCGGCACCGTATGTATGATGTATGTATGTATGATGAGTATGATTAGCTTACTTAAATAAGTGTGCTCAAAAGCACCTTTGTGAATCTAAAAACCTTGTTTTAACGCGTTTTTACCTTCCAAATGTGTTTGTAAGAAGGATACGTTTAAAACCTATCTAGACATGTGAAAACCTAGGTTTTTTAAGTACATTACAGATGCTGAAATGGCCTGATCCTTCCATATTAATTTTTTTGATCATCAAGCTACTTTGGACCGAAAATTTTGTTTGTTCGTACCCTGCAGATTAATCTGTATTTGGTCAGATACATTCAAGATCTATCTATAAACGTGAAACACTAGGTTCGTAGGTACAATTTATATGCTGAAATGGCCACATGCCTTTCATATTGATATTTTAACCGATAACTTAATTTGACCTCTGGATGTTCTTTTTACCAGTTTGTTCCCTTCAAATTCGTCTGTAATTATTC
Source organism: Lobophora halterata (assembly GCA_932526365.1). NCBI lineage: Eukaryota > Metazoa > Arthropoda > Insecta > Lepidoptera > Geometridae > Lobophora > Lobophora halterata. The sequence continues at coordinate 5,132,480 of OW052027.1, read as the reverse complement.
AGATAAGTTTGAGATCTGTCTAAAAACGTGAAAATCAAGGTATTTTAGTACATTCTGTATGCTGAAATGGCGTGATGCCTTTCATATCAATTTTTTGAGCAAATATCTACTTTGACCCCCTTGACTATGTTTTTACCCATTTGTACCCTTCAGATTCGTCAGATACATTTAATATCTGTCTCAAAACGTGACAACCTAGTATATTTTGTATCCCAAAATGGCCTGGTGCATATCATATTAATTTATTGACCAAATACCTACTTTTGCCCCCTGGATTTTGTTTGTGCCTGTTTCTACCTTTCAGATTTATCTGTAGGTCGACAGATACATTCAAGACCTATCTAGAAATATGAAAACCTAGGTTCTGGGATTTATATTAGGTGCTGAAAAGGCCTGATCCTTTTAATTTAGATTTTTTGACCATCTAGCTACTTTAGACCCCTGGATTTTGTCTATACCCGTATTTTAGCCTGATTCTATTTAAGTTGGAATGTAACATTCAGGATTTATCTGAATTCCTTTATTTTATTTAAGTTTTCGTAGCATTTTGGCTTTTTAATGAAAAAATACAGTCGTTTTTTGTAGACTTTTGTTCAAATTTTTTATTAATTCGTGTTTTTCTCCCTTTTGAAGTACATACAAACAAAAATAATTATTTTGATATTACTTTAATTTGTATAAATAAAATTATGCGCAATGGATTACCATAAATTAGTTTCATTAAAAAACAGGAATAAAAATCCAATGTTTCATTACCATACAAAATTGTTTTACTATTTCCCAGAATAAAATGATAAGTTTTTTTTAATTTCGTTAACTGAACCGTCAATAGGCATAGAATAAAATTGTAAGACAATAATGCAATATTTATCCTCGCTTAGAAAAACCGGGAACAAAATGGTAATCGACAATACAGATTCTTAGCACTGATTTTATTTTACTAATATCTTATTTTGTTAATATCTCTTCTACGATTAAGGTTATTAATTATCCAATAAGACAACAAGAATACAAAAAAAACAACTTTCATTTGAGGTATCCCATATCTCATAATGTCCAGTGGTTCGTAAGATATTAACGAAATTCGGTTTTTTATTTTTACTGAATAGTTGTGTTTTTGCAATTACCATTTTATTCTCCGGAGACGGCGACATAAACATTCACACACTCACACCCCTGCACTAGGATTCCCTGTGTCGCAGGGTGCATGGACACATACAACCCATCACAACATCCAACACCCGAGAACAAACATTTGTGTTCGTCACACAAATATTCGCCCCGGCCGGGGATCGAACACGGAACACCAAGCTTCGTAGGCAGGGTACTACCAACTAAGCCACGGTGCCATCGAAACAGAAACAGAACGTAAACAGGAATTTAACAGAACGTGAATCAGACATAAATAGGCATAAAACAGAAGGACATATGCATACAAATATGTTACACTCCCAAGCACACATTTATATTATACTCTTAATTTTGCAAAGAAGTACTTGTTCTGATAAGTAAGATGACTATACCCCGATTCAGAATTCAAGATTTTTTTTGTAAACAAAGGTGTGACCACCCTATAAAAATACTTATCAAAGTGACGTTTACTCAATTTTCCTAAATACTTATGGTACGGTTTATTTTCTAGTCAATATCCATAGAATGGAAAATAGCAATGGTTTTGTACTGATTATTATATTTTATTAAATTTTTTTCAGAAAGTTATAATATCACGAAAAATTATTAGCGAAAAATATTTTAGGACATTGGTATCATCGGAGTAAATCACAGAAGTTCGAAACCATTTTTGGATTTAGACTTAAACGTATGTTTGTAAATTTTATTCGTCTCTTGTCCGTTTACGAAGTCGAATGCGTTCTTTTTTCGCTTCTCGTGTGCAATTGTGTGAATCGAATGAATATATGTTAGGTATCTGCTATGCACCTTTGCATAATATTATGATTAATATCTCAGATGTATAAATTCACAAATTCTATTTCCTATTCTACCTACTTTTCAGTGTTCTAAAGTACCTGAATATGTTTGTTTAAGAATTATTTAGGTAAAATAGGAAACTATCGCACAAGCAAAACCGCGCGCCATTACTAGTAATAGTGATCCGTGGTATAAACTCGTTTTTAACTCTGACCTGTATCTGTTACAGTGACATATCATGACACTTCTTTGTTTACAAAAAAAATCTTGAATTATAAATCGGGGCATGGTTTTTCGGCGGGAACATGAAAAATGGCGCATTGGCGGCATTAAATTAATTGACAAAACTTGTATAACTTTGAGTGTTTAAGTGTAAAAACGGTGGTTTTTTATCCATTAGTGCTCGTGAACGTGTATGAGTGTTGGTGAATAGTTTAATACTGTAAAACGTGACTTTTCGTGTTGCCTCCAAAACTCCATAGAAGCCTTTAGTAAAGTCGCAACCACCACTACTTTACAGGGGCATGACTTGACTTATCGACTCTGACTTATGACCAAATAATCACTCCAATTACTTGACACTGGCTATATACCTTTGATGTGGAGCCAAAATAGAAGAACTTGGGTTCTTCGAAAAAAAATTAAAAAAATCGTGGTATATATAATTTGAAAATGCTTGCGTGCACACATACGCACACGTGCAGAAACCTAACCAGAATGTTTAAAACGGTTGTGACAGGAGGTACAATTTCGGTGTCTGTCCATCTAAACAATTTCGTTGTTTATTTTTGTACGCAAAACTCAAATCATGTTTTCTTTTAGATGTTCAGCAGTCGAGACAGCAGCAAACGGACCTCGCCGCTCACGATATCGCACGGAACCGGCTCCTATAACGGTAAATATACCTGTGTATACAAAATATACCTGTGTATACATGTTTTGGTCATATAATAATATACATGTTGGAGACATGTAATGCCACCTGAAGGGAAAGTTCTCTTAAGTACTGTAGATAGAACATTTTTACTCAAAGAAATCATTCCTTTATATTTGAATAGAAAGAGAACTGCGTTTAAATATTTTTGAAAATTCGCTTGTCTCACCCGAGAATCGAACCGACTAAAATCTGTAAAAATTACACCCTGTAATTTTATTGTTTCTATCGCTAAGATCAATAATAAGGATGAAATCGAGTGGCAAGCGAATTTTCGAAAATCTTTAATTACAGTTCTCTTCCTATTCAAAAATAAAGGAATGTTATCTTTGCGTAAAATTTTCTATCTATACTATATTAAGAGTACTTTCCCTTCAGGTGGCATTACAAAATTCCACCCTGTATATTCTATTTTTTATCCTAGGGCCCAAAATGTAGTTTTTCTCCCCTTAAAGCGTGCATGAAGTTGAACTTTACGAGCATGAGAAGTAAAGATGTTTTGGAATATACGAATAGGATATAATGTTTTTTTTTTTTTCAAAAGATGTTCTGTTTGTATAGGTTTCATGCCCGAAGTTGAGAACTGTATTCATATTTCAAACTTCGGTTCTTCATAAAACCCTTAGATCAGGGTATTATTAGGGACCTTGATATAACTATTTTCGAATTTCGAATATCGCGGTAACATTCGATGGCTGTCTCTGATTTTGAATTACGAAATGGGCGCTCATTTCAGTTTTAAATTGTTTAATTTCTTCGCAATTAAAGTGAAAAATTTGATGTATACCTCGGTCCTGAAGCCCATTTTATACTGATAAAAGTCTCGTATAAAATGCCTTGCTTCAGGCCTAATATTAAATGACCTACTCAATTTGTTTACTCTTAACGAATTTTAATGTTTTTTGACGAATTTTAATGTAATAATACTATTAATTATTAATGAATTATTTTTATTAGCAATTTATGTAAGAATTATTAACAATTATTAAGCACTAATTTTAAGTATTTGCACGACAAAAGTTGATGCAGTGATTCTAATTTAAAGTAAGACCACAATGTACCTTTATTACGCAAATAAAGATTCATTCATTCATTCATTCATTCATTCATTCATTCATTCATTCTTGGTGTAAAAATAACTATTAATTGTTATGTTGATTCCCTAGGTTCGTGGCGTAGTCAGAGGCCTAGGGAAGGCCCCCCGCCGGCGCCCGAGGCACCACCCTCCCCGCCCCTCTCGCACCACCGGACTATGGAGAGGTAACGTTGTAACATAGTTACGTAAAGTAGTAATACAGTAACGTAAAGTAGTAACATAGTAACGTAAACTAGTAACATTGTGACGTAAAATAGTAACATTGTAACGTAAAATAGTAACATTTTTTGCCATACAAATACATACACTTAATATATACGGGAAGGTTAGAGTATGTAAGTCTTTTTAAGTTAGAATTATTTAGATTAGTTTATAAGTTTATATTGTATTGTATTGTATAGGCAAATAAATTCCATTTCATTTCATACATTGTAACGTAAAGTAGTAAGATTCTGTCGTTTGTACCAACCATTACAGTACCAGATATTCTACCCTAAAGCAGTAATGTAATGTGTTAACATCACTGTGTTCCGCATTGAAGGGCACTTACTTATACTTTTAAATGTGTTCATTTATACTTACATGTTTAATAAAACTATACCTGCACATGTTCTATTCATGTTTTCGCACCGAAATTCGGAAATGCCGCATTTTCAAGGTATGACCAGTCCAACATTGACCTATCCCATTTTAATTTAAAAAAAAAATGTTTCCACAGGTCAATAGGCGGCGGTTCCCAAGGCAGTGGGTCGCTTCTAGAGCGGTCCATCACACCTCTAAGCCTAGGCAGTATGAGCTCACTGCACGATGTACTTAAGGTATCTACCTCCATTTTCTTTTTTATTAATTTCGTTTGTAATTTGACAAAAAGGCTTTTATCTTTAAGAAACTCATAATAAGATTTGTGAAAAATTGTGTTAGAATAAATGAAATTAAATTATTACCCACTTGCACTAAAATTTCTAAGCAATTACTTTATTCGCTACGAAGATCTTGACTGTCCAGATTCATGCCTACTTTCACTAAACTTTCAACGTTCCTAAGCAATGAAGACACCATTTGGTCGAGTGGCAAGTGTGTTGGAATGCCACGCCGGTATTGCGGGTTCGATTCCCGCTTCAGGAAATGTCCTGAGTCTGGATGTTTTCTATGTATTTTATGTATATTACTTTTATTAAAAAAGTATAAAAGTATTATATCAGTTATCTGGTTCCCATAGTACACGCTCTGCTTAGTTTGGGGCTAGATGGCGTTGTGTGAAATGATTGGACCAAAGAGCTTCTATACTATGTATCTAGAGAGCTAACACGCCATTTTGTTTTATTTAAGGATTAAGAATTCTGAACCTTATGACTTGGAAATAAAGTTCTTTTTTAATTAAATCTAAATATAAGGATTTTAATGCTTGATAGAGACCCCCTCGTTAAGGAGTGTGTCTCGTTCACACAGTTGCCAGCATACAATTAAAATTAACACGGCCATATTTTTTGAAATAAGTGGGACAATTTTCGAAATTAGACGATTTGCTCTAAATGTTATTCAGATTCATTTGAAAGGTTTAGTACAGTCGCTGTCATGTAGGTTAGGTACCTAACTGCCGAGAAAAATAATTACTGTTCGAAAGAAACAGTATTAAAACCATTGAATCAGATATACCTCACTAGAATGCGGCACACCGCCCTCTTTTTTGTTGATATTTTAATGCACCTATATATAATATAATTTTAAAACAATAATGCAAAGTAACGTATGTATATAACATTGATAGCTTATTGAGCAGATTGAATTTTCCCTTGGTTGCTTGTTTATGTCTCAATGAAATATTCAAAGTTCAAAAATTATGGTCGCCCTACAGAACGAGACACACTCCTTACTGGTTCTAGCTCTTTCGGCTCGCAGTTTTCGTGTGAGTCGGCATTCTAGATACATAGTATACAAGTTCTTTGGATTGGACTAAGAGCAATGATTGTTAATGTTTGTATGTATGTTTATTAAGTCTTTAGTCTAAATGTTTTTAATTTTGTAAGCGGGCTTTTATCGGTGCGTAAATGATGTTTATTGCGAATATAAATGATGAAATGTGATGTTTAAAGTAATTTAAAATGGCGCCTATGGAGTGCCATTAGGCGCCATATTGTACATAGAGGTGACTTTTGAGGGGTAAAAAAGTATTATTAATTTTTCATCACCCCGCAGACAAACAAGGAATGTTGATATTTTAAGGTGGGTTTAGGTAATAAAAAAAATGCATGCATATTTGCCTATGTAAATAAATTCCTGTGGAGCACTATTCTGGTCATGTAGGCCTGGAATCCTGGACACTGCGAATATAGGTGTATGTATGTATGTTTGTTTTTTGTACGACGATAACTATCGAACCGCATTTATTAAAGTGGTGGTATTTTTTTTATTTTTTTTTTATTTAAGGTTATTTGAGGTAAATGCGACTATGGGGATTTTTATTTTAAATAAATTTATAGCAGCAGATGAGGCTTTGCTGTACCTTTGATAACTATTTAGTAATTTCAAAAAGTTGCAATAATCATTGACGTAAATAATTAAATGATTTATTTTACTTGAAGTATGGTTACATCAAAGTCATAAACTTGTTTTGGTCTTACACACAGCATGCAAAAAGAAAAAAATCTTACAAAATAAGTAAATTATATATAAATTCTAAATTTACAATGATTTTTAATTTCAAAATTGTGAGCACAAGGAATCAAACATTAAAAATCATCGTCAATTTTAGGATGTATTTACCTCAGCTGACAGTATGTAGTATGTACTGTTACTATGTTGTACATAATATAACGTGTGTTAGTTCTCTGTGTTCGAGCAGGTGGGCACAGAGGCGGGCGAAGGCCTGCTGTTCGAGCAGGCGGGCACTGAGGCGGGCGAAGGCCTGCCGTCCGAAGGGAGCTCCTGATGCGCTTCGCCCCCGCGCCCGCACGACCACTCGCCGCAGCCCTGATGGTAAACTCTCAGGCGTTGTCCTAAAAGAACGCGATCACGCGACCATCGCAAGTTCGCGTCGCGTCGCGCGATCGCGCGAATGCCAATTGGGACGCCTATTTGACGTTAGATTTGATCGCGAATTCGCGCGACCGACGTTCGCGCGAACTTGCGATGGTCGCGTGATCGCGTTCTATTAGGACAACGCCTCATATTATTATTTAGCTCTAGCTGACCCGCGTGCGACTTCGTCAACATAATTGATTGATTCAGGCGTTACTTTGCGGAAATCCATAAATATACAAATAGTAGAAATATATTTAGTAATAAATCCGCTTAATTTCTAAACAAAGGGTTTAATTAAATTAGTAGTATTATATATATTACATACACTACTTATATTATATATTACGGATTTATTACAAAATATATTTATACTATTTGTTATGACTTCGTCAACCGTGTAACAATAGTTATTTGTACACCAAGAGACTGAAACAAGCCATTTTATGATGCATGAGAAGTGAAATAATTATTTTCACTCCTCATGATCGTAAAGTTCAACTAAGTGTATATAACTGTAACAAGCTTTAGCGGGAGTAAAGCTGCATTTTAGGCCCTTGGAAAAAAAAGTGATTGCTTATAAAATCTGTCCATAGAGGTTCAGTGTGTAATAGGATTCATACTGGAAGTTGAGAACTTATTTCAAATTTCGAACTTCGGTCCTTCATAATACCTACAGGGTGTTATGAGGTTCCTTAAGGGGAATCCTCAAATCCGCATTCCATACAAAATGTTTCGGACAAATACTCAAAAAGTACGCCGTATTATAGTAATTTCTTCACACTATTCGTTTCGTCCATGTTTTTTGATTTCGTCAACAAAAAAAGTGAAAGGTTTCATACCGTAATTTAGATTTTATACGTGTTTTTAAGTTAGTAGGGTAAATTTTAATTCGGATATGAGGATTCCCCTTAATATAACTTTTTTCGAATGTCGAATATCGTGGTAACATTCGATGGCTGTCTCTGTTTTTAAATTACGAAATGCGCGCTCATTCAGTTCAAATTTGTTTAATATCCTCGCAATTGAAATGAAAAGTCTTGTATATACCTCGGTCCTGAAGCCTATTTTATACTCTACTTAATACGAGACTACTGTGTACAAATAACTATTTTTTACTTATTAATCAGTTTCTTATTGTATTTCAGTAGTCAAATCCAGGACGCGCAATGGCCCATCGACTTGTCGACATTCTACGCGTGTTTCTGTTAAACTATTCATTGTGGCGACGGTAATGCTAAATAACTCTCTGGATGTGTGTGAAGTTAGCCACAAATTATCTGCAATACGACTGAAGTTACAAATGGTTTTCTGAAGTTAATCACCTGACTTTACAATGACAGTATTTTTAAAGTACATTTGAGGCAATAAGACTTTCGGTGTATGAAGTTATCTGCAAGTAGTAACGACATATGTCTCGAAAATCGTTACTGAGCCGAGTTTTAATGCAGAGTATCGGTAATAAACTTTCGCGTCACTGAAAAGTCAACAGTATATATGACGTGTTGAAAAATATATTACAAACTGTTGACTTCTTGGTGACAGATACACTACGGTAACGTTAAAGTTAAAGTTTGTGATCGAGACAAAGATAGCTTCATATATATTCAACTGAGGGATATGTCAATATATTGCGACTTTTTGAGATTTTTCAAAAACTATCAAAAAGTACAGCAATGTCTGCCGTCACGTGCTAATAAAAAATACTACAAGGAGGACTTTGCTATACTTTTATAAGTTTTTGAGAAATATCAAAAAGTCGTAATCGTGCCATTGATACATTTATTTACCCCAGTTGACTCTACGTGCTTACTATATGAAATGAAATGAAATTTATTTGAGATAATTGATTGATTCAGGCGTTACTTTGCGGAAATCCATAAATATCAACCAATTATATAAATATATTTAGTAATAAATTAAAGATACGACACGTGTTTCGCCTCTACACGAAGTTCGAAACGAGAGTTTCACTCTCTCTCTCTCTCTCGTTTCGAACTTCGGCGAGTCCACACCTCCTGATGATGCCTCGTATAGAGGCGAAACACGTGTCGTATCTTTAAACTTTGGTTTTCTGTTTGTTGACTCTTTGGTTTAGTTGAACTAAAGTTAAGTTAATTAAAACCTTTGTTTAGAAATTAAGCGGATTTATTACTAAATATATTTATATAATTTGTTGAAATTTATTTGACCAAAAAGTTCTTATTCTTGTCGTGTCATTAGTTTTTTCGAACCAGTGTGGTGAAAGGATTTCAAGTGCGCCTCGTAGAGTTTCCTTTCGTGCACACCAAAAAGTTATTAAAGGTATGGCATACCATATCATTAATCATACCATATGTATGGTATGGTATGATAATATTCGCGGCTAACTTCACACTTAAGCGAACGACACTTGGTTATACGATTATTTATTAATTAGTATTTTGATTCGTTTAGTAAGAATTTGCTTAATTCAATATGAACTTATATCACGAACAAATTGTACTTTTCTAAATAATGTGTAAGTCTCAAAGAGTCTAATGTCGACTTCCACCAAACTTTCAAAGTTTCTAAGCGATTACTTTACTCGCTTGGCAATTCTTAACGGTCAGAATCTGGACTGTTAAGATTTACCAAGCGAGTAAAGTAATTGCTTAGGGACTTTGACAGTTTGGTGCTAGTAGGCATAAAGGTCTATCACAAAAATATACGTATCATTTGACTAATTTACCAACCATAATGCCTAGATCATGTACCGAGCAAACGGGCGAGACAGTAAAATGTTACTCGGCCGAGACAGTGAAAGCTTACATCACTCGCTCAGCCGAGCACTCGGCGCTATGTTTATACGTACCGAGTACTCGGCCGAGAGCACTGTCTCGGCTGAGTGCTCGGTACGTATGATCTAGGCATTAGTTTATGCGTACCGAGTACTCGGCCGAGAGCACTGTCTCGGCCGAGTACTCGGTACGTGTGATCAAGGCATAATGCCTAGATCACGCGTACCGAGCAAACGGGCGAGACAGTAAAATGTTACATGACTTACATGACTACAATACTACTAATAGGTTACTGTCTCGGCCGTTTGCTCGGTACATGTGATTAAGGCATAAGCGTCGGATAATGCGTACAGTTTTGTGATGTGTCTTATTCATATTGAATGACGCAATTTCGACTGTATGCCAATATGTTTAAAGTTTATAATCGCGGTACAAGCATGTGTGATGTACGCTTTTTGAATAAATTAGGTAATTACCGCGTTTCATAAAAGTATTAGTTTTTTATACTTTTAACAGAATAAAAAAACAATAATGTATTTGAGAATTTTAACAAAATTTCGGTAGTTTTTTTTTTTTTTTGGAAAATCTAGTTTTGGGTTTATTTCAAGGAATTAAAAAACTGCTTTTATGAAACGCAGTATCAAATAAATAAATTTATTTATCAGCATTTGGTTCCTAAGAGATTAAATTATATTATTATAAATTATTTTGCAATATTTGCGTATGGTATATCTCGTATTAAATATATACATAAACATAAATTGTACCTTCCATACTATGATAATAAGTAATAAAAAAAATGTAAGTGCGTCTACATAAAACAATACTTTTATGCCCACTTGCACCAAACCTAAGCAATTACTATACTCGCTAGAAAGATCTTAGCGGTCTAAAGCTATGACCGTGAACAAAATGTATTTTTGAATTAACATCCTTTCCACAGTCACTGTCATGTCAATGTCACTCTCAAACTGAAAAATTGTTGAATTTGGTATTATTAACCTCGCCTTTGAAGAAGTTTTCACTTCTGTCGTGTAATCTTATAAGCACACAGTTATGTTTTTTTTAATAAATGTGACCACAGCCTTAATAATAATAATAGTATTGAACTATATGTAGACGCACCTTTATAAGTTTAGACCCGATGTGGCTTTTAGGTCAATTAGAATGAACAAAATATAAATAAATTATAATTATAGATTAATCACAATCGCTTATAATTATTATAAATATTGCATATTGGTAACTAGTGAGCTACTCCCAAATTATTTCGTATAATTCCGTTTACACCATAGAAGTTGGTAACATTACCAAAAAAATTACCGGATAAAATCTTAAGACCAAATATAAATACTGCCATAATTTTATTTGTCAAATTTTGATAAAAAATACCATGATTTTCGTGTAAAATTAAAAAAAAAACCTTTTATAGGTATTGCTCTAAATCAAAATTTTTATCAACTTGTATTTTATCATTTGGTTCTTTAAAGCTATCTATTATCTTTAAAAAATATAAAATATACCAAGAATTGTTAAAAAGGCTAGATATTAATGTTACTCACTACTTAGAAACGCTTAAAATAATTCGAATATCAAACCATGTAAGTTACTTATACAAATAGTGTTGTCCATACAACGATAAGTTTTTATCGATATCGAGTAATAAATATCGTATAGGTATTTTATTTTGTTCTACGTAAATAGGCAGGAACTCGAATACGAACGACTATCACAATAATAAGTTGAACTTAAAATAAGGTCGACATTTTAGTTTTAAGTTGTTTATTTGTATTATAATTTGTATTATTGACGCGTAATATGAATATTATTTAGCTTTTTGTGTAATCCGCCGACTAGTAATTTATTGGCATAGTAGAAAAGAACTTGAAAAGTATATCAAAATATATTTTCAACTTAATTTTGGCATAAGTAAGTTCCATAACATTTATGCACGGCTCTCTAAATCGCACAGAAATAATATTCTAAGCCAACTTTACCCTACAATAATTTAAATAAGCAAATTGTATCTCTTATTAATTTATGAAACTAACACTAAGTAATATTTTTTAATGTTAATTTTAACAATCTAGTCTTTTTTTTTTGTTTTTACAACCGAAATGTATTATTACGTCAATTTTTACGTATGAGTTTTAGATTAAAACTAGTTTTAATAATAGAGATTTTTTTTAGAGATAATTTAAACGAATATTGTTGTGAAGTTTATGTGGCTTATTATAAATAAACAGCCACCGATTTATTATTTTGAAATCTGAGATTAAATGGATTATCCAAAGATCTGTTTGTAAAGCTATAATTCCCATTACGATTCTCGCGTTAAAAATATTATATCCAATTTAATCGAAAACTTTAATAAATTAATGTATAAGTTTTAGGAAATATGCTATATTTTACCAATAATTGCAAACATCCGTGCGCCTAATCGCCTAAAGCAAAAACTTAAATTATTATGCTTTGGCGAAAAGCATTAGATCTTCCAGCTTAGAACTGATTTTGTCTATTATGAATTGTTTTGTATTAAATATTTGACTTCTGATTTAGAAATTATTATCTAATTATTGACTGAATTTTTCTTTGTGTTGTCCTTGCATAATTAAACCTATTCTCGACACTACTATTCGAATTCATCGACGATCGACTCGATTTTCGTGTCACCTCGCTAGTGTTGTCAATTCTACATAAAAAATGTTTGGCTATTATCAGAGTCGGAGAAAATTGTTGATAAAATTATCCCCTAGTATAAAAATGTATTAAAATTGTATCAACTAGTAGTAGATTTTGCATGAATTAATAAAAAAAATGTTTGCATCTTTTATAATCGAAAAAAATGTTATGAAAATCTCTATGTATACCCTGTATAGCCCGATTATTATATTTGACACTTGTCTTTTCTTACTCGACAGATGACAAAAAAGGAATAAGTATCTCAAAGTAGAGATTTTTCAGTCTAAAAATGCAGGCCCCTCCTAAACACTACGATCTGAGTAGGTAAAGGGCGTCTATTCCCGATTTTCCGTACCCCCCAGCGTTTCTACTAGGAACAATCAATCATCAAGGGGAAGACTCCTAATTGATACTATTAGGGACAATCGGGGGTGGGGGGGGGGGGGGGGACTTCACGATTTTTACTACTAGGGACAATAGGGAGGAAACTCCCGATTGTTACTAGTAGGAACGCAGGGGGGAAAGGACAATCGGGAATAGAAGGTAAAGGGCATTTGTATCGCGGCGTATCGCAGGGTCGTGCATTTTTGTATTTCTGAACATGAGTTTTAGACTGAAAGAAAAGCGCTTTAGCAGTATTAGGCAGGCTATATGAAACAAAATCCTGTGTAGCAATGTTATGGTCATGGGCAGGCGTGATCTCATACCACCAGGAGAGCAACTAGATCGTCAATTGTATGAAATTCCCGCCAACGGACGACTGTCGAATATAAAAATCGGCTCTAAATTAATGCTACGTTACATACTACGCACGAAAACCGTTGCTTGGATGTTTGGGCCCAAATCTTACCATAATCATCTGGTTTGGACATGTGACCTATTTGGTAATTTTTAGTAATTTTGGGAATTTGGGGAATTCAATTATTCAACAGCTAAACAGCACTCGCAAACGGGTCGCCATGTGTAAAACCTTGCACAGAGAAAAAAAATCTTTGGGCAAGGTTTTACACATGAAAACTTGTTTGGATTGAATTAGATTTTTACTGCACGTTTGTAATGTTATTTTCTAGTGCCTGGGGGGGGGGGGGGGGGGGAGGGTCTTTTTTCCGTAATTACAAGTAGTAATTTTTAAACCTTTTTAAACGTGTAGGAACGCGCAGGCCAGAGTGCGAATCAGTGGTACTATTCGCCTTAAAGAGTACTGTAGATAGTGAAATTACTGGGCTTTCAAGACTGACCATCATAATGTCTCAAAGTGGACGAGCAATTGGAATAGCAGTGTTGTACCAGCCTATGTACTCTACTAGGGACAATCGGGGGGAAAACTCCCAATTGTTACTAGTAGAAACGCAGGGGGGACAGTCGTGAATAAACGGTCAAGGGCATTTGTATGGCGGCGCATCGCAGGGACGTGCATTTTTAAACATGATTTCTAGACTGAAATACGAGTGTTTTAGCTGTGTAACGCCTGGCTATGTGAATCCAAGTCCTGTCTAGCACTGTTTTGGTCATGGGCAGGCGTGATCTCTTACCATCAGAACGTCTAGCTCGTCTCGTAACTTGTTTGCAAAACAAAAAAAAATAGGGCAAATTGATTTTCTTCACAGTCTACCTATCAAAACTAGAATGCGGTTAGATTTGGGTTCAAAACTTGGCTTTTTGGAGTTTATGTAGCATGTCAAATCTGTTACATCTTAGAAATCTTACCTATGTATAATCACAAATTATTTATTTCAATGTATTTTAAGCTTTCTTTTTTGTTAGCGCTACTTTTAATTTCAATTGTAAATCTATCTGACTTCTCATGTAAATATCTGAATAAAGAATCATTTGAATGAAATCCTTAATTATTTTATTTACCGAACTACCTATGTATGCCACTAAACTATAAGTTATAACCACAGAAAAAATGTGTATCATCTTTCCTCTCGTATTTGTAGCAGTGATTTCGTGAAATGCAACGGAAGTGTGTGTCATGAGGTTAACTTTCAGATGGTTCCAACCTCATTGTGTATCATCTTTCTTCTCGTATTTGTAGCAGTGATTTCGTGAAATGCAACGGAAGTTTGTGTCAGGAGGTTAGCTTTCAGATGGTTCCAACCTCAGAAAACGGAATTACCTAAATATAATCCTAAATCCTTCCAAATTTAAATGAGATGTCAGATGTTACACAATCGTAAGCGACTACTGTAAGGCTCGCTCGTTTTTGATGATTAACATCTTCCCTCTTACTTTCTCAATTTCCGACAGTGATTTCGTGAAATGTAACGGAAGTAAGTACCAGGAAGTTAGCTGTTAGATGGTACCAACCTCAGAAAAATGAAGTAACACATAGGCTGAATAGTTCCTATCATTCTGACTCCTTTTAAGTCGATTCCTGCCATGTTGAGTCGTTTAACGCAGAGCGCAGTCTGATTTTACCGGCACGTCCGCGTCGACTACGCTTCAAATCTTGGGTATGAGTTCTCCGACGTCGAGTTTCTTGATAGCGAGCTTCATAACGTCGAGCGCGCAATCTCTTGTCGTCGAGTTTCTTAGAGCGGGGGTGTACAGTCGGCAGTTATAAATAAATATTTATTGTTATGAGGATGATAGAACTAATGTAAAAAAAAACTAATAAAGTACCACAGAAGTAAGAAAGCACATGAAAAAAGTCTATGTAAAGTACCTACTAGAAAAACATAGATTTTTATTGAGATTATAATATACTTGTACCTAAACTATCTGAATATTAATGCCCCTATAAGGCCGAAAGGGGGTTAATCCTCACGTCCTAGTGAACAACGTTTCTATTACATCTTTTGAAATTTCAAAGTTTTTGATTCATAAAGTTCACGGAAGATTTTTGAAAACCAAAAACAAAAAACGAAAAATTTAGCTTATGTTTTCAGGTTTGCGAACCTCTCAATCAATTGGTCATGAATAAGTGAAACCCTTTAGGAAACCCGTAAAACATGTTATTTTTGCTCTATCTCGCTTCCTTTACGAGATATAGCGTTTTTTATGTTTTTTGGGGTTAGGTTGACATTGCATGGTAATAAATAGATTTAGAATGCAGTGTCTTTGAGGTGTGAGCCACCCTGAAAGTTGCAGCTAGATCGCCAATCGGGAAATTCTCGAAATTTGTGTTGCAACATTCAACCCGGAAGGACAGACAGACAAACATGAAAGCGACTTAGGGGGCATCCATTAATTACGTGATAAAGTAATACAAACAGGACATGGGTAAGTCTTGCGATGCGTTTGCGACTGGTAGTTTTTCTACAAGGCTCCATAAGGATTAGGTACCGACTGTACTTCGTGAAAAAATAAGTAGAATAATCGCAAAGTTGGCTCGCCGTCCTGCAATCGACGTAACGAGAAGTTGACCTGGTAAACGCGCTGTTCCGACGCCTCGCGTTAGAAAGACGCCGTCGAAACGAGAGTCGACGTGGCGGGAATCGACTTCAAAGGAGTCTGAATAATAGGAACCATTATATTTTTCGTCTCTATATATATTGCAAATTACTCGACGAACAGGTAAAGGACGATAAAATTAAATACCAAACATTTATAATAATAGTTTATTGAAGTAACAATACTCTGTAACATATATAATTCAATGCACAATAATACAAACTGTTGGTGTACGTTTAGCCCACAGAAAGCACAAGATAAAGACGTTGTACGCCGTACAACCCTACTAATTCATTAAAAAAAAATTGTGATACAATCATTGTTTTGTAAAATAATGATGCACTTGCCCCCTGACACTTAATATTATTAGTATCATATTAAAACTACTAGGCAAGTTACATATTATGTCGACTTTTACGTTTATCGAACAGTTATTTTAAATATTATATGTATTTAAAGGAGTTTTACCTCTTTCGATACAGCCGAAACGACAGGAAATATACAACAGGTAAAACGCGATAAATATCACAATAATTTTAATAATAAAGGCATACTTTGTGACAAATATTTGCGGTTGGTCGAAATAGGTATTATCAAATTGATTAAAACAACATACGATACGGTTTGTTGGTTGATAACAAAACCATAACTGTGTAAATATGTAAAATAAATTACCACAATTCATTTTCAGGTTTATTATGACATACCCTTATTCGTCGCTGGATTAATATGCATACCATTTTTTTAGTGAACTGCATATAAGTACAGACTTGCACTTGTATAAATAATAAGTGTAAGTGATTTACAGACCGTGCTAATGACGTAAATTAAATTTAGCGAATTCATTATTTGGGGCAAAACCGTCAACGATCACCAACTATTGGGGCAAGTTCGTCAGAGTTACCAACAAAATTACTCAACGTTACAACTGACAGGGTAACATAACCACCCGTAAATAATCATCAGGGCAAAACCGTCAAAAATATGTAACTACTGGGGTACACTGGGGTAAAAGACAGGGGTAAACGTACAAAAACTAAATGCCGTCAGGGGGCAGGGCAAATGCGAATGATTACATAACTCTACTTCAGTTTCAAGATAGTGTTCTTCAGTTTGTCGACATTAGCTCCGGAGAACTCCTCGATTTTCTTGGAGCTCTTCACGAAGACGAACGTGGGCATCGAATTGATGTTGTACTCTGTGGCGATGTCTTCGCACTCATCCACGTCAACCTGGAAATAAGTAATCAAAGTTTTACAAAAACGTACTACAAACGACTTCAATACAATACGACAATAAACACAGGAAAGTAAAATACGAAATTTCGTTTACTTCGACGACGCAAATTCCTCAAGGCAAATTTCCATACAAAATGTTTCGGACAAATACTCTTTAATTTAGATTTTATACGTGTTTTAAAATTAACCCTACTAACTTAAAAACACGTATAAAATCTAAATTAAAGTATATGAAACCTTACTAATTTTATGTATGTAATGTATACAATCGGAAAACATAGACGAAACGAATAGTGTGAAGAAATTACTATAATACGGCGTACTTTTTGAGTATTTGTCCGAAACATTTTTTATGGAATTGGATTTGAGGATTAGCCTTAAAACTAAACTACGGAACCGATTTTGATAAATTTTCTATGGGACCAATCTGAAAGTTTATCCTATCAAGCAAAAAGTCAAATCTGTATACTTATACACAAAACAGTTCTGGGAAAAAATCGTAGTACCTATTTCTGCTAAAATAGTATAATGCAGGTAAATAATGTGTGGATCGATGGATGTTCGTGGCTCAAACATGCCAAAACTACAGAGCCGACTTGACTGAAATTCAAGACACTATTTTTTTCTCAATACCACGCGGACAGCATCTTTAATGAAAAAGACGCTTTACCGACAAATCTTCGGCTCTTCTCATCCAACACTTTCAGCTTAACATTTTTTCGCTCTCCGCCCTCTATCTCAAAAAAAGTTGAGCGCATAAAAAAATCTCTCGCAAAAATTATGTTCTACATATTTATATTATACGTAGAGCATAATTTTATTATATAGAGGTTAGTGACTTTTGACCTTGAATAACTTTTTTTGCAAATGTGGGATCGAGGGGAATTTTTCACAGTAGGTACATTTATAATGGTGATCCCAACATTCGTACCGTATGTTTTTCAGCTGTATGCTAATTATTACAACCTTGAATATCATATTTGACCGTACTATTATGGCTATCGGTCATGTTACTGATAAAATATCTTGAGTCACTTCAAAACTAAAAGAGCGTACCACGAAATCAATTTCGCAGAAAAATAAGATCCGTTGCCAAAAATCTAATATTACCCACGATCTAACCATTGAAAGATTTTTTATGAACAAAACAACATTCACATTCATAATATAAAGTTTGCGTTCTGATAACCGTCTAGGATTTTTTTTAAACCATACTTTATATTAGCTGCGGCTAAGCCTGCGTGTTATCGGGGTTAAAGTATCATAAGTACAATAATGGCTTTAGGATGCTGATGGGGCTGCCTCGCTTCTGCAGTGCATCTACCATGTTTGCAGAGGCGCGGGTCGACGGCTTTCATGCCATCATACGCAAAAAAACCGCCTCACTGCTCTGCAGAACGTGGAACAGTACCAACAGCATCCTACAAGTCATTGGGCGCCGATATGACTCGCCCATCATGCAGACTTTCAATCGAGTTTTGATCCAATAGGCTGCTCCACTATTGGATTAAAGCTCGATTGGAGGTGCTGATGATGATAGGTTTAAATTTATTTTTGTAATGTTTGTAATATTTTTGTAATGTTTTAAAAATGTTTTCAAGTAATTAATTAATGTTTTTATATGGATCTACATTTAAAGTTGTCCGAAATAAATATTTTGATTTGATTTGATAAATCCTTTTTAGCTGCAAAAGGATAGGTATCGGGGTAAAAGTAGCATAAATCTTTTCAGCTGGAAAATTAAAGGTATCGGGGTAAAAGTAGCATAAATCCTTATCCAGCTGAAAAAGATTTTTGGCGTGACTGAAAAACAAACATCGATATATCTAATTATCTATCTATCTTCACAAAAATTCGCCTTTAGTTGTATTGCAATATTTATTTGTGTGAATGCTAAACTAACTAATAAGTATCTAATTCAAGTCGATACGGATGGTCGACTGGCATAACAAGTGTGTTGGTCTGCCTTGCCGGTGGTCGCGGGTTCGATTCCTGCTTCAGGACAAACATTTGTGTGATGAACATCGGCGTGAAGAAGCACCACAGTGGCGCTCCCCCTTAGTCTTGAGCCTTGGTGTTTTCTATGTATTCAATGTATGTATTTACAAAAAAAAAGTATTTAAGTATTGTATCAGTTATCTGGTTCCCATAGTACAAGCTCTGCTTAGTTTGGGGCTAGATGGTGTTGTGTGAAATGTTCAAACATTTATTCATAAAATCAGTGTAACTAAGCATAGGGTATCAAAATGAATGTTTTTTATAGGAGATTACAAAAATATATATGTATGTTTTATGTTTAAATTTAATTTGGATTAATGAATTGACAACGAATGTATAATTATTTCGCAGTCGGGTATTCAGTTTTTTTAAACTTGAAGGCTAATCCTCAAATCCGAATTCCATACAAAATGTTTCGGACAAATACTCAAAAGTACGCCGTATTATAGTGATTTCTTCACCTATTCATTTCGTCCATGTTTTTAATTTCGTCAACAAAACAAGTGAAAGGTTTCATACTTTAATTTAGATTTTATACGTGTTTTTAAGTTAGTAAGGTTAATTTTAACTATAATACGGCGTACTTGAGTATTTGTCCGAAACATTTTGTATGGAAATTTGCCTTGAGGTTTCCCCTTAAGCTTGTTATTCTTGTTCTTTGTTTAAAACTTATAATATTAAGATGTGCAATAAAGAGTATCATATCATAACGTATTTAGGCCTTACACAAGTTTTCCAAACGTACTACAAGCGAATGATTGGAGTAATGTAATCTATAACTCTCTTGATAACGCGATTGCAATGTTAGTTCTCATATCCGTGATAGCAGTTATCTGGACAACTTTAATGGGTTTCAATGTGGTTTTAAATGGTATTAATATTGTGAACGGTACATTTACCATAATTATTACCGACTTTAAAAAATATTATGAACATTTACCATGATTAATTTTGAGTTTAGAAATATGTTATGTATAATGTGTAGAAATGCAATTAAATAAAATATAACTTGTAAAATTACTGCACTTTCAGCAATGCAACACTGGATTCTGTTATGTTTTGGTCGTGGGCACGCTCTTGAGTACTACCATAACATAGTGTATACATGTGTTTATTTACCTCGAGCACAAGTCTAGCGTAGTGTATATGTGTTTATTTACCTTGATCACTACTCTAGCGTAGTGTATTAGTGTTTATTTACCTTGAGTACTACTCTAGCGTAGTATATGTATGTTTATTTACTTTGAGCACTACTCTAGCGTAGTGTATATATATGTGTTTATTTACCTTAAGCACTACTCTAGCGTAGTGTATATGTATTTATTTACCTTGAGCACTACTCTAGCAAAGTGTTTGTGTGTTTATTGACCTTGAGCACTACTTTAGCGTAGTATATGTGTGTCTATTTACTTCGAGCACTACGATAGCGTAGTTAATGTGAATTTATTTATATGTGTTTTTATTTATTTACCTCGAGCACTACTCTAGCGTAGTGTATATGTGTTTATTTACCTTGAGCACTACTCTAGCGTAGTGAATATGTGTTTATTTACCTTGAGCACTACTCTAGCGGACTGTATAAGTGTTTATTTACCTTGAGCACTGCTCTAGCGGACTGTATATGTGTTTATTTACCTTGAGTACTACTCTAGCGTAGTGTATATGTGTTCATTTACCTTGAGTACTACTCTAGCGTAGTGTATATGTGTTCATTTACCTCGAGCACTACTTAGCATCGTTTATGTGTGTATGTGTATTTACCTTGAGCACCACTATGGAGTCGGGCATCTCGTTGGCTAGCTCCTCTAGCTTGGGCCCGATCATCTTGCAGGGCCCGCACCAGGTCGCCATGAAGTCAATCACCACCAGCTTATCGCCGGCCTCGGCCAGTCGCGTCTTCAGGTCGTCGGAGTCTTTGATGTGGATGGCCATGTTGTGTTCTGGAGATAAAAAAAAATCATCTTACTATTAAACTATTAAACAAAAACCGCAATAAAAGTTTTTAAGCAAAAAATTGACATTGAACAAAGGAGGATCCACAAGGCAAATTTCCATACAAAATGTTTCGGACAAATACTCAAAAAGTACGCCGTATTATGGTAATTTCTTCACACTATTCGTTTCGTCTATGTATTCCGATTGTGTCAACAAAAATAAGTAAGGTTTCATACTTTAATTTAAATTTTATACGTGTTTTTAAATTAGTAATGTTAATTTTAAAACACGTTTATTTTGTATGGAAATTTGTCTTGAGGATTACCCTATCTTTATGGTACACCCTTTATCCACTGTAATTTTTTTTTTCTCTTATGTCTTGTCTGGTTGTCTGGAAGAGATTGCTATATATCAATAAGACCGCCCTTGTAATTTTAGCTTGTTTTTCTTGTTTTTATTTATTTTAAGGTGATACAATAAAGCATATTCTATTCTATTATACTTCCTTATAGTACGATGACACACGTCTTTTTTACACGCTACAAGCCAGCATTTACGCTTGTAGCGAGTTAAGTCTATAAATATTTGCGTTATCGCGTTGCATACGCGATGCGCCTTTTGGACCTACCCAGTTAGCTAGTCAGCAATCAGGACATAACCTTTTATGATTGATGTTTGATTAATTTTTGATTGATGCACAAGTTTGTAAAGCGTCGATGACACGGGGCTAATTTACGAGTTTAGAAGCTAGCGAGTGAGCGAGTAGTGGTCCGGAAGGAAAGTCAACTAGTAGATTGTAAAAAGCCGATGACACGAGTTTACAAGCTACTAGCGAACTCGCTGGCTTGTAGCAGGTAAACTAGCCCTGTGTCACTGAGGCTTAAGGATGTTGTATGTGTTTTCCTCAATACCGTGCCAAAACTTCAAAATCGATTGAGCACTTAAATATGCGATATTGAGCTAATAATAAAATTAACAGTGGTATTTACCTACGGTAAACAGAAACGAGCTAACGCCTAGCAAGGTCATTTATTATTTCAAACCAATAATAATGATAATCAAGGTTTTACAAAAAAATACTACAACCGACTTCAATCGTGTCAGTCAGTCTTCTCATCGTGTCAGTGAGTGCCGCTAGAGTGTTTACTTAAGGGGCATCCTCAAATCCGAATTCCATACAAAAATGTTTCGGACAAATACTCAAAAGGTACGCCGTATTATAGTAATTTCTACACACTATTCGTTTCCTCTATGTTTTTTGATTTCGTGAACAAAAAAAGTGAGAGGTTACATACTTTAATTTAGATTTTATACGTGTTTTTAAGTTAGTAGGGTTACTTTTAAAACACGTATGAAATCTAAATTAAAGTATGAAACCTTTCACTTTTTTGTTCACGAAATCAAAAAACAGTGTGTAGAAATTACTATAATACGGCGTACTTTTTGAATACTTTAACAGGTTACACACCAGTTTACGAATCAAGTTAGAGAGTCGAACGAATATTACCTAAATCATCTTTAAAAATAATCAAGTGTGACACTTTATTCCCATCGAGTAACACCATTTTATTATTTTATTCCCATCGAGTAACACCATAACATGGGTGTTACTCGTTGGGGAAAAAAAATCCCAACGAGTAACACCCTGACGAGGGGTGTTACTCGATGGGGAAAAAATTCCCATCGAGTAACAGTGTTACTCGTTTGGGTGTTACTGGATGGGAACCCATCGTTCTTTCGAACCAGTGTGGTGAAAGTATTCAAGTGCGCGTCGAAGCTTTCGTGCACTTGACACATGCTTTTTCGAACTTTTAAGTTCTATGACATAGCGGTTTCCTCACGTTGTTTTCCTTCACCGTTAAGCACGTGTTTTAAAATACACACATAGTTTTTTTTTGAACAGAAAAATCCATTGGTCATCCACGACCGGGTTCGAACTCACGAACTTCGGATCGAAAGTCGAAGACACCTCCCACTCGGCCAACACGGCTGTTTTAATGACAGTACTACTCGGGCGAATGAACATGACACCTGGCTGACACTCTCGCTCGCAACTTGATGCGTCCCCCGCTGCCCCGCGCGGCGCCCTCCGTGTTTGTTCTTCCTCTAATTGCGAAGCCTTATCATTACTTATAATCACCAAGTATTGCAGGACCTCTTCTCTATCAAGATTATCCAATTCCACGCTGTACTTTGCACAAACGTCATTCGAAACAGGTGTCATGTTCATTCGCCCGAGTAGTAGGTAACCAAACACCACTGAAAGTCACAGAGATTCATTTATTTCGACGACCGACGTATTATTTTTAGTTATGTTGATATAAAAACTTAACTACTGAACAGATTTTGATGAAATTTCTTTGGGACCTACACTGACAGGATAAAATCTTCTCAAAAAAACATATATACTTCTAACTCTTTTACACGTCGGCAAAAGAAAGAGACGAACATATCCTTCACGTTTGGCGCTTTGTACCACGTTTTGTCTTTTTTTTAATTTGCGCATAGTGTTGGCTAAAGTCATATGACCATACTGCCTTGTCATACGTTTATTATTATTTTTCATGGAGGCATCGTTTCTTTAAAGGAAAAATGAGTCCATCACAATTTAAAATTATGGATAGATTTCATAGAGTGGTAATTATTTCTCTCTCTGGATAATAATAACCCTACCCATATCCATAATTTTAGAAATGGTGACTTAATAAACCGACCGAAGGCCCTCATGTCAGGCTTCAAATTTTTTTTTTTAAATCGGCTTATAAACAACGAAGTTCTGAGGTAACAAGCATTAAAAAAAAACAACCGAATTTAGAACCTCTTCTTTTTTTGAAGTCGGTTGTTTTCCTAGTCTCAAACTACCGGACCGCAATAAGAATCTTAATAAAAACAGCGAATGCGAGGTCACAATCGATTCATGAAGCAACCTTGGGCCATAGAATAAATAACTCTGGTGACCGGTAACAGTCGCTACTGTTAATTAAATAATAATTCCCACATTAATTATCTAGCCAGGGCGTTTACGCTTACACGTCACTTTTTTTGGGTCATTCTCAGCGGCATCTGTTTCATTGTTCTCGAAAAAAATATTCATACTTTGATTCTCATCGGCTGCAAAATGTTTAGTACTAAAAAAATAATAATAATTTTATTCCCAAATTGCATCCGAAGAGTTCTAGTACAGTTAGCAAGGAAAGTTTTCAATACGATTTTTGTTTAACTACTGGGTCCTTACTTTAACTATTGCAAGTAATCAATATTAAATATTCTCCTCACTCTCACAATACAAACAAAATTCCTTTCTTTGTACAATAACGTACCTAACCTACCTTCGAAATTTCAATGCTCTACCAATACATACGTGCGTTGTCTTTTATATAAATTGATTATTCTAAATATTACAGATATTACATATAAACAAATGTTACCAGAGAAAGAATAATAATGGAATAATTAGTTCCGCTGTTGACTGTACTTACTTACTGCAGCGGTTGAGAATAAAAATTGTTTTTATAATTTATGCAAATTTATTTAAATTAGAATCGAATGCAATTGGGAAACTTTTTTGCAGCGGATGAGAAGGACCCCTTTTTTTATAAAGAATAGACAAGCGTTTAACCACTACCTCACCTGGCGGTAAGCGATGGTGTGGTCGAAGATGGAGCACGCTTGGCTAGTATGAACTTATTCACTCTAGTCTTAAAGACTCCAAGATTATAGTGGTCCGGGAATACAGACGCCGGTAGCGAGTTCCATTCCTTGCTTGTGCTCAATATAAAGGTTGACGCAAACGCCTGCTTCAAGCAATGGGGATATTAGTTTAAAACTACAACTCGGACGAATGAACATGACACCTGGCTCGAATGACGTTTGTGCAAAGTACAGCGTGGAATTGGATAATCTTGAAAGAGATGATGTCCTGTAATACTTGGTAATGATAAGGCTTCGCAATGCGACGATGGGGCTATTGCGACTTTATGAAATAACTAAAAATCTATCAAAAGTACAGCAATGTCTGCCATCTGGTGTTGTTTTCAATTTCAGTGAAAATAAACAGCACCAGTCAGCAGACTTTGCTATACTTTTGATAGTTTTTTATCAAGCCAATTTTTTTACCTGCCAAGGGAGGGATATGTTATTAGCAATGTCAGAAGGTCCGCATTTACCTCAGTTGACTTTATGTCTTTATTTTATTAAAATCTTAGAGTGACCTTTTGATAATTTTGATAAAAACGGGTTGCATAATAAAAATAATACATTTTCAAGGTTTTCCAAATGTTAACAAAAACTTGTTCATTTTTAAAACAGTACCAAGAAGTGCGCGACTTATTAATATTTAGTTCCGGGTTCTATGATAGAATCAGCAGAAAAACTTTGTAGACGAACACAACGCCAATTAGCCCCAAACTAAGCAGAGTTAGGAATGTAAGTAAATCTTAAAAAAACTATTATCATGGCATAAATGCGAGAAAACATTAATATTAGTTATTTATTCACCAAGGGACTAAATGCAAGACATTTGGCTTCAGGACCGAGGTATACACAAGATAGGTATTTCTCTTCCATTGCGAGGAAAATAAACAATTTGAATAACAAAAAATCGTTTTTCAAAAACTGAGACAGCCATTCAATGTTACCACGATTATCGTAATTCAAAAATTGTTATGTTAAGATCCCCCATAAAACCTTGATCTATGGGTATTATCACAGATTACGAAGAACCGAAGTTGGAAATGTGAAAAAACTTCTCAACTTCCAGCATAAAACCTATTGAGTACAAATAAACTTTTTTGAATAGATTTTATATGCAATCACTTTTTTCCCTAGGGCCTAAAATGCAGTTTACTCCCCCTAAAACGTGCACGAAGTTGAAATTTATGAAACTACGATGATGAGAAGTAAAAATAATATTTTTTTCCTAAGTCTACGTCGAACGAAACTATGGCAAGGCTTTTGGGTCTGACTGTACCTACAACATATTAGTTTTAAAACATGACATCATGCATACAATTATAACAATAGATTCTTGTACTAAAGAACGCATAATAATAGGACAGATAAGGTTGTAATAAGCCGACAATTTTATGACCACCATAAACATAACTTGTGTGTTGCTAACATTAAACATATTTATTTTCAACCAACTTCAAAATAGGAGGAGTTTCTCAATTCAGTTGAATGTTGTTTCTTATTAGGTTTGTTACCACAGAACTTAGTTGTTTAAACAATATTTGTTTTTTTGAGAGGGTATACCTACTTTCAGATTTGTCTCACGGAATTTTCATCATAATCATAAACATAAACATAAACATTCACACCAGTCGCAGGTGGCATGGACACATACAACACATCACAACAGCCAAGACCCGAGAACAAACATTTGTGTTCGTCACAAATATTTGCCCCGGCCGGGGATCGAACCCGGAACACCAAGTTTCGTAGGCAGGGTAAGGTAAGGCCACCAAACCAACGAAGCCACGGTGTCGTCAAAATCGGTTCAGTAGTTTAGTTCTTATATAAAATAACTCAAAAAATATGTCGTCAAAGTAAACGAAATTGCGTATTCTGCTTCCCTGTGACTTTTCAGTGGTGTTTATGGGCACTTAAACAGTCCAATTGAAGTCGGTTTTACTAATTTTTTTTGTAAAACCTTAATTATTTATTCAAAAGACCAAAAGCTTATAAAAATTTGACAGTATAATGTTAGGTGCTGAAACTACAGAAATAATTTACATTAATTTTGATGAACATTTCGTTTGCTTGGGTTTTGAACCTAAAAACGAATCGCATTAATATTTAAACTGCGAAAAAAAAAACATTCAAAATATAAATAGGTAGCTACCTAACCTACCTATGTATGGATTGCGATAAATAAAATTGTATGGAACCTAGCCTATTTAGTATGAATGAGGTCAGTATATGGTTTATGTATGTATGTATGGGTATCTATCTACTGGCTTACCCATTGGTAAAAAAATTAAAGTCTATCCTAAAAAAACTCACCTAAATAAGACTAGGAACTCTTAAAAATATTATCACAGACAGCGGCACTAATTTCACTAATAGACGTGCGTCTCGGTCGACGGTTGTGACAAAACTGGCCCACTCAAGGCAAAGCAGTTTATCATTATAGCTAGCCATGGTGATAATATACTGGTATGCCATTCCGAGAAAATGCATGAGTGTTAGCTGACGTCATCGCCGCCATTTTGTAGTTTTGAATGGCATAGCATTTAATAACTTTTTTTATATTTAATTTTAAAATATATACCTATTTATGGCTCTCAGGTGTAGTTTTTTTATTTATAAAATAGATAGGTAGATACGTTAACATTGAGTCGTTTCGTTACAATAAACAATCGAACAACCAACATCACAGATTGTTCTATCAGATCACACTTAGAATAACTCACTAATAGAATAATAATATTAAAGAATAAATAACATAACCTTTTCTTATTTTCCAAGGTTATGCAGTACAGTAGGATACAATACAAAATTTTTGTGACGTAAGTCTGCGTCACACACAAAACTATGTAGGTGTTACTCTTCTGAGTAACATACCGAAGTATTCATACCATGCACCGAACCTGCTAGTTCTCAGACTAGCGGTGGGTAATTTCGGTGAGTCATGGTATCGCTGTACTTTTCTAACTAATGTAGTGGTACCGACGAAAAAGACAAGGACGGATGATATGAGTTGAAAACCTTGGCGCTCATCGATGACGTCATTGGTTGGATTGATCATAAAAGTTGTATAGTCAGTAGTAGACATGGAAATAATTGCTACTTCTATTCCGTTGTCACATGGTGATATGATTTCATTTTGTAACAGTGAAATCACCGGTGATTTTGTCACCCGTGATTTTATATCAGTGGCCTAATGTGATAATGTCACATTTTGTTAAAATAATTCTTTAATCGCTGCTGACTGTCTGTTATTGTTATTTACGATAAGAATGAATTTGTGAATGGTAACAAGTATCATGACATCACAGCGTACAAAATCGCGCCGGGCGGATATCACCGGTGACTTTGTAACAGACTTGGTCTCAGAAAGTAGCAAGTGATATATATTGTGATCAGTTTAATACCATAATAAATAACATGTTACTCAGTTTACTTTCCATGCCTAGTCACAAAGTCATAATGTAGTGACGATTGCACCATAGTTCCTATGACTTACAAAACCGTAGAAGTAATTTATATTTAGGTCTAGCTGACACCCACAACTTCGTTTGCATTGCGAATTAACAAATAGTTATTTGTACACCAAGGGCCTGAAGCAAGCACTCTACTCAATCTGAATACCCTGATTTACGGAATGAAGGACCGAAGTTCGAAATTTGAGAAAAATTCTCAGCTTCCGACCTGGAAAACCTATTACAAACTGAACCTCTGAACAAATTTTATAAGTGATTACATTTTTGCCCTAGGGCCTAAAATGCAGTTTTACTCCCTCTGTCTAGGTATATAAATTTCAACATGATTAGCATGAGAAGTGAAGAATCTTTTCTTAGTAGGTACGCGTTTACCCTTCTTGACATACATACTCTTAAAGTTTTTATGTTTTGCATCTCTTCGTTAAGTCATTCAGCCTATATGTTGTCACATACAGTTATGACAGTCAATGATTGATGATGTAATTATAAAACATAGAAAGAATTGCTATTTCACATTTAATTTATCTTACAATTTTTTTTTTTTAACAAAATCGGGTCAGCATTTTAGGTTCTAAATCAAAATAACTGAAAAAAAAGTCATTGAAATAATAGTAGATTATGCACTAAGGGGATAAAGCAGAGTCTTATGTCGCGGGTGGCATATTGAACCCTGAGCTAACGAGGGACTCAGTTAACTCCTGAGCGAAGCGAGGGAGTTATGTAGAATCCTGAGTGACGCGAGGGGTTCAAGCAACCCAAGACGAAGACATGCTTTATGCCAGAGGAGCATACTCTACTTTTCACGCCTTCTGCGAGGCAATAAAAAGCCAGGGCTCCAGCAGCGAACACCGTCTTTTGTTTCACAATCTTTGAAGTCGCGCCTTTTTTTTTATGAGTGGCCACTTCGATTTTCGAACTAACCTTTTTGCAATGCCATATGGGCGTTCTTTTACTTAGAGTTTTCCATGAGTTTGACGTTCCAAATTCAAATCACATTAGAACCCTTGGGAGTTTCATACAACATTACCTCCCTTGGTAGGTAATGCTTTGCTTTACCTTGATGATAGCATGATATGTAATTGGACATTGTCGAGCAGGTGGTTTGAAAACAATATTGCGTATTTTGCTTCCCTGTGACTTTTCAGTGGTGTTCACGATCACTAAAACGGTCCAATTAAAGTCGGTTGTTGTATGTTTTTGTAAAACCTTTATTATTGTAAATATGGAGTATGTGAATGTAGGTATAAATTTAACACAGTAAGGCGTTGTCCTAATAGAACGCGATCACGCGATCGTCGCGCGAGCAAGCGATGCGACCGTCGCGCGAACCCGCGATCAAACGTACTAACGTCAAATAGACGTCCCGATTGGCAATCGCCCGATCGCGCGACGCGACGCGATGCCAATTGGGACGCCTATTTGACGTTAGTACGTTTGAACGCGTGTTCGCGCGAACTTGCGATGGTCGCGTCATCGCGTTCTATTAGGACACTGCCTAACAGTTGGATATTAAGCGATTTTCATGTTAACCTCATTCATTAATTCAACAGTTTTAATTGCTTTTAAGTGCACTAAAAATAACTGTAAATATAAATTAACTGTGATTTGGATGTGTGAGAATGAAATCAAATAAAAACAATGCAAGTAATAGTTATTTAAATTTAAATACAGATAAATATTTTGGTGTAATCTGTGATACTGTATAAAGACCGTGACACATAATAGAGGAAGAGAAAAAATTACTTACAATCATGTTGTGTGTTGCGGACTATACTTATTTTTAGTCCCAATAAAACGAAAAATCCTATAATGGCTTAATACTGACTATCATACAGCCTATAGACTAAACCACAGGACGTAGAGACTTGAAATTTCGAGAGTATGTTTGACAAGATGAGTAGAATAGTTTTTTAAAAATAATGAGATAGTTTGTAAGGATGGATGGATAAATGGATGTTAGTTCATCAATTACACCAGCTTCTGCACCGATTGAGCTCACTCAATTAAGTACCTATTAATCATAGATGAATAACGGTGTTCATAAAGAACACCAAGATAGACAGTATCGAACTAAAATGGATGCAGAATACAGGACAGAAAATTTTCAGACATCCTGTCAATAAAAAAGAAATATCTCTGTTTTGAAATATAGTTTGTTACTTTTTACCATGTAGTTTTAGTAACAATGAAAAAGCCTAGTAATTTTAACATATACCTAATATTTATCTAGCCCTGTGACTTTTCTTTTTCGAAAATTAGCAATATGTACTAGAAGTTAGCTATTGTGGCTCCCTTTTTTGGCGCACTTACAATAGTGATTCTGTTCTAAATACTTATGTGTTATTGGTAGTTTATAAGCTGGAGAGTACAAGCTAGTTTCAACCCGGCCGGAAATGCAGGCTGACCAGTAGGAAATACTAGTTTTATATACTAACCTACATTATATTGCAGTAGTGTACAAGAAGTAGAAAAATCAATCGTAGAACAACATTCGAAGGACCTTTTGAAGTGACAAGGTCATCAAAAGAATAGTATCTGAGAACGCGGCAAAGTGTTGTTAATTATTCTAAAAAGGATTTGGCACAATATTTACATGGTTTTAGGCAAATTACTTACGGTTTCACGGAGATATTTATAAATATTCTGGACCGGCAGGGCACGCGGCGACAACAACGCAAAGGCACGGGAAAGTGACGTTTGAAGAGATGGGGTAAGCATAATCGAACTGATAGAATTTATCGACTCTTCAAATAAGTTTTTATAATATTACCTGTTTTTAGAATATTATATTTTGATATCTAAACATACTTCAACATATAAAAGAAAAAATCCCACTGAACAAAGCTGTACGCTATACGTGAAGTTCGATCATTAGGTAATAAGCAGCTTCATTCATTCGACAAGATTTAAATAACAACCCTTCCAACCCAAACAATAACGCTATCCCATTAAGAACCCTTAACTTATTGTTAAAGAATGAAATTCTTTATCAGCCGTAGTCTCTGTTCCCAAACTTAACTGTTTACTCCTAACGTTTAAAAATATGACCATCTTTTGTACCAGTTTTCACAATAAAAATGTTCTTATTCTTATTCGTATCCCAACCACTCTAATTTAATCTTCTGGGTAATTTGTAGCTAGCAGCTCTTTATGCAGTCATATTGTTATCATAATCGATATCGATTCTTTTTTTAAACTGTTTTTGATTAAGCTCTATTTCAGGAAGCCGTATAGCCAAGTGAGTCACTTTCAATCTCTTCGCGCTAAATAAAATATGTAGCATAGTACATTTTATAACACCGAATCAAT
Organism: Lobophora halterata; assembly: GCA_932526365.1. NCBI lineage: Eukaryota > Metazoa > Arthropoda > Insecta > Lepidoptera > Geometridae > Lobophora > Lobophora halterata. Next base: position 5,101,023 of record OW052027.1, on the reverse strand, counting down.
AAAAAGAGTTATAATTTTATATTGTTATAATTACTTACCAAATATTATTTATTATATACATATTATAAAAAAGCACTCTTTTGGGTTTATTTTTGACATTGACTTATAACAACACAACCCACAGACTTCCCCTTAGAAAATAATCAAGAGTGAGTATATTAAATCATATTTATTGGGTTCAGTCTATTAGAGCACTTTAAAATTTCATTAAGTGACATAAGATGCACCAAAATTTTTACGATTGTTATAATATTCCGTTCTTTTTTCATCCTTGAGATATTTTAATATGAGATATTTATGATGACCGTGATCTAGTTTAGGGTTACTTGATTTTCAATGCCAATCTATGGCTGTACCGTTCGTTCTACCCGGCTGTTCCGCCGCCCCGCCCGCCCGCCGCGGGCTGGGCGGGGCGCGGCGCACCCGCCCCGATCGGTGTATAGGTGCGAATAGAGTTTCTTAAATCACTGACGGACCCCTAAACTCTACTGTCAAAAGTAAATCCAACACCAATCAGAATACTTCAAAAATCAATTACTTGTCCGATTACCGGATATTGACCATATTAAGAATTTTCTCCAGTAAATTTTTCATTCATTTTCAATTTTACGTTCGGTTCGGTTAGGTGATTGTGAAGTTTCAGTGGAAAATCTAACATAAAACTATTTCTGGAAAAGATAAAACGGGGCAAAATGTCAGTAAATATCACCGAGATCGCTGCACAAAAAGTAAAAAGCGTCACGAGCGGACAAGTTAGTAAAGTTTCCCTATTTCTATAATAGAAAATTTTCCGAACTTTTTCTTTAGATTTCCGCTTTCTACTGTTGCTTTTCTAGAAATTAAAATAGAAATTAATTGTTTATTGTATGAGTGTTCATTTTAAACAGAGGTAAGCAGCTACTTGTTGCCTGGTAAGTACATCAATTAAGTAAATAAGCTTAGGTACTCTCGGTAGGTATGTAATTATATATTTATATTGTGCCCCTGCAATTCCCTGCATGCAATAGAGTAACTAAACTAGCTTTATAATAGTACATAAATCTAGGTAATAAACAGAACTGCTCAAGCTTGACATCTGTGTCCTGTGTTCTGCAATTTCCTTTGGCCTATAAAATACAGCTCGGTGATGCATGAACTTATTCAGAAATTTTAATGTATTAGGCCTTGGTGACACAAATCCAATATTATTCAAATATTAGTAATATGTGTACAACAGGGTTGATTAGACTCCAACAAATACCATAAATACTTAGACTACTTATAGATTATAAATAAGTGTAGTTTGTTGTTAAAAAAAATCTAAACCTACCGTTAAGAACTGCCATGCAAGTAAAGTAATTTCTTAAGAACTTTGGCAGTTTGGTGCAAGTCGTCACTTCCCTAAACCTCATGCCATCTATCTAAGTAAGGCATTTGTATGGATGGAAGTGATAACGGAAAGGAGTGAATTATAATTTTAATACCTACTCTGATAAAGATAAAGATAAATAAGATTGTGTACAATTTGAAGTGGACAACAAATTTATGCATGATGTGGTATTTTTTAGCATTAGTTTTTTTCATTGTAATAGAGAATTTTTTTCTGTTATTGTACCAAATAATTAAAATAAAATAAAAATAAATAAAAAAAAGATAATTTATTTGCCAAAACACATGTAGGTACAATACATATACTGGTCTTAAATAAATTGGTGTCCTATTTTTTTTTTATATAATAGGTAAGCATTTGACCACAACCTCACCTGATGGTAAGTGACGGTGTGGACGAGGATGTAGCACGCTTGCCTAGTAAGAACTTATTCACTCTTGATTTGAAGACTACAAGATTATAGTGTGTCGGAAAAACAGACGCCGGCAGCGAATTCCACTCCCTGCTGGTGCGCACCATAAATGTCGATGCGAACCGCTTGGTTCGAGTATAATATACTATACATATATTATATGTATTTATATCTATATCTGTTTTTTTTTCTGTTTCCCAGACAGTAGAGCTGAAGAGTTTCTGGGAAGATCAGAATGTGGCCATTGTTTTCTTCCGCCGCTGGGGATGTATGTTTTGCAGACTCTGGGCTAAAGAGGTATATAATTATTATTATTATTATTTAATACTTTATTGCACAAAAAACAAACATAATTGTACAAAAGGTGGGCTTAGTGCTAAAGCATTTTATTAATTTCATAATTGTTCTGGTTAAGAAAGTTTATTTCTCATAAATAATACAAATATTCACTTACATGAGAAAACTAAATATACATAAAGTAACTAGTTACTTAAGTTCTTTAACATAATATTAGATGGGCTGTATAATCATATGTTGAACTAACGCTATAATATATGTATGTAATATAATATATGTTAATTTTATTTATACACCTAGGCACCTACTATTTTTTTATTTACAACATAACTTAGTAGAATGATTTAACATGATTTTAACATGGAATTTATACTTCAGTATTTAGTCATTTTTATTTCCCATATTTGATGTAGGTACCTAATATAAAAATCGTAATGAATCCGGGTTGCCTGGAAGAAATCGCTCACAGCGATAATGCCGCTCCTTGTACTACCTTAAGGCCTTTCTATTCTTGTTCTATTGTTATATTCTGTTTTATGGTATACAACAATAAAGTGTTCATCTATCTATCTATTTATAAAATAAGCGCCTAGTTTGTCGTGCACTGCACATAACATTTAAGAAATAAATTCAATAACATCTTAAGGCGAATCATTAAGGCAAATTTCCATACAAAATGTTTCGGACAAATACTCAAAAAGTACGCCTTTTTATAGCTATTTCTTCACACTATTAGTTTCGTCTGTTTTCCGATTGTGTCAACAAAATATACTTACCTTAGAATCAACCTTATATTAACAAAATATGGTGTAATACCGAAATAAAAGATTAGAATTCAATTGAATTGAAAAAAATAAGTAAGGTTTTATACCTTAATTTAGATTTTATATGTGTTTTTAAATTAGCAGTAGTGTTAATTTTAAAACACGTATAATTATTTTTACTTACTTAAAACTTAATTTAATCTTGTAATAATGTACCTTTTAAATTACAGCTTGGTGAAATAGCCCCTGTTCTAGAGAGGAACAACATCAAACTCGTCGGTATTGGAGTAGAAGAAGTTGGATCCAAGGAGTTTGAGGAGGGGAAGTACTTTGACGGAGGTGAGTTCTATCACTAATTTTGCCACGTCAGTGTCGCGGGTTCGATTCCCACTTAAGGATAAACATTTGTTCGATGAACACCGGTGTTTGTTCTGAGTCTGGGTGTTTTCAATGTATTCTATGTATGTATTTACAAAAAAAGTATACAAGTATTGTATCAGTTAGGTATCTGGTTCCCATAGTACAAGCTTGCTTAGTTTGGGGCTAGATGGCGTTGTGTGAAACGTAAAAACAAAAACAAAGCAAAGTAAGTAGGTAATTATTGTACCTACCTAGTTTTAATTTTTTTTTTTGTTATATTTTATTTAAAACAGTGACTATACTCTAGTTAGGCGCTCTCTTAATGGTAAGAGATCACGCCTGCCTATGACCAGAACAGTGCTTCGCAGGACTGTGATTTAATAACATGTCAGTGCTACAATGCTTGAGCACTTGTCCAGTAATTTCACCAGCTACAGTGCCCTTCAAACCGAAACACAGTAAAACTTACACATTACTGCTTTGAGGCAGAATATCCAGCTCTGTATTCACTTATAACCTGTCCTTAGTACATTAGGTATTTTATTAACCTATAGTAGATTTATACCAGTCATTAAAAACCTGTCTTGCATTTAATAATGCAAGTTATATAATTGCATCTAATTACCTATCTATATAGATGGACTATAATTATAAGTTACCTATGACTTAAGTAGTCTAAGTAAATGCTAGAAATAAATAAGTAGGTAAGTGTACTAGTAGGTATTGAAGCAATTATTTTGTAAATTGAACTTAAATGTAAAATGGTTTTGTAATTATGAAAGTCAAAGAAATTATGGTTCTGTCTGTAATTTCTTAAGGTGGCTTTTAAGACTTTTCACAAAACAAATTGTGTAATAGTAGATTATGCACCAAGGGGATAAAGCAGTGTCTTATGTCGCGGATGGCATATTGAACCCTGAGCTAACGAGGGACTCAGTTAACTGCGGAGTGAAGCGAGGGAGTTATGCAGAGTCCTCAGTGAAGCGAGGGGTTCAAGCTACCCAAGACAAAGACAGGTTTTAACCCAGAGGGGCATACTCTACTCTTCACACCTTCTGCGAGGCAATACAAAGCCAGGGCTCCAGCAGCGAACACCGTCTTTTGTTTCGCGTTCTTGAAATCGCGCCCCTTTTTTTTTGAGTTGTGCTTATTTTATTTATATTTAAAACTTTATTTTCAGACATCGAGGTCCATACACAAAACATATATCAGACAATAGAACTTAAAACTAAACACAGATATAAAATCATAAAAATCAAATTATCACTAGATTTACCCAATGTAGAAGAATGGGACAGTCAAATTTTTGGGATATAGCATGCAGTATGCTATTGGTACTCTTTTTTTTTTTCTTTCGAAGAACCTAAGTTCTTCAGTTTGGCTTCACATCAAAGGTATATAGCCAGTGTCAAGTAATTGGAGAGATTATTTTGTCATAAGTCAGAGTCGATAAGTCAAGTCATGCCCCTGTAAAGTAGTGGTGGTTGCGACTTTACTAGAGGCTTCTATGGAGTTTTGGAGGCAACACGAAAAGTCACGTTTTACAGCATTACACTATTCACCAACACTCATACACGTTCACGAGCACTTATTGGATAAAATACTACCGTTTTTACACATAAACACTCAAAGTTATACAAGTTTTGTCAATTAATTTAATGCCGCCAATGTGCCATTTTTCACGTTCCCGCCAAAAAACTCTATTGGTACTCTCTTCATGCCGTTCTCTTTCTTAGTATTGCCGCAAAACCTCAAACCTCAAACCGCAAACATCTCAGAGGCACTACAGTATCGCGGCAATCCCAATAGCATAGGGAAGATGTTGGACCCTTATAGCACTTGGAGACTTTTGTGTATGTTTAACCCATAGAATGCTTGTGTAAAGACATTGACAGTATGCTTTGAAAAGTGTCAAAACCGGGATGGAACAACGCGCAAGTCTACGGGCCACCATATTGCCTCTGACAGCCAAGGTCCTACGTTCTCGTTCAGTATCTAAATCGTCTTTTAGATCTTCTGTTACAATATGCCCCAGATATTTAAATTGTTTAACAACCTGTAGCTCCTGTCCGTTTATTTTGATAGGTGGGATACAATCTGGAGGCTTATTTTTCCCCATAAATACTAAAATCTCACTTTTCTTAGTGTTATACATCAAACCATGTCTACCTGCGTAACTCTCGCATACGTTTACCAGATCCCTAAGACCACTGGTGGCCATCAGTTCGATTTTAGAACAAACCTCTTTACAATGCCATATGGGCATTTTTTTACTTAGAAATTTCCAAGAGTTCCCACACGAATTTGACGTTCCAAATTCAAATCGCTTTTCTCCCTAGGGAGTTTCATACAACATTAGGTAATGTTGTATGGGAGGAGGTAATGCTTTGATTTACCTTGAGATTGTATGATATTATGTAATTGGACATTATCGAGCAGGTGGTGTGAAAATTATATTTTATTTATATTTATGTCTATTTATGTATTTCCAGAGTTATACTACGTGGAAAATATATCTACATATCAACTGCTGGGCTTCAAGCGATTCAATGTGGTGTCTATTCTCACCTCTCTGCTGTGGAAGGAGTCCAGAGACGCCATTGCTAAAGGACGCAGCATGGGTAAATACTTGTGAATGAATTATTTGTCTCAAGTATGGTTAGTTACAGACTGGTCTTATCCTGCTTATAATAATATTATAAACGCGAAAGTTTGTAAGTATGTATGGATGGATGTTTGTTACTCTTTCACGTAAAAACTACTGGATTTTAATGAAACTTTACAATAATATATACATCAGAATAACACATAGGCTACAATTTATAAAGATACCTGCGCAGACGAAGTCGCGGGCACCAGCTAGTGAATTTATAAAATAGAGTCACATACTTCACTGTAGAATACACTATATTGTATACCACACACAGGTTTATAAAAAAAAATCATAATGATACATGTACTTGGAGCATAATAGGAGTACATAATGATATCAAGGTTTTACAAAATCTTACAACAACCGACTTCAATCGGACTGTTCTAGTGATCGTAGGCACCACTAACAAGTCACAGGGAAGCTAAATACGCAGTTTCGTTCACTTCAACGACTCTTTATTTTTCAGTTATTTTGAATTGAGTAAAAACTTTAATTTTTAATTCAAATTAACTGAACTATACATAGTACTCAACCGATTTTGATAAAATTTATATGGGACCAATTTGAAAGTAATATATTATGCTCTCAAAAAAAAAAAAAACAAATTGGTTTAGGTATAATACAACAAAGTTCTTAGGTAACAAACATAAAAAAAAAAACAACCGAATTGAAAAACTCCTTTTTTGAAGTCGGTTGAAACATGCATTACAGCAATGTTGATAGCGCTCGTCCACCGATACAAATTCCAATATCAAACGCAGGACTAGAAATGGACACGTACGGCGATGGATTACAAAATGGCGGACTTGTGCTCGTGAAAAATGGCAAAGAAACTTTACACTACGTTCAAAGTATACCCTCCGAGAGATTACCCAATGACGCGATATTAGAGGTTAATGCTATTTTTGATTTTGTGTTTGTGAGCGTTGAAATGGTGTGCAATTTGAAAAAAAAAGTTTTGTGCATATGACCATAGGACAGAAGTGAAAACTTTTTCTAAAGTGACGTTAATAATACGAAATACAATTATTTTTCACAGTTTGACAGTGACTACATCGACATGACAGTAGAAAGAATGCTTTTTCAAAAATACAATTACTTAGTTCACGAGCATAGCATCAACAATACAGGTACTTTATTTTGTAATGTTATAATGTTACGCTACCATTATTTTATGACGTTCAGGTAATAGAAAAGACAGTAGACGCATTACCATCTTCACTCAATAATATTATACCAGCCGACTTTACGTGAAGTAGTGTTACATACGAGAGTGCGCCTAAAGAAGTTTTCACTTCAAAAATAGGCGTTTTATTTGTATCATTTTGGGGACGCCTTGTATTTCGTAGGTGCGTTGCTAAGTGAAAATGTCAGGCGTTTACAATAATGTTAAAAGTGCCATCTAGCGTATAAAAATAATAATAATTAATTAGCTTAATGCTGTAATAAAAAAAAAATCGTCTTAGATTGGGAGTAGTAAGAAAAGTACCATTTACGCACGATAAGAAAAGAAGCGCTACTCAAAATCTATCAAGTTACAATACAATACAAATTGCGTGTTTTTTCCTTTCCTTTTCGCTCTGTATGTATCAAAATTTTATTCTATTTTATTTCCAATTAAATTGCACACCACTTTGCTTCACAAACCAATACGTACCAGTGTTTTCTAGATATTTCCCGTATTTAGATCTAGGCGGGGACCTCAAGGGCGACTGGACTCAAGTGGGCGGCGCCCTACTAGTGAAGAAGGGCGGAAATCTACTGCGGTACTTCGCCCAAACCGGACCGGGGGAACATCTTTCAAACTTGGAGATATTGAAGGTAATAGTTGCTAGTTGTTGGCAATAGATGGCGCTGATGGCAAAAAGTTTGAAAGCAGTAAAGTGGTGGCTAAAAGTGGCGATAGATGGCGTTATTTGTGATATCTACTCGTTAAGAGGGGCAGGACATTACAATAGATGGCGCTGATGACGAAATAGGAATTGAAGGAATGTAAGTAGTGACTGAAAGTATCAATAGATGGCTGTATTCGCAATATCTACTCGTTAATGCGAGAATCTACTACTATAGTACAATAGATGGCACTGATGAAACGTAAATATTTAAAGAAAGAAGTAGTTACTGAATGTGTCGATAGATAGCGATATTCACTATATTACTGGTTCAGAAAGGTGGGAATCTATAACTACCTTGCAATAGATAGCGCTGACGACAGGAAATATCTTGAAGGAATGTAAGTAGTGACTGAAAGTAACAATAGATGGTGTTATTAGCAATGTTACTCGTTTAGATATAGCGTTGAAGAAGGAATGTGTTACTGAAACTGTCCATAGATGGCGTTGTTGACCATTTTTTGTAATATGTTATTTTTTTTATTTTTTCAGCAATTCGGGCTGGAACACGAGTACAATCACGAAACAATGGCGAACAAAGCTCGAGAGAACGCTTCGTGCACCGTACGTATTATATAATAATAATAAATTTCACACAACGCCATCTAGCCCCAAACTAAGCAAGCTTGTATCATGGGAATCAGATATCTGATACAATATAGCCGAATTCAGTTGTTACAAACTTACAATGAATGATTGTTTATAATAAGAGTTAACGATAAATATAGTTCCAGTCAAGGCTCAATATTATAAGATCTCATCTATTTTTGCGATGGTAAAAGCTCGTTTTGGCTTTTATTTTACATTAAAAAGGTTTTTGCTGGGATAAGTCTTTTCGCCGCACCTAGGTATGCGCTGGGTCATACCACCGCATTACCAACCGTATGTCATACATATTAAGGTTCAGTTTAAATTGATATCGTATCAGTCTTTTCGCCGCGCCTCGTGTGCATGAGCTGTTAACTCCATAACTATACATCTCCAGCCAGGAGGGCAGTAATTGGCGACGAGTTTTAAAAGAACGCGCATTGGGACCCATCCATCAGATTTGGACCGAGCGACGATGCCAGCGGACGTGGGTGTAGTACATTGTAAAATAACGTTTGTAAAGCCAGCTTCACACGGTGCGTGATAATACGGACGGACGCGAACCAGCGACTACGTCTCTTCCAACGCGACGGCCATAATCTATGAAGTATTACAGCCTAGAAATGGTTTTGGATAAATTTGATGATGGAAGTAAATTGACCTGAGTTTGCACTACTACGGAATATACTCTTCCCACGGTTAGTCGGTCTGCGTCCGTCCTCAATATCACGCACCGTGGGAAGCCGGTTTAAGGAAGGTTTGTGTGGCGGAAGAAAACAGGCAATGGTTGACAGGTAACAAGTTTTTTTTTATTATTATTATTTTTTATTTATTAATATGTTAATAATTATATGCTATTTATAAATAACGCACTGTACCTAAAATAATATAGAGTATTCAGAATATTATAAGACTGTTGCTTTTATAAAATAATAAAAAATTGTAAAATTAAGTACTTACTTACCTAAATAATTTATTTGATTGATGGAGTTCAATGATTGTCCGCTTGGGGCGCTAAAACTTTTAAAACAAAAATTGCGGATTGATTTAGTGAATATACTAATTTAATTAAGTATTTAAATATCAAGTGCCTAAACACTTTTTTTAAAATGTGGGCATAAAGTTCATAAGGGTTGGGTAAAAAAAGTATGATGCTTGAAGATTCGATCAGTATTTTTTGACTTTTTTTTATTATTACGAAATCAAATTGAGTATTGAAAACCAAAGAAATTATTTCTGAATTTATCTATGGCTAAGTTTTTTTTATTGTTAATTGAAAAGCACCTTCTTATTTAGTGCGTTTAGTTATTGGTACATCTAATTAATGTTTTTGAAGACTGGATTGTAAAAATGTACCTAAGGCGCTGATGTGTGTTACCTTACATTAAAATGTCATATAAACGTATGGTAATAAGATGCAGGCGCCAGATATGACGTGCCATATAGCCACCTGAGTCACGTGGCATGGCCACCATAGAAACGTGGTATGGTCACCCGAACCACATGGTATGGCTACTAAGCCAATTGAGCGATGGCATGATATGGCCATCCGAGTCACGTGGCATGGCCACCCGAGCCACGTTGTATGGCCACATGGCCCCGAGTGACGGCACGATATGGCCACGAAAGGTACGCAACTTGAACACTTGGCCACCCAAGCGACGATATGATAAGGCCACCCGAGCCATGGCATGATATGATTGGCATGACACCACGAAACATGCCACTTGACCACTTGGCCACCAGAGCGACGGCATGATTTTGGCCACCCGAGACACGTCACTTGGCCACCCGAGTAACAACATATGCCACCCGAGATACAACGAATGGCCACGCTAGCCACAATTTATAGCTACTCGAGCCACGCTATTTGGCCAACTGAACCACGTGAGTTTTATAAAATTGTACGATATTTTAATATCTTCATTATGTATGACATATGAATGTAAGGTAAGGCACAACTACGCTTTATAGTTGTGTCGTATCATATGTATATCTTTAAGGCCAATCCTCATATCCGAATTCAATACAAAATGATTCGGACAAATACTCAAAAAGTAAAACACGTATAAAATCTAAATTAAAGTACCTTACACTTTTTTTTTGACGAAATCGAAAAATATGGACGAAACGAATAGTGTGAAGAAATTACTATAATACGGCGTACTTTTTGGGTATTTGTCCGAAACATTTTGTATGGAAATTTTGCGTTGAGGATTCCCCTTAATTGTAAAAAATAATTATATGAAAAAACTGTTTGAACAATAATTTACTGAAATATTTATAAATAAAGCACTGTAAGAAAATAATATAAAGAAGGAAAATAATGTAGGAAAATGTATACCAAAAAATGGAAAAGTATTATTTTCGAATCGAAAACCAAAGACAAAATTTTATTATTATAAGATCATTAGGATAATAACTACAATTTTATTTGTTATCTAATTGGAGGCTGATACCAAAGTAATAATTGGACTTTTTGTACTTAAATTAGTACATAATAATTGGCAGTATTATTTTTTAATGTTTTATTATGTCTTTATTGTTATTTTTGGTGGAGGTTTGTGGTTTTTGATTAAAAACAATGTAAAGCAAATAACAATTTCTTATTTCATTTTAGGTACCTGCTTAATTACTTACTATCTATTAGTTTTTGATGGACCAAAAATTTATCAAGCCCTTCAAAACGAAACCCAGTAATGCTTAACTGTATGTATCTATCTTAATGGAATCCTGCAGGGGAAGCCTCCAAACCGTAAAACATGGAATGAATGAATGAATGAATGAATGAATCTTTATTTGCGTAATACAGGTACATTGTGGTCTTACTTTAAATTAGAATCACTGCATCAACTTTTGCCGTGCAAATACTTAAAATAAGTGCTAAATAATTGTTAATAATTCTTACATAAATTGCTAATAAAAATAATTCATTAATAATTAATAGTATTATTACATTAAAATTCGTCAAGGAACATTAAAGTTCGTTAAGAGTAAACAAATTGAGTAGGTCATTTAATATTAGGGGAACTTAAAATTAAAATAATCATTTAATGAATAAAAGCATCTATCACAGAGTCAATTATACAACTTGTGTTTACATACATTGTGTTTGTATACATTGTACTTAAATCATCTTGTAGCATCTACACTTATAAGTCTAGAATATTCTAAGTTACTACGCGGAATTGCCTCTTATCGTATTTTCAACAAAACATCACTTAGGTACTAGATGTTGCCCACGTCTTTACCCGCCTGTTATTAAAAAAAAAAGTACCCCATGCCCTTTTACAACTTATAAACTATACTCATACCGAATTTCAGTGAATCGGTTCAGTGGTTTTGACATGATTATGGTATAGCTCACATTGGCAACTTCGTTATTTTCAAAATGCCTTTATTAGTACTTTCAGCTCTTGACGCACACATCCTCCAAGTTTGAAGTCTCTACGTTCAGTTCTTTAACCTGTAAGTTGTCCGTCAGTCAGTCAGTCAGAAATAAGCCTCTACCATATTTTAATTACCAAAAAAAAAATAGCTATGCAGATGGCGTTGGTACTACCTACGGTGTATCTCAGACAGTGTGCAGTCAGAATTTTGCTTTCTACAAAATGTGCGAGTGACAGCGGCACGAGGGCGGCGCCCGAGCCGAGCTACAGCGAGCTGGCTCGAGCTAGGTACCCGGGTTTGCCAAACGATGAATGAAACTTAAATATTGTCAATGACGACTAACGGTAACAGTTATTTAATTTTAATCAATGTTATTTTGACAAAGATTCGACCTAATTTTTTCAAGTTTTTTTGCCATAATGGTTTAAATTGGTGATTAATAAATTTTTCACACCACCTGCTCGACAATATCCAATTACATATCATGCTATTATCAAGGTAAAGCAAAGCATTACCTACCTAGGGAGGTAATGTTGTATGAAACTCCCAAGGGTAGTAATGTCATTTGAATTTGGAACGTCAAATTCGTGTGGAAACTCGTGGAAAACTCTAAGTAAAAGAACGCCCATATGGCATTATTAATTTTTTTTCATTGTTCTAAAATCGAACTGGCCACTCATAAAAGACAATAAAAAAGGCGCGACTTCAAAGATTGTGAAACAAAAGACGGTGTTGGCTGCTGAGTTCGGAGCCCTGGCTTTTTATTGCCTCGCAGAAGGTGTGAAAAGTAGAGTATGCTCCTCTGGGATAAAGCCTGTCTTCGTCTTGGGTAGCTTAAACCTCAATTGCCTATATGCCACCCGCGACATAAGACACTGCTTTATCCCCTTAGTGCAATATCTACTATGTGGTGTACCTATACAATACACCACCAATTTTTAATTACCAAAAAAGATTAAAAGGGCAATGCAGATGCGGTACTACGTTGCACCTGTGCAGTCAGAATTTTGGATTTCTACAAAATGGCAGAGTGATTGCGGAGCGAGTGCGGCACCCGAGCCCTCCATGCCCGAGCCGAGGTTTTGAGAGCTGGCTCGAGCTCGGTACCCGGGTTTGCCAAACGATGAATAAAACTTAAATTATTATCAATTAAAGGTGTCGCCTGACGCAAATCCATAGGAAAACGACTAACGGTAACAGTTATTTAATTTTAATCAAATTTATTTTGACAAAAAATCGACTTATTTTTTTCAAGTTTTATGCCGTAATGCCGTATATGTGTTCAGTAACGGCATCTGAATATGCGTATTTTTTTATGGCGATTAAAATTTGACCGTGTATATTGATGTGATATTGATACACATAGGTCTATGATAATTGATTGATTCAGGCGTTACTTTGCGGAAATCCATAAATATCAACAAATTATGTAAATATATTTAGTAATAAATCCGCTTGATTTCTAAACAAAGGTTTTAATTAACTTAACTTTAGTTTAGAACTTTAGTACATATTACTATATTATAAGCCTCTACACGAGGCATCATCAGGAGGTGTGGACTCTCGTTTAACTTCGGCGAGTCCACACCTCCTGATGATGCCTCGTGTAGAGGCGAAACACGTGTCGTATCTTTAAACTTTGGTTTTCTGTTCGTTGACTCTTTGGTTTATAATATAGTAATATGTACTAAAGTTCTAAACTAAAGTTAAGTTAATTAAAACCTTTGTTTAGAAATCAAGCGGATTTATTACTAAATATATTTATATAATTTGTTGACACATAGGTATATCCATGCATCCGCGCAAACTTGTCTTTTTATTATTAGTATAGTAGGGTCTTATCTCGTACGTTAAGATAATGCGATTTCGTATTTACCGTTTTGCATAATGACCTGAGTAAGTTCAAGACATTAATCAGTTATCACAGTGTTCACTAGTTTCTGCTGCTGGGTTTGCACACATTAATAAACTAAAAAAAATATATTTGGCCTATCACACAACGCCATCTAGTCCCAAACTTGTACTATCGGAACAAGTTCTCATAGTACAAGTTTTCTGATAGAAAACTTAGTTATTTTTTTTTATACATTTGTACATAGAATACAATCATAACAATGAATTGCGATAGAGTTAAAGTCAGCTTTTCACGGTTCGTGATATTGCGGCCGAATGCGGACCGACGACGCACATAGGGAAGAGTATTGTCCGTGGTAGCGCAGACATCCGTCACGTTAGAATAAGATTTGTAGGACTAAGAAAGTAGGATAAACCCCTAAATTGAGGATTCCTTATTCTAGAGCAGTCTACATACCCTAGGGTTATTGACTACAAATTCCCCACAAATCAATACAAAAAGTTATTAATAATTGGGGAACTGCTTGGTTAATAGGGAATTTCGATTCCCCATTGATCACTCCACTACTCCAGCGTGCGCGAGCCAGCTGCAACAGCATCCTACAGATAATTGTGTCGCGTCCAGACTGCCCCATCCAAAACAGATGGATGCAAGTATTGCTGGGTGCAGTCCAATATTGAATAAATTTTATAATTAATTAAATTTTTATTCCAGCATAAGCTAACTACTACAATCTATATATAGGTATATTACAAAATTTACAAAAGGAAACAATTGGGCCACCCATAGACCGTTGCAAACTATCTATAGGTAGCTCAACTGCTCCAAATTAATTATTATTAATTAATTTAATATTTTTCAATTACTTTTTTATTTAGATTAGATTATTAAAACTGTTATTCATAATTTATTCAATATAACATTTATTTGTAGTTTTTAAGTCATCTTTTGAGTTTTGGCGGGAACATGAAAAATGGCGCATTGGCGGCATTAAATTAATTGACAAAACTTGTATAACTTTGAGTGTTTAAGTCAAAGAGTTTGGATATACCTATAATAGAGATAATCATAGGAAACTTCAAAGAAAGTCCCACAATTGTTATGTGGGACATAATTATCCAACCAAGTGTATTGTTAAATGGTTCTGTCGCTTTCCATCTACATTGACTATCTTTCAAATTTAATCTCATAAAATGTCATTGTTTTTGTTTATTTTTCAACGGGGTTTTGGTTGTTTTATATTGTTTAATACGTATTGAACTATTGTAAATAGTGAAAAAAATATGTGAAATGTCGAATTGTGCCCTCGTATTATGCCAGTCTTCCGCAAGTATCATTAAAAATCAAGAGAACCTGAATTTTAAGCGGTAAGTGTCTATTTGTGTATTTACTCATTAATAACCCATACATAACACATCATTATTACGTAGAAACATTGAATAACGTCCAATAAGTATAGAAATATGAAGAATCGGCGTTTTTCATGCTAAAATCATGAATAATTCGAGGCTATGATATACTAACTAGGGATGTCATAAAACGTAAAAAGATTTGTCGATAAGGCTATGCAGACACGACGAGTATACCTAGTAAGATTTTTCGAATAAGGTGAGCCATTGAGGGATCCCGTAGCTGACCCATCTCACTTAAACACACTCACACAATATGGTTAAACACAATATCTATGTGTTCAACCATGATAGTGTAATATACAAAAAAGAGAGCTTCAAAATAATCACGGAAAATATTACGTTTACACTATTAATATTTCAGGGTGTCTCTTTGGCGTCCAATAACGATCGGCAAGAGTTAAAATGTTCTTCCGGCTATTCTTCAACTTGAACCAAATGCAATGCTCGTGAAGCTAACGGTCAGTACTGTACTTAAAATTGCGTGTTATAGGTATATTATAATTACATGAACTATAAATTAAAAACATAATGTGTTTCAGGATATCCCTTTCATCAATGTACCTTAGCCAGGACCTTCGGATATTACAGAAATAAGTTCATCAGTGTTTTCAGACGTACCACCGAAGAACACTAGCGTAGAATGTACAGAATGTGCAGTGTGAGATGGTCGATAAAAATCTAGCCTACTCCAGTTTGCTAAAAATTAACTGTTTCAGACAGCGTACGAAAAGCCTTGAAAAAAAAGTACTGATAAAGTATACCAAGAAAATATAATAATTATAAATAAAGTTAAGGAAAATAAATTAATAGAAATATATGTAGCAAAAGAGTCTTCGCCACATGCGTATAGCATTGAGTTAAAAAGATTTGATAAATTAACACTTCTACCATCAATATGTGATCGTCAACGTTATGCTTATCCCAATGACGGGAAAAGTACTCAATACTCAATAAATTTATTGTCTTCACATAGTAAAATACTAACAAAAACCCAACAAAGTGGTAGAATCGCATGTAAGCCCTTTCGGAGGACTAATCTATAGGTAGGGGGCAGGCAGAACAAGGTTTAGCTGAAAAAAGTATTAAGCTCAAGTGTTAACTTTTGTTAAGTATAAATTTTGTAATGTACTCATTTACCTGTGTATGTTGTATATTATTTTATCTAATAAAAAAAGGTCATCTTAATTCGTGGTTTTTACAAAGTTCACGGTTCCTTTAATCCAGAGTGAATCTAGATAACGTTATCATAGTCACGGACTTTAAGTTGTTAGGATTGATACATCGATATCGGTATCGAATCATCGAACTGTTAATATCGATATCGATATTTTATGACTTGGACATCTCTTTGGCTCAACGAGTGACAGAAGCCCCCTATATTATGACGTGCGACAAATGCATGTTTTGTCTCGTTTTATCTAGTGCAAAAAGTGGTATGCGCAAAGAAGATAGCGAATTTGTCAAATTTAGGAGGGATTCTATTTACTTCGTTCTTCTGAGGTTTAAGTGTAAAAACGGTGGTTTTTTATCCATTAAGTGCTCGTGAACGTGTATGAGTGTTGGTGAATAGTGTAATGCTGTAAAACGTGACTTTTCGTGTTGCCTCCAAAACTCCATAGAAGGCTCTAGTAAAGTCGCAACCACCACTACTTTACAGGGGCATGACTTGACTTATCGACTCTGACTTATGACAAAATAATCTCTCCAATTACTTGACACTGGCTATATACTTGTCTTGTGTGATGTGAAGCCAAAACCGAAGAACTTAGGTTCTTCGAAAGGAAAAAAAAAAGTCATCTTTTGACATTTCTTATAGATTTATATTTTACGTGTACTATGGATGTTTTGTCTGAAATAAATGAATTAATAATAATTGATCAACTGTATACAAAACTAACTGCATTAGAAAAAAAAATTACATCGTCACTAATTAACGCATTTGAACGTATTGAGACAAACAGTAGGCTAAATGATTTTTTTCACATCATACCTAAATTGTAGGTACCTGAATTTTAGTAGCTTTGCGTGATTGAGGAAGAAACATCCATTTATTTTCACAAACTTTCGAATTTATAATATTTATTAGTTGGATGACATTACTTTATCTTAGTTATTGTTTATAATATACTGAACAAAACAATAATTTACGAATTGTGGTTATGATAACTAAGTGTCTATCTAAGTATCAGTGCGTGGCTCTACGCGTGTAAAGAGATACGCCTTTTCAGTATTTTACATTGTTTTCAAATACGATAAATTTGGTACTCATTTTTCCAGTTTATTTGATCATACTTTTTAACAAAATAGAGTTGTGGTGTGTTTGTGAAATAGTATTTTTTTAATGGGGGCTTTTTTTTGAGATACTTATTTCATAAAAACAATTCTAGGAAAAAAGTGTTCGTTTTTTTAATTTTATCACAGGACTTCGAAGTGAGTTTCGTTATTGGTTTGTATGTTAATTTAATCAATATAACTTATAAATACTAAGTACATAATATATAAAGGGTTTGGACTGACTGACAGACAACGTACAAGCTAAATCGCAGAACGTAGAGACTTGAAACTTGGATAATGTGTTCGTCAAAAGCTGAAAGTGAGTAGATAGGTGCCTCTAAGAAAGGAATTTTGTTAATTCTCAACGCAAATAAAGTTGCATTCAACTCGTGTTTTTATAAATTAATAGATGTTTTCCTTCACCGTTAAGGACGTGTTTTAATGCACACATAGATTTTATGAACAGAAAAAATCATTGGTGTAGTGTAGGTTACGACCCAGTTCGAACCCATGACCTTCGGATCGAAAGTCGAGGCACCTTCCACTCGGCCAACACGGCTTTTTATAAATTAGTAATCCTTGTCCTTGTTTCAGAATGAATTTGCTTTTCATTTTCGTACTGTCTTTGATTATCACCTATGTATCAAGCAACTCGTGCCACGCCTGTTTCGACGGGATTTGCTATGCCAACACCCCAATCATAGACAAACATAGATTCTCAGGCCAACTGGCCATAGACAGAGCAGAAAACATCGTCTACTTTCACTATGAAGATAGCAAATCAATCGATCACACAGCAGCTTTCGATCTCACGAATATAAGAACAAAATCGATTCCAAATATCGATTTTTCTTTCGCCCGAACTGTCGACCAAACAACTCGAGATGTTTACATCGGCGGTGCCAGCGGAATTTATAAATACAACCCTATCAGTAATGTCACAACTCTATTCGGACTTGTCGATAAAACAATATGGCATATGCAGTTCAAGAACAAGATTTACTACACTATTTTCAAGACCAAAGGATTGTTTACGTTTGAGAATAAACAACAGAGAGCTGTCAGTCCGCTGTCAAATTACACGATCGATGATTTTATAATCGATTATCGAGAAGACATCTACTTTTTGAGCAAGAGCAAGGTTTATCGATTGAAAAATGGGGAAAGTGTCCCAACTCTTTTCGCAAATGACATTTATTCTCTATCCATAGACAAAGATGAAATGGCGCACTTTTTTAATAGCGGGAAAAGAGGATTGTACAAATTAGACGAGAAGAATGACAATTTAATTGAAGTAGGTGCGTTTGGTAGCGGATTTCCGGTAAAATCGGTATTCGACAATGAAAATAATATAATTTATCACGAAAACAATAGCAGAAAATTGATTTACCTAATGCCTACGTACGGTAGATGTGCGATCTCATACAGAATGCGAGGGACTAAGATAAATCAGAAAAAAAACTTCTATAAAATGACTGGAAATAGCCAAAATGAGTCTATGTATTTGGAAGTGCGAAGAATTTATGACTAAAATAGTCCTATTTTGACAACTTAATTTCGTTCGAACGTTTTATATGTAGGTAGGAATAAGTATTTTAACATTTTACGATGAATTAATAAAAAAATAATTATAAAATAGTCGTTTTCTCTTTAATATCATCGACAGGGTTCGCCGTCGACGGATACGTTCGCGTCGTGGAGGTCGCATCATCATCGATATATACAGGTGTACCTAAATTCAACGATAAGCGGATAGCGGATGGTGGGCCTGGTCAAAAAAACAATTCAGTATTGTTTGAAGTAATGAGGTCATGGTACTTAAAAGTATCACAAGGGTTGTCAATTTTCGAAGGATTTAATAAATTGTACTGTAATAAAAAATAAAAAAAAAATATTTTTTCTCCAGTAGTCACGACCAGGCCCACCATCCGCTACCGCTACCCGCTTATTGTTGAATTTAGGGACACGCTGTATACACATATTATACATACCTAATACATAGATGTTAGGGTTAAAGTTTAACGTATTAACGACATACCTACTTAGATATTCACATAAGTCCAAAAAAACATTATTACCTGCCTTCTTCGTAGTCAGATAAACACATACAATTAAAGGCAACTCATCCATTGCCAAAATAGTTAATTTAAAAGTAAGGAGTATTGTCTATGTGGTGCACGATTCGTACTTGACCGCGGTGGGTCCTGCATAGTGATGTGATGAGTGGCCGTGTTGCAGTAACCTTGTATGAATGTGTGAGGTCCTGCTTGAATTATGAACCTCATATCAAACTTTAATATTAATGGTTTTTTTTAAACTGACTTATTTCATATTTTACGCCTCTAGGTTAAAGTTGAGGTAAAAATAAAAAATACTGATACCTACGTCATGCTAAAATTAGCATCTAATGATAACTCATTCTCAAAAGTTGAAAAACATAATGTTGGAAACTTCAAATGGATCTCCTGAAAAAAAAATGCATTGTGGCCTTTTTGTATTCAAGCCGAGTGGCAAGTGTGTTGGACTGCCACGCCGCCGGTGTAACGGGTTCGATTCCCGCTTCAGGACAAGCACTTGAGTGATGAACATCGGTGTCTGTCTTGTCTTGACTAGTTTTAAGATATTTTTGTATCCATCCATATCTCTACAATAAATCGTTTTGAATTTGTTTTTTTTTTTATATTTTAAAAGTTCATAGACATCCAATTTTGTTGGATTTCGATTCCCGAAAATGGCCGTCCTCTGCCAAATCCATTGCCAGCATCACGGATAGTTTCATCAAATCGTGGAAATAAATATTAAATGTTTATTGGCGCGCGTCCAATGGAATCCATTGTACCATTTGGCGAAGGCCCTGCATCATAAATGTGCACGTACGCACGTAGACACGTAGGAGATGAAATACCAGTTTACATTTCGACTCTTTGATACATCATATAAATATACTTAGTTCACTGTTGGTAGTTTATGATAAGTACTGAATTTCAGCTTAATCAGTTCTGTAAACGTAAGCGGCGAGATTAAGCAATTCTCACACACTTTTTAGGTCTGTGTTCACCAATAGATAATCAGAAGATTACGCCTCATCGTCCGTTATCTTTGACGTTTAATCTATTAAATTCGTGTCAAAAACGTCAAAACAACTGTTTAATGCTTAACCGTCTGTTGGTGAAGTCAGGTCTTAAGTCTGTGTTCACCAATAGATAATCGGAAGATTAGGCCTGTTCGTCCGATATCTTTGACATTTTATCTATGAAAATTCGTGTAAAAAACGTCAAAACAACTGTTTAATACTT
Organism: Lobophora halterata; assembly: GCA_932526365.1. Taxonomy (NCBI): domain Eukaryota; kingdom Metazoa; phylum Arthropoda; class Insecta; order Lepidoptera; family Geometridae; genus Lobophora; species Lobophora halterata. Next base: position 5,080,461 of record OW052027.1, on the reverse strand, counting down.
AACCGTCTGTTGTTGAACTCGGGTCTTAGGTCTGTGTACACCAATAGATAATAGTAAGATTAGGCCTCTTCGTCCGTTAACTTCGACGTTTAATCTATGAAAATTCGTGTCAAACTCGTCAAAACAACTGTTTAAAACTTAACCTTAACTTTATCTGTTGGTGAACTTGGGTCTTAGCATACTAAATAATTACCTATCAATTAAATTTTTGTTGATTTTTTTTGGTCCTGTTTACCGCCTAGGTACCTACATCTTGGTGTTTTAAGTATAAATCTAGTACCGTTATACATCTAAGAGGTATTTGTCAGACTGTCACGTTCTCTTAAAATATGAATAAGTTTTTCTATCTGTTTTTTTTTCAAATTAAAAACTCAACGGATTTAATTCTGTAACCTTTCTCTTAACATTTCAAAAGGTTAAATTCATTAAACTCACTTCAACAACCAGTAGATATACGATTGTGGCGTCAAAATGGCTCAGATGTAGCGCCGATATGGCGGAGATATGGCACAAAATGACGGAGAAATGGCACAAAATGGCGGAGAAATGGCGCACGCGGCGTGTTCTTAAACTCTCCTTGAAGGTTTAACTAGCTCTGTCTGATCCTCGATGGCACTAATTTTATCAAAATTGAATCTAACCGAACTGTCTCAGATAGAGTTGGGAAAGTACACTTTTAATTTATCGATAAAATAATAAATACTTAAATCAGGATGACAACCTTAGGACGTCCACTGTTGGACAAAGGTCTTCTCCGACGAGTGGTTTCGAGCCGCCTCCATCCGAATTGAAAATGGATTGAGAATTTGTAGTTTTTAAGTTCTATTTTGACATTTATTATAGAGAATTTTACGTGTTCTATGTATGTTTTTTCTGAGAATATATAAATGATTAATAATAATAATGAATTGTCAAATGAACAAAGTTATGAAGATCAGTCAGTTGCACTAACATGTATACACTCTCAAGCTTTCACATTTTATACTTATATTATAGGCTCTTAATTTTGCATAGACATTCTTCTTCTGACAAGTAAAAGGACTACATTCATTTGAAAATTCTTGGTTGCATTTGTCTTTGCAAAATTAAGAAGAGGTAATATAAATGTGAAAGCTTGGGAGTGTATAATCAGCCTATAATGTTTCCACAGCTGGGACTCAGACCTACTCTCGGCAGGAAAGCGAATGGGTCTTAATCCACCACGTGGACCCAATGCGGATTGGTGGATGTCACATGCAATACAATTTTTTTTTCTATCCTTTGACATGCCGGTTTCCACACGATGTTTTCCTTCACCGTTGCGAGAACGTGGGATGCATACAGAGATTTTTTCGACCGAAAAGACCCATTTACGCATGACTGCCACCGGAATTCGAACCCGCGACCATCAGATCGCATGGCAAAGGCCTCATCCACTCGGCCACCACGTCCTCAACGTGGGAGTGTATACATGTTGGTTATTAGGTACAACTGACTATACGTATCGGCTAGTCGATAACGAACTTCCTATCCTATCGATAACTTTGTCTTTTGGGGTCAGCTTCTGTTTATCGATAATTCACACTCCCGTCCCTTCTCATGTAAACTTTTCTACTAACTTGTAGGATTCGACATGTTTTCGCGAGATACCAGATAACATCTGCAAATGTCCCACAAGGAACAGTTCGAATGGATTTTGCATTATTTATTGGTTACTAGCTACACCCCGCGGTTTTACTCGTGTTTATTGAATTAATGAGTGCATTTTTAGGTCTAATTTAACGTTTAGTCTTATATATATGTTCTTAGCTTTGTTTTTTCTTTAACGCAGAGGATATAACATACATAGTTCCAATATTTACCTATTTGTTCTGAATAAATAATTTTGATTTTTTTGAATTTTGAATTTATTACTGATTTATTCTTTAGTAAGCAGTTTGGTTAAGAAATTACCTAATTAAATGTTTGACTTATTTAGGTAAATGATATCATAACGCTTGCATAGGTAGGCACAGTCAGCATCAAAAGGCGATGACCACATTCAGATTTTCAAATCGAATTTGAACTTTAATGATGAGAACAATACTGGCGCTTGTCATGTTGAGTGAAAGCGATTTTGAAAATCTGAATGTGGTCGTCGACTTTTGATGCTGACTGTACAGATTAAAACCTAATGTATAATTCAAAATACCTTAGACAGGTAGCTTTCACAGGTTTTTATTTTTTATTTTGTGACAGGTTCTTATTTGGAAAAAAAATCATCTCTTAAATTTAAAATTTGTAAATGCTTGAAGTTGAAAATCTATAAGAATCTTCTTATTTTTGACGTGACTAATGCCAACTTGCACCAAACTTTCAAAGTTCCTAAGTAATTACTTTTACTCGCTTGGCAGTTCTTTACGGTCAGAATCTGGACTGATAAGAATTATAAAGCGAGTAAAGTAATTGCTTAGGGACTTTGTCAGTTTGGTGCAAGTAGGCATACGTCTAATAAATCGATGAACGCCGGCTGCATGCACGAAAACGTTGACGTCATTGTCCGGTAACACTCATTGTCCCGTTACGCTAGTATTCACGTTTAACTATCGTCCGTAAACCAACATAACATACAACCAATTTTTTCAGAAGGAGACATTTGAACGGTTTAGATACCCATTCCTAAAAATATGTTTTGGCTATTTGACTAGAAATTTACTATCTCTAAGAAAACACAGTGTAATTTCCGGTAGTCAACAAACCAATAAATCGACAGACGGACAAACATATTTAACTGCATGTAAGTTACAATGTTTTTGAACTACTAACCACTAAGGGTTAAATGTTGAAGCCATTTCTAAGTATTAGGTGTTCCTGTTAGGTAAATAGGTATTAAGCGTCGATGACACGGGGCTAATTAGCTAGCGAGCTGCTAGTCGGCGAGTTCAAAAGCTAGCGAGTGAGCTAGTTAGCAATCCGGAAGGATAGTCAACTCTGCTAGTTGACTATCCTTCCGGTTGACGCCACGGATGGTCGCGTGGCAAGTGTGTTAGACTGCTACGCCCGGTGTCGCGGGTTCGATTCCCACTCAGGACAAATATTTGAGTGATGAACATCGGTGTTTGTCCTGAGTCTGGGTGATTTCTATGTATACTACGTATGTATTTACAAGGAAAAAAGTATTTTAATCAGTTTTCTGGTTACCAAAATACAAGCTTACTTAGTTTGGGGATAGATGGCGTTGTGTGGAATGTCCAACATTATTATTACTATTATAGTTTACAAGCTACTAGCGAACTCGCTGGCTTGTAGCTTGTTAACAAGCACTGTGTTATCGACACTTTAGGTATTTGGAGTGTATCTGATGGGGCGATGAGGCACAACACAAAACACGATACACTTCATTTTATCAGTTTAATTGAATAGAAATACACGATTATTGTCTCTCATTAAAACATGTACCACATCGTATCTGTAGCACTACGCAACATCGTCTTATATTGTCGTTGCATGGAGGAGCGAGCTATTGTCCAATTGTACGCGGTAGATACTCATGTGCACCGACTTTTTGGATTTCTTTTCCATTAAATTCTTGAGAGAAAAAACTTTCATAGTCGCGGTAAAAACAAGTGACGTTTCTGAATTCGTTCTGTAATTATTACGTAGTGGTTATATTCTCTTTGGTAATTATCAAACCAAAACCGTCAGCAGCAGCGGGGCTATTTGTTAAGCTGTCATTAGTTCTCGTTATCGAATGATACGTCAAATCTGACAGAAAATGGCCGACCTCTCGAAGCCGATAGCGACAGAAATCCTATGGTGACGTCATTTTTTTCCCAGTCTTGACCATCGAATTCGATAACGCCACAGGTACAATTTAATTTTCACACCACCTGCTCGACAATGTCCAATTACATATCATGCTATCATCAAGGCAAAAAGGCAAAGCATTACCTACCAAGCGAGGTAATGTTGTATGAAACTCCCAAGGGTTGTAATGTGATTTGAATTTGGAACGTCAAATTCGTGTGGAAACTCGTGGAAAACTCTAAGTAAAAAAACGCCCATATGGCATGTAAAAAGGTTTGTTCTAAAATCGAACTGGCCACTCATAAAAAAAAGAAAAAAGGTGCGACTTCAAAGATTGTGAAACAAAAGACGGTGTTGGCTGCTGAGTTCGGAGCCCTGGATATTTATTGCCTCGCAGAAGGTGTGAAAAGTAGAGTATGCTCCTCTGGGATAAAGCTTGTCTTCGTCTTGGGCAGCTTGAACCCCTCGCGTCACTCAGGACTCTATATAACTCCCTCGCTTCGCTCAAGAGTTAACTGAGTCCCTCGTTAGCTCCGGGTTCAATATGCCACCCGTGACATAAGACACTGCTTTATCCCCTTAGTGCATAATCTACTATTGTACTCTGAAGCTTCATACAGCAAACACCATTAGAGTTGCATTAGAGTTGTTAACAACTAGGTACCTAAGTAACAACCGTTTTTCACCCGATTTCAAGAAGGAGTGGTTTTCGATTCGGTTGAATGTTTTTTCTTGTTTGTTACGTCAGAACTTTGTTGTTTATAAACAGATTTGAAAACAATATTTTTTTTTAATTGAAAGATAGGAAGAAAAATCGTTTCAGTACTTTGGTTTTTGAAATCAAAATAACTGAAAAAATTACGTCATCGAAGTAAACGACATTGTGTATTTGCTTCCCTGTGACTATTCAGTGGTGTTTACGGTCACTGAAACAGTCCAATTGAAGTTAGTTGTAGTATAAAATTTTGTAAAACCTTGATTATTTCTGTAAATAAGTGGCGAGACTAGCTAGGCGCTCTCCTGATGGTAACAGATCACGCCTGCCCATATCCATAACAGTGCTACACAGGACTGTGATTCCTATAGGCCGGTGCAATCCTGGTGTAGCGCTCGTCCACCTTAAAACATTTTGTTGGTCAGTCTCGAAAGCTCAGTAATTTCACTAGCTACAGTGCCTTTCCAACCGGAACACAGAAATGCTTACACATTACTGTTTTGCGGCAGAAAATCTGGCACTCTGTTGGTATTGGTACCTATCTAGACGGCATCCTGCAGGGGACAAAGTGACGAATCAACAAGTCATCTTATTTACGCTACGTGTATACAAGCTTTATATTTTCAGTTCAAAACGTTACCCTCAAACTCTATTGCATTGGGATAGAGTTCAAATTCTAGTGTCATTTTTTAGAGAACCGAAAAGGTAAAATTAGGGTTGTCGAAGTTCTGAATTTTAATCAGGAATAAAAATCCTCGTCACCCCCATTGAGGGTTAACAGGAAAATCCCGTTGACCCCCACTGAGAGGAAACGGGTGGGGGTCATCAGAAAAATAAACCTGATTAATAATTTTCTCTCAACAAGTAATTAGCATGTGCATAAAAAGTATGATTGACTCACAATGCACTGAGTTCGTCGTGTACATTCTCAACCAATTAACATGTTTTTTTTGCACTCTATCCTAGTATGTACTGTACTTGTATCTAATATTTTGAATATTCGATAGTTTCAATAACCCTAATAATTGAAATTAGTGGCAACTTAATTGAATTGTGATTTGTTCTACTGTTTGTTATTGTTTTAAGTAGGTAATACTTAGGGGGCGTCCATAAATTACGTGAGGTGTTTTTTTAAATTTTCTGTTTTTTGACTCGACCCCCTCCCCCCCTTAAACACCTCACGTAATTTATGGACGCCCCCTTATCAGTTTATACTTAGCGCATGAATTTAGGTCTTCTTCCAATTTGTTTTAGCTAATAGATTCAAATAAAGTTACTTATAAAAGAAATTGCGTTAGATAAGATACACTAGATATTACAAAAACTTATAAATATGAATAAAAAATACCCTGAAACAAAACAGATAGGTACGCCGTGGATTTTTTTGGGTTTTTCAAATTATTGAAGGCTTATACTATTTTCGTAGTCCATTGCTAATCCAACAATGGAACTACTGGGAATAATTTATTGTCCCATCGAACAACTTTTAATGGAACTCCTGGGAACTCTAATTTAAATGCTGTTTTAAGTCTAAAGTTCTTCATCAATGTGCAAGCCCTGGGTATAAGGTCGATAAGGCGTGGTTCGCATGACAATTGTCAAAAACATTGTCTATAAAAGCGATGCGTTTGCGCAGGACATCAAGCGAAAGTCAGCGAAAATGAAGGTGATTACACGTATTGTTACTAGTGATAAATGTTTAGTGATTGTGTGAAGTGGGCTGTTTAGTGATTTAATTTGTTCCTAATTTTATCTTGATATCAAGTGATTAAAACACTTTTGAAAAGTTTTTGATGTAGAGCGATTAAGTAATAGTAACGCAACAAATATTTGTCTTAAAAATAAAATTACTTTCGAAACCGTGACGACACCGTGGCTTAGTTGGTAGTAACCCTGCCTACAAAGCTTGGTGTTCCGGGTTCGATCCCCGGCCGGGGCAATTATTTGTGACGAACACAAATGTTTGTTCTCGGGTCTTGGATGTTGTGATGTCTTGTATGTGTCCATGCCACCTGCGACACAGGGAATCCTAGTGCAGGGGTGTGAGTGTGTGAATGAATTCTATAAAAAAAAAAAAACACTTTTTTGTGGGCTATTATGTCCAGTCGTGGACTTCGAAAAGCACCAATGGTTTTGAGGTGCTCTTTAAATCTTGTATACCTAGGCCTACACTGTAGGCATATACCTAACAAACGAAACTGCCGCTTGCTTATTATTCTATTCATTATTGCACAAAATACAAGATAAGATGTACAAAAGGTGGGCTTAGTGCATTTTCTACCGACCAACCTTATAGGTATTGATAAATGTTGGCGTGCTAACTTATATTTATCATAAACAATGGTATTTTAAATACTTATTAAAAGTTACACATATTAAACAAATTTGGTTACAGAGAAAGCAGTAGGAGAGAAAAGTTTATCAGCTGATGAAAATCTAAAATCTAAAATAGCTCCTTACACTAAATAAAAAATAAAGATGAAATATATAGAATTATATATCAGTAACATAATATCTTAGGCCGGGTAGGAATTGATAACAAATGATTTTGAAAAAGGAGGAAAGATACCTAGGCATATGCTTATCTGAATGATATTTTCTATATGGTTTTTTTTAATTTTGATTTGCGGCTTTGGTGACACTGCGACCTTTGTTGGTCTATTGTGATCGCCACTATGCAGTTAGGTTAGAAAATTAATTAATGAATGGTTTTGTTAGGAAATGCTGGCTCTAATATTGGTGGTGGGCGCGGCGGTAGCGGAGCCCCCGGCGCCCTACCCGCCTAGCGGATGGAGGCCTAGCGGACCCTCGTTCGACCTCCCACAGAGAGGACAACAGGTAAACAATATCTTTGTTCGTATTGGTTCATTGACAAGTACACATCACAGTACTGTACTGTGATAAGTACAGTCAGCTACAAATACATGTATAATACACTCCCAAGCATTCACATTTATATTTTACTCGTAATTTTGCGAAGACATTCTACTTCTGACAAGAATTCTGACAAGTAAGGCAAGTAAGATGATTTTAAAATGCTTGCGTGCACTTTTCTTTGCAAAATTAAGAATAATATAAATGTGAAAGCTTAGGAGTGTATACATACGTGTCTGTGCAGCTGACTGTACATCTGTATGTTAGTCAACTTGACTAGCTAGAACATATTAGTCTACCTAGGAGGACTGACCCCGCTAACATAGTAGGTACTGTAAGACATTGTCTTTATGCGCTCTCTATATTTCCTAAAATTATATAAGTAGAAATTCGTTAAAACGGGTAACGGACCGTTATTATTACCTTATTATTACCTGATAAAAGCATATAAAAGTAAGTTTATTCGTAATAAAATTTAAAGTATAGTTTAACTACTACATACAGTAGAACCGGGATAGATACCCACTTTTAAAAGAGCTCCGGAATTTAAAAACTAATAATTTTAATTTTATATGAATAATATTTCCTTTTAAATAAAGCTAATCTTTAGGCTAATATTACGACCGGTTTTAACTGTCCCAACAATTACTGATTGCCCTGAAATAGCGTTTTTGCAGAAATATGTATTTTTTTATGGATAGATACCTACCTATACATAAAAAAAATCCGTAGAATATATATCTATGTATATGTATGTATAAATTGATGATTCATAGACAAGGGTTTGACCAAAACCTCATTTGCGTCAAGATTTTCACGAAACATTGATACAAAATAACGCATATCAATTTCCTTACAGCCCCAAAGCCAGCAGCCTCCCCAATACCTCCCCCCTAACTCCCCCGTAGACCCCCGCAACCAGTACCCCGACCAGGACGTTTCAGTCCAGGGTCTTCCGCAGCCGGAACCCCAGCCGTTGTTCCAAGTGACCCCTGTCAGCGGCCAGCAGTACTCTGGACCCAGCTTCAACCAGGATCTGAGGAGTTTGGACCAGGGATTCCAACAGTCTCAGGTAATTAATGAGTGAAGATTTTTTTTTTCCAACCTATTTCAATTTATTAGGAGAACCTTATGCCATAGGTACCAATTAAATGAAAATTTGTAATACATATTATATTGAATTCTTCAGTGAAGTATGTGACTCTACTTTATTTAAATATATTCCTAAGACCTGTCTGTAACTAATCATACTGGAGACAAATAAAGCATGATCCATAATTTTCAAAAAAAGCGGAGGTTCTGAATTAGGTTGTATTTATATGTTTGTTGCCTCAGAACTTAGTTGTTTATGAACCGATTTGAAAATGTTTTGAATGATTAAAAGGATATAGGTACTTTTAGATTGATCCCATATACAGGGCGTCCAACGGCTATGCCACATGGAGGGAAAGTACCTTGAATATTGTAGATGGAACATTTTACTGAAAGAAGACATTTGATAAATTCAAATGTCTTTTTCTCTCTCTTTCAAAAAACATTTTAAACTTCCTTTTATTTGTGACACTATGTTGTAAAGTTTATCCTGTCGATCAGCTAAACCAAATAATGTACAAGGAGGTGCGCCAAAGGGTGTTAATTTTTGTCCAGTAGCTAGAGTTTAGAGAAGGTAGAGACAGCGAAGACCTAAAGATTAGGCCTTAAATCCCATGAAAAACCAGAAAGTAATAGGTTATCAATATACATATAAATGTTACAGTCCGAACTCATTGCCGTGCCGGTCAAAACCAATATTGACCGCGAAAAGCAGTCAAAATTGATATATCCTCGGTCGTATAATGGTATCTTACATGTGTACAACCAATAGCGCTAAATGTACTATTAATTAGTGAATAAGTTGTATTACCTAATCATTTGATAAATAAATTGATTTGATTTGAATATCGATTTTGACTGGTTTATCCGGTCAATATTTGTTTTGACCAACGTCCTTAGTCAATATCGATTTTGACTCATTAACTATCAGTTAAAACTCATAAAAAATTTAATAACCGGCAATGAGGTTTGACTGTAATATGAACAATTAAATTCAAATTAGTAGATACAGAGATTCATCTTCAGAAATTCTAAATGAATACATTCAAAAATTCTGAATGAATATTTTATTTCAGTACCAACAACAGCAAGAGAGATACCGTCTCCAACGTCAAAGGGAACTAGCCCAGACTTTCAAACCTTCCAACCCTCGTCAACTAGCTCGAACCACTGAAACCCCCTCAACAACTGAGGTCCCCTCCACAACCAGCTTTGACCTAAACCAGGGGGAGGTCCTTGAACCAGAACCAAAGTTGAAGACTACAGTAGAAGTTACGAAGCAAAAGGTTCAGGAATACCCCGGAGAACTGTTTTTGAGCTCGTTAGCTCAACTGCAGTTGCAGCCTCAATTTGTGCCTCTGCACTCTGGAGCTTTCGTTCAGCAGAATCAGGCTAGTCAAGCAGTTTCTGGAGCATATATCCAGAACCAACAGGTTTCTGGTGCGCAACAGAATCAGAAGCAAACTGGTTTCGACGGTCCAGCACATTTCTCAGCATTCCCATCTGTATTAGCTCAACAAAACTTGCAGAACCCAGGGTTTTTGGTCCAAAATGAGCCGGTTTTAGTCCAGCAACCGATTTCTCAATTCGCTCAAGCGCAGGTGACTCAGTACCAACCGCAGCCTCAAGTGCAAACCCAGTACCAACCGCAGCCTCAAGTGCAAACCCAGTACCAACCACAGCCTCAAGTGCAAACCCAGTATCAACCTGACCCACTTGTGTTGCAAGCACCAGCTTCATATCAACCTAACGTTTATATTCAACCGAACCCTGATGCGGTTTCAGTGCAACCAACTTCCCAATATGCGCCTGGTAGCTCTTACCAACCAATGCAGCCACAGTTTCAAGTTCAACCAGCCTTCCAACCAAATGCTCAACAATCAGAGACCGAATATAACGATGATGATAAAAAACAGAGCCAAAATCAACAGCAGTTATACCAAAACCCTATTGTAGTCCAACCTCAATTTGGGGCCCAATTTAACCAACAAGACCAAGTTTATCAAGGGCCTGAACAGCCCCAAACTCAATTCTTGCAACCTCAGCAAACTCAACCTCAATTTGTTCAACCACAATTAGCTCAGCCCCAATTTTCGCAACCACAGGGCCAATTTGTGCAACCACAAACCCAATTTTTACAACCAGCTGTACCGCAAAACCAATACGGACCGACCCAAGGACAATATCAACCACAAGTTCAATTTTCTCAACCAGCTGATCTTCAGAACCAATACAACCAACCACAACAAAATCAAGTGCAACCACAGACCCAATTCTTGCAACCACAAAACCAATTCCTGCAACCACAAAACCAATACGGTCAACCACAATTTCAAGACCCTCAACAATTCCAACCACAAACGCAATACCAAGCGCAACTGGTCCAAATAGCTCCTCAAAATCAATACCTACAACCTCAATTTGCTGGCCAGCCTCAAGGTCAATTTGCTGATCAAAGACAGTTTGCTGATCAAACGCAATTGCAGAGTGGTTTAGACGGCCAGGATCAAGGAAATGACTTAGACGAACCTGAGGATAGGGATACAGAAGGAGCAACCGCTGTGGCTACTGCTTTTGGATCCAGGTAAGTTGTCTATGTTTAAAAAATGTGTAACTAGTGACCGTTATATACAACCGTTGGGGTAAACGTGTTCTTGAGTGGAGACCACGTCTAGGCAAGTGCGGTGTAGGACGACCGCCGGCTAGATGGAGCGATGATCTTCACGCTATAGCTGGCAGAAGGTGGATGAGAAGAGCCGAAGATCGGGCTCAGTGGCGCGCCTTGGGAGACCTACGTCCAGCTGTTGATTGCTATAAGTTAATGATGATGATGAAAATTTGACTTATAACCATCAAGACTTGATAGGTTTGTGTAAATGAAGTATGTTTTGATTCGATTTCGCTACGGTTAGGTAGTCATAAAATAAAATTGTCAAAAATCCAATATGATCATAGTATATTTTGCAGTAAGTTTTTATGTGAAAAAAAAACAGACCCCCGCAATGCATAAAGCGTCGATCGGCTTTTTAACAAGTTGATTGTTGACGAGTTTAAAAGCTAGCGTGTGAGCGAGTTTACTTTCGGGAAGGATTGTCAACAAGCAGATTGTAAAAAAGTCGATGACACAGGGCAAGTTTACACGCTACAAGCGAACTCGCTGGCTTGTTGCGTTTAAAAGTGTGGAGAGGACGTGGTGGTCGAGTGGATGAGGCCCTTACCTTGCGATCTGATGGTCGCGGGTTCGAATCCCGTTGGCAGTCATGCGTAAATGGGTTTTCCGGTCGAAAAAATCAATGTATGCATCCCACGTCCACGCAACGGTGAAGGAAAACATAGTGAGAAACCGGCATGTCGTAGAACCTAAAGTTCGAAAACATGTGTCGAGTGCACGAAAGGAGCCTCTTCGAGGGGCACTTGAAATCCTTTCACCACACTGGTTCAAAGGAACTAGTGACACGATAAGAAGAAGAAGCGTTTAAAAAAGGCGTATGTCATCAAAGCTTTAGTCAAAACAAAGGCTTTTAAAAATGTTGGTGTATCTTTACAAATCACGTATTTTCGTTATCACGTCACCATTTCAAACACCTTACACCATCTCAATCGAATGCCAAACAAACTCACGACAGGGAAAATGCTCCCAGTATTCAAATCACACTGATTACACATACATACTTTAAATTCAAGACAAGAGATAACCTTGACCTGAGAAAACCCTGATTTTAAAATCACGGAAAATCGATGCCAGTTATTCTGCCACCAAGCAGTAATATATGCATAGCTGCGTTCCGAAAGGAGCTTCTAATGCACGAAAAGAGCCTCTTCAAGGCGCGCTTGAAATCCTTTCACCACACTGGGTCGAAAGAACTAGTGAAACAATAAGAAGGTGCGTTCCGTTTCCAAAGACACTGCAGCTAGTCTATTATCGTGTAACTAGTTCTCTCGAACCAGTGTGGTGAAAGGATTTCAAGTGCTCCTCGAAGAGGCTCCTTTTGTGCACTGTAGCTAGTGAAATTACTGTGCTTTCGGGACTGACCATCAAAATGTCTCAAAGTAGACGAGCGCTTTACAGGGCGTCCCACGAGTATGCCACATGGAGGGAAAGTACCTTGAAAATTGTAGATGGAACAATTTACTGAAAGAAAACATTATTTGAATATAAAAAACAATTTAAACTTCATTCATATATATTTAAATAATTACATGGTTGAAGCGGGAATCGAACCCGTTATACGAGAAATATAATCACCCTGTAGCTTTATCATACCGATCGAAAGGCTTCATCATAAGGATTACTTTTTGCTAAATAACGTGTCACAAATAAAAGGAAGACCATGAATTTTAACATTTATGTGAAATTTTGCTCAAAAAAATTAAAAGCTGACATTGCCGTGAGGACATACAACTGCCATTACCATTACCTATACTAATAAATGTACCCACTTGAGAAGCAATCGTTGAAATTTTTTTGTTAACCATACCTATCGAGTAAGGTATCAAAATGAAGAAAATTAAAATATACATAACTCATATGTTTGAATTTAATTTGGAACAATAAATTGGCAATCAATGCATAATGTTTTCGCAGTCGGATTTTCAGTTTTTAACTATAAGCATAGCTATAAGGTATAAGATTGTACTTTATAAATATTTTTAAATTTAAATATAAGCCTTGGTATCAAAACCACTATCAATATTCAACGTTTAAACAGGACATGTACCCACTATTTTAACAGACGGACGAACGGACATAGCTTGCATTGCAATGCACTCATTGTTATTCTGCAAGCGAACCGACCGCTCAAAAAGGGGTATTATGTTAGCACGTCGCGAAATTTAACCCAGGACCATACTAAGTATCATAAAATGTGTTTTGAAACGATATTCAGAACTCAACCGCGAGTCAACACCCGATATGGAGCTCCATTTCCCGTCCCGAAGGTCCAAGCAAACCCGGGAACCACTGAATCAGCCATTGAGGACGTAACTGAGGGCCCGGCCGTAGCCCAGGCAGTGGCAGTTGCTGACGGAGACAGGAGGAACGCTAGACTGAGGTGAGTTCTTGAATAAGTGACTAGGTTCATTGGAAGAACACTGAATTAGCCGCTGAGGACATAGCTGAGAGCCCGGCCGTAGCCCAGGCAGTGGCAGTTGCTGACGGAGACAGGAGGAACGCTAGACTGAGGTGAGTTCTTGAATAAGTGACTAGGTTCATTGGAAGAACACTGAATCAGCCGCTGAGGACATAGCTGAGAGCCCGGCCGTAGCCCAGGCAGTGGCAGTTGCTGACGGAGACAGGAGGAACGCTAGACTGAGGTAAGTTCTTGAATTAGTGACTAGGTTCATTGGAAGACCACTGAATCTGCCGTTGAGCCCTTTAGCAAATCAGTGGTTGCAATCAGTCATTGAGGACATAACCGAGGACCCGGCAGTAGCCCAAGCAGTGGTCATCGCTAACGGAGGCAGACTGTAGAAGCGCTAGACTACGGTTTCTTTAAACAAGTCAGAGGTTGCAGCCATTGAGGACATAACTGGGGGCCTAGTAGCCTGAAACTAAGCTAAGACTAATGTAAGGTAAGACTAAGGTGAGTCCTTGTTACAAAGCGTTGTCGCGCATATACGCGCTGTCTGAAACAGCACTAAGCCAGTAGACTGATCTGATGCAGTATTCAGTTTAATGCAGTTAAAGTCAGTTTTTAAAGTAATATTTCTCTTTTTTAGATGAAAATTTTTGATATATTCCTACCTACATTTAGTAGGTACCTAACCTACATGTAATAGATAGTAATTGTGTTCTAAGCTGCATTAAACATTTTGTTTCAATTTGAATAAACCCTTGATAATACATCGCAGTTTGGCAGCAAAGGGAAATTCAAGGGGATTCTGGGACTTATCTTTTTGAAGAACTACAGGTTTTTTTATCGTTCCAGGAATCGTCGGATTCGTCCCGTGTATGCCGTGGATAGAGCCGGACGGTTGGTTTTAGCTGAAGCCTAAACAAAAGGAGATTTTCCACGCTATTTCTATCCGCAAACATAGATGATCTTTGATGAATATTTACTTTAGACGATATTTATTCGAAAGTGCCTAATATTTTATATTTCCTTCGTTATGTACATATTTATTTAATTTTCTTTGTGATTTTTATGTGTTTACTGTCCTAATACTATAATTGATAATAATATGTAGTAGTTTAAACAAAATGTGATATTAATATAAATACCTTTAAGTTATTTTTTTGCAAACTATTATGTTTTATACAGTTTTGATTTACCTACTGTTGTACCTACTCATTTATTCTACTCAAATATGCATTTTAAATTATTATTATAAAAACAAATTAAATGGTGATATAATTATAATAATACAGAATTTTATTAACCTGTAAAATTAACTCGGTCCTTTAACGTTTTTAATTTTTTTTCTTTTACATCCCACTGATGGACAAATCTCCCCTTTACACCAAATTCAAGTTTTTCATTTAGTCTTAAAACATTTTAAGTGCGAAAGTTAGTAAAACTACATGTACACACAGCGTCAGAGATAAGTGAGCGTGAGAGATACCCTTGCAGAAAACACCTAGCTATAAATCCTTTCAAAAATTGTTGTAATTGAAATTATTTTAAGGCTTACATACGGTTATACAATTAAAATCTATTTTTTAAAGGCAAATTTCTCCAGGCGCCCGCGGCGGTGATTTAAAGGGATTTGAAGCTGGGTATTATAATGCAAGGGGGATACTTATCTATGATGCTGTCTGTACATACCTACCTATAGATTGATGGATGCTTGTTGAAAAATTTGTAGTTGCCGGTGACATTTGTCAGACACAGGCTTCGAGAATGACACAAGACACGTTTGTGCAGCGCCTAAAACCTAGCAGAAGACAACCATAGTTACAAAATAACAATCAAAATAAAAGTAATAAAACAAAAATCGTCAAACATCACCAAGGCTTCATTAGAAACAGAATCACACCATAAACACACAACAGCACTATAAAAAACGTAGGCACGCTTGTTATCACAAACATATTCTCACGTATAAACTTCACAGGACCAGATACTAACAGTTCCAGACGACCACAAGTACACACTTCATTGCTGTAAGTAGCCGTGGACACTGTAACTGTATCTTTTTCAGCAACTTCAGTATTAGAAGGTTTCAGTACTTCAAATTCTTCGAAGACCTTCGTTTTATCAAGGAGAGATTTCGCAATAGGTTCGATTATTTTCGGTCCTTCCATGCTAAGTTTATCCATGATTTGGTCTATGATTTTATTTTTTACCAAATCACACTGTTCGCCTTGCTCAGCGTCTCGTTTGAGTGAATCTTTAGCGGTAACTTTATCTTTTTCTTCTTTTATTTCGTACGGTATAAGTTGGACGAAAGCTTTTAACTCTTTAATGATTTTATCAGCTAATGTATCTTCAAGTCTTCGTACAGCTAAATCTAAAGTCATGACTAATTTTTCCCACATCTCTGGCATATGGGACGGATGTCTTGCCTCTTCTGTGCATTTGATCTGTGGCTGATCCGTTTTATTGAGCAAAGCTTTAATCTCGTCTTGATTTGGCAAATTTATTGTTCTAATAGGTTTGCTGTTTTGTTGGTTAACCGTTTTATGCAATATGCTTTTCGATAATATCGTATTTTCATTGTCACCATTAGAATTAATTGAACATTTATTGTTGTTATGGGTTCCAGTCACTAATACATCATTGTAATCATATTCGTAAGGGGTATTCGAGCTAGTAGAAGGAGTCATTTCTGGATAAATACCCAAATTTATAACAGTTTCTAGAAGCGTCTGATCCTTTTGTTTTTCAGTATTAGCATTATCTTTTTCAATCATAGTATATGTTTCGTTTTTCAGAGTAAAAGTTGAATCATTACTCGCGAATTCAGAGCTAGTACGAGCTATAAAAAAGTCATCACTGGACATACCGAAGCTTGAATGCTTGTTAACCAAAGTATTTTCACTTGCTTCAATTGTCACAGCTTCAAAGTCTTCTATATCTAATGGTGTATTATTAGGTGCTTTTATTTCTAAGCTTGTTAAGCTTTCTAATATAACGACCTCGTTTTTGCTTGGTACATGAGCCGCTTTATTTCTTGTTTTTACCTTAGTTCTATCATAAGCTACGGCTACAGCGACATTGATAACGTCAGACTTATAAGGCATATTCTCTGTGGATGTGTTTATAATGGATTCTTTTGCTTCGACATTGGTTTCGTCTTCATTTTCGTAAGATGTGTTACTATTTTTTTGAGTGAGCGTGTTCGAGCTATTATTACTGACCATAGACTTCTTAGCCGTCGAAAGAGATGATTTTATAGATTCATTGTCGTTTCCATTCAATGAAACATCATTATTGAATGTAGATAACTCAATTTCCGACAGCAGATTTTCTCTAGCTATTATTTTCTGTAAGATACGTGTTCTTGAAACAAATGTAGATACTTCTTCCGAATATAAATCCCTTTGTATCCGATCAGCGTCTACAGAGGTTCTCTTTTGATAATATTTTTCTAGTCGACTGTCTATCGCTTTTCTAGGATTTTTGTATTTGAATTTCTTATGTTTAGCGTTAACAACTTTAGTCAACTTGCGTTTAGAAAGCTTTCTTTTCTTTTCCTTACGAACGGTTTTAGTTGATTTGAATATAGCGTAAGGTTCATCTTGTGTAACTATTATTACTTTTTCAGGTTCCAAATAGTTAATGGTTTTAGAAATTAGTTTATCATTAATAGGATATTCATTACGTATTTCAATGATTTTCGCTGTCGATTCTTCATTAAGACGAAGTTCATTATCTTTATTTTCTGTGGCTTCTAGTTTAGATAGTTCTTTATCTTTGTAATGAGTATAACTTTCTTCTTTAATTGGCTCTTCAATTATATCAATGTCATCTGTACTAGATAAATCAATCACTATATTTTCTACTGTTACTAGAGAAGCATCAGATGCTTCACCATTATTCAAGTATTTAAGAGAATTTATTGATTTCATAGATCCAAACGAGTCAGCGCCATCAAGTGGGCCTTTTTTATCGGTAAATTCTGCTTCTAGTTTAGAAACATCTATGTTTTGGTTCGATTTTTCAGCTTGTTCATTATCCAATGTTTTCAAAGAATCTGTTGGAGTGATTGAGTTCATACTATCTTGTGGGCTTCTTTCTTGAGGACTTCGTTTATTGCAAATCATTTGCTGAGCTGTAACTAGATCGTCAAAAGTGTCTTTCAGGGAGAAAGCGACGAAATAACTTGGAAGTTTATCTGGATAACGAGTCTTTGATATTCCTATCTCAAATTCCTCATCGAGATTTAATGTTGAAACATTATTTGTTGTAATTGCTTCATCAGGTTCCATTTTTACTATCTAGTATTCTCTGAAACAATTGAACAATTGATTGATAAGAATTCGTACCAAATCAATCTCAAACATTTACTTGTAAGTTTTTATAACTTACATTAACAATATTATAACTCAAATTCGTTTAATAGGAAAAAAAAATGAAAAAAAATAAAAAATCATTTATTTAGCAAGATAACATCAAAAACCTAAATCAGACAAATTAATAACTGGACTGGGGGATGTATTGTTTGAATTGGTTGAATTCAGTGCTTTCTTTGGAAGAATAGCGTCTTTGATGACATAACTGTACAATAACAAAGCTACCAACAATACAGGAATCCACATCAGCAGACAGTAGACACAGCCTTCACCAAACCCCATTCCAAGCCGTCGGGATGAGTTAACAGGACACGGATTACATTTCTCCGTATTACTAACACTATAACATGTATTAGAATAGTCATTGTTACATTCATAGCAAGAATCTATAACTTCAACGGAACCTAGTACACAAATGTCTTGATTTTTATCAGTGGTTTTCTTGCACTTTGGTTTTAGCCATTTTTTAGCACCAGTTGCGGGTTTGCAAGTGTTCTGAATGTGATCCTCTTTACAATAATATGAAAGTAATTTCTGCTTTTGAATCTCATCGGTGAATTCAATCATTGATTTTGAGATTGGAAGTGATTTAGTCGGATCGTTGTTAACTTCCGATGCATTATCAGGAGTGTAATTATTAATTTGATTTGCAGCGGAAGTCATATCTGTAACCCTAAGTATGGATTCACTGTCGATGATGTTGTATGAAGTGCTTTTCTTTATTAGACGATTGTAAAAATCATTCACATCGACTCTCTTTGGTTCTTTAGATAGTTTGATTCCAGATATAAAAGGATGCTGCGATAAATCCTTCGAGAACTGTTGTCCTTTAGAAATGTTTTCCGATTTGAGCATCGTTGTGTTATTGTTAACATATTGTGGTTTTATAGAATGTTTTCTTATGTGTTCTTTGACAAATATTTCTGCAGCTTTAGAAAGTTCTCTAATAATAGATTTTAGTTCACTTATATCGTCTTTGATTTCAACCTCTGTTATGGTACTGCGATTGACGCTAGTAGAAGTATTTTCATGCGATTTTACATTATAACTCTCATTTTTAAATACGTATTTTGATTGATTGTCAGCTCCGTCTAGTAATGGTATGATATTAGTTTGGTCGTTATTTATGAAATCTTTGTTATGGCTGAATTTAGGTTTGGCTTCCTTATAAGTATGTTCAACATTGTAGATCATTGTGTCACTTCTTTCAGGGCTTACGTCGTGTCTGCTTACACTCGTGCTTTTGTTTTGTGAATTATTATTAATGGGAAGAACAGTTATATGAATATCCAGCTTCATATTGTTATTATGTTCATAATCTGCAAAATACTGAAGTATATTTTGACATTGACCCAAAAATTTCTGGCTTTGCTTATCTTTGCAGTCTTTGTTTCTGAATATTACTCTTTTATTTAGAGTTTTATATAATTTGGATATTCTTCTACATTGCATGTACCGTCGTTTTTCACTGTTCTTATTATTTTGAATTGTTGGCTTTATAGTATCTGTAGCTTTAGTTTTAGTAGATATATCATGATCATGTATTGGTTGGTTAATGTGAGGGAATTCATTACTTTCGTTTATAAAATCAATAGTCACTTCATGATCGCTTTTATCTTCTTCATTTAGTAGGTATTCTTGTAGAAAAACTGAGTCACAAGCTTGAAAATCATTAGCATCCTTAGTTGTTTGCGCTTCTTCTATCTGTCGTATTATTTTATTTGGCGGAAAATCATTATTCGTATCAGGGATGATACTATATTTTGTGTTATCATCTGTGCTTGTAACATTAGCTGGATCATCAGCATAAATGCTTTTTACTAGACTCGGTAACGCATCTAAATTGGTCAAATCCATCTCCCTAGTTTCTTGTCTATTTTCTTCTGGAGTAGAATCAGTAGCACTTTTGTAAAACGGTTTAGGAAAGAATACAATATGTCGTTTCTTCTTACGATTCTTATTCTTATCATCGCAATCATATGTCACACATCGCTTAGTGAAGGACCTGGTAGAAACTGTTAGTAAATCAAAACTTGAATACACCATCATCTTGCTTGATTTGTCGATTGATAAAACCAAATTTTTGTGCTTAGTTTTTTTTATTTTGCGATGATTGTCGCAATCTTGAGTCTTCTTGTGGAGATTCTTAGGAATACTCAGTGTAGATATCAGCTTGATATTCTTGTGTGACACGGGACTAGAATGCGCATTTTCTTTTGAACTCTTAACTAACTGTTTGTGTTTACACCGTTGGCATACTGTTGTTGGTGTTGCCACTTTCTTCTTCTTGACCTCTTGACTCAGTTCTTCCTTGTTCAAAATATACGTCGAACGCGATGATGAGTTTTTAGAAATATCCAAATCTGTCTTGTGAAGTATCGAGTATAACACTGACTCTATTTTATTTTTTGTATTCTTATTATCCAACAGGTATTTTTCAACCCATTTGTAGAGCAACTTATCGAAATTTTCAGACAAAAGCCTCCCAATATCTAGATTTATTTGATTAGTGCCTGTTGGTTCGGTATCTCCGCACGCACTGGAGTCGTGTTGGTATTCATCTATCGTATCAATTTCTGTTTCAACCATAGTTGAGTATTTAGATTTGGATCCCTCTTGAAGTGATCGTCTAATCTTCTTTTTGAAAACTCTCCGCAGTATACAAATATCAGTTTCGATGCTAAGGTCTCTTTTGATTTTCTCACCGTGTGTGTAATAATGGTTTGTTTGTGATAGAGTCTTTTTGATCTGTATAATGCCACTTTTGGTGCAGCTATCCGAAAATCCGGAGCAAGTTTTCGATTGCGTGTACACTGTCTGAGATTTTTTGTACAGAACCCTTGTTTCGCCATCCTTTTCTCTCGTGCTCCGTTTTCCCATGACTGCTTCTTGAGTCTTCTGTAAGCAATAATTTGAGTATTCTGTTCATACTTATCATCTTCTGGTATAATAATTATTTTCTTCATTAACTTTCAAAACACCACTTAATATAACAGAGTAAAGTTTCTAAGAGTTGACTCTACAGGAAAGTGTGTTAAATCAAGATCAGGGATTTTTGAAGGTTTTTAGATTTCCTAAGCCGATTTGTTAATTTCTGAGCGTAGGATTGTATGCCAGATAGGCACGTAAGCATGGTAGGCAAAAAGCTTTTGTAAAGCAATAACTTTGACCGTAGCAGTTGAAGTCAAACGGCTTTTAATGATGAAGACGAAAATTTGGCAAAAATAGAATAAAGGGAGTCTACGAAAGAAGAAATATTTACTTTCAGTCAAAGAGTGCACGATTCTCCTCTGATCGCGCATTTTTAGACTCATAGAGCTCTATTATCATCAAGTTAGGCCTGACTGACTGACTGACTGACTGACTGACAGACAGCACACAGGCCAAACCAAACACCACAAGGATCGTAGAGACTTGAAATTTGGAAGGTATGTTTGTCATGAAGTGGCGGGCGTCAACTAGTCTATCTATAATGAAAAAAACAGATTTAGGTACTCACCAATAAGAGTATATTCCGTTCATCACATTATTCTAAAACGCACTAGGATTTGTTTTAAAATTACATAAAGTAAATAAAAATTAAAATAATTTACGTTTCAAAATTTTACTACGATGACATTATTTTGATTGTAAAAGTGACTTTTCGATGTCATAATTTTCTTCTTTGTAACGTTCTCTTTGAAAGAAGTTTTAATTAGTATCCCGAAGCAAGTTTTATGAAAAGGTTCACTTACCTAGATAACTTTAAAATTGCCTCAAAGGCACTTTTGAGACTAATTGGGTTTGATTGTAAAATCAATTTTCAAAATATGTAAAATTACTTATTTTTGAATGTTTGAATTGGACATTTCGCACAACGCCACCTAGCCCCAAACTAAGCAAGCTATGGGAACCAGATAACTGATACAATACTTACTACTCGGGCGAATCAACATGACACCTGGCTGACACGTGGCTCGGAACTTGATGCGTCCCCCGCTGCCCCGCGCGGCGCCCTCCGTGTTTCTTCTTCCTCTAATTGCGAAGCCTTATCATAACTTATCATTACCAAGTATTACAGGACCTGTTCTCTATCAAGATTATCCAATTCAACGCTGTACTTTGCCCTAACATCATTCGAGCCAGGTGTCATGTTAATTTGGCGGAGTATTATAAATACTTTTTCTTTTTTTATTGTATATATACATGGAAAATGCCCAAACTCAAGACAAACACCGATGTTCATCGCACAAATTTTTGTCTTGAAGCGGAAATCGAACCCGCGACACTCGGCGTAGCAGTACGATTGGTCGAGTGGCAAGTGTATTACTTGCCACTCGACCAATCGTGTCGTCAAAAGTAAGAATTATTAATTAACAGCCAAGTCCGTGCTAATCCACACTCACGTGTAGGGTTCATTTCGACTTAATCTAGGATTTTTTTTGTACGAAGTAGAGTCTATCAGAACTCGGAACCCTAAAAAATATTTTTTCCGAATTCCTTCATATTTAGGTTAATGTATGAAATATGTAGCCACAATACAAGTTGGTAAGTATCAATTTACGAGCAAATCTTATGAATGAACGTCATTTATAACTCCGGAATATGCCGGCAGGATTATAGAGCAAGAGATAGACAATTAGAGATTACGCAAAATTTTAATGCAATATTTTTTGAACACCTAGTCTGACCCAATTTCCATAATACCCAATTTTGCATGTTGCGTCGTATTTGGCATGATTTTTTTTAAAACTGTTTTCTAGTGACAATGTAATTGGATGAGCAAAGCAGCTCTCCTGTTTCTGGAGTCGGCGAAAACAAGGTAGTTTTTTTTTTAATAGATATTTTTTTTACTTTTATAAAATATGTATTTATCTATGTATTTGTGTACATATTTGTATGTATACAGGATGTGTCGTAATGAGCGGATAATCCTTCAGGTGCGGGTGGGGGACTTCAGGCCTGATCAGAAAATGAAATTATGTGCCTAGTAAAAATCCCACAGATTTCGAGTTACTGGACGTTTTCGAAACTTCCATTTTTTTATACCTTAGTCCATTGTTTTTGCTGCCAAGATTACATCTTAGAATTTTCTTAATTATTATAGAGTATTCCTGGATAACTGTGCTATCGAATGGTATTTCTTGTTTATGTGCCACAGGTACAGTTTTTTTGGTATAGCATCATTTAGCAAAGAAAATGTGTTTTGCTCATATTTTTCCAAAAGTTTGATCCCCTGTGGTGCAAAAAAATGTATGGTGACCATAGTGACCAATTTGTGAAAAACTTGCCTACCTTATTGGCTTTCCGAAATGGTAAAGCACTTAGTGTTTCCAGCTACCAATTCAACGAAAATTCATGTTAAGACGGGAAAAGGTAGGTTTTTCAACTAAAAAGTTCGATAAAAATTCAATTAGTGAATTGGAGTTTTGTAAGCAAAATTCATGCTCTTATAAAACTCTAAGATTTGTAATCTTGGCAGCAAAAACAATGGACCAAGGTAAAAAGAAATGGAAGTTTCGAAAACGTCCAGTAACTCGAAATCTGTGGGATTTTTACTGGGCACATAATTTCATTTTCTGATCAGTCCTGAAGTCCCCCACCCGCACCTGAAGGATTATGCACTCATTACGACACACCCTGTATATCGTTTATTTAGAATATGACTCACCCGACCAGACGCTGAATTCATAATATTACTCATCTCCATCCTAAGGTTGCCTGGAAGAAATCACTTTTAGGGATAAGGCCGCCCATTGTAACCTCTTTTGTTTTTGGTTGTTTACCATAAGTTTTTGTTTCAATTTGTATGTTTCTCCGGGGTTTACAATAAAGAGTTATCTATCTATCTATAGATAAACCTATAGATCGTTTGCAACGGTCTATGGGTGGCCCAATTGTTTCCTTTTGTAAATTTTGTAATATAGATTGTAGTAGTTAGCTTATGCTGTAATAAAAACCATATATTTGGTCTATCTATCTATCTAGAATAGTTATTTTTTTTGTACCAAATAACACAGTTCACATAACATAGGATAATTAAAATAATTGATACAAAAATGGTTCCCACTTAACATTATGCTGCAGCATAATAAAAAAAAGAGAAGAATAAATAAAAGAGCGCTGGTTTTCTGTTGAACCGAGTCGTGTAAAAGTTGATAGAGTGTCAAAACGTCTCTTTTTTAAAAATAAAGTTTAATCTATATAGTTTTTTGATTATAACGGGTATTTATCGCGCTAACCTCGTATGTTTTTGTGTCCCGACGTTTCGACTGTATTGCAACAGCCGTGGTCACGGGTTGACTGGCGTATTGGAGCTACCGTCGCGGTGAAATGAGAGAACTACCCTCATTTTAGTCGTTAAAAATGTTCGGTCGATTTCCAGTGATTGCAAAGTGCACGCGGAACGCTTTTAAAACACCGCTTAAGTGTCTGGATGTCGTCAGTGTGGTGTGCCGACCGAACATTTTTAACGACCAAAATGAGGGTAGTTCTCTCATTTCACCGCGACGGTAGCTCCAATACGCCAGTCAACCCGTGACCACGGCTGTTGCAATACAGTCGAAACGTCGGGACACAAAAACATACGAGGTTAGCGCGATAAATACCCGTTATAATCAAAAAACTATGTGTGATAATCGCGAAAGTCTACGAAAAACTAAAGTTTAATCTGTCCCCCAATCTCTCTGTTAACTGAAACTTTTTTTCCCTGTTTGTTACTTAGGTATAGGTACCTACGTATTTTATTATTATGACGTGACATGATAAGATAATTATTTATTCGCCAGAATGTTGGTACATAAATATGTTGCTATGTGTCCTTTCAAGGCGTGCAAAATACAAGCAAAATTAAACGTGAAAAAATGCATTGCTTGGGGAAAAAAAGGATTTTTTCGTATTTAGATAATGAAATAAAATAAATATAAAGTCACCATCTCCTAGTCCAAAGTCGGAACGACCAACAAGGGGGGAAATGGTGTGTCAGAAATTAATGAAACCATCGATGTAACGAGTGTTGCAATATTTCTTTTCACCCTCTCTAATTTATCATTTTTTTTATTAAAAAAAGTTGTATGTGAAAATTAATCTATTGGCAAATTAACAGACAAATAACGAAATCACAATCCTGATTTTATATTGAATTCCTACTAATATTATGTAAAAAATTGTGAGAATGGATATGTCGTGGCCAGATCATTGAATTGGCCATTTCATAAAGTGGCAGGCCATTTCATGAAATGGCCAATACCCGCTGGCCACATCATGAAATGGCCTGGTCAGATCAATGAATAGTCAGCGTTTCATGATATGAACAGCTAAACGCGTGGCCACTTCATGAAATGGCCAATTCAATGATCCGGCCACGACAGATATACACTTAGTTGGTTCTTCCATCACGCCAAAACTACTTAACTGATTAAACTGAAACTTGGTTAGCTAGAAATCCACATTAAGCTATTTTTAAATCCACTGATTTCGAACCACGTGGGCAAAACTGAGTTTTTTTTTAATATAAACATAGGATGAGACGCGCTAAGCGCTCTCCTGTTGGTATTCGATCACGCCTGATCATTACCAGAACTTTGATTCACATAGGCCGGTGCAACACTGCTAAAACGCTCGCCCACATTGAGACATTTTGATACTCAGTCTTGAAAGCACAGTAATTTCACTAGCTACTTCCCAAACCGGAACATAGTAATGCTTACACATTACTGCTGTGCGGCAGAATATCTGACACTGTGTTGGATCTAGACGGCATCCTGCAGGGAACGCCTCTCAATGGTATGCAGCGTGTAGCACCAAGTTTTTTAATACGATTTTTATAGTCGAAAAACTTTTTAGTTCTTCGGTTTTGGCTTCACATAATAGGTATATAGGCAGTGTCAAGTAATTGGTGAGATTATGTTTATTTTTGTCATCAGTCAGAGTCGCTAAGTCAAGTCATGCCCCTGTAAAGTAGTGGTGGTTGCGACTTTACTAGAGGCTTCTATGGAGTTTTGGAGGCAACACGAAAAGTCACGTTTTACAGCATTACACTATTCACCAACACTCATACACGTTAGCACTTAATGAATAAAAAACCTCCGTTTTTACACTTATGCCTACTAGCACCAAACTGTCAAAGTCCATAAGCAATTACTTTACTCGCTTGGTAGTTCTTAACAGTCCAAATTCTGACCGTTACTGCCAAGCGAGTAAAGTAATTGCTTAGGATCTTTGAAAGTTTGGTGCAAGTTGGTACACTCAAAGTAATCCTATAATTTTGTAATATTAGATTATGCAGTTATGCACTAAGAGGATAGAGCAGTGTCTTATGTCGCGGGAGGCATATTGAACCCTGAGCTAACGAGTGACGAGTTATGTAGAGTCCTGAGTGACGCGAGGGGTTCAAGCGGCCCAAGACGAAGACAAGCTTTATCCCAGAGGAGCATAGTATACTTTCACACCTTCTGAGAGGCAATAAAAAGCCAGGGCTCCAGCAGCGAACACCGTCTTTTGTTTCATAATCTTTGAGTCGCGCCTTTTGCATGATGTGTAAATTGGACATTTTCGAGCAGGTTGTGTGAAAATAATTTAATGCCGCGCATGCGATATTTTCACGTTCTAGCCAAAACTCCAATCATACTTTTTTATTTTTTTCCCCTCTGTCCCTTGTCTCAACAGCCCGGAGCTCGCAATATAAGTTAGGAAAGTCAACAACCACGACTCGTTGTTCGTATGTAGTTATATTGTTCGAAGACTGTCGGAAGTATAATAAATCTCAATCACAGAATACAGAATATAGGGTAAATCTCAACCTAGAATTTTAAGGGAGAAATATTAAATAAAATGTAAAACTCACGTTTTTTATGTTCTATTTCGCTTCCTTTACGAGGTATAGCGTTGCTTTATGTAATTGATACCCTACTCGATAGGTTTCATCAAAAAATAATTATTAACTTACTATTCAGCTCCGAAAATCCGCAAATTTGTTTATTTTTATAAACCCATCTAATAACACTCGGGCTGTTGAGACGAATCTAACGATACCTTAACTGTCAAAATCCATCCAGGAAGAGACGAGTTAACCCAGAAATTTACATGCATACAAGATACGCGCGAAAAACATAACGGTCAGGTAAGAGGGATCAAAATTTCCCTGAAGTAGATGATTTTTAGGAAATAATTTAAACAATAGAAAACTGCAATATATTTTGAGTTTTTACTCGTATTTAAACAATATTTAGCAAAAGCTTCCAATCAAAGAAAATTAAGTTGTTTTGCCTCATCACAATTTCAATTCATGAAAACGTATTATGACGGAAACTAAATTTTAAAAAAAAAGTAAAAAAAAAAAACACTGAAAAAACGTGCCTGTACAGTTTTGATTTTACATCTTAAGCTTACAATTATACCTATAGGTAAACTAGTACCTACCAAATATAGGTCTCTGTTCCCCGCACTAGGTCTATAAGCCTGTATAAGTAGTAAGTATACCTTACATTTTTAAAAACTAACATTTAGATATAAGGCAAAGATTTCTTTACAAAATAAGCAAGTTTAATATACCCCTGAAATCTATCCCACATTGGATTCTGAAAATATACAATAAATCCTTATAAACAAAGCTCTTCGCTCACATTTCGTAATGTAATGTAGTAAATAATATGCAGCGACTGAAAGCGACGTTGACAAATACCCGGTATGAAACAAATGGGTTTCAGTACGAATCTTCGAGAATCCAGCAAAAGGAGGGGTTATGGGGTATTTATATACACGGGTGCCAAAAGCCGCACGATTTTAGCCGCACGGCGAAAATCGACTGTCTAATCTAAGGCTATATCTAGCCGAATTGCTATTTAGACGGTCGATTTACGCCGCGCGGCAATAATCACGCGATTTTAGTCACCCGTGTAAACCCCGCATTATACCTACGTCAGAATCTGTAAACATATATTTCTGCCATTTCTGACGGGGGATGAGGTAGAGTCATTGCACACGCGCCTAACAAAATCTTATTCATGTAAACGCACGCTAAAATAATCTCACACACCATCTTAAAATATGCACACAGTTATCAAATACAGCGTATAGTTTTATTTAATGTGAATGGCCAAGAAGGTTATATGGCCAACAGTAGGTACGCCTTGCATTAGCATCTCCTTTGGCTAAATTCTCGAAGGTACGAATATATCTTTCGTAGTTATTTTTGATGTTCATATTTCTTTGTTTGCAAGATTGTCTATGTCTAGTTAAACATTTACTAAGTCACATCCGGATACCATTTTAAACAAAAGCTGATTTGATTTAATATAAATTACATACTTTATTTAAAAAAAAAATGGTTGGTTTACGTACGATAGTTTAACGTGGCTACAAGCGTAACGGGACAATGAGCGTTACCGGACAATGACATCAACGTTTTCGTGCATGCAGCCGGCGTTCATCGTTTTATTAGACGTAGTTACGTCAATAATTAAATGGGCAATGCAGAAACTACGTTGTATCTGTACAGTCAGAATTTTTGGTTCTAAAAAAATTAGCAGCGGGTTTTTTTAAATGTTTGCTACCTCAGAACTTAGTTGTGTATTAAGCGATTTGAAAAAATATTTTTGAGAGGATATACTTTCAGATTGGTCCCATACAAAATTTCATCAAAATCGGTTCATTAGTTTAGTTTTCAATAGGTAGGATTTTTTAATTACAGCATACGCTAACTACTACAATCTATATTACAAAATTTACAAAAGGAAACAATTGGGCCACCCATAGACCGTTGCAAACGATCTATAGGTAGCTCAATTGCTCCAACTCGATACCCGATGGCAGCGTGCCGAGGATACTAGCTGCATTGCCTCTTTGTATAGCAAGGCTTATTCTATGGCCGAGATAGCTGCCAGCCCTCTGATCACGCGTCGCTTCGACCAGACGCTCTGACAAAATTTTAAAAACGCGGAAGGCTCCCATTCCCCATGGACCTAGGGTCTCGACCCCAAAGGTTTGTTTAGTTTTTATATCAAAATAACTGAAAAAAATATGTCGTCGAAGTAAACTAAATTGCGTATTTCGCTTCCCTGTGACTTTTCAGTGGTGTTTACGATCACTAGAACAGTCCAATTGAAGGTTGTACTATGTTTTTGTATAACCTTGTAATTATTATATTAATCTGAAACAAATAAATTCACCTTTGATTATATACTCTAAAGTCACTTTAAGGTAAGTGTCTTTTTAAAAAGGCTTTCAAGCTTTGTCAGCTCCTATGTTTCGGTCCAAAAACTTAGCCCAAGATTATTACAATTATTACAACTTGGCACGACTCCTTGGACAGTACACAGCTAAAATAATAATATTTAGTACAAAAAAACATCTTATATGCTGCTTATTATGTAGGTATGGAAGATTGTTGGCTTAGGTATAACTATTTCACGATTTAAATAACTTTTATTGAATATTATCTATCTTTTGAAATGTTAATTCACTATTAAATTTATTAATTAACATAAAAAAAAGGTTTTTACAATTTATCAAATTTTTATAATTTCCTGTTGGTCTTGTTCAATCACCAGAAAATAAAACACATAATCAGTAGCAGTTACTTAACACAGATATGGCAAAAAAAAAACTTGAAACCCCATCATTGATAATAATTTAATAATCGATTGGCACACCCGGGTACCTAGCGGCTGCTCGCAAAAGCTCGGCTTGGGCGCCGCAGTCGCTCCGCTGTCACTCGCCTCTTTTGTAAAAATCCAAAATTGTGACTGCATAGATACAACGTACCCATTCTGCCTTGCCCATTTGATTTTTTTGGTAATTCTAAATTTGTGTAGTAAGGAAAAAACATATATTTTATATTTAATTGATCTGCATTACCTCAATTGAGCCAGCTACACGTTCCCACCACTGTGTCCACTGCAGTAATTTCATTTGTACCAGCACATTCATCAGCGTTCTACATGATCTTGTACTCAAGTCAAATATTGTGTGTTTCAAGACAGCCACCTTGAAAAGATGCCTCATTTCATAAAGCGTTAATACCAAAAACGTTAATATAAATTTTAATTCTATAAGGAAGTTCATAATACTTCCTTCCTTGATCAAAGAGGGCTTAGAACACAAAGAGGCAATGCAGTTTTCGATTGGAGCTACTCGAAAATCTTTAGAAACGGTCTACACTCACACAATAGCCACAGCCAATTTTTTCCTTACATATTTTAAAAATAATCTGCAATAATCCTCCATCGCCTAAACCCTTGAACCAATTTGGTTTATCTACAAACTCAAAAATTGTCTTAAACTTACCTACCCTCCTGGCAGTTTTCTTCGGACAAACATCCATACATACCAAGATACATACATTCAAACATACCTACACACTTACAAAAGCCGATTCGCCCTAGTACCTAGACTCTGAGACCTCTGAGACTTCCTTCGGTCAATAACAATGTAAGATAGGGGTCAAACGCAAGCCTATACCCAAGCACCGAAAAAAAAAGTCAGATCATCTCGTCAGCAGTTTTCATGAACCAACTTACTTGATGCATGACATAATACAGGATTTCTAAACTTAAGGCTCTATTCGAGCTCTTGTACGTATTTACGTAGATATGAATAATTTCTGTGTATTTTCCTGTTTTCCTTGTAATAAGTAATTGCTAGACTGTTTTCCTGAGTAAATAAATAATATTTTTCTTAAAAAAGCTGCAATATTCTATGGAAAGGGTTTTTTTTCATTAAACTAGCTGACTAGCACGCTACTTCGTTTGCACTGAAGATTTATACAATTATTTCTTAGTGGGTACGCGCCTGCACTTTTTTACTAACACAACCTCCAAGTTTCAAGCCTAACTTCGGTAGTTTGGCGTTGGCGTTGTACGTTGTCTGTCAATCAGTCAGTCAGTCAAGTTCGAGCCTTTTATGTACAGGATGGAATTTTTTAATGCCACCTGAAGGGAAACTACTATTAATACTGTAGAAATAAAATTTTACTCAAATAAAACATTCCTTTATTTTTGAATAGACAGAGAACTGCATGTAAGATTTTCAAAAATTCGCTTGTCACACCTGGTAATCGAACCGACTAAAATCTGTAAAAAATACACCTGAAATTCAAAATGTTATGTAACCCTGATCTAAAGGTATTATGAAGGACCGAAGTTTGAAATGTGAATAAAGTTCTCAACTTCCGGCTTGAAACTTATATTACAAATGAACTTCTTTGATTTTATAAGAAATCGCTTTTTTCCCTAGAGCCCAAAATGCAGTTTTACTGAAATGTGAAGTGAAAATTTTATTACAACCTCTTTAGTACAAAGCGTTGAAAATTCCTTTCAAACATCGATCACCGGCGTGTATCATGCCAAAAGCGGAAACCGGCCGTGACGTCACTCGACCACCGGAAGTCAATAACCAGTGGCGCGTAAAACACGATACCCCGACATTTACCTGTCCTCTTTGTACCGTAAAAAAGTTATAATATATAGTAATATTTATTTTCTTTGTATTTCAAAAGCTAAAAGACTTTATGAGAAAATAAGGACTATAATCCATAGAAGTATTAAAGTATAGAACATACTGTAGTACCTACATTGAAAACGTGCTAAAAAAGTTAGCTTCTACTACATTTCAATGATAAAATCTGCTACATTTCAATGATAAAATTAAATAATCCATCGTCAAAAATCACCAACATATATTTCAAACTGGAAATGGAGAAAATGGAGATTTTATTTTTGAAGAGAAAACTTTTTTAAACGCACTGACCAAAATATTGTATTTCTTATTATTAACCTCGCCTTTGAAGAAGTTTTTATTTCTGTCGTATGGCACAAACCTTTGTTTTTTTAAATTTACTAGTGATGCGAAAATTCATTTTTTAAATCAAAATTCATGAAAGAGCGTAGCAACTGGCAACCAATTTCCTTCCTACATGTTTTTCCATCCATTGTCTTCTACTACAAGTTAAATAAGAATTCTACATATTTTCAAGTTTTCTTACTTGTTGCCTAGTTTAGTTGCATTATCATAGAAACAACTGAATTTCAACTGAAATTCATACTTTTTTGATCACCATCAAGGCACTGCGACATTCGTAAAGTGAAAACTATCTTCATTTTGAGTTTCGTTCCACGTGAAGTTGAAATGGAACTTGTAATTGTGTTTTCAACTTTTCAATAATATGTGCTTTAATATGCGGTGTCGCAAATGCTTACGATTTAGGGATGGGACGGATCAGTCTTGAGACAGTCCTTTTTATAAGGAGAAAAAAAAATATCTCACCTTTACGAGTTTTAATTACATTCTATTACCCATTTGTAAGTAATTAAAAGTTATTTATTTATTTATTTTAACATATTTACACTAAAATTTATGTGAGGGAGGACTTTATGCTATAATAGCATTTTCTACCAGTCAACCCGGGCTTGCGAAAAATATGGTGTAACGTGTCATTTTTTTTTTTTTTTTTTATTTATTTACACAAAAATTATATTTAAAAACAACATTTTTGTATCCTGAAACCTCTAAAGGTTTGTGGGGACACAAGTATCGTCTTTGAGCTACATTATGCACATATTTTTATACAAATATGTCTTATTGCTACAAACTACAAGAATTGAGGTAGGCATGAAAGACAGTACAAACTAAATACCTACTAATAGGTATGTTTGCAACAACGGGATTGGTGATAAGATTATATGCGGTGAGTGTGAGTAAGTAGTATGCTACAATAGTGTTACGATAGTTATTCCCGACTACGCAGAAGGAGGGTAATGTGTTTCGGTTTTATATTACCTATGTATGTATGTATATATGTATGTATCTTTGTATTTAGAACAGTGTTTAAGTAGTAATTTTTATACTTATTTTTGTAATTTCTGTCATTAATGCTATTTCTTACACTTTCAGGGAGGCTATTAATCAGCGTAGGTAATTTTAAATTAATTTTAATTTTTAATTTAATACATTACAAAGCAGAGTGTAAAAAGTAATGAAAGTGGGAACTTATTAATAAGGTAAAAATGTGTAGGTATAGCATAGCTTATTGACAGAGGGCGTCGCAACTACATTTGTCAAAATCTATCAATATGATCGTTATTGTTCGTTAGGCGTCGATGATACATTTTTACAGGCTGATTGTTGCCGAGTTTAAAAGCTAGCGTGTGAGCGAGTTAGCTTTTGGGAAGGATTGTCAACAAGCAGATTGTAAAAAAGCCGATGAAACTGGGCGACTTTACACGCTACAAGCGAACTCGCTGAGTTGTAGCGTGTAAAAAAACCATGGGACGCGTGTTGACGCTTAATTAATAATTTTAGATAGGTTAAGTCTTTATTTTTATAACTCGTTATGTAATTTTAGTTTAATTAAGTTTTAGCATTTCGTTAGTAGTTAAATGTGTAAATAAATTTACTTATAATATTTATTTTACCTTTTTCAAGTTTTTTTTTTCATTTGCGCATATTACCCCATCCCTAGCACCTAGGAGCTTAGGATAACGTTTATTCCTAAAGTTTATAGTAAGTGTTTGTAGCCCGTGGGACGTCACATTCCAACTCTGTATATGAGATAAGATTACTTTGCTTATGCACTTTGGTGTAGGAAAACATCGTGAGGAATGCATGTCATAGAACAGACAAAACAAGAACTCAATATAGATTAAAATCTAAAAACCTTGTTTTCATGCGTTTGTTCTATTTCGCAGCGAGTCTGACGCCCTTACTTTACTGTATGTTGTTGTCAATACACGGTACGACACAAAATTTTAATTAGGTACAACTACAACTTAAATGGGCAATGCAGAAGGGGTACTACGTTGTATCTGTGCAGTCAGAATTTTGGGTTTTTTACAAAATGACTGAGTGATAGCGGCGCGAGTGCGGCGCCCGAGCTGAGCCAAACAATGTATGAAACTTAAATAATATATCATTGATGGTACATAATGACGCAAGGCCATAGAAAAACGAGTAACGGCAACAGAATGTTCAATTTTTATCATAATTTATTTAAAAAAAAAAAAGTTTTTTTTTTTTTGTGATATCTGTGTTTAGTAACGGCAACTGATTTTGCGGTGTATAAGTTTAACTCGTATATTGACAGCATTTTCACAAAAGTAGGTATGTATGTGAGTGAATGCAAATCAAATTACCTTATTTTAATAATTAATTACTATTTAACGAATAACGTATATTTTTAAGTCTTCACTTACTTTGTCTAATGTTAACACTGTTATATATTTTTATGTAAATTACTACATAAAAAAATTAAAACAATGATAAGATATTGTAAAATTTATAATAATTCTATATTTCAACTACAAAACTAACTAATTGTAATTTAAAAACTAAAATAAGCTTTTGCTTATAAATACAAAATACAATATGGTTTCAATTGTGGTTAATTAATATTAATGAAACAGACATCAAACAATACTCACGCTTCATGGATTCTAAAATTTATTTAATTTTCAGTTTAGAAACGCAAACAAAGCTATAAGCGTACCTACGTATTTATTCTCTGTAATGACAATACAATAATTATGACCTATTTTAGTATAAGTATAAGGCACCTATCCCACTGCTGCGCTAGCTGTTAGCGAGTAGGGCTAGTGACTAGAAACGAGCAGCGTGTAAGAAGTTTGGATAGTTTTATCGCAGTGCTGTAACCTAGGAGGTTAGTCCTGACGCAAATGCAATCATCAATCCCGTTTCAGTTCAATTCAGTGTGGTTTGGGACTCTTAAATACGATACTAGCGCGAAATCCATTTCGAAAATTTTAAAATTGGACTACGCGGTCGTAATTTTGAAGTTTTTAATACTTCTGACGTGATTTGACGTTGAATAATTGAGTTTGGGTTTTGTTCAAGAGTGTGAACAAAATCTGTAATTGATACTGTATTGAAATTTGGATTGAATTCAGGGCCAGAGTAAGTGATTGATATTTCTATTTTTTTTACACGGGGCCTATATTCACCGTTTCTTCAAAATAGCTAGTCGCTTCCGCGCGCGCGGCGTTTGGATAGGTGCCTTATCTAGGTACTCAAATTTCACGCAGACATCTGTTTATGACAATTGCCCTATTGTTAAAACAATAGGTTACCTAATTTATGGATGTTTGGTTAAAACATAATTATTGTTTTATCATTGTGAGAATTGCCATTCATGCTGCCATCTGGTTTTGACTAGTTGAGCTACCTATGAATTATGTTTAATGTCCTAAGAGATAATACGACTACAAAATTTAACGCAAGTTTCTCATTTTTATATGAAAAGTAAATCAGGTATTCTGTCGCTAAGTCTTACTGTGTTCCAGTTTTAAGGGTGCCGCGTTCTAAGTACTGAAATTACTGCACTTTCGAGACTGATCATCCGAATGTGTCAAGTGGAGGAGCGTTCAAGTAATATAACACTGGCTTATATTATTCAAAATCCTGTGTAACCCTGCTCTGGCCATGACCCAGTAACATCACTAGGTACAGTGCCCTTCAGACTGGAACACAGTAATGCTTACACATTCCTGCTTTGCGGCAGAATATCTGACACTGTGTTGGTACCTATCTAGACGGAATCCTGCAGGGGACAGTTCCTAACGGTAAACTTATTTCGGATAAGGTAAGTATTTGTTTACCCTTTACCCAATCTTTTCAATATACGATATAGTCGATTGGACAAACGTCAAAGAGGGGTACAAGTTTGCGTTTCCGGAAACCGGAAATGGCGTCAAAGGCCTCGACTCGTCGCTTCCGGCTTCATATTTCAAAATGTGAAACGGATTCGATATGTTTTGCTTTGAAACGGTATATGTATCTAAATAACGAGTTATCTTATTTTATTTAGCTATAGAGACATAATTGAAATGAAATGAAATGAAATATTGTTTATTTGCTAGAACATATGTGTTTACAAATAAGGTCTTAAATATATTGAGTCCATTTTATGTCCTGCCGTAATAGGCATGCAAATATTAAGTCTTATTAACTAAGTAAGTATATACTTAAACAAAAGAAAAATCTAATGTACTATGAGTTCAAGTATTCACCTATCGTATAGAAACATTTGTCCAAGAGCCAATTATATAAAATACCAACTTTGTCCTGACTGACTAACAGACAACGTCCAAGCCAAACAACTGGACGTAGAGACTTGAAATTTCGAGGGTAACTATATTCGTTAAAAAGTGTAGGCGCAAATTGCGGGAAACAGTAGTATTTTATATACTTCAAATTTTACCTATTATTACTCGTACTTAAATTTTTTATATTTTCGAAAGAACTCGTAAAGTTTTTAGAAAAAGGGGAACCTATTATATATTATTATTATTTATTTTCTATTAT
Source organism: Lobophora halterata (assembly GCA_932526365.1). NCBI lineage: Eukaryota > Metazoa > Arthropoda > Insecta > Lepidoptera > Geometridae > Lobophora > Lobophora halterata. Next base: position 5,044,270 of record OW052027.1, on the reverse strand, counting down.
TTTGTTTCCTTTTGTTGTAGTAGTTAGCTTATGCTGTAATAAAAAAAAATATTCTGGGGCATATAAAGTTATACACCGCATATTTTTAATCACCAGAAAAAAAAAACATAATCAGTTACCGTTACTGAACCACAGATATTATGGCAAAAATACTTGAAAAATTAAATCGTTTTATCATTATATATATATATTATGAAAATTGCACATATAAATATATTTAGTAATAAATCCGCTTAATTTCTAAACAAAGGTTTTAATTAACTTAACTTTAGTTTAGAATTTTAGTACATATTACTATATTATAAACCAAAGAGTCAACGAACAGAAAACCAAAGTTCAAAGATACGACACGTGTTTCGCCTCTACACGAGGCATCATCGGGAGGTGTGGACTCTCGTTTCGAACTTCGGCGAGTCCACACCTCCTGATGATGCCTCGTGTAGAGGCGAAACACGTGTCGTATCTTTGAACTTTGGTTTTCTGTTCGTTGACTCTTTGGTTTATAATATAGTAATATGTACTAAAATTCTAAACTAAAGTTAAGTTAATTGCACATATGTTATCATTGGTCGTTATCCTATGGCCTTACGTCAATGGTACTAACTATTTATGTTTCATTCATCGCTGTTGAAACTGAAGCTGGTAAAATGGCTAGCTGAAAACTGTTTCTATAACTTAAAGGAATTTATGAATCATACTGAAAAATAAATTATATTATTTACAAAGGTAAGCAAAAAAAGTAGGCAGATTGATGTGCTGGTGTATTGTGCTGCTTAATATTATTATAATTAAGTATTAGGTATCGTTAAAATTTAAATTTACTTTGACATTAAATACCATTTAATAGTATTATATTCATTTACTGTAACTTGCACACCATAAATGGTAGAACATAAGGCACTAATAATATTCTTTAACAACATACTATGTATACTATGTTCTGGCGAATAAAAATCTTGAATCTTGAATCGTTTGGCAAACCCAGGTACCTTTTTGTTAACATGGGAAATCCTTATGGATGCCCGCCGCCCTACGGGGGAGGCCGGATAGGTTATGTCGGACTTTAACCGACTAAAACCCCATGGTGGCCGACCTCTGCGCATTAGAGGGACCCCGGGATATCCTCAGAACTCGTACCGGTGTCCCTCACGCACGTTGCTGTGAGGCCCATCCCAGGGAAGGCTTGCGCCGACCCCGAGCTCCGCTTGCAGTGCCTACCAAACCCGGTATATCCCGGTTTTACCATAAATAGAGTCCATAGAAAAATGGTAAAATTGCTTTCCTAAACAATTCCCTGGAAATCGTAATGGAAAACTACGAACGCAAAATAATATAAGCCTCGCGAAATAACTACATTACATCCAGTAATTTTCCTCAAATATTCAATTATTTTCCCTGATATATTCAATTATTTTCCCCGAAATATTCAATTATTTTAACATTCTCCCTCCATTTTATCGTTAAATAACGCCGTCCGTTCTTAGGCTCTTTCACACGATGCCGTGCGATTTTTGAGTGATTATTTTTAGCGGGGCCACGACAATACGCTAATGTAGGTACGATTTACATACCACAAGTTATTAATTACCAAAAAAACTTATAATCAGTTGCCGTTAATAAACTCAGATATGACAATAAAAAAAACATAAAAATATTGTCTTTTTTTCAAAATTAATTTGATGAAAATTGGACCTTGTGTTAATCGGTACGCATCATTTTGATTAATTATTATTTGAGTTTCATTCATCATCAAACCCGGGTACCTAGCTCGAGCCAGCTCGCTGCAGCTCAGCTCGGGCGCCGCACTCGCCCCGCTGTCACTCCATTATTTTGTAGTAATCAAAAATTCTGAATGCACAGATACAACGTGGAAGGCCCTTCTGCATAGCCCATTTAAGTTTTTACGGTAATTAAAAAGCAGTGGTGTTATTATATTGCGTTTAATTATTATTTTTTTAAATTTTGTCGAAACGTAAGCACCGCATCTTGTGAGATTTCCTAACCATAAAAGGTAGAGAAGCGAGTAAAACCTGCCCATACGTGACGTAATATACTGCCTCCCGTCAGATGTCGCTCCAATGAAAGAACATCGTAAACTTCGGTATCGGACGCCGGATGGAAGATTAGTGTAAGTCTATTTTACTACATTTTGAATTTGAGAAGTTTCAGTACTTTGCTGTAAAGCTGTAAATTGTTCTGAGTCGTTTGAAATAGTGTTCAAAGTAGGTTTATCATAATTCTTAGTCAATTTATTTTATTCCTACAACTAGCTGACACCCGCAACTACATTTGCGTTGCGAATTTACAAAATTTCATTTTTAATAAGTACTTTCAGCTCTTGCTCTTTCAGCGAACATGCCCTCCAAATTTAAAATCTCTACGTCTAGTGGTTTAGCCTATCCGTTGTTTGTCAGTCAGTCAGAGCAAGCCTTTTGTGTATATCGAAGACACAGACATAGATATCGAAGTGCTTAAATATTTTCTGCACGAAAGGAGCCTCTTTAAGGCGCACCTGAAATCCTTTCACCACACTGGTTTGAAAGAACTAATAACAAGATAAGAAGAAAACGTAGAAAAGTAAACAATTATTTACTCTTTTTTTTCTGCTTTGGAACACTCAACCACTGGTAACTAAACTACACCCTTTTTTTGCATCCTTAGGTATTTGTTATAAATCTAAATTAATGAATCGATTGGTCTAAAATATAGTATGGACATACTTTAGGAACTCAACTAACACAGGATAAGGCGCAGGAATCCGCTAGCTCATGCAACCGTACTCCCTTGGATGATGGCAACATTTAAAGCGACGTCCACAAAGGTTTACAACACCTGAGCCGTCGCAATATTTTGTAATATTTATTCAACAATCCGGCCTGGATGCTCGCGTGACCGTTTGTCAATTAGCACGGCGGATGGGGCTCAGTGGTCACTTGAAGAACAGCTGGTCCACTGTAGGAACAACTTCATATAAGTGGTCCATTATAGAAACAACTGCATCTCATCATAATCAGCCTACTCTCGGCAGGAGAGCGAACGTGGTGGCCGAGTGGATGAGGCCCTTGCCTTGCGAATCCCGAATAAATGGGCTTTTACGGTCGAAAAAATCTTTGTATGCATCCCACGTTCTCGCAACGGCGAAGGAAAACATCGTGAAGAAACCGGCATGTCAAAGGACAGAAAAAAAATAATTACATGGCATGTGACATCCACCAATCCGCATTGGGTCCGTGTGGTGGATTAAGACAACTGCATATTAGTGGTATATTCTAGGAACACTGCATAATATCCGTGGTCCATGTTAGGAATAACTGCATATTTTTTGTCCATTCTAGGAACAACTGCATATTCGTGGTCCATTTTAGGAACAAATGCTTCTTTGTCCCCTGCAAGATTCCGTAATCCGAACCAATTCAAAGTAGTAATGTGAAAGCATTGCTGAGATCCAACTCCAACCGGAGTTGGACATTGAATTGAAACAGTGATTCATCGGCCTATACGTATATCTAAGTCTTATGTAGCGCTGGTAATAAAGCCACATTGAAATTTGGAATCATTATATTTACTTTATTTTTCTGAGATTGGTACCATCTGACAGCTAACTTCCTGTTACACCTTTCTGTCCCATATTCACGAAACGAAAAATTGAATTAACAAATACATTATTGTCAGAAAGCGAGAGGAAAGTGTAACATATCAAAAATATTATTATAAAAAAAATGGACTGGTCCAGCTGTCCTTTCAAGGCTGTGGTGAGAGGGAGTCGTAATCCACCCGTGAATTTTTAATTTGTGACTTACTACCGTTTGTTACTCTCCGTGCGAGGCGATAGGAAATATTTATTTTGTGCAATGGATGAATGGAAGGGATGTGTTGTGTCATAAAATGTTGAAAATAGAATTGGTGTCTATGGAAATTAGCACAAGGATGGATGGATGTTTGTTGCTCTACCATGCTGAAACTACTGAATTACATTATTTTCGATTTGAGTTAAGACGTAACTATTAGTAATTTGCCCTCTCGCTCGCGAAAACATACATTTTCAAGGTTTAAAAATTACTACTTGTGATTACGAAAAAAGACCTATGGGCAAGGTTTTACACATGAAAACTTGAAAAAAAAAAATTAATTAAAATAAAATAAACTTGTTGAATCAGGGGATAAAAAGACGAATTTCGCCGAATAAGATTAAAAATAATTTATTTAAAAAAAATAAGCACAATAATAAAAAATAAACATAAACTTTTTTTACGTTTATTTATTTACGATAAGATTTTAATAATGTTTTATTTAATTACACTTGTATTTTAATTTTTAAAAAAACTTGATATAACATAGAAATGAATTATCATTTATATAATATTTGTTATAATGATATATTATTTATTATATTATAAATTATTATTTACGTAAGTACTTAAGGTGTCTCCTTTTAGTTCATAACTTTCTATTGTCCTGTGTTATTTTATTATATACCTTAGTTTTAAATTTCTTGAACCAATAAAAGTTTTCTTATCCTTATGTAGCATACGTTGAGAATTCGTATCTCGGTCAGATCACTAAATCGCCCAAACCACAAATATGGAGTTATTTATGTGTCCAATACCGATGGTCATATTTCTTTGTAACGCGGCATCCATCTTCTTTATTGATTATTAGAAAAATGATATTCTTTTTATGTCCCTGGGTTTGTATAAAAAAATCTTGCTGAGGTAGGAAAAAAAACTAGTAATAGCATAAGATGTGAAACATTTAACAAAAAAAAAAACAACCGAATTGAGAACCACCTTCTTTTCTCTTCTTCTACGTGTTCTTCATTACTGAAGGTCGTGCCTGTCTTGAAAGACTTGAGTGGCTCGATTGACAAGCTACTTCCATGCTTGTCTGTCTTCTGCATGTCTCAGGGCGGCAGAGACAGGGAGTCCCGTGAGTGTCTTGACCTGGTCGGACCAGCGGCTAGGTGATCGGCCGCGTGGTCTTTTACCTTCAACCTTTCCCACTACAACCAGTTTTTCGAGATTGTCGGGTTGCCTTCGGGCTAACCTTCTTTTCAACAGACTTCAAATAAAGGAGTATCGGTTTGTTTTTTTTAATAATTGTTACCTCAGACTCAGAACTTAGTTCTTTATTAACTGACTAAAAAAATCTTCTTTGAAAGGATATAAGTACTTCCAGATTGGTCCCAATAGAAATTTCATGCAAATTGGTTCAGTCCATTGTCTTTGAAATCTTCTTATTTGAACTGACTTCAAAATAAACAAGTTTTTACAAAAACATACTACATCCGACTTCAATTGGACTGTTCTAGTGACCGTAAACACCACTGAATAGTCACAGGGAAGCAAAATACGCAATTTCGTTGCTTGGATGACGTTATTTTTTCAGTCGCTCGCTCGTTTTTGTTATTATCTATCTAAAAGTTATTGAATATGTATCATAAGACTAAGTCGGGTTTAATAACGATTTACAATTATCAAATTAACTGAGGTGTAGGATTGGTGAAGTAATCAAGAGTCCACAGAACTCAACTCGCCAGCTCCACACAAACATGAAGCTCACCTTCAAAGGACAACTTGGTCAATCAAAAGTTATTATTTGGTACAGTCACCCTCATAACTTGGAAAAACGTTTTTATTGATAACTTTTTAGTGTAATTTCTCTCGCTTTTTGTCAATTTGTGACAGTGATTTCGTGAAATGCAACGTGGAGCGTGTACAAGAAGTTAGCCGTCAGATGTCAACTACCAACCTCAGAAAAAACAGTAAATAGAATCATTCCAAATTTAAAGTTACTTATTACCACATGTCGACATGACGACAACTTGGTCAATCAAAAGTTTTTATTTGGTACAGTCACATTCATAAGTGAATGAATGAATGAACGATTTATATGTCTCAAGTATATTTAGTTACAGACGGGTCTTAGGCGTGAGGAAGCACCACAGTGGCGCTTCCTAACGCCTCTAATTTGAAGGCGCCCTTATGAATGTGTAAAGTAGAGTCACATACATCACTGTAGATTACAGTATAATAATAACAAAAGTACAAATTTTCTTTTAATTTATATGGCTTATGTTTCTCATAATTTCGATCAATGTGTCTAAAAATTACATAAATTAAAGTTCCCGACTTCTGGTTAGCCAGAATTGTATATCGAGAATGATTAATTGGCGAATTGTAGTTCCATGGTACTAGTGGGAGTTTTTTCCCTGAAGTTCCATTAAACATAGGTCCATGGAACTAATGGGTTTTTTTTCCAGTAGTTACATTGTGATTGTTAAATTAGTATGGAATGGATTACGAAAAATCAAAGGAAAAATATTTGCATAGTAGGTAATTGAGTGCTTTGACTATGTCCGCCAATGAAGTTTCTAGCCTAGAGAGAGAACTGGCCTAGAGAGCGTCTTGCTCATCATAGAGATTTACTTTTGCAGCTGACTGTACGTCTGGATTGTTTAATCCTTTGATATTCGAATGAACCCTTTTAATTAGAAAGGTGAGAATTATTGAGATTGGAGTTATTATAACAAGCTTAATAATTTTGATCTGTTTTAAGCTTTAACTACAATAAACAAGGTAAAATTTGTTTTTGCGACCTTTTTAACCGACTTAAAAAAGAGGAGGTGCTCAATTCAGTTGTTTTTTTTTTTTGTTTTTTTTTTTTAATGTTTGTTACCTCAGAACTTTGTTGTTTATGAACCGATTTATACAATTATTTTTTTGTTTGAGAGGATATACTTTCAGATTAGTCCCATAGAAATTTCATGAAAATTGGTTTGGAAGTTTAGTTTTTATACCAAAATAACTTAGAAAAATATCGTCGATGTAAACTAAATTGCGTTTTTTGCTTCCCTGTGACTTTTCAGTGGTGTTAACGGTCACTAGAACAGACAAATCCGTGAACGTGAAAATCGACGACACCGTGGCTTAGTTGGTAGTGACCCTGCCTACGAAGCTTGTTCCGGGTTCGATCCCCGGCCGGGGCAAATATTTCTGTGACGAACACAAATGTTTGTTCTCGGGTCTTGGATGTTGTGATGTGTTGTATGTGTCCATGCCACCTGCGACACAGGGAATCCTAGTGCAGGGGTGTGAGTGTGTGAATGTTTATGTTTATGTTTAAATATAATTTTTAAAATGGGTTGATGAACAACAAAATTATGAGGTAACAAACATAAAAAAAAATATTCAACCGAATTAAGAACCTCCTACTTTTTTTGAAGTCGGTTGTACCTAAATACTGCTGTCTACGAAGGTAATAGTAGATTATGCACTAAGGGAATAAAGCAGTGTCTTATGTCGCGGGTGGCATATTGAACCCTGAGCTAACGCGGGACTCAGTTAAGTTATGTAGAGTCCTGAGTGACGCGAAGGTTTCAAGCTACCCAAGACGAAGACAGGCTTTATTCCAGAGGAGCATACTCTACTTTTCACACCTTCTGCGAGGCAATAACAAGTCAGGGCTCCAGCAGCGAACACCGTCTTTTGTTTCACAAACTTTGAAGTCGCGCCTTTTTTCTTATTATGAATGGCCAGTTCGATTTTCGAACAAGCCTTTTTACAATGCCATATGGGCATTCTTTTGCTTAGAGTTTTCCACGAGTTTCCACAAGACTTTGACGACGTTACAAAAAATCACATTACAACCCTTGGGAGTTTCATACAACATTATCTCCCTTGGTAGGTAATGCTTTGCTTTACCTTGATGATAGCATGATATGTAATTGGATATTGTCGAGCAGGTGGTGTGAAAAATAGATTTAAATCTCAGTTCGTTTCAAAAGTTTCTTCCAATTCAAAACTAAATTAAATATTGCAAAGCCCATAAAAGTACAAGAGTGTACAAAACAAGAAAGTTGTTCAATAAATTCGAGAAAAAGCGAGAAATCTGCAACTTTGGATGATCGAAAGTCAATCTAAACTTCGGCGTCGCGCGACGCCGTCAAATATTATTACTGATTTACCTTAGGGTTGCCAAAGACAATATTAATGTAAATAATTATATTATTAATCTTTGTTTTCCCTATGTAATGGTATTAATAATATATTTAATGCCGTTTAGGAGAAGATCGAAAAAAACCATTCAGAAACAGCTATGTTTTGGGTTTTTCTTTCATATCAAATAAGCAAATAAAACAAATATTTCTATACATTTTACAAGATAAAATACCAAATAACACTATATTTTTTTTTTTAAACAAATTATTAACCCCTCTTTACTTCTATCGGTTTTTTTTTAACTTTGAGCATTTGTACAATGTAGCGAATGCCATTGGAGTCCCTTAATTCACAATACAAACGAAGTTGCGGGCGTCAGTTAGTACCTACATATTATAATTTTAAGTCTCCAGGCTAAACCAATAGGTGTAAAGACTTGAAACTTGAAGGATGTTTTCGTCAAGAGCTGAAAATGCGTAAGTACTTGGAATTTTGTTAATGCATAGTCCAATTTTTATTACTCTTATAATATTGTATTTATTTAATTTTATAATATTTTCAACTTAAATGTTATTTTTTATTAAAGTATTATTGTTGTGTGTAATTTTTTTATGATAAGTATATGAATTAAAAATGTAAAAAGGCATGATATAACTCTGTGGGCTGTAATATTGTTAATCTAAAATGTTTAAAAATGTATATTGCAGTTGTTTGTATTCCCGAACAAATAATATCAAAATTATTATACATATTACTATCGTTTGACAGCCCTGAAAAAACGTTAAAAGTTAATCAAATATTGTGGAATCCACAGACAGATATTTTTTGATTTATATTAAAACCTAAATAGAAATAGAAAATACATTCCATTCAATTTCATTCTTTCTAGAACATTGCTTTGATTAATATTACTGACGCTAATCAATTTCTAATAAAAATATGATTTAGGTACAGTCAGCTGCACAAACATGTATATACTCCATGCAAAGATATTGTTCTTCTTATAATAATTCTGACAAGTAAGATGATTACATTAATTTGAAAATGCTTGCTAGATAATATAAATGTGAAAGCTTGGGAGTGTGTACATGTATGTCTGTGCAGCTGACTATACCTGAACTATTTACATTTACATACTTAATTAATATAAATTAACTTTTAAGAAAATATGATGAATCCACTAGGGATTATAATACCTAAATATAAAAAATATAATAATGGATTTGATTATAACACATTTCTATATTATTTATTTGATGAGTGTAATGCATAATTTTGATAGATTAGAAGATAGTTACTGGTCAATTTTCCAAAAGTAGATAAATAAAATACCGAAATCGTTAAAAAAAAAAATCTGTAAAAACAGAATTCGTTATGTGCAATTAAATTAATAATTAATAATATTTTTTATTTTAAAAAGTCGCCAAGTTGATACGTTCCAATTATTTTTGTAGTTAATAATTTAAATCTTGATAATATTAATTTTATAATTTAAAAACAAATATAAATCTACACAAGCCATGTTACCGTAGAAAATCTCTATCGAGCTTAACACTTTAATGCATAATTTTTCACCATTTTTTCACTGACATTAATGACGTCGGTTTAATGTTACATTTTACGTACCAAAGCGGCGTTCATGTTAATTTTTAACGTTTAACTCACCATCAATCCTTTTTACAAGTGGCTGTTTTAACATTATGATCGGGTGACCATGATTTGATGCAATTAGGAAACTTTTTTGCAGCAGATTAGAATGATCCTGTTAAATAGTCTGACTAATCGTATCTTGTAAAAATCCTATGATATTATTATCATTCATATAATAAGGATTTACTCTACAGACCGTGTATAATGTATATGAATGTTTGTACAATGTATCAGTTTTTTTCCGGTTGGTAATAAAATAAAGTAGGTACCTAATAGTAAAGGTATTTTATTGGAATAAAATGTTGTTATTTTTACTCAAGAATGTTGTAATTTTCAACACTCATTATTTAAACACCTTGTATACAAACTGATAATAAAAAAGTTTGGATGCGTTGCCAAATGCATTTTTTGGATTCGTGGATTCGTCATTCCATCCGAATGGGATGAAATTTAGTAAACAAGATGACGAACGACTCATTTTCTCATAAAATCGTGGTCACTGTACACTTAGAGGCAAGCATTATTAAACATTAATTCGCCACTCTTACCCGTCAGAGGCCGCTTTATTGATTTAAATTATACACCTTGCAGGCGTTGAGATTTTTTTTTATTTCATAATAGGACCTACTTACTGGAAACTGCGAGTTTTTGCCTTGATGCCTTTTTAGACTAGCGTTTGCCCGCGGCTAAGTATGAGATAAACTTACGTAGTAGAAAAGGGTTCCGTATATCCGATATATTCTTAAAAAATAATTAAATATACGCAAGCTATTGACATTGTCCTGTCCTCACTTTTTGATGAGCTTTCGTGGTATCTAGTCGTCTCTGTTAGTTTACATTATAATATTATTATGATTCTATATTAGGATTTAATTTAATTTTATTTTTATTTTATTACATAAGGTATGCAAAACAGAAAATAGCCAAATATAATGTAGTTAAAATAATCTAAGGTAGGTTTTGTTCTAGACTACAATCCAAAGCATGCACACACAGAATTAACAATTTAAATTAACAGTTACTTGTGAGAACTAATGAAATAGAGTAAGTACCTTTCTAACAGTAAGCACTTACTAGAAAAATATAAGAAAAACTAAAAACATACACAAAAATCTCTCTTAAGAGAGTGACCAAGATGGATTTTTTGAATTTTCGTAAATTATCAATTAAAATGTCTACGGAATCATAATGATTATCTAACAAGTTGTTGTACTGACGACACATTCTAACTAATGGATTGAAGAATGACGCGTTGTTCGTATAAACTTGAAGGGCAAAAGTGTTTGAGAATGGTTTACGAATTCTATTATATTATTGGTTTTATATTAATTAATGTGAGATAGTAGAGCCGTAGAGTCATTGTGAGGATGGATGATCTTAAGATGATCTTATTTAATCATAAGCTTTTGGTTTACAATAAATATTTTTTACCTACTCATCTCTTTTCGTGTTTTAGATATTCTGTTAGAATTCTGGTTTTCATTAAAAAACTATGCGTTTTGGGCTAGATAACGTTGTGTAAATTTCAAAAGTATGTACCGTCGTACGCTTAAAACTAAATTTCTGAAAAAAAAAATATTTTAGAAAATGCATTTCATTCTTATAAACCACTACTCAGGTCTCAAGTATTTGTCAAAGACGTTTTTAATCTAAGATGGTATGCAAAGTTGTCTAGAAATAAGGTTTTATTGGAATACCAAATGCGAAAGGGGTTGCTCAGTGATATATTGTAGGTAAATGGGAAACAAAGCAAGTAGGTAGGTATTCTACGCTAGTTATAACTTATTTACTAGTTTGCGTTTGGTGTATTTAATTAGTAGGTACAGACAGCGTCAGAGATAAGTATCTCCCTTGCACAAGACACCCAGCTATAAATCCTTTCAAAAAAATTTAATACTTAAAATTATTTTTAGGATTTTGAAGCTGGGTATTATAATGCAAGGGGATACTTATCTATGACGCTGTCTGTACCTATAATTAAATATTATTGTAATAGCAGTGGTAAAAAATAGAATAAAATGTCTACTTAGGTACTAAAACATACTGATTTATTTGACACAAAAAATATATTACTTACAAGCAAAACATAAAAAAAACTAAGTTAGATTATGTTATCAAATATAGGTAGATACCTACCTAAGTTCTCATATTAAGGTTAAATATAATGAATTTGATTTAAAGCGATACAAGGTAAATACTCTATTATAATATCTACTTAACTTTTTTGCAGTTTACCCCACAAAATTTGATAATTTTATTATTTTTCAAAACCAGAAACAAAAGCTGAAAAAAACTGAACGCACCTGTATTCAATCACATTTTCTCGAAACCTGTTCCTAAATCCAGCATAAAATTTCAAAAATACAGATACCTAAGATCGCGTAGTGTAATCTACGTTCTAGACTATACTTAGGTACATAGCAGACATCCCTTGTACATATTTAACAAGTCTTTGAACTTATTGTAATATTGTAAATGGCGAGCCACTAGACTGTAAAGGTTTTAAAGTTATGACCGAAATGTTTTTATAATTTTAGGGTTCAGTAAAAAGAAAAAACGGAAGCACGGATAGACATACAGACTCAAAAGAATAAAAAATATTTTTTAACAATAGGTATCTACTAGTTGATACCCGAAACTTAGTTTGTGTTGCGAATTTCTGAAATTCCTTTCTTAGTACGGACTACGTACTTTCAGCTCTTGACAAATACACCATCCAAATTTCAAGCCTCTACGTTTACTGGTTTAGCCTGTAGGCTGTCTGTCTGTCAGTCAGTCAGCCTATGTCGCAGGCATTTTATAACTCGGTATTTTACAAACGGCGTCGTACGTTTATAAACGCTCGCTTTTATGTAATATGCCGAAGGCAAATTGACAACTCGTTCAATTCGCCATTAGTTTAAATTGTAGGGTGACCATCATACAAAAAGTAGTAAGTACTATTTGCCTTTGATAGTCTTTTGTCATTAGGCTGTGCACGCTCGCTTCGCTCGCGTTTAGACGCAAAAAGATAAGTGTTAGTACTTCGATATAGATTTACGGATGCACAAAATTTCTTGTAGAGTCCACTTAGAAATATTTTTCTTCAGGCAAAGTTTTTAACACAATTTGCCGATTATAATGAGATTCGCAAAAACAAAAATTGCTTTCCCCAGACGGTAATGAAGTGTTAACAAGTTTTATTAGGGCATTGTACTTTTGGGACATAAATAGCTGGTTTTAGAATAAGAGGGCGTGGTTATAGTGTTATATTCTGGTGTAAAGATCATCATCATAGTTTCTTACGACGAGCTATGGCCAGGATTGGTAAAAAAACAGTTTTTTTTAATTTTATAAAACAAACAGTTCAAATTGTTTTAAACAAGTGTTTATTTTGATTTTTATGTTTTTTTTTGAGCTTTGGCCTCGTTAAATCACAAATGATAAAATCCCCCTGTGTTTTTTTTGTACATCATGGTGAAGCACCCTGTATGGGGGTACATTAAACAAGCACCCTGTATAAATTTGTTTTTGTTCAATTATTTTCTAAGTAAAATTCGCAAAAAATCCAGAGGTTTACAAATACAAAATTTTTGGTGTGTTTTGGCTACTTTGGTTAAGTAGTAAATTTTAAAAATATAATAGCCTGACTCGTTTACATAAACAAGCTTAAAGTTTACAAAAACTGAAAAAACTAAAAATTAAATTTAAATTATGACTTATAAATGGGTGAATCAACTTTTTTACCCACACTATGCTGTCCCCGACCATTTCTTACTAAAATACGCTTATTGGTTATAGTTACACACTTAATGATTATTAGATTAGTATCTCAGATAATTTGGCACCACGGAAAACTTAATTGCGTTCTCGAAAATCTTTAATTTCCATAAAAAAATATGGTAACTCAGTACACAAAAACTTCGCTCCATACAAAATATCCCTGTCCTGAAGACCACATTAACCATGTGAACTTTATTTTAAATGAACTTATACTTATCGCTTTCGGTTAATTCTTATTACACAACGAGTCGATATGTTACAGATTATAGTGTGCATAACAAAATAGAAATTGGGCAAACCATTTTTCCAAAAAAAAATCTCGAAAATTTGTCCCTTATTGAAATGATTTAACCTTCGTATGCTGAGTTACGCTCGTAAATTTCACCAGGAAACACATAGATGCCACTGTTTGCTGTAGGAAGCTTCATTTGTGTTTGCATTCGCTGGCATAGCGCGGGGGCGTCCTTTCATAACGCCGTCTAGCCACCAGGTCGCAAAGAACGTTCGGAGGGAGTGCGTGCCTTTTTGTGCCGTCTGCTGAGTGACCACGATTTCTCGATGTAATATTAATGTTTATTTAATATAATCAGATACTTTGGCAGTACTTAACATATGTTTTCGATTAAAGTTTACGCCTACTCCACAATCAAATTATATTGTGCTCTTTTCATGAAAATACACCGATTGTCTGCTGAGTTACCAGTATCCTGCGTTACATTGGCGGTAACTCCAGAGACATTCTTGGTAACTCCTAAGACATTCGCGTACTTAGTGAGATAAGCTTGTAGCGCATAAAGAATTGACTCTATTTCAACAAATTGTCAAAACCTACTAACTTTATACTTATCCCGGTACCTACCTACCTATTATATTAGGTATATCAGTTGGATTTGATGATTGAAAAGTAGAAAACTACATTTTTCGTTGAATATCGTTGATTGTTTGTTTGGAACCGACTCCAAATTAATTAAGTACTTCAAAATTGTTTCTACCTAACTTCAGATTCTTGCCGAGTTATGTGTACCTACTCCGAAATAATTTCAAGAAGGTGGCCATTAACGACGACAGGTCCCGGATCAATGTGGTCATTGATCATGACTTAAGTTTTATCCAAACTCATACTGAAACCTATCTGTCGCGAGGCTGATGCTAGGCCTTCCAGCATCTGTTGCAGCTCCCGCAGCGACTCTACCATTAAGTCTATATCCGTATGCGATATATCGCAAGTGTGAGATGCACTGAGGCGTTTATGTTAATGCCCATACCTTTTCAGTCCAGCGTCTGAAACAAATTCTCCAATACGATTGTGAACAGTTTTGGGGATATGAGATCACCCTGTCTCACTCCTCTGCACAGTTGGATGAATTTAGACTGCTGGTCCCGTGCTTGGACACTCATGGTGGCAGCATCATAAGGCATCTAGCCACTTCGATATAACGATAGGCTACTTGACATCGCTGCAGGGATTCCAGGATAGCCCAGGTTTCAACAGAGTCAAAGGCCTTCTCATAGTCCACAAAAGCTAAGCACAAAGGCCGATTATACTCTTCAGACTTCTGTATAATCTACCTCATTGTGTAGTTATTCATTGTCATGTGTAGCTTAAGGTGTCTTAGAACTAATACGATCTCGTCTAGGCTGATGTCACGCAGTTTGTCAGTGGAGTGTTGTGTCAGATAGGCTCTGGAATCGTAGTAGGTCTGTCTGACGAAGTGGCCTTGGTGTTTTCCTATCTTTTTGTCATCAGCCGAAGAGTTTCATCCGAAAATTTAGACTTCTTGACTGTACGCTGTATTTGGCAGAATTTAATGCCCTCATCCCTAAGACCGAAGACATCCCTAAGACCCGAGACCTAGCATCATCTACATCCTCAGGGGTATAATGCAATGAATCTTACCCCGTGAAGCTTCTGGAACTTCTCAGAGCCCGCCATGATTTGGAGTGGGTTAGGTCAGAGCTTGGACTCCACAAGACTGTTTCTATCGAGCTTAATATCGATATCAGCTCGGGGAGCCTTGGACAAGTTGCTTATCAGATCCGGTATTGAACCTGTTGGTCACGGAGACATCCCTTAATACCTATATGCCTTTTATTCGTCATAATGAAGTTGATCTCATTTTTGGTCACAGTGTCGGGACTTTGCCACGTCTCCGTCACGCTCACAAAACCGTTGTATTTCATGAAATCACTGCCTCAAATTGACAAAAAGCGAGATGAAAGATGTTCGGAATTGATACGAATGAAATGAGCCCTGTCAGTTATGAAGACATTATAAGAATCGTACCAACTCCAGCTATTTTTGGAAAAGAGCAATACAAATTTGAAACCCTGATTGATATTTTTAAAAAAATTGATAAGAATATCCGAAATGAATGTCATTGTTGAGTTTTTGTTATATGTTATTGAATTAGGTTTATTTAATCATGCGTCGTCCATTAGTTATACCAATGTATGTCTTAGGCGTTACCCAAATTTGTCTCTGGAGTTATTATTGTCCCCAATATAAACATTGTATTTCCAATCATAATTGCTCATTTATTTCTATTATCCTTTATATTACCGGTATACTTTATTCTTACAATTAGCGAGCTTCTATAAAAAAATCATTTCCATATGTAACTCTTCTATATTTGGTTTTATTGAGAAATAACTATCCTTTTTTTGTACAAAGGTAACTCAAGAGACCAAAGCCGGTTAGTTTTTTACTTAAATGTAAGAATGATATGAAAACTGATTTTGCCAAAATACTTGATTATTCATGCAAGAGTAAATAAATAAAAATGAGCAATGTTTTCGCGTTTCATTCATCATTTATGTAATGTTGAATGCAGGTAACTCAGGTGACAGTTTTTGAGGGTATGTGTTGTTGTTTTGTATAAAAACTGTCTAAAATATGAATAAACGTCGCTGCCCTTCTAGGATATTAAAGTAGATGATATTTCTTATGACCTAATCAAATTAATATAAAGGAATATTAATGTTTTTTTCTTTCAAAATATTTTTTCTGACCAGTCCATTGTGTGGGTAAAAAAGTTGATTCGCCCAAATATCTACATATTTATAATCTCCTTTTAATTTCCTTCATTTTGATACCCTACTCGATAAGTTTGGTTAGCAAACTTTATACATAAACAAGATACGCGTGAAAAACCCTTCCTTGGCAGTCGGGTAAAAAGGTACTTATAATATTTCCTATGTCAGGGTTTATTATGCCAATTCCACCCGAAAACAATCATTAAAACCGCTGAGTCGTATACCAATACAATCATAGATTAATACTTTCTAGGAATCTTCAAAGTCATTTCGAGCTACACATTAACATCGAAGTTCAGATAAAAGGAAACTTTAATCGGTCCATATTTTCTATGTCACCTAGCTAAAGGTGTTTGTGTAAACAGATAGGGTTGTCACAAAAGCCAGAAAACCAAATGCAGTTTTTTTTATTTTACCACGAAACCCCAACTAAGAGGAAAATTATATTAAGTAATAAAATAGGCTAACCTAACCTAACCTATTTCATTGTCAATTTATTATAATTTTACTTTGTTATATGTATTTATAGGTATTGGATATCACTAAATAAAAATAAAAAAAATAACCCAGTTGGTCGTTGTCTCCACCTGAAGGCAACGTGCCGAGAACGCTGGCGGCATTGCCATCACGTTGAATGGCAATGCTTATACGCTTATCTGCTTATATTTATTGTTTAGGACGTATCCAATCCTATCATTATACACCACAAATTTCGAGAAGCTCGGGGTCGGCGCAAGCCTTCCCTGGGATGGGCCTCACAGCAACGTGCGTGAGGGACACCGGTACGTGTTCTGAGGATATCCCGGGGTCCCTCTAATGCGAAGAGATCGGCCACCATGGGATTTTTGTCGCTTAAAGTCCGATATATCCCGTCCGACCTCCCCTAAAAAAACAAAGGTACCTTCCAGAGTTTGTCAAACGATGTATTAATTATTAATCCATTTATTCTCAGGCAATCCTTTTATAGCAAACGTAAAATATTTTTTTAAAAATGTCATACAAAAAAGAACTATTATACTATATTAAATATGAAAATAAATTTCACTCTTTTTATCAATTTAATCCTATTCATTCTTTAGTTTTAAATGTAATTTTGCACGACTCGAAAGGAGGCAGAATGTATAAGACCGCTTGAATATTGACTATGTAACAACCTTTTATGTCTACATTCTGGCAAATAAATAATTATCTTACCTTAACTTATCGAAAAAGCCACAATAACGGTCCTGACTTCAAAATAGCCGCAACCCTACGTTGTAATACCGACTATTTTGGCGAAATAACCCTAGGGAGACAAATGGTCCCATTATTTATAACGAACGATTAAAGTCTCAGCTTACTCCGAAATATGCACGACACCTGGACCATTTTAAATCCACAATTAGTATTTTGTTGGTCAATGTACTAAGTTTGAACTTGGTGAAACTATATCAGTTTCTGAGGTTGAGTATAATTTTGTTGTAAGTTTTGTGGACTAGGTTACCTAACAAGGTGTCTATGCACTAAGTAAAAGTGGGCAATGCAAACGGGGTACTACGTTGCATCTGTGCAGTCAGAATTTTGGATTTCTACAAAATGACAGAGTGTCAGCGGCGCGAGTGTGGCGCCCGAGCCGAGCTTTTGCGAGCTGGCTCGAGCTAGGTACCCGGGTATGCCAAAAGATGAATTAATCTTAAATTATTAATTATTATCAATGATGGGTACCGCCTGACGCAAAGCAATAGGAAAACGACTAACGGTAACAGTTATCCAATTTTTACAGAATTGATTTTGTCGAAAATTCCACTTAATTTTTTCAAGTTTATTCCGATGTCTGTGTTCAGTAAAGGCAACTGTTTATGCGTATTTTTTTCTGGTGATTAAACATTTTTGGCGAATGTTTCATTGTTATAGTATGCTACACCTACTTTTTTATATATTTCGTTATTTAGGAGATATATCTGTCTCTGTCAGATTAGTGACTATTTGTCATCTATTCGTCTCTGTCACGATGTTATTGTGTGATTGATGAATGGGTGTGTAATGTAACCTATTTAAGTAGGTATTTCTTTCTGTTTTTAGTTTGATTTTACTATTAGAATTTATTTTTTATCTCTAGCTGAGAAATCTGTTAGCTTTGCGAATTTTAAAAATTCCTCAGTACTCGCTTACAGCTTTTTACTCGATTGCCAAGGAAGGGTTATGTTTTTCGCGTGTATCTTGTATGAAGATCCTCGTATTTTCCAGACGGATGTATTTATGGATTTTGACAATTAAGGTATCGTTAGATTTGTCTCAGTAACCCGAGTGTTCTTAGATGAGTTTAAAAAAAATCAAAATGGCAGATATTTGGCGCTAATTAGTACATACATAAGTCGTTAATAAATTTTTGTTTACCAAACCTTTCAAGTAGGGTATCAAAATGAAGGAAA
Source organism: Lobophora halterata (assembly GCA_932526365.1). NCBI lineage: Eukaryota > Metazoa > Arthropoda > Insecta > Lepidoptera > Geometridae > Lobophora > Lobophora halterata. Next base: position 5,025,477 of record OW052027.1, on the reverse strand, counting down.
TTAAAAGGAGATGACAATAATATGTATGTCATATGTTTAAATTTAATTTGGAACAATTAATTGGCAATCAATGTATAATTATTTCGTCAATTTCATTTCATTTCAGTCGGATTTTCAGTTTTTTTAAACTTTAAGCTTGTTTAAACATATTCTTCAAGTTTTTACGTCCACTAGTTTAGACTGTAGGGTGTCTGTCAGGACTAAGATCTTAGTGACTAGATTCAGACCGTTAAGATTTTCCTTGCGAATGAAGTATCATGTCTACTTGCACCAAACTGTCAAAGTCCCTAAGCAGTTACTTTACTCTAGTAGTTCTTAACGGTCCAAATTCAGACCATTAAGAACTGCCAAGCGAGTTAAAAAATTGCTTAAAAACTTTGAAAGTTTGGCGCAATTCGGCATTAATTTCTTAAGAACTCTGACAGTTCTTTGCAAATGAGTGGGTTTTAGGCATGAGAAGTAACCGAGTAACATATAATATTATTATCAAAATGATGTCATTGGTCACATTAGGCCACTGATTAAAAAATAGCAGTGTGCTACAAAATCACCTGCGATTGAGCTGTTACAAAATGTAATTATATTATGACCATGTGACATTGAAATAGAAGTAGAAATCATTTCTATGCCTAGTGGGTTTTTAAGCTTTACAATTTCACAAACTCACTTAGGTTACTTAGAAAATCCTTAACAGCTTTATTTAGAAACGAGTTTTACGCAGACCAGGATTTTGCATTGTTATTCCAATATGCGTAAAATTATATCGTCGTGGTAATAGAAATGTGACATGAAATGACATTTATTTATATTTGATTTATGGTAACGAATGTAGTTTGTCTAGGAGCAAACGTAAGTAAATGATACGCTCAAAAATGTTTTGTTTGCTGGTGGCCGTGTTGCCTAGCAACTGTCTGAAGTCAGATAACATGTCAAAAGTCTACCAAGATAGTCCTTGCCTAAACTAGGTGGCCATTAGGTTTAGAGAAATAAGCAGATTTTTTCCGTAAGTCATGAATAAAGATGCTCTTATGATTACTCTTCCTCGTGTTTCTTTATTGCAAGAGGAACACTAGTGTAGAACTGGGAAGTCCTCGTTTTTAAATAAACCTGTAAGAGTTTTATTATCATAGGGCAGTCTGATATTTGATACCTCGTACCCTTTTCAAAAATCGGATATACGTATACCCTATAAGTATTTAATACGTTTACATTTAAATATAATATAAGTACAAGGACGATGCTATTCTGGCAAAATTATTGTTCGACTGTTTAAGATGAAATTTCGGAATGTATCGATAGCGCCTGCTATCTTCATTGTAGCGACATCTAGTCTAGATTTGAAGAAGTAATTATATCCAGCGATATCTCGTTTTTTATATTAAAATAATTTTTTTATGATTGGTGTACAATTTTGAAATCTTAATAGATTAACTCTTTTTTTTGTTATATCACGATTTTTCAGTCTCGAAATGTAAATCTATTAGTATTTTGCTTCCCAGTGACGTTTCAGTGTTGTTTTCGGTCCTAGAACAGTCGAATTGTATTGTATTGTAATGTATTGTATTTATTTATTTATTGCCTTCATATACATACAGGTAAGTATTTTAGGTCTTAAGTGGTAGTTACAGACTAGGTTATAGTACATGGACCCTGACAGGGCGAATGCAACATGGTATTTCTGAGTTCGAGTATATCAAAGGTCTATCTGATATTTTTTTTATTTTTTTTTTAAATTTATTTAACATTAGACTCACAGTTACATTTTTTTCTTATATAAGCTATTAAATATATACTATTCTTAAACCAAATTGAGTCTACATTTTGTTTACTGTAAATATATAAAAATATCCTTTTTTCCTTATCTTATCCTTATCTTTTTTCTTTTTTTTTTTTCCTTAGGTTTATCTATTGAAGTCAGTTGTGGTATGTTTTTGTAAATTCAATTATTTAACTGATCTTTACGTATTTTAGGTACTTACCTGCTAAATTATAACTATATACAGCTGCGAATGTCTGTCCCTCGGTGTATCAAATGTTGCGAAGTGCGTTTGTGCAATGCTCACTCTCATCCGAAAATCAGATGAGAGAATGCTTTAAATTTTATTTCTTATTCAAAAATAGAATAAGATAAAGAATTAAAAATGATAATCACAAACTCACTCTGACATCCGTATTCTAAGTCATTCCTCAAACTCAACTCTCCTTACGTAAATAGTAATAAATAATATAGCATCTGTCAAATTTCACATGTAAATATTTAATTGAGTGAAAAAATCGTCTTAGAATACGGGTGTAAATACGACATAACATCGAAAAACCTAAAATAAATTATTTTATAAATATAATATAATTATATTATAAATTTTGTATGTGATGTCATGAATCATGATACATCTCACCATTCATAATATCATTCGTATCGTAAATGACAATAATAGACAGTCAGTAGAGTGCTGACTGTGAGTGGGAGTGATTGCGTGACGTCGTGTCATGCGTGAATAATTTTAACAAAAATTATTCACTTTGAATGTGACATTATCACATCAGGCCACTGATGAAAAATCACTGGTGACAAAATAACTGGTGATTTCACTGTCAAAAAATGAAATCATTATCACCATTGTGAAAATGAACAGCGTGGAATTGGATAATCTTGATACAGAAGAGGTCCTGTAATACTTGGTAATGATAAGTAATGATAAGGCTTCGCAATTAGAGGAAGAACAAACACGGAGGGCGCCGCGCGGGGTAGCGGGGGAAGCAACAAGTTCCGAGCGAGAGTGTCAGCCAGGTGTCATGTTAATTCGCCCGAGTAGCAATCATTTCCATGCCTAGTTTTTATCAACTATAAGCTAGTTAAAGTGCACGAAAGGAGCCTCTCGAGGCGCACTTGAAATCCTCTTACCACACTGGTTCGAAAGAACCAGTGATACGATAAGAAGAAGAAGCTTGTTAACGGATTGAGAACGGGTGCAGTGTACTCACACACTAACTTTATCGGCCGGGTTCGTACGCTTGAGTGCAATTAGCCGGAACACTGTGCATTTCCGTTATATTTGCTTTATAGTTTAACGACGGACAGTGGAACGTGAGTTATGGCATTTCCCACGGTATCCGAAATGACTAATAGTATTTAATAATTTGCTATCTGTACTTTATCGGTTAAAACTCCATCAATGACGAATTTACCTTAAAATATTAAAATAAATTCAGCAATGGCCAATTTACACCAGTTTTTGACGAGACTACGTTTAATAGATTGATGAACGCCGGCTGCATGCACGAAAACGTTGACGTCATTGTCTGGTTACGCTCATTGTCCGGTAACGATCATTGTCCCGTTGCGCTGGTAATCACGTTAAACTATCGTCCGTAAACCAACTTTACAGACAACTAATTATTTTATAATGATCATTTTACCCGATGACGATTTTACTTCAACCCTTACTGAAGAGCTAAGAGATTCTAATGACGATGTAATTATACCTACTAGTAAAACATTGAAAGTAAAATGCAGACTTTTTCATCATACTTTAGTACCTACATTTAAAGTTCGTTCTAGCAATTTTCTAGTATCTAGGCTAGGTACATGTAGTCTGACGCTAAATATCTATCAAATCAGAGAACTTTGCGCCGATGTCGCCTGAAATTAGATCCTATAAAATGAGTATTTAATTTACGAATTTTAAAACATTTTACGATAAAGAATAATTAAGAAAAATTTATTAATTTTGAATATGCTGTTATATTTTTGAAATAGGTATTATTGTTCAAAATTACTTAACTTTTTCTTAATTAATTTCTTTATCGTAAAATGCTATGAAAACTTTTAAAAAATCGATACATTTAATTTTCTTTGACAGAGTGTCTCTATTTCTTTTTTCGTTTTTACGACTCCATCTTGTTTTGAATCTTTTTATCTAGGTGTTTTATAGGAACGTCGTTTTAAGTCCATGCCTGAATGAGTAAAAGACCTTTTTTTCTTTTAGACCTGAGTGACTAAAAGAAAAAAAGGTTAGTACCTAAAAGATACTTAAAAAGGTGCGATCCAAGCCAGACGACAGCTTGTTTGATAGAAAATCATTCCTCTCTGAATTCGTAAATTAAATACTCTTTTTATAGGATCTAATTTCAGGCGACATCGGCGCAAAGCACTCGGTTATCGATAGGGATGGGACACACAGTCTTTAATTTTTCAGGACATGTAATAATGTTTCCTTGACATGAGACGCCAAAGACGAGGCGAAAGCTAGCGTGCGATTTCACGCAAAGAATAAATATTTATTATACCATTTTCAGGCTGAAGTTATTATAAATACTCTTTATTTATTTCATTTTAAGTGTGTAAAAAATTAAGCGTTTCTATTTTTAAGCTCATAAAAGTTTCTATTTAATGTACTTTTATTTTGGGGGGAAATGGTTTCTTAATCGTAATTTCGCTTAAGCAGGCCTAGGTTGGTTTTGTAGTAAGTAATTTCTTAGAATACTAAGAAGTTACTCTACATGAATTAACTTATTATATTAATTAATGGAGTAGAGGAAAAACTAAATAAAGTGATTACTCCTAAGCTCATATACGTATTTTATGAAGGGTAGGTCCCTTAGCAATATAATATAGCTATAGGCAGATATTCCGTTTTTCATCAAACAGGTAGGTAATTGACCAAAGTAAATTTTTATCTCTCTACGATGATTGAGATCGGTCTTCAAATGCTCTAAAAAGAAGACGAAGACCAGTCCTTCAATCCAGCAGTGTCCCATCCCTACTTATCTCGTAATTCTAGCACTAGTCGATCCATCAATGTTTCTTGCCGAGTCGGGCACGAGTAATTTAAACTTTTTCCTCATTTTTAGGGATCCGCAGTCAATCTCCCGCATTCCTGAACCCATGGTATGTGGGACACCTCACGCTTTACGTGTTCAGTTCATTTATCTAAGGTTTTTCAACCGGCTTCAAAAAAGGAGGGGTTCTCAATTTGTTTCTTTTTATGTTTTTATATTTTTCACTTCATTCACAATATTCACTCAGCACTTTGTTGTTTATGAACCGATCTGAAAAAAACTTTTTTGTTTGCGAGGATATACTTTAGATCAGTCTCATAGAAATTTCATCAAAATCGGTTTAGAAGTTTAATTTTTAAATCAAAATAACAGAAAAAAAAACCTCATACAAGTAATTGAACTTGCGTATTTTGCTTCCCTGTGACTATTCACTGGTGTTTATGGTCACTAGAACAGTCCAATTGAAGTCGGTTCAATTGTATTATGATTTTGTCACAGAAGTATTAAAGTACAGAATCACAATGTAGTACATTGCAAATGTGTCAAAAAAAGGAGCCACATTGGCTAAATTCTAGTACATTTTGGACCCATACTAATTTTCGAAAGTGAAGATTTTAACAGGGCTAGATAAATATTTATATGTTGAATCTACTAGGCTTTTTTTATTTTTAATAAAATTGAATCGTAAAAAGTAACAAACATTGTTTGAAAATAGAGATATTTATTTTTTATTGACAGGGTGTCTGAAAATTTTCTGTCCTGTATTCCGCATTAATTTTGGTTTGATACTGTTCATCTTGGGGTTCTATCATCATCATTCCGGCCTTTATATTATCCATTTTTGGATGTAGGCCTCCTCCAATCGCCTCCAGTATTGACGGTCTTGAGCCCTCGCCATCCAATCCCACCCTGCGTGTTGTCGGACGCCGTCGACCCATCTCTTTGGTGGTCTTCCTCGCGGTCTCGTGTGCTGTCGTGGTCTCCACTCCAACAATCGCCGCGTCCATCGTTCCCTATCCATTCTGTATTCTATAGGTGTTCTATAGGAACACCGTTATTCATCTATGGATTTTGTAAAGTTTTGCACATATGTATTTCATGGCAAGTTACATTTTGTCATTGAACCGTCATAATCATAACGTAGTAACCAAGAGCACGGCTACATCATTGCAAGTGGGTTCCATTATAAAATATGTGACTATTCAGTGGTGTTTAAGGTCACTAGAACAATCGAATTAAAGTCAGTTGCAGTATGTTTTTGTCATAGATTAATAACAGTGTTCCTATAGAACTCCAAGATAAACAGTATCAAATCAAGATGGAGTCGTAAGACAGAACCAAAAAAGTTCAGACACCTCGTCAATAAAAATTAAATATCTCCATATTCAAATACTGTTTGTTACTTTTTGCGATGTAGTTTTATTAACAATGAAAAAGCCTAGTAGTTTTAACATATTTAAAAAGCCCTGTCACTTCTCCTTTTCAAAAATTTGTATCGGAATAAAATGTACTAGAACTAAGCCAATGTGGCTCCCTTTTATTGGGCACATTTTAAAGTACTTACTACATTGTGTTTCTGTACTTTAATACTTCTGTGGTTTTTGTAAAGTTTTTACTCATATTTCACGGCAAGTTACATTTTGTCATTGAACCGTCATAATCGTAACGTATGAGGTCGTAAATAGCCATCCCATTACCAAGAGCACGGCTACATCATTGCAAGTGGGGCCCACTATAAAACTAATATAAAAAATACTGGCGCGTTTACGACGGTGTCCACAATATTGCGAGAGGATAGTGTTTTCTTATGGCGGTAAATTACACTTCCGGTGAGTAGATGGCGGGTAAAGGTAATTTTAGGCCGTATAAAAATTATTCCATGTACGCTTATCCATCTTCAAAGCAAGATGGAGTCGTTGACAGGATAAAAAAAATCAGAAACCCCGTCAATGAATAAACCTACACCGAAAATTTTTAATCACCAGATAAACTTTAAATGGACAATGCAGAAGGGGTTGTATCTGTGCTAAGGCTTTCATCCCGGGAGTCTCGGTCTCGATAATTCGAGAGTCTCGACGATTTTTTAATATTTTCGACTCAAGACTGATGGTTTCGGTACCAGGAATAACGAGACTTTTGATACTTAGAAAAATCTTAACAATATTCAGTGTAGAAGTAGCCCTTAGTATAATCTAACTAAAACAAGGATAAGACAAGGTGATATCATTAATCGGTACAATAATGACGTAATTACTGTTTTTGGCAAAACTGAGTTAAGGGGCATCCTCAAATCCGAATTCCATACAAAATTATTCGGACAAATACAAAAAAAGTACGCCCTATTATAGTAATTTCTTCACACTATTCTTTTCGTCCATGTTTTTTGATTTCGTGAACAAAAAAAGTGAAAGGATCATACTCTAATTTAGATTTTACACGTGTTTTAAAATTAACCCTACTAACTTAAGTATGTCAAAACCTTTGTTGAGGTTGATTACGTTTGGAGAAAAATCGACGCAATTATGTTTTCATAACTTTTTGCTAGATGGCGTGAAAGTCATTGTTGCATTTATACCTTTCACCTATAATACTGTGGATTTCTAATAAAGCCATATGCAACAATGTCATAAGTAAGAGTCAAAAAATTGTTTCGAACACAAAAAAAAATTTTGATCCCTGTCCTGTAAAATTGCAAAAAGTACAATTTCGTCATTATTGTACCGAATGAGCGATATAGTCTTATGACTTTAGCCGGCCAAAAAATGGCATATTAAAAAATCTATATTATTGCTTCTTCTTCGTGTCACTAGTTCTTTCGAACCAGTGTGTTGAAAGGATTTCAAGTGCGCCTCGAAGAGGCTCCTTTCGTGCACTCGACACATGTTTTCGAACTTTTGGTTCTACGACATGCCGGTTTCCTCACGATGTTTTCCTTCACCGTTGCGAGAACGTGGGATGCATACATAGATTTTTTCGACCGAAAAAACCCATTTACGCATGACTTCCACCGGGATTCGAACCCGCGACCATCAGATCGCAAGGTAAGGGCCTCATCCACTCGGCCACCACGTCCTCATTGCTGTGAAATGTGGATCCATTCCGAAGAAAAACGCGGATTTTGATCAATCTGGAACATCGAACATCATCAAATACTGGATTGTAAAGTTAAACTGTGATGTATTCACTAATAGGCCATAAAATGCCTAAATGTAGATCCTATGAGTGTGCCTATAAGTACTATTGAAATAGTCTCGAAAGTCTCGTTTTTCCCGGGAATTTCGAGACCGCATCCAGTCCCGATTTTTATTTCCCGAGACTCAGAAAGTCATCGAGACTGAAAGCCCTAATCTGTGCAGTCAGAATTTTGAGCTTCTACTCAATGACAAAGTGAAAGCGGGGCGAGTGCGGCGCCCGAGCCAAGCTTTTGCGAGCTGGCTCGAGCTAGGTACCCGGGTTTGCCAAACGATGAATAAAACTTAAATTATTATCAATGATGAGTACCGCCTGACGCAAATCCATAGGAAAACGACTAACAGTAACAGTTATCCAATTTTAATCAAATTTATTTTGACAGAACTCGCCTTAATTTTTTCAAGTTTTTTGCCATTATCTGTGTTTAGTAACGGCAACTGACTAGGTATGCATTTTTTTTTGTTGATTAATTGACGGTGTATATTCATTGACGGGAACTTTTTATTCATTGACGGGGTTTCTTATTTTTTTTATCCTGTCTACGACTACGAATATAGGTATTATATTCATTGACGGGGTTTTTGATTTTTATCCTGTCTATGACTCCATCTTGCTTTGAAAATGGATAAGTGTACCTACAAGGAATAATTTTTATACGACCTAAAATTACCTTTACCCGCCATCTACTCATTATAAAATATTTTCCATTCCTTATTTTTCTTTAAATTTATAGTTAATGGAGTATTTTTTGTTAGTTATTAATCTCAATTGATTTAGTTGTCAAATGTTTTACTTCTGTAAAACTTCTGTAGTTTCAGAAGAAAAAAAAAACGTATTAAAAAAAATAGGTTTCTTTAACTAAGTTCTTACAGAACATTTCTTTATTTTCTTACTAAAAGCACGTTATAGCAGAATTTAACTACACCCAAGTCACCTAGGGTCTAGCTAGGCGATCTTATTTACCCAACGAGCATTGTACCCTTACTGTACACAGTAAAAACGTAGTTTACTTTCAGTAGGCCTACGTGATAGAAGTATAGAATTATATCGTAGTATGCAAGCTGAAGTGGCAGTGGGCAGGCCATATAGCTCGACGAACTGATAGCCGTTGGGGAAGAAAGGTTCTCGAATGGCGACCACGAACTGGACGACGCAGTGTAGGACGGCCCCCCACGCGATGGACTGACGACATAGTTGCGGTCGCTGGAAGTCGGTGGATGGAGAAGGCTCGAGACCGCTCGTCGTGGCGAATCATGGGGGAGGCCTATGTCCAGCAGTGGACGTCCAAGGGCTGATATGATGATGATGATATCGTAGTATATTAAAAACGCGCCAAAGTAAGGTGGACAATTTAGCTAACTTCTACTACTCAATACTAAACTTCTAAACTCCGATACTAAATTTTAAAAAGGAGAAGTAACAGCGCTAGTGACATTTAGATATAGTTGGCAGGGGGCGCAATTGAAATCCTTTCACCACAACGATTTAAAAGAACTAATGACACGATAGGAAGATGCGTTTGATATTATTCAACATTCTTTAATAATTAAATGATCTAAGAAATAAACCTGCGAGTTATCATTTTATTTTAACGAGTTGTATTTCATGAAGAAAAAAGTATTCGTCCTATCATATCGAAGCTTTTATTACTAACTGTACCAAGTAAAACCATGGACCCATTGGTTAAGCAAAGTATGAACATAGTTTTTTTGATAATAATGGAGTCGTTGACCTCCTGGGAATAAGCCAGTTTAACGGCTTTAACACCTTGTAGAGCTTGATGTAGAGCTTAAAGAACCTTCTGTTCTTTTTATTCTGTGGCGCAGACGTCTACTTCAGTGCTTCTTATTTTATTTGGCACCCTTTATACGGACAATAGGCTTGTTCACGCCGTGAGTGATTGTGTCTCACAGACCCACGAGCTACCAACTGTTCTCGAATTTTATTCACCAACTTTTCAGATACGTTGTTTTTCGTACTTTTCTTAAGATCAAGCGCCCTCAGCGCTTACCGAAGTCAGGTGTCGCAGTAACGGCCATCTGCTTTTTCTTTGAGATCTTTGACAAAGCTAGCAGTTTGCCCCAAACTTTGACCTAACGCGCGTTTCATAGTTCAAGTCAGCCAAATCGGTAAGACGATATCTCTCAAACCGCTCATCCGATCGTCATAAAATTTGGTAGATGGGTAGGTATAAGTTCAAAAAAAATCTTGAATTCGTAGATGAGACAATTTTTTTAAGGGGCTTAGGCGCGTCAGGTCAATGCTTAGGGCAAACTGATATTTACTTACATACAGTTTATGTTTACTCAATTAAGTAAATTTCAGTTCAATCGGTTCAATAGCTTTGGCGTGACTCAAGAACAAACTGTTTCAAAAAAAAAACGGTGTGAAAAAATCACATGAGAGAAGTGAAAACTTCATCAAGGTGACTTTACCCGAACGAGCGTTACATAGCCTTGCATGATAGCTCAGTCTCATTCAATACCCACAATATTAAAAGTGTCCAAAAGTTTCCTTTTTAAAAATCTATTTATTCATTCATAAACCCTCAAATAATTTCGCCTTTTTAATATTACATATAGGTATGTTATACTTAATTTCATGGTAGGATTCTATACTTCGTTACATTTCGAGTGAATTAAATTCGAGTAACCCTAGTACAAGCTCGCTGTACAGTGGTTCATGTTGGCAGAAAGGTCAATGATGTTCGCAGACGCACTTCGGTGACAGCCAATTTATAACGCATTGGCGATAATTTGTTTAATACTACTCTGTAATAAGACAAATGGATGTAGTTAAAAAAAAAAATAACAGCCAAAATAAAGGAAATTCTCTCTGTGTGCCGGTCCCGTAAGTTTTCTGCAAATGCTTTCGCAACCAAAACCAAAAGCTATTTTGGCACTAAATCGTTTCAATGCATTTCAGCGCTGGTATTCCACCGTTCCATTTCACGGTAAGCAGTTTCAGCTCAGCAACATTTCCGCGGTGTTGCGTTCCATTTCACTTTAAATAACTACGATCCTATTTTAGCATACCGTTAACCATTGAACATTATTAGCAGGTAGGTACCTAATTATCGAACGGTCAATATAATTTTTGACCGAACGAAGATAGGTCTCATAGTCTAGTATAGGTACTTTGAGGAATCAGCGTTTGATCTGTCAAAGAATGTTGTAGGTATGTATGAGTCGTTTAATCATATCAGTAGTTTACTCACACACACACACATGATGTGTTTGTGTGAATGGTTTAGTCACGGGAGAACACCGGCGTAAGCTGGCTGTTAAGTTATAGGTACTCGTACATTATTATGTTTATATGGCTATGTCGATATATTCTGTCCGACGGTACCTATCTGTCAAACTCTCATCCGATCTTGATGAAATTCGGCAGGTGTGTAGGTGAGTTCATGAAAATTTTCGTGATCGTAGATAAACCAAATCGGTTCAGGGGTTTAGGCGCGTTAGGGAGTGGAACTCGCTGCCGGCGTCTGATTTTCCGACACACTATAAACTCGTAGTCTTCAAATCAAGAGTGAATAAGTTCTTACTGGGCAAGCGTGCTACATCCTCGACCACACCGTCACTTACCATCAGGTGAGGTTGTGGTCAAATGCTTGCCTATTCCAAAAAAAAAAGCCGCGTTCAAACAATTTAAACCTACGGTAAGTTAATTGCATTATTACAACTAGCAACACTTTGGGACTTATAAATTACCCCAATTATCTTATCTACCCGGAATAACGAGTCTCGGGACCCATTCAGAGATAATTCTCCAAAATTTTGCAATAATTATTCCTACTTATTACCTAGTATTTTATATCTCTGTGACAGATTTTACATTTTACGGACGGAATAACTTTGTTTTACCTTGGATTTATTTAGGACTAGTCTGTATGAGTGGAGCTAGTCTCTTAATTAATTAAGTGTGAGCCCGCATTGTCGTAATAATTCAACAAGTTCTTTGTATCGCTGCAAGTTCGCATAGCCTATGTTCAGACTCGCCAAGATACGTCGGCCGTATTGTACATAGGGTTAAATTTAAAAAAGCGTATTATAAAGCTAACAATCCGATTACATCCAAGGCAAAAAAATAATCCGTTGAACATCCATTGTTTAAATTAATATTTATTTAAACAAAGGATGTAATTCAACGGATCCTAGGCGTAAACTGCCATTTAACAGGGCACCTACAGCGGTTACATAAGAATAGATGAAGAGAGATGGTAACTAACTTTGCTTCTAATTAGCCTGGAAGGATAAAGTTGACAATTTGTGTTTTTTGTTGGTACAGTCAGCATCAAAAGTCTTGTCTGTGTCTTCGATTGATATCGAGAAAAAAAGTAATCCATGAGTTTTTCCAGCTCTGATCCACATCCAGAATTTTGATTAATTAAGTAATAAAATATTCATTCATCCAATCTTTCAACCATCTTCACAAACTTTTCAAAATATTTTTTTTAAAAAAAAGCATATATATTTTTATTGGGACTAGATTATGTCCTGTGTAGCACTGTTCTGGTCATGAGCTGGCGATAGGAATATCTTACCATCAGAAGACGAGGAGAGTGTGTATGTTTTTTTTTTCGTCACTAGTTTACATAAAAATGTGCAAATAACATTTTTCATAACTTTTCGGAATGAAATTTCAAAATTGTAATGTATTTTATTGATAAACAAAAATATTTACAGATATTTTTAAACATTCATACCTTTAAAAGCATGCACTGTTCAAGTGTTATGCAATTATTCCAACTTTCAAGCGTTGTAATTTTCAAATTTAATTGCTCTTTTGTTTTAGAAAAATTATAAAGTGCAGCGATACAAAGAACTTGTTGAATTATTACGACAATGCGGGCTCATACTTAATTAATTTAGAGACTTATTAATTTGGAGAATAATGAAGTTTTAATTTACGAACAGACTTCTGCATTTCTACTTTAAAAAAAATAATTGGTTGTCTGTAAAGTTGGTTTACGGACGATAGTTTAACGTAACGGACTACGTAACGGGACAAGGAGCGTTACCGGACAATGACGTCAAAGTTTTCGTGCATGCAGCCGGTGCGGCTGCGTTCATAGATTTATTAGACAAAGTCACGTCAGAAAAATTAACAATTATAGTTAACTAAGGGCAGTTTCAAACTAGCGTTTTTTGCGTCCGTACGCGCTTATATACCAAATAAAAACAAAATACGTGTGCCGAAAACACTATTAAGGGGAATCCTCAAATCCAAATTCCATACAAAATGTTTCGGACAAATACTCAAAAAGTACGCCGTATTATAGTAATTTCTTCACACTATTCGTTTCGTCCATGTTTTTTGATTTCGTCAACAAAAAACGATACGAATAGTGTGAAGAAATGACTATAATACGGCGTACTTTTTGGATATTTGTCCAAATCATTTTGTATGGAATTCAGATTTGAGGATTGGCCTTAAAAAGCTAATCTTTAACCGTTCATTATTATTAAAATTGACACAGAAAATAAATTTTACGGGAACTTCTTGCATGTGTCACCGTTATTTTGTACCAATCATTTTACAATTTAACGGTTTTAAAACAAGTCAAATTATAAATTGTCGATAAGTTTAAAAAACTACCAAAGTCTGCTATGAAATAGACCAATGAAAGGAGCATTCACAAAACGGTCTTATAAGTATTTACTACTCGGGCGAATTAACATGACACCTGGCTGACACGTGGCTCGGAACTTGATGCGTCATCCGCTACCCCGCGCGGCGCCCTCCGTGTTTCTTTTTCCTTTAATTGCGAAGCCTTATCCAGGGCCGACTCTAGCCCATGTTGCGCCCGAGTGCAATCATTACCCTATCGCCCTCTAGTAAGCGCGCTAAACAGTTTTTTTTCTAATTTTAGTAGTGTTATGTTTTGTGATCAAAGGAACATGGAAATCACTGTTTTTTCTTCAATCACTAACATGTAATGTTACAGAGTACCTATTTGCGGCGAGCGAAGCGAGCAAAAAAGAGCGAAAAATATCATGTTTTTGGTTTATTGAAAAAAATCGCTGCATCGGGATCTAAAACTAGGAGACCCGGACGCGGCGAGCGAAGCGAGCCGCAAATTATTTCGGCAATAGTTAAGTTCTGAAAATGACTATCAGGACCCTTACACGCAACAGAAGGGATGTAAATGTTCAAAATCAATCAAAAAAAATAATCAATTTTTTCAGGGTTTTAATTTACTAGAGAAAATCGATTTATCAGGGCCCAAAACACTTAACTTATTAAGGAAAATCGCTGCATTAGGACCGAAAGTTACCTCGTAAAAGAAACGAGAGAAGCGAGTCGCAAATTTTCATACCAATATTTTAGTCCTTAAAATTACTATATTAGGACCCTTAAACACGCAACAGAATGAACGTGAACGCGGCGACCGCAGCAAGCCGCAATTTTTTTAGAATTTTAATATACTTGGGAGAATGGCTTTATCGGGACCCAAAACAGTTTACTTATTAGGGAAAATTTTCAAGCCAATCGTCCTGAAAATTACTCTATCAGGACCCTTAAACACGCAATAGAACAATTGTGAACGCGGAGAGCGCAGCGAGCCGAAAATTTTCAAAATTTTCGCCCCAGGGCGCTCGCGGTCACCAGGGCGACCACGGTCGCCTAGGCCGAGCGCCACTCACCGCGGCCGCGTCGCCCCAGGGCGGTCGCGGTCGCCAGGGCGCCCACGTCCGCCCCCGTGTGCCAACAGTCGCCAGGGCGTCCGCGGACGCCCTAGAGCGCTCGCGACGAGTGGCGCTCGGCGTCCGACCCCGGGGCACCCACGGTCACCCTAGAGCGCTCGAGCTCGCCGGCCGCCCCCGGGTGCCAGCGGTCGCCAGGACGTCCGCGGACGCTCTAGAGCGCTCGCGGCGAGTGGCGGTCGGCGCCCCCTAGGACCGAGCGCCCGTGTGCAACGCACACCCTGCACAATATGTTAAGCCGGCCCTGTCCTTATCATTACTTATTATTAGAAAGTGTTAAAGGACCTCTTCTCTATCAAGATTATCCAATTCCAAGCTGTACTTTGCACATTTGGTGTGTCAGTTTAATTCGACCTAGTAGTACGTGATCGTTCAGACGTAACCGCGTGTTTAGTATTGATACGTGGGAACCGTACGATTTACAATCGCGCGGCGGCACCCCCGTGTCTGAACGGGCGCTAATATAACAATTGTCATTAAAAAGTCGTCAGCTGAATAAATTAACAGTGGTTAAAGATTACAAATTAATAAATCATTTCAAACATTGATCTAACCCATTAGTTTACTAGTAGGTATATAAAAGCGATACACTAACACTAGCGCATCGTAAAATAAAAATGACATACCGAAAAATCCAAAAACATCTAAAAACAATCAAATATTTATTCTTTTTAAGTGGTATGAAGCTGCATACAGAACGTAGAAGCGCATTTTTTTTAAGATACAGAGGGGCATTTATTTTTAATATAATTTGGTTCAATACAGCGTGTTTATGCTGCTTTTCTTGGCTCTGTTGGGGTGTTCTAAACAACGGAAGCTTCACTGAACTATCCTATGTCGCCCCTTGCTGGATATTTGCAGTACTTGGTAACGCTAAGGCTATTTTTTACACCTTAAACGACCGCGAAGCATATAGACTGATCGAAGACTTGATAAAACTGGATGGAGGAACTAAAAGGACAGATAAATTAGACACAATAAATGAGCAAGAAGCAGCTGATAAAACCAGTGCTGAACAAAATGTGATAAAAGAAGCTGAAACTGATTTACTTAAGAAGGTGTTGAAGGTTCTGAATGTTATGTACATTTTGTTGATGACTCTGTACAATGCAGGTCCTCTAGTAGGGACTGCGGTGTCTTACTACAGATCAGGGGAGATAAGACTGTTTCTGCCGTTCTTAGATGTTTATCCGTTCGATGCGCTGACTCTGGAGTATTGGCCGTATGCTTATATTCATCAGTTTTGGTCAGGTAAGCAATGTGATATCCACCAATCCGTCCTACGTCTCAAGCTTTTGCCTAAGTGTATGTCTATGTATGTTTTGTTTGTCTTTATATTTGTTTATCTTCCTAGGGCCGTTTAAAGGCCCAGAATTCCGCTCGCTGCTATCTCGTTCGCACATTTCGTAAATTGAATTGTGATTGGTGAATTTGTTATATTTTTTTTTTTTATTTATATTAATGCCACTTATGTTATCAATGTTTTTCAGTGTGTCTGGTTATCTTCTACACTGGCTCTGCGGATTGCTTCCTGCTAACCTGCTGCACCTTCATCCGCATACAGTTTCAACTGGTGAAGCATGACATCGAGAACATCGTACCGTCTGATAAAAATACCAGCTTTCTCTACCGTGAGGATATCCGTTTCAGAAACAAATTTCAGGAGCTTGTTGTTCGTCATCAGGCAATTATTGGGTGAGTATATTTAATATATTTTTTTACTAGCTAACTTCTTCTTTTCGTGTGACTGGTTCTTTCGAACGGTTCTAAAATAAACAGGTTTCGGCTTTCGCATAACCAAAAAATAAACGTATATAAATTTATTTTTTATTTTTATCCAGCATCAAGAGGACCCCTTTTGTCTCTGACTGTACAAAACCATAAATTAAAAGCAAAACAGCCTTAGTAACTCGGTTCGGGGGAGTCACTGAACCGTAATAATATTTATTTTGAAATTCAGTGACTCCCCCATTTGTGCAAGATTACTTCGTGGGATACGCAGAACCAGTCCTTTCAACTAGACCGCGAAATGGGAAGGTTATGTTATAACCACGTTATTATTAAGGCGAATAGTACCCCTTCTTTCATCGTTTCGCTAGTTCTTTCAAATCAGTGTAGTGAAAGGATGTCAAGTGCGCCTCGAAGAGGCTCCTTTCGTGCACTTGACACAATGTTTTTGAACTTTTTAGGTTCTATGACTAGCTTACTACAACTTCGTTCTCGTTGCGAACTACCAGTAAGTCCTTCTTACTTTTTAACTTTACGTTTAGTGGTTTAGCCTGTGCGTTGTCTGTCAGTCGGTCAGTCAAGACTACGCCTTTTATATTTATTACAAACAACGCCCAGGTCAAACCGCCTCTGAACGCTGAGACTTGTCTAAGTGTAGGCTAAGGTAAGGAATAGGCAGAAAGGCAGTCCACAGCTGGACATAGGCTTCTCCCAATTTGCGTCATCGCGCCCTGTCTTCGGCTTGCCGTATTCATTTTCTACCTGCAATCTATCGCAGATTATCACCCCACCTGGCCAGAGGGCGTCCTATACTACGTTAGCCGATTCGCGATCTTTACCCAAGAACTTGTTTACCGCATTTATCGGTTCTACTATATTAATTTAGATAATTTCAATTTCTTACAATTTTTTATTTTTAGTTTATCAAAAACTCTTCGTGAAATTTACTCCAAGTCAATCCTCGTCAACGTTCTGACGAGCTCCATTGTGATCTGCTTGACGGGATTCAATGTGACGGTAAGATCATCTATCATTACATCAGTCATGAATCATCAATATAGGTTTGATCTTCAATAATTGACTGACAGACAAACAAAGCCCAGGCTAAGCAACCGAACGTAGAGACTTGAAATTTTGATGTTAAGTTTATCAAGAAGTGTAAGCGCAGAAATGAAGGACTGGGAAGATGTGTTCGTCATGAATAGAAAATGCGTACTAAGAAAAAAATTCGGAAATTCGCGCCGCAAACGAAAGTTTTCTGCACGATGTGGTTATTTATACCTACCTAATTGAAATGCAACTTAGTTACTATAGATAGATAAGAAATGTGCAACACCATGTAAATTTTGATAATGACCCAAATAAACGAAATGAATTATATAAAAAAAAAAGTGTTTAGGGCAGAGTTCAACATCAAACTTTAATCATAAAGCTTGGAACCGTAACAATGTTGCGTTGGCATATGTGAATCAAAGTTCTGTGTAGCACTGGTTTGGTTATGGGCAGGTTGTTAACGACGCGCTGCCTTTTTTGCTGTTTTTTTACAAGCTTTTTGCTACATTAAGATTTACAATGCTTTTTTAAAATACGACAATTAGGATTAAGTTTTAGATAAGTCGAGTAGAAGAAAATATAATACAATTCTCCAAATTGTATATCGCAAGTCTTTCCTTCAAAGAGCATAGAACGAAGCCATTAACACAGGCGTTATCCATCAGGAGAGCGTCCTGCTAATCTCTTGTTTGAGCTCATACGGGTGTTTTTTTCTTTTTAAGGTAATCAAGGAGATAATTCTAGTGCTACCGTCCTTGGGATTTCTCTTTACCAATCTGCTTCAAATTCTTTGCCTGTGCTACTTCGGGGATTTGATGATGAGTTCTGTATGTTTATACACTGCAAAATTTTCACCAGAAAAAAAAATGCATTATCAGTTGCCGTTACTGAACACAATTATACCTATGACACAAAAAACTCGATGTCGAATTTTTGTCAAAAAAGATTTGATAAAAATTGGATAACTGTTACCGTTAGTCGTTATGATTTGCGTCAGGCGGTATCCCGCTGTCACTCCATGTTCACTTATTAAGAACATCTTGTATAGCATGCATGCTTATCAGCGCATTTAGGATTTCCCACAGCTGGACTCAGGTCTACTCTCGGTTAAGAGAGCGAATAGTTTTTAAATCACTCTACCACTTTTTTTTTCATGTCACGCCGGTTTCGTGATATATATATTTCACATGATGTATATCTTCAACGTGTTGCGAAATGGAAAATTAATTCCAATGAATTAGTTTTGTTTATGAGTCACATATAGATTATCAAATAATAATTAAATAATATAAATAAGACATCAATAGTTTTTAAGTCGGGTCTACCGCTTTTTTTACACAATGTTCACATAAATACTTTTTTTCAGAGCGAGGAGGTATGCACTGCTGTATACTCGAGCAATTGGTACTTGGCTGACAAAGAAATTGCTAGGAAATTGCTATTTATACTTGCTAGGTAAAGTCCTGTTATACCAACCATTTTTGTCTCTTTTCAATAACGGCTTTAACAATTTTTCATTCATAGGAAAACTCGTTATAAGATTTTCATGTATTGTATTGTATTTATTTATTGAAAAGGATGAAGACACAGTAACATAACAAACATTAATATTAATTAATTATGGTGTAACATCAGTTTCTCGTCATTTCTTACGTTCCTAACTGTAGTAATATATGTAATTAAACAATAGGTAGTTGATAAAATTAAATGCATGCATTGAAATACATAGAAAAAGCTTAATGAAAAGTTGTTTTCGATCATACTATTTTGCCATAAATAAATTATTTTTTTTCAGAGCCCAAATGCCGTGTAAACTATCAGCGTCAGGTTTTATGGATGTCAACTTAAAAGCTTTTATGGGGGTAAGGATTTTAAAAGATACCTAATAAGTACTTTCTTATTTGTTGGATAACCAAGATCATCATCGTTTCGTTTACACCCACCCTTGTGCAATTTGGCCATGCCCCACGGTACCATGTAACTCGGATCAACACTCTTTTAAGAAAATGACAATTACCGCCAAGTGTATCGTGTGACGATCAAAATCTTGATACATTTTTGTGGACGAGCGTAGCAGCGCTACACTAGCCTATGTAATTCAATGTCCTTTGTACTGTTCTGGTCATATCAACAAATTATATAAATATATTTAGTAATAAATCCGCTTGATTTCTAAACACGTGTCGTATCTTTAAACTTTGGTTTTCTGTTCGTTGACTCTTTGGTTTATAATATAGTAATATGTACTAATGTTCTAAACTAAAGTTAAGTTAATTAAAACCTTTGTTTAGAAATCAAGCGGATTTATTACTAAATATATTTATATAATTTGTTGATATTTATGGATTTCCGCAAAGTAACGCCTGAATCAATCAATTGTTCTGGTCATATATATCTCTTATAGTACGATGACACAAGCTTTTTTACAAGCTGATTGTTGGCGTTTTTAAAATCTAGCGTGTGAGCGTGTTAGCTAATGGGAAGGATTGTCAACAGGTTTTACAATCTGCGTCCAGACGACACAGTAGACACGCTACAAGCAAAGACTGGCTTGTAGCGTGTAAGAAAACCGTGTGTCAACGTACTATAACAAAGATTATTTGTTACTTTTTTATCCTAAAAAAATACCTTGTTTTTTTTCAGATAATAAGTACTTCGTGGTCATACTTCGCTTTGCTGAGAACAATGTACTCTCATAATAACTAAACTTCAGAACAGATATTTCCTATGATACCCTTGTTAGTTTATTTACTACGGCATAAGCTAACTACTACAATCTATATTACAAAACGAAAGGTACTATTTTATAAAAAAAATTAAGTAACGTAGAATTACGTAAGCAATATAAAATATCGAAAGTATTTACGGAGTTTTATTCAATGCTAGCAATTTACCAATGGTAAAGTGTGTTAATTCTGACAGATGAGAAGAGCCGAACACCGTCCCATGGACTCAATGTCCGTCTAGAATAAAATTAAAATAGTAATAGTAAGATAGGTACTAAGCAAAAAGTGGAAGGGGATGGGGGAGACCTTAGCCCAAAAGTGGGAAAAAACAATAATAGGATAAAAAAAAGATAGGTAAATTTACATTCATTAGCTAGCAATAGTGTGATATGATGACCACTTTTATTTTAACCTATTACTTTAAAAGTTAACATAATTGCTTTGAAAATTACCGAAGTACTTTGAAAATTACCATTGAACGATTGCAATTACCGACCTTTTATGACAAACGGAAGAAGGTTTATGTTTTACGACATGTTGTTTTTTTTTTACAATTTGCGTGAAGCTTTTCAAGAAATCATCTAAAGGAAGGATAATTAAATATGAAATGGGATCATATATATCCTTCTTTAGTATGTAAACGTATCATTTATTTTCAAATGTTTTGCCACGAGTAACAAAATTTGAGGTCTTCGGTAAAGTAGGTAGGTGTATTGATTTGTTTGTGTATTGAGTCGTTAAGGTGTATTATCCACAAAATATTAATTTTATTTATATTAGGTACATTAATACTCATATAAATGGATTGATAATATTGAATACCAAACTGTAAGCAACAAAAATAACTAGGGCAACGTAATATGCCCTCAAACAAATGCATGCATCCACAAACATCAGCTGTCGTCACAAACGCCTTTATAATATTAGAAGGATAGTAGAATAAAGCTAATCTTAATTGACGACAATCATTACAAAGTCGTTAACTGAGTAAATTAACAGTTGTTAAAGGTTAATCAATCATTTCAAACACTGATTTGATAGATCAAACGCATTGGTTTACTAGTATTTCAAAGCAACACACATTCACTAGAGAATTGTACAATTAAAAATGGCATACCAAAAAATCCAAGAACATCTAAAAACAATCAAATATCTATTTATTTTCAGTGGTATGAAGTTACATAAAGAACGTGGAAGCGCAAACTTTTTAAGATACAGAGGGGCATATATTTTTAATATAGTTTGGTTCAATACAGCTTGTTCATGCGGTTTTTCTTGGCTTTGTTGGGGTATTCTAAATAACGCAAGCTTCACAAAGCTATCATATGTCGCCGCTTGCTGGATATTTGCCATGCTAGGTAATGTTAAGACTATTTTTTACACCTTAAACGACTATGAAGCTTATGGACTCATCGAGGACTTGATAAAGCTGGATGAAGAAACTAAGAGGACTGATAAATTAGACACAATAAATGAGTTAGAAGCAGCTGATAAATTGGACACAAAAGAAACCAGTATTGTAGAAAATGGAATAAAAGAAGCTGAAACTGATTTTCTTAAGAAGGTGTTAAAAGTTCTCAAAGTTATGTACATTTTATTGATGACTCTGTACAATGCAGGTCCTCTAGTAGGGACTGCGGTGTCTTACTACAGATCAGGAGAGATAAGGCTGTTTCTGCCGTTCTTAGATATTTATCCGTTTGATGCAGCGAATCTGGAGTATTGGCCGTATGTTTATATTCATCAGTTTTGGTCAGGTAAGCACTGTGATATCAACCAATCCGCACTGGATCTGAATCTTTTTCCTGAATGTATGTCTATGTTTGTTTGAATTATTGTCTTCATGTCTGTTTATCTTCCTATTAGGGACAATCCAATTATTGAATGGAAAGTTTTGATGCATTTTGTATGGTTCTTATAATGTTTAGTTATATACTTACATAAAGTTTTTTCAGAGATGTTTTTTCAGTTCATAAACCATACCCACAAGAAAATAAAACGTTCTTTCACAATTTGGGATTATTATCGTGAAAATCTATTCAACTACTCAAAGGTTGTTTCATAGTTGTGCCAGAGTTATTTTAATTTGAACTTTAACTACAATTGTTTCCTTTTGTAAATTTTGCTGTATAGATTGTAGGTTAGCTTAATATGATAATCAACTTATTATGAAAACCGTCTATTCCATTATTTATATTGTTAAACATAAATGAACTGATAATGATAATACTTAAGCCACTTATGCTATCAATGTTTTTCAGTGTGTCTGGTTATCTTCTACACTGGCTCTGCGGATTGCTTCCTGCTAACCTGCTGCACCTTCATCCGCATACAGTTTCAACTGGTGAAACATGACATCGAGAACATCGTACCGTCTGATAAAAATACCAGCTTCCTCTACCGTGAGGATATCCATTTTAGGAACAAATTTCAGGAGCTTGTTATTCGTCATCAGGCAATTATTAGGTGAGTATATTTAATATTATTTTACACAAGCTGACATTCACAACTTCGTTTTCGTTGCGAACTCACTGAATGTCCATCTTACTTTCTTGTCTGTCAGTCAGTCAGTTAGTTCTTCCTGACTGACTAAGATTTCATATTTATGACAGACAACGCCCAGATCAAACCGCTGGACGTAGATACTCGAAATGTTGAGGGCATATTCGTCACGAAGTGAAGGCTAAGAAACGAATTTACTTCAAATGCAACGTAAATGAAATTGCAGGTGTCGTGTGTTTTAATATTAGTTTAACTTAAATTTAGAACTAGTTTTTATTTCAGTTTATCAAAAACTCTTCGTGAGATTTACTCCAAGTCAATCCTCGTCAACGTTCTGACGAGCTCCATTGTGATCTGCTTGACGGGATTCAATGTGACGGTAAGATCATCAGTCATGAATCATCAATATAAGCTTAATCAGAAGATAAGAATTAAGATAGTTATTTTCGTTCTTTTCCTCGCAACGGATAGTAATTAAAACACTGACGCCGCGCATAGCAGCGTTATCTTCGTTCAGCTTTGTCTAGATACATAATTTGGGTAGGTGGGTAGGCATTCTAGCGCTTGGTACCTAAGATAAGAGACCGCAGTGCACGGGCACGGTCATAATGCGACTTGTTAGTAGACACATCATTGAATTACTTTATTATAACTAAACTGATATATGAAAGTATCATTATTATTACATCGTAGTCTGGATTATTTTATTTATGTAATATATGATTTTCTTTATAACTGCATTTCTGTTTAGCGACTTATTTTATTTTATTTATTAATCACTTTGTTTAGCTGATTTCCGTGACTTTACTTAGGCCCCTGCGGAAGACCAGCGCTGGGCTGCGTTAGTGGTCCAGCAAATGCTGAGCAGGGGCCTGTTTGTGATATACAGGCACCGTTCATTGGGACACACCTATTGTAACATCGTTTCTCGACTGTTTAAAGTATTTAGTTGTATGTAACGCTTATTTTTATGGTAGTTAGGTATAAGTAGTTCGTATGTCTTTATTTTTTATTGTATTTTTTTTTTAATGTTAGTTTTTTTTTTTTTTCATTCTTCGTTGCTTTACTACCATAATTGTACCTACTGTGTGTCAACCTGTGTTTAGTGTACCTTAAGTTATTATCACAAATAAATAGTTTTCTTTTCTTTTCTTTTTTAATCCTGACTGACCAGCAGACAACGCTTAGGCTAAACATAAACAACCAAAAGTAAAGACTTGAAATTTGGATATTATGTTCATAAACTTCGTACTCGAAGTACAGACAGCGTCAGAGATAAGTATCTCCCTTGCACATGACATCCAGCTATAAATCATTTAATTAATTGTCATACTTGAAATTATTTTTAGGCTTACATACGTTTATACAAATATAATCTATTTTTAAAGGCAAAACTTCTACATACGCCATGGGGCGGTGATTTGAAGGCATTTGGAGCTGGGTATTATAATGCAAGGGGGATACTTATCTATGATGCTGTCTGTACATAGGCACATAACATCCAAATTTGAAAATAAATTCCAAATGTCTTTCTTAGTAAAGAAAGACATCTGGGAATTCGCATCGCAAACGAAGTTCAGCATGTCTCGAAGTGGACGAGCACTATTAGCAGTAATGCGCCAGTCTATGTGAATCAAAGTTTTGTGTAGCACTGTTTTGGTCATGGGCAAGCGTAATCTCATACCAACAGGAGAGCGTCTAACTAGTCTCGTCACTTGTTTGAACTCATACGGTTTTTCTTTTTAGGTAATTAAGGAGATAACTCTAGTTCTGCCTTCCTTGGGATTCCTCTTTACCAATCTGCTTCAAGTTTTCTGCCTGTGCTACTTCGGGGATCTGATGATGAGTTCTGTATGTTTATTTATATACATTTTATCTGTATTTTGTTGAATTAAACAAAATTGCGTATTTTTGACTTTTCAGTGGTGCTTACGGTCACTAGAACATGTTTTTGTGAAAGCTTGAATATCACTGTTTTGCGAACGTGACAAAATCAAATTCTAATGAATTCATTTTGTTCATGAGAGTCACATAAAGTGTGACAATAAAAAATATAATAATAATAATAAGTCAATAACTTTTTATTTAATTATTTTAATAACTCATTTATTTTTCAGAGCGAGGAGGTATGCACTGCTGTATACTCGAGCAATTGGTACTTGGCTGACAAAGAAATTGCTAGGAAATTGCTATTTATACTTGCGAGGTACATTCCTGTTTTACCAACCATTGGCAGCTAAGTATATTTGCGTTTGATAACGTCTCTAAAAAAAAAAATTTCTCGGAAAACTAGTTTCTAGCAAATGTTCATGCATTGATACCTAAATAAATACCTAGAAAACGCTTATTGAAAAGCCATTTTCAATCACACTATTTTACCATAAATTAATTGAACTTTTTCAGAGCCCAAATTTCGTGTAAACTATCAGCGGCAGGTTTTATGGATGTCAACTTAAAAGCCTTTATGAGGGTAAGGATTTTATTACATTCCTTAATAATTTCTAGATAGATAAATACTACCTAGTACCACAAAACAACAAAATAAACGGGAACACAAATAATATAAAAAGTGAAGCACAATGGGCGGTCTTATCGCTAAAAGCAATCTCTTCCAGACAACCTTAGGAAGGATCTGGAAATGATGGGAATAGATAATGTCGGTGGCGTGTTTAAATAAGTTAGGTAAATACATAAACATAAATACTTATTTAAATAGAATACTATTATGCAAAAAAGATAATTATTATTTCTTATTTCTTGGATATCCAACATAATCATATTTAGGTATATCTGTTGTACAATTTTGGCATGGCAAAGCACATTACACTCCTGGGATTCAGGTCAACACTCGACTTCGTAAATGTCAGATATTATACCTACCGCGATGTGTTACTTAGTTACTTACTTATTACTTAGTTCCCGTTTGAAAGGCGTTTAAACTAGTGAAAACCTACTGGGATTTCGAGATTGACCATCAAAATGTCTCATCTCAAAGTGGATCGTAGCAGTGTTGCAAAAGCTTTTCTAATTAAAAATCCAATGAAGCACTGTTTTGGTTATACGCATCTCTTACTATAATATATTATAAGAATAATAATGTTTGGACATTCCACACAGCGTCATCTAGGCCTAAACAAAGTAAGCTTTTATTATGGGAACCATATAACTGATAGGATACTTTTATACCTCCTTTTTTTGTAAATACATACATAGAAAACACCCAGACTCAGGACAAACACAGATGTTCACCACACAAATATTTGTACTGAGCGGGAATCGAACCCGCGACACCGATCGTGGCAGTCTAACACACTTTGCCACTCGACCATCCGTGCCGTCGGATTCAGAGATTGCTCGTATTATCCTCAGCCTAACAAATACTTTGTTTTTTTTTCAGATATTAAGTACTTCGTGGTCATACTTCGCTCTGCTGCGAACGATGTACTCTCAATAGATAAATAAACTTGAGAACCGAGATTATTCTATGATTCACACATGCTAGTTTAATATAAATGTATTTAATTTAAGCAACTTATGATAAAGTTAACAATATAAAATGCCGAAAGTATTTATGGAGTGTTATTGAATGTTACTTTGAAAATTACCAAAATTCTTTGAAATTACCAAATTTCTTTGAAAATTACCAAATTTCTTTGAAAATTACCAAATTTATTTGAAAATTACTAATTACTTTGAAAGTGCTAACTAACTGCTTCTGTAGTCAAAGAAACACGGTAATTGCAATATTTTTTATAATATATCGGTTTATGTTCGTTATTTTCATAATTTGCATGAAACTTTTCACGGAATCGTTAAGAGGATAATTTGATATGAAATGGAATTTACAAAAAAAGTGCATAAATTGTTGAACATTAATGAGATTACCTGCCTAACGATGAAAAGAGGTAGGTAAGTGATTCAATAGTAGTAGGAATACTCATACTCATACTCATTGTTGGCGCCAAAACGTGAACGCATCGCGCAGCGGTGCATGAACGCAGCCGAAGGATGGCCACGTATTGGACATATACTACTTTGCACCCGACTTGAAAGAACTGATGGAAAAAACTTAGAGTTGATTTTGTTAATATTATGTCTTTTCTACATTAAATCCAACGCAACTTCAAATGAAAACGTGTTTATTCATTTATAAATAATTGAGTAGACATGAAATGGTGACCCCGACGTGATATATCGATGTAAATACCTAGACATCGATGACGAGATTACATCGGAAACGCATGGACTGGAGAACGTTGACGGTAACCCGACGGTGAAACAATCCGGAAGAAGTGTTCCTATCCTTCCCATCCACGCATTCCTGTCTCAGAGAAGTATATGTTTCGATCCCGGTATCGAATTTAGTAGTTTGAGCATCAGCAAAGTTACATTCAAAACTTAACCTTTCTAGCGTTCAAAGTCCAAAGTTCACTTTTCATTTCAATTCTTACATTGAATTTCTAGTATTCAGAGTCCAAGGTTCACCTCGTTATTTATTTTATTTCATACCATTTCCAATAATCAGAGTCCAAAGTTCACCTTTTTATATATCTCATTTCTTACATTGAAAGTCCATTGTTAGCACTTACCATGAGTGATCTAAAAGAGCTTATTGCCCAAAGGAGTAGAATAAAAGGTCGCATTACTTTATTTGAAAAGTTTTTAAATCCTTTGTTGCAAACTAAACTAAACAAAATGCAATACAATGAACTGAGTTTGAGATTAAATAAATTTCAGGAGCTTCAGTATAGTTTTGATGAGTTACAGACAAAAATAGAAGCTGAGGATGTAACTCTAACACAAATGGATGAAAGAGAAGAGTTTGAAAATAGATTTTTCAAAACAATTGCCTCGGCACAGGTTTTATTACAAACATTTGAAATAAAACCACCCTCTTCGGAAACCTCACCGTCTCAGAGTCATTGTCATGTCCGTCTTCCTCCTTTACAAGTACCAAAATTCAGCGGGCTCTCAAATAAATGGATGGAGTTCAAAGATATGTATGTCTCTCTCATACATGACAATGAGTCTATTGACGATGTGAGCAAGTTCCATTACCTTAAAACTTACCTGGAGGGTTCAGCTCTTGCCGTAATCAGTTCATTATCTGTTTCAGCAAACAATTACTCCATCGCCTGGTCACTTCTGAGTGAAAGATTTGATAATAAGCGCATCCTCATAAATGAACATATCAAATGCTTATTCTCCATTGAAGCCATGACCAAAGAAACAGACAAAGGTATTCGAGACCTCATCGATGAAATATCAAAAAACCTAAGTGCACTAAAATCATTGGGTGAGCCGGTCACACATTGGGACTCATTAATAATCTACTTAGCGTCTGAAAAATTAGATCCAGTGACCGCACGAAGCTGGGAAGAGTATAGGAGCACTCTAGAGGTAACATCTTTAGAAAAGTTTTATGTTTTCCTCAGGCAGCGGGCCACAGTTTTAGAGACAATCAAGGCCTGTAAACAAGCAAAACCAGAGAAACTTCGAAATAGTCTAGTAAAATCTAAGTCTTTCACTGCTTCTACATTGACTAGCCCACCGCGTCATAATGCTTGCTTGTACTGCAACCAAAACCACAAGCTGTACCACTGTGCTAAGTTTAGGACATTGCCAATCGATGAGCGTATATCAAAGGTTTTCCAATGGCAGTTGTGTAGCAACTGTCTGCGCAGTGGTCATAAGTCTCCTCAGTGCAACCTTGGTGGTTGCCGCGTCTGTGACAGAAAACACAATACAATGTTACACAAACAAGCTTCTATACAAACTACACACACACAACCACAACCGACTCATGATATATCTACATC
This sequence comes from Lobophora halterata, assembly GCA_932526365.1. Lineage (NCBI taxonomy): Eukaryota > Metazoa > Arthropoda > Insecta > Lepidoptera > Geometridae > Lobophora > Lobophora halterata. The sequence goes on along the minus strand of OW052027.1, from coordinate 4,996,962 downwards.
GGTACTTACTGCAACTACAGTTCCAGATAATGAGTCGCCTTCGTCATCGTCGTCTTCTTCGGAGCCCCACCCGGATGGGGACTCCCCTCGCATCGTCAGCATGTCGTCAGTGTCCTCGGATCAAGCTCTTCTGTCTACGGCTTTGGTCGAGGTAACTAACCATGGCAAATCATTCAAGCTGCGAGCTTTATTAGATAGTGGAAGCCAATCTTCCTTTATTACTGCAGCCGCATTATCAAAAATCGGTTTTTGCAAAACAAACATCCAAAAGCGAAGCGTATCGGGGCTGAACAATGCTGTCCTCGGTCCTAAGTCCTCGTACAATACATTCAGTGCACCTGTAACTTGCTATGTTATTCCGACCGTTACGGACAGGTTGCCACAAATAAAAATCCGAGTTCAAGAGTTAGGCATCCCGAGCCACATTCAGTTAGCAGACCCACTCTTCTTTGACCCGGCTGACATTGACATGCTTCTAGGAGCCGATGTCTTCTGGGATTTAATTGGGAACTCCCAAATTAAATTAGGTCCTAACAAACCACATCTCAGAGAAACTCAACTCGGTTGGATAGTTGCTGGCCCCATGGGGGGGAAATATTACGACATCCATGACAAATCTCATCATAATATATTTTGTCATTTCAGCAAAACTATTGAGCAGCAGCTCTCCAAGTTCTGGGAGCTAGAAGAAATCCCAGTTGAAAAACCGCGTTCTTTCGATGAACGTTACTGCGAAAATTTATTCAGCGAAACAACACGCCGTGATGAGAACGGTAGGTTCTGTATTCAGATACCTTTTCGAGACTCACCTGATATGCTAGGCGAATCATACTTTATTGCTGAAAAACGCTTATTTCAAATGGAAAGAAAAATGCGAAAGTCTCCTACACTACGCACTGAATATAATAAATTCATGCAAGAGTATGAAAGCCTAGGGCATATGCACGAAGTCACTGACTCGTCACGTGGTTGTTACTTGCCCCACCACGCCGTTATACGCGATAGTAGTGAAACTACTAAATTACGGGTGGTGTTCGATGCGTCGGCTAAGACGTCCAGCGGCGTCTCGCTCAATGACATACAGTACGTCGGTCCGGTTGTCCAAGACGACTTATTTCCATCCTGCTGAGGTTCAGACAACACCGATATGCGGTCTCCGCTGACGTCGAAAAGATGTTCCGCCAACTGGCCATTAAAAAGGAACAGCGCCATCTACAACGGATTTTATGGCGGGAAAGTGAAAACTTACCCATCAAGTCCTTCGAATTAGCTACTTGTACCTACGGTCTTGCCTCTAGCCCTTTTTTAGCGACACGATGCATACTTCAGGTTTCAAAGGAATGTTCCGACAAAAAGGTAGCTCAACTGATCCAGCATGATTTCTTCTGTGATGATTGGATTTCAGGATGCCAGACAGAATCAGAGCTGGACGAGATGATAAAGGCCGTCACGCAGGCTCTCAGCGCGGCGTGCCTTCCTCTGCGCAAGTTCCGCACCAATGCACCTTCTATACTGCAGAATCATCCAAATTCTGTAGTTCCAAAGGATTTCGATCCTCACTCTCTTTCCAGTGCGCTGGGTTTGAAGTGGAACCCTGCCGCTGACGTCTTGTATTTTCCTACAAAGATTGAATGTTCAAGCCAAGCTACGAAGCGAACAATTTTGTCGAATTCATCGAAACTGTTCGATCCACTCGGCTTGCTCAGCCCATGTACTATCATACCTAAAATCATTCTTCAGAAGCTTTGGCTTTCAAATCTAGATTGGGATGATGAAGTTTCTCCTGAAATCGAGAAATTGTGGCTCGATTTTGTGTCGAATTTAAAGACTTTATCTTCTCTACAGATACCCAGATATGTTCTCAGCATAGAACCAGAGACCATCGAGCTTCACGCGTTCTGCGATGCGTCTGAAGTCGCGTATGGCACCTGCATCTATCTTCGCTCAACTGACAAATCAGGCAAGGTCACGAGCAGACTTCTTTGCGCAAAAACTAAAGTCGCTCCTTTAAAACCTCAAACCATTCCTCGCCTAGAACTTTGTGCAGCTCTAATCGCAGCTCGCCTGGCCAACAAGGTTCTCAAGGCTCTCAGATTGGAAATAAAAGACGTGTTGTACTGGTCGGATTCTTCTGTCGTTCTTGGTTGGTTGTCGTCGCATGCACGTGACCTAAAAACATTTGTGTCAAACCGTGTTTCAGAAATTCAGGAGCTGACGTCGATCGGTTCCTGGAGACACGTTCCTGGTAATCTAAACCCCGCAGATTTAGCTTCACGGGGCTTGGACCCAAGACATATTCAAGATGCATCATCCTGGTGGCACGGTCCTTCATTCCTCCTGGATGAAGACAAGTCCAGCTGGCCTAGCAAAATTCAGGTTACTAGAGAGCTACCTGAAACAAAAGATAACACAATTAATTTAAATCCTATAACAAATACAAAATCATGCACTACAACTACATGCACTAAAAACAAAGCTACATCATGCACTACAACTACATCATGCTATACAGCTACCTCATCTATAACATGCAACCAAGCTACAGCTACAAACCAACTCACTACACACGCATGCGGAATAGTGAACTTTGAACGACATTCAAAATTCACTACGCTACATCGAAGCATAGCATACGTTTTACGCTTCATTCACAATCTAAAAAATACGAACTCTAAAAAAGTAGGTCATTTATCTACTGAAGAGCTAGAGTCTTCTCTACTTATAATAATCAAACAACATCAGGCTGAATCTTACAGCACTGAAATAAATTTGCTTAAAAATAAAAAATGCTTACCTTCTAGGTCAGGCTTACTCTCTCTGCGGCCGTTCCTCGATGCAACTTCCGGCATTCTTCGCGTAGGCGGGAGAATTCAAAAATCATCTGAAAGTTATAGTAAGATGCATCCAATATTAGTAAACTCAAAACATAACTTTGCAAAACTACTGTTCGCTCATGAACATAAAGGGTTATTTCATTGCGGTCCGCAGTTACTGCTTACAAATCTAAGACAAACTTACTGGCCTACATCTGGTCGACGGCTCGCTCGAAGCACCGTCAATAATTGTAAATTATGTAGAGTCATGAAAGCGAAAACTATTATTCCGATTATGGGGGACCTCCCCCTTCCTAGAGTGTCTCCTAACCTCCCCTTCCAGGTTTGTGGAGTCGACATGGCGGGACCATTCCCCATTCGTGATCGCATGGGGCGCGGCTGTAAAATCATAAAAAGCTATCTTTGCCTATTTGTCTGCTTCTCCACTCGGGCGCTTCACTTGGAATTGGCATCTGATATGAGCTCGGAGGCATTCATCCAATGCTTAAAGCGTTTCATTTCACGCAGAGGTAAACCAAGCGAGATTTATTGTGATAACGGCCGTAACTTTGTAGGTGCTAACAATGATCTCAGTAAATTCCTCGAATCATGCAAAGAATCAATCTCATCTTACACTGCCAGTGAAGGCATTAAATTTAGGTTTTCACCTGCGTATAGCCCAAATTTCGGTGGACTTTGGGAGGCGGGTGTGAAATCTGCCAAACACCACCTATCTAGAATGTTAGGTAGCACTAACCTCACGTATGAGGAGCTCTCTACTCTGACGTTCGACGTGCAATCAGTAACCTCGTTCCGTTGGAGGAGCCTCGAAACCCCTAGGTCTTCGAGAGGGGGGAAGATGTTGGCGCCAAAACGTGAACGCATCGCGCAGCGGTGCATGAACGCAGCCGAAGGATGGCCACGTATTGGACATATACTACTTTGCACCCGACTTGAAAGAACTGATGGAAAAAACTTAGAGTTGATTTTGTTAATATTATGTCTTTTCTACATTAAATCCAACGCAACTTCAAATGAAAACGTGTTTATTCATTTATAAATAATTGAGTAGACACTCATACTCATAATTATTTATTTACCGTAGGAACAGATTGCACACTTGGTAACGTCATAAAGCTATGTTTACAAAGTTTTCAACATTTACATTGAAAAGAGAGAAAACTTAATGAAGTTGAAGTTAAAATATTTTAAATACAAAATAACAAGGTTCTATAGCTGTAGAGGCTAAGTCATAACAAAGTAATAATTTGCTGCTGTAAAATGTCAATATAACTTAAATTCAAAAGTAAAATCAAAATTGATATACAATAATACAAATAGAATAGATGAAAATAAGTTAATTTACAATAGCAAAGTTATTATCTGTTAAAGCTTCTTGCAATGTATAATAACTTTTTGATATGAGTAATAATTGAATTTTATTTTTAAATAATTTATATGATAAGTTTTTAATTTCGTCAGATAGCTTATTGTACATCTTCACACCATTGCATAAGAAGCTTTTTGAAATTTTACTTAATCTACATTTGGGATTTTGTAGCCTGTTGCCATGTCTGGTACTAATATGATATTATGAGAACTTTTTAAAATCACTAATATTTTTATATACATATAGCAGGCAGTTCAAGATGTAAGAGCCTGTGTACGTCAGTATGTTCAGTTGTTTAAATGCATTTCTGCATGTATCTCTCGGTCTGAGGCCAAGAACAGAACGAATGGCACGTTTCTGCAAGATAAAGATGCGATTTGATTCTGCTCCAGTGCCCCATACTAATATTCCATAAGTCATCAAGCTATGAAAATACGCGAAAACCACAGTCCTAGCAGCGTGCAGGCCACAAAATTCATTTACTTTTTTAATAACATAACAGGCTGAACTCAATCTTTTTAATAGATGGTCAATATGACAATTCCACATTATTTTAGAGTCTAATTTAATACCTAAAAAAGTTACATTATTAACTGGTTTTATCATTAGATTGTCATTGATACCAAAAGTCTCTATTTTGTTCTTAAGCGAGAAGTGAACTAAATTCGTTTTATTAATATTTAGCAGTATATTGTTCGATTCGAACCATTTATTGAGTCTGGGAATTGCATGGTTGATTTTAACTATACTTTCACTTACGTTTTGGCTGCTTACTATTAGTGAGATATCGTCTGCAAACATTATCATTTCGATTTCTGCTGCTACACAGACACTAATGTCATTAATATAATAGTATAATACCTATCTTAATTGAGAAACTATATTCTTCATGAGTATAATATAATTTATTTTTAAATGTTTTGCCTCAAATATCAAAGTTTCGGGCCTTTGCTATATAAGTTATTTCTATACATCATCTTACAAAAAAACGTATAGGAATGCATGCATTAATTATTATTATGCATCCACATACATCAAATGTCACAAACTTTTGCCTTTATAATATGTACTAGTTGGTGCCCGCGACTTCGTCTGCGCAGTATCTTTATAAATTGTAGCCAAGTATAAGTTAATTCTGCTGTTTATCAAATCAAATCAAATCTTTTATTTCAGTAAATCACCATATTTTGTTAATATAAGGCTTATTCTAAGGTTAGTAACACACATTCAAAAGTTTAAGTTGTACCTATTATTGTAAAGTTTCATTAAAATCCATCTGTAGTTTTTACGTGAAAGAGTAAAAAACATCCATCCTTACGAACTTTCGCGTTTATAATATTAGTAGGATTAGCAGGAAAGCAAAAATACGTTAAGCTTTAGTTAACATCTATCATTACAAAGTCGTCAACTGAATAAATAAACAGTTTAACAGCGGATAAAGGTTGAAATTAATTAATAATTTAAAACACTGATTTGATGGATCAAACATAACTAGTATTTCCAAGCGGCACACATTCACGAGAGAATTGTAAAATTAAAATGACATACCAAAAAATCCAAGAACATCTAAAAAAAATCAAATATCTATTCATCTTCAGTGGGATGAAGTTGCATATCCAAAGTGGACGCGCAACCTTGTTGAGATACAGAGGAATATTTTTTTTCAATATTATTTGGTCAATTTCAGCATTTTTATGCTGTTTTTCTTGGCTCTGTTGGGGAATTCTAAACAACGGAAGTTTTACAGAGCTATCCTATGTCGCCCCTTGCTGGATATTTGCCGCATCTGGTTACGCTAAGACTATTTTTTACACCTTAAACGATCGCAAATCATGTAAACTGATTGAAGAATTGATGAAACTGGATGAAAAAACTGATAATTTGTACACAAAAAATGATAAAAAAGCAGTTGATAATTTTAACACAAAAGAAACGAGTAATTTAGCAGTAGAAAATGAGATCAAAGCTGCTGAAACAGAATTTCTTAAAAAGGTGTTAAAAATTCTCAATGTTATGTACATTTTGGTGATGACTCTGTACAATGCAGGTCCTTTAGTAGGGTCTGCGGTGTCTTTCTACAGATCAGGGGAGATGAGGCTGTTTCTGCCGTTCCTAGATATTTATCCATTCGATGCGCTGACTCTGGAGTATTGGCCGTATGCTTATATTCATCAGTGTTGGTCAGGTAAGCAATGTGATATCCACCAATCAGCACTGGGGCACAGCTTTTGCCTGGATAAAGGTACTATTCAAATTCAAATTCGTTGTTACTATGTCTATGTATGAATTAACTACTGTATGTTTATCTTCCTATGTATGGTCTGTTATGTTCCATTTAATTTTATATGGTTTTATAATTTATAGCTAACTCACATAAAACGTAACTTATGTGTTTTTTTCAGTGCATAAACCATACCTGCTTATAACGAATTTCAGCTTTTTATCACAATTTGGAATTTTATCACGAAAGCTGCTGATCAATAGTTCATTGATCAGCAACTTTTTTTTAGTTACTTCGGAGTATTTTCAATTTTAATTTTAACTTTAAATATAATGTCATTCAAATCTAATGCCAGTTATGCTATTAATGTTTTTTAGTGTGTCTAATTATCTTCTACACTGGCTCTGCGGATTGTTTCCTGCTTACCTGCTGCACTTTCATCCGGATACAGTTTCAACTACTGAAACATGACGTTGAGAACATCATACCAACTGAGAACAATTCCAGCTTACCTTACCGTGAGGATATCCATTTCAGGATAAAATTTCAGAAGTTGGTTATTCGTCATCAGGATATTATTGGGTGAGTATAGATTTTTTGTGTAGTAAGGACCGGAGCATTCTTTCGTAAGCCTTTTTCTGGTTATAGCGTTCTTGGACACCACATTCTTGATCATTATTATACTATACTTAACTTAGTTTATCTTTTCTTTTTCTTTCAGTTTATCAAAAACTCTTCGTGAGATTTACTCCAAGTCTATCCTCGTCAACGTTCTGACGAGCTCCATTGTGATCTGCTTGACTGGATTCAATGTGACGGTACGCATCTACATTAATTAATATAGGTTTGGTCCTTCCTGAATAACTATTGACTGGCCAATAGACAACGCACAGGTTAAACCAGTGGATGTTAAGACATAAAAACAGGAAGTTTATGGTTCAGAGTCCGACAAGAAATCGCTACCAAAAATTTTAAAGACAAACCAATCTTTAACTTTGCTCCTTTTTTGAAAATTATAACACAACCTTTATTTGTTTTTTTTAAGGTTATCAAAGAGATAACTCTTGTTCTACCGTCCTTGGGATTCCTCTTTACCAATCTGCTTCAAGTTCTTTGCCTGTGTTACTTCGGGAATCTGTTGATGAGTTCTGTAAGTTTTATTTGTATAAATTATGTAATTTCATCTATTTAGAACATAACTACATATAACTGAGCATGCATGCTAATCAGCCTATTACGTTCCGCTTGCTGGAAATCAGGCCTACTTTCGGTTAGGAGAGCGAATGGATCTATGCATTACACATTTTTATCCATAACATGCCGGTTTCCTCATGTTGTTTTACTTCATTATTCTGCAACCGCAATGGATTTTTACGACTTAACTTATTCCTGACATTAAATATCAATAGAGCGAGGGAGTATGCGATGCTGTATACTCGAGCAAGTGGTACTTAGCTGACAAAGAAATTGCTAGGAAACTGCTTTTTATACTTACTAGGTAAATCGTTTAAGTTGTTCATAACATCGTTTGTATATATACATAACTGGCTGTAATCATTTTAGTAGAGATCTTTTTAGTTTTGTTTAGAGAGAATAAATCTAAGAATGCACGTCCTTTACCTACCACCATTTATACCTAATTGCATTTTTATACTGAACAATCTACCTTTACAATTTTGCGATAAACTGAATGGATTTTTTCAGAGCCCAAACGCCGTGCAAACTATCAGCGTCAGGTTTTATGGATGTCAACTTAAGAGCTTTTATGAGGGTAAGGATTTTAGTAGATTTCTAATTACTACTAGTACTAATTACTACTTTTTTTCGTTGTCCTTATTTCCAACATCATCATCATTTCGTATACACCTACTTTTGGGCAATTTGGACGTCGCATATACTAATATAACGAAAGGCAGCCTTTAAAAAGTGGATGCGGAGAGCCGAAGACTGGGCTTAATGTCGCGAAATGGGAGAGGTGGTAACGATGATCATAATCTACTCTCGACTATGAAAATGTCCGATATTATACATACCTACCGGCAAGCATTAGTTGGTTCCGGTTTGAAAAGCACGTTAAGTTGTAATATTACTGGGTCTTTGGACTGAACAATGATCATCAAATGTGTCAAAGTGGACGAGTGTAGCAGTGCTGCACTGGCCTTTGTAATTCAAAGTCATATGAAGCACTTATCTAGTCATAGGCATCTCTTACTCGTTACTTCTCCAATACTTTAGTTTAGCCCAATAGTATGATGACACACGGCTTTTTACACGCTACACGCCAGCGACTTCGCTTTTAGCGTGTAAAGTCGCCCAGTGTCATCGGCGTTTTTACAATCTGCTTGTTGACAATCCTTCCCAAACGCTAACACGCTAGCGTTTAAAAACGCCAACAATCAGCTCGTAAAAAACCTTGTGTGTCATCAAAGCTTAACAAATACCTTGGTTCTTTTCAGATATTAAGTACTTCGTGGTCATACTTCGCTTTGCTAAGAACGATGTACTCTCAATAGATAACTTAATTGAGATAGGAGATTTCTCTATGATTCATATTCTTAGTTAAATATTAAATATTTGAGCAACGTAGGATTGCGTAAGCAATATAAAATGTTGAAAGCATATAATGGAGTTTTATTCAGGGCTGGCCATTTTCCAATGGTAAGTAAGTGGGTTAAATTCTTATGCCTAGATCACACGTACCGAGCAAAAGGGCGAGACAGTTAAATGTTACTCGGCCGAAACAGTGAAAGCATACATGCGCTCAGCCGAGCACTCGGCGCTTTGTTTATACGTACCGAGTGCTCAGCCAAGAGCACTGTTTCGACCGAGTACTCGGTACGTGTGATCAAGGCATTAGAGATGAGAAGAGCCGAGCACCGTGCTCATAGGAATATACGTTTAATAGTAAAATAGTAACAGTAATACATTATCATCGCACTAGTGTAATAACCACAATAATTTTAACCAATTATTTAAAAAAAAAACATAATTGAAAAATTTGAACATTACCAAATTTATTTCAAAATTACCAGATTACTTTAAAAATTACCGTTTAACGATTGCAATTACCGTCCTTTTTTGAAGAAGGTTTATGTTTTACGATATGATTTTCATAATTTGCATGAAACTTTTCACGGAATCGTAAAAAGGATAATTTGATATGAAATTGGATATGCAAGAAAAAGGCATAAAACGTGCAATATTGAGATTACCTACTTTACGATGAATGAAAGTTAGGTAGTATAAATTATACTAAAAACTAGACTACTTTATTTAAAAACTAGCTGTACCCGCGTGCGACTTCTTCACCCGAGGAAGAATTGTTTATTGTCGATGTTGTTTGCTCCACCCGCGGAAGAAATGTCAAAGAATAGCAAAGTGTCAGTACTAAGTCAATCAATACCTAATTGCATATTTTCAAACCCTCTTTTTACCCACTCAAAAAATCTGGGAAATCTTTTTTTTTCTGAGTTAGTAGTGTTATGTACAAACTTTATCGCTGTGAGCGAAGCGAGTCGTAATTTTGATGCTTTTACTTTAGTCCTGAAATCACTCTATTAGTACCTACCTACCTTAATATACGCAACAACATACATGTGATTGCGGCGAGCAAAGCGAGCCGCAAATTTTGTAGTGATTTGGTTATCTATCTAAGTAAAATTGAAATTTATCAGGGCTCAAAATCACTCAACAATAAAAATCTGATCGCGGCGAGCGAAGCGACCCGCAATTTTTATACGACTTGAATTTAGTCCTGAAAATCACTCTCACAACAGCGTATATGTGATCGCGGCGAGCACAGTGAGCCGCAAATATTCGCTTCACAAATCGCGTTATCTGGATCCAAAATCACCAAATTAAATAAACCTGATCGCGCCGAGCGAAGCGAGCCGCAAATTTTTTACGCCTTCGCCGCCCCAGGGTGCTCGCGGTTTCCAGAGTGTCCGCGGCCGCCCTAGGGCGCTCGTGGCGAGTGGCGCTTGGCGCCCCCTAGGACCGTGCGCCCGTGTGCAATGCACACCCTGCACAATAGGTTTTGCCGGCCCTGGTCACCCGTGGACGAATTGTTTATTGTCGATGTTTTTTGTTCCACCCGCGAAAGAAATGTCACAGAATAGCAAAGTGTCAGTACTCAGCAAGTCAATCAAAACTTACACTTTTTCAAACCCCCTTTTTAACCACTCAAATATTGAATTAAGTAGAAAACTGAAAAACATGGCGGCACTTATCTGCCGACATTATAAAAATGTGACTTTCAATCAGATATTGTGTATATCTGAGGAGACAGCTTCATTCAACTTTTGGTCTAAAAACACCTTCAATCCGTACTTTCACATCTTTTAACTTTAGTTTTGAAAATCGGTGAAACCCGTATCTAATTATTTGTTTTGAGAAACATAATCCTTTAGTTTGAAAAATATACACTCATAAAAAAAACTGTTTTCATACAAACTTTAAACTTATAAAAACAATATATGCCTTTTGAAGAAATGTAGCGTAATATTATATAGCCTATAACCATCTCAGGCTTAGTAACTATAATATTGTAAAGTTTCATTTAAATCCGTTCAGTAGTTTTTACGTGATGGACGCACACACAAACAAACAAAGTCTTCCAATAAAAAAAAAAAATATGCCAAGTTATTTTTACTCGTCTGAACACGTTTCCGTAAAAAAAAACATATGTACAAGAATTCGGGGTCTCTTGCTTTATTATATGTATTGATTGATAATAATTAGGTCGAAGTCAGCTGAAAAGAGGACGTGGTGGCCGAGTGGATGAGGCCCTTGTCTTGAGATCTGATGGTCGCGGGTTCCGGTGGCAGTCATGCGTAAATGGGTTTTTTCGGTGCAAAAATCCATGTATGCATCCCACGTTCTCGCAACGGTGAAGGAAAACATCGTGAGGAAACCAGCATGTCAGAGGACAGAAAAAAAAGTTCTATGGCATGTGACATCCACCGATCCGCATCGGGTCCGCGTGGTGGGTTAAGACCCATTCGCTCTCCTGCCGAGAGTAGGCCTGAGTCCCAGCAGTGGGAACATTATAGGCTGATTGTGCGGTTGAAAAGTAAGTATAATTCAGCTTACAATACAAACGTCGTAAAACGCTACATTTTATTGAAATTGGGTTTCAAACATTTCAGCCATTTTGATAGTTATTATAATGCTGTTATAAATTGAGTTATTTGCTAATAAAAACAGTTTAAAAACCATATTTGCGAAATTGGATTGTTATTTTATACAATAAAATAGAGCAATAATAAAGGGTTTTTAATATGATCATGAATATGAATCAAATACAGTTAAATCTTTTATGAATGCCCTCATAAACAATACAACGTGTTTTATCTATAACTTATCATTAAAATCCAACATGGAGGCTGCAAGGCACAAAAATCGTGAAAATAATACCAAAAAAACCTTAACTTGATGGATTTTGGTAAATGTGGTATGTTTAGATTCGTTTTGGTCATGTGAACGTCATATATTAAATTAATGTGATATATATATATATGTATATATAAAAAAAAAACAATATTCCAGCCGTTGGGTTTATAGTTTTTATAAACTTAAGCTTTGTTTTTTATCGTTTATGTACTGTCCCTTTTGCCCGCGACTCCGCCTGGGTTTTATCACGATAAAATATAACCTAAGTCCTTTTACAGATCCTAAACTAAACCTAAGTATAGCGAATTCTAGTTTGATTGATTCAGTAGTTTCGGTTTGATGGATGCTAAGAGATCACGCTGGCTCATGACTAAAACACTGATACCTATTAAGTCCGCCCCACGGTTAATTTAACGGTGACGGAAAACATCGTGAGGAAACCGACATGTCATAGAACCTAAAAAGTTTGAAAACTTGAGTGTCAAGAGCTCGAAAAGAGCCTCTTCGAGGCGCACTTGAAATCATTTCACCACACTGGTTCGAAAGAACGATCAATTTTACGCACACGATAAGAAGTTTGCCCCCGTTTTAATTTTGAGGGTAAAAAAATAACAGTTTATGTTAAAAATTCACATTTATTATTTTAAAATGAGTTTTACATCACAAAACAGAATGTTCGCTTAAAGCGCTTTCATTGTTATTAAAAATCATGAAAATAAAGCGCTCATACAAAACCGGAAAAGTACAGTCGCTGACAAAAGTGCTTTCAGTTGTCGGGCCTAAAATAACCAGGTTTATTTACGGTAAATCAACGCAATAAGTTTTGTTGGTAAAAAACACAAAGTTGGTACAAAGTTTAATGATTTTAATAATAATACCTACGTATAAATGTTTAACAATTTTGTTAGCGACCCCACTATTTAATTTAAGCTATCAAAACTTTGTCATGTATTGTATAATAATACAAATATGTACAAAATATATTTAGTATGCAACAAAGCTAGAATAGTTGGTTAAAAAGCTACAATGAAATGAAATTATATGAAATTTGGTCATTTGAATTAAATCTCAATTTACTAAAGTACTAATTAAACTAAACTAAATCTCAAATTTAGTTAGATAATATCAAAACTGAATCTCAACTGTTAATTTTATGGGGTATGTCAAGATTTTTCGCAGTAAAATTAGGCCTTATAAAAATCGCAAATTAAATTATAATACGAAATAATGTTATCACATTAAATACTTATTGATAATAATATATTTTACATTTAAACAACACAATTAAAATAATGACAGCCTAACAAATATATTTTTAACATATATAATTTGTTAGAATGTCATTATTAATATCCATCATTAATATGCAATTATCAACCTTTACATAACATCTAAACCTATAAATAAACTAAAAAAAAATCACTTCAAAAGTGTAATTTTTGTATTCTTTTTCACAAATTAAATTAACTTAAAAGCTCGCAATGTTAATTACTTACAATTATTATTGAAATACTTTTATATAATTCTCGCGGTTATTAAACTGTCAGAGTTATATAAACATTATTTTATTACGGCTAATAATAGTATGGCAACTCTTCATACTTAATATTTAATAATAATATTTACATTATTTACAATAAATAACCAATATCGTCGAATAGTTTTAATGAAATATTTCAATAGTAGATGCTATTATTTTAAAGAGTTTCAATTTCGATGTGTATATATATTTTTTTATGAACGGCTATTTTTGTTATTTTTACCAAAACAGAAACAATGAAAGTTTTTTAATAATTTATCTAAACTATTAAAATCTCAGTCTTATACATCCTCAGATGATCAAAACTATGATGACATCATTTTCTATCAAATTGACATTTACACAACGGCACAAAGTCCATTTTATTTAATTTGGCAATGGTATATGCAATAAAAAAAACATAAATGAAATATCAAATAATTCAATTATAACCAATACATTTTATTTATAAGAATCTAACTTTATCTGAGCTGAACACAGATATCACAAAACAATTAAAATTGTATAAATTAATTAAAAAAATAGGTATTGGGTTGAAATAATATCGAATATAGAAAAAATACCTAATAATAAAAAATAGCGTTGAAAAAATATCGAAGTCAAAAAAATATCGGACGGTCCGAATTAACGAATCAATTTTACGCACACTATTTATACACTGTACACTCGCGTCTAAAAGTGTTATTTCACTTTATATTTTATCATTCACATCCTTGGTGTTTTGTATAATCGTTCGTATCCGTAGATTTAGATGCACTGGACTTCACTTCGCCCTGCATTTGATTTTGGGACCCTGTGAAAAATAATATGAATTTTTATAAAAAAAAGAAAGGGTGTTGGCTCTTATTGTAATTTATTGTTATACAATGGCAAAACAAGGCAATACCAAACAGTTGTTTTTTTTTGGTCACGTGGATTAAACAATGTCAGCGAAAAAAAAAATTATAGGTATTCTATCAGTTATTTGGTTCCCATAGTACAAGCTTGCTTAGTTTGGGGCTAGATGGTGCTGTGTGAATTGTCAAAATTAGAAAAAATACCTACCATTTATCCTAGTTTTCAAATGCGGCAGAGTGTTGGTGTTGGCTGGTCGCTCCAGCATGTTTTTGCTGAAGTACACCGTATCGTCGGTGTTGAAACGCACCGGGGGGGAGTTGGAACAGCTCCTCGAATCCATCATGGATCTACAACAAATTGTTATCACTATCCTACTGATGTCATACAGGACATGGATATGAATAAATATGGTTAGATAATTGTTATGTCTTACTTCAATAATGTCAAAACTATTGAACCGATTGAGCTGAAAATTAATATTAATAAGCTAATAAGCTAGCATTAATAGTTTATAAGCTAGGAAAGGACATAGGTTACTTTTAATTCCGGTACCACGAAAGGTTTCAGGCAGAATTTAGTTACCTGGATTCCAAATGGTACGGGTCTAGCTCGGGCATCTGGGCGAGATTCAGGGGGTTTCTACTCGGGTTGCTATATAAGGCAGGCGGGGGTGGAGTGGAATACAGCTCTGGAGCCATTAGCTGTTCCGGAGGAAACTGAAAACGTTGTTTTATTTTTGTAAGAAAAAAACACAAGGTATTTATATTAACAATTAAAGTTAAAATCAGATTATTGTTGCAGAGAACGAGAACGTCACCAAAAGCTGATTTATAGCTTTTTAGATTAAAGATTTTACATCTTGATGATATCGGGTTTGGTAATCTAATTCCGATCTTTTTGCAAACGTGCCCCAATTTTTGTCGTAAATGTGTTTCGTATGATATGGCTTTCACTATTAAATGTACTATTCCGATGAAAATAAACTATTTTCACAAAGTTTAATGTTACAAAATTAAAAACACTTTTCAGCGTGACTGTACTAATCCGGCCGAGAAGGTTTTATCTTTGACCAACTACTGCACGGAAATCGTAGATTTTTCTTCCAAAGTATCCTATTGTACTCCACTTTTGTGTTTCACTGTACTTATGAACGGTAAACGGTGAAAGGGTTAAACGATGAAAATCTCTTATTTCTTGAGTTTGTATACAACAATTTTTCTTTTTCTATTTGTGCATAAAATATTTGGAAAATATCAAGTAAGACATCAGAAGTATTTTGGCAGAGTCTGGAATCCCACTAGTATTATAAAAGCAAATTTTTGTAAGTATGGAAGAATGATAAGATGGATGTTTGTTACTCAATACCGCTGAAATCAAAGAAGGAATCGGACTGAAAAGTACCTACCTATTGTAAATAGCAGGCAAGAAAATGAAGTTACTTTTTAATCAGACAAAGCTTGACGGAGCTTCAAATACATATTTTACCTACTAACTGTACACACATACATAGGTACTTGCTGCAAACATACATGCACTTTAAATCATAACCCTCCTACGCAATCAGCAAAATAAAATTAAACTCACCAATCCTACAGTATTTAATGGCAAAGCATTTTTATACTTCAACCAATCTTTATACACTTTATTATAACCGTGATAAAATAAAATTAAGTTAAACTTGAAGAACATATTTTACCTACTAACTGTACACACATACATAGGTACTTGCTGCAAACATACATACAAACATACAGGCACTTGAAATCATAACCCCCCCTACGCCGTCGGTTAAAAAAATCATAATATAAACTCACCAATCCTACAAAAGTAAAAAAAAAAATCTTTATACACTTTATCATAACCGTGATAAAATAAAATGAAGTTAAACTTGAGAAAGCTTGAAAGAGCTTCAAAAAAGATTGTATCTGCTGACTGTACACACTTACCTATTTACATACTTGCTGCAAACATACATACATGCACTTGGAATCATAACCACATGGAAAAAAATATAAACTCACCAATCCTACAGTATTTAATGGCAAAGAATTTTTTTTACTTCAACCAATCTTTAAAAACTTTATCATAACCGTGATAAAATACGTGATAAAATGAAGATAAACTTGAGAAATCTTGAAAGAGCTTCAAAAATATTGTATCTGCTGACTGTACACACATACCTAGTTACATACTTGCTGCAAACATACATACATGCACTTGGAATCATAACCACATGGAAAAAAAAATATAAACTCACCAATCCTACAGTATTTAATGGCAAAGCGTTTTTATACTTTAACCAATCTTTATACACTTTATCATAACCGTGGCAATCATTTGGGCTCACATTTGGAACATGAAGACCGCTCATTGGGCCCAAACTCTGTATATTTGGGCCTAAACTCTGTATATTAGGGCCCAAACTTTGTATATTTGGGCCCAAACTTTGTATACTTGGACCCAGATTTGGCATTGGACCTATCTGTGGGTAGGGCCTTCGATAATTATGTCGGATTTGGATATATTGGTTGCATGGGTCAAAATTATGGTCGTAATGTCGTTCGCAATTTGGTGGCATGTCGTATTTGTCCGGGGTCTTAGATATGAGGGGTCTAATAGATGAATAGTCCGTGGTTGATGACTTGTTTGAACAGCTGTCACTGATTTTTCCATCCAGAGGTATTATGTCCGGGTTTTTGTCTGAAACAAGATGAAAAACTGAGTGAACTGTAGTACTAAAATGTATACACCGTAATTTTTTTAATACCAATAAACCTTAAATGGGCAATGCAGAAGGGGTACTTCGTTGTATCTGTGCAGTCAGAATTTTGGGTTTCTACAAAATGACAGAGTGACAGCGGCGCGAGTGCGGCGCCCGAGCCGAGCTTTTGCGAGCTGGCTCGAGCTGGGTACCCGGGTTTGCCAAACGATGAATGAAACTTTAATTATTTATCAATGATACGTACCGATTGACGCAAGGGCATAGAAAAACAACGAACAGTTACAGTTGTCCAATTTTTATCACATTTATTTTGAAAAACGTCTAAAAAAAGTATAAAACTCCAACTTTGAATTTTCATAATGTTCCAGATAACTAGATTGAAATCGTACCATTTAAAATAAACATTATTATAAGGTACATCTTTAAAGTACATCTTTTTTCATCAAACTTATATTAATCAGCTAATGCAAAGGTAATCCCTAAAGTGTGAGGTATATTTATAAATCGTCTGAATTAAAAATGAAGACTCTTTTTATAACTAAACATTTTCTTAAATTTTATAAGAGCTTATTCGTAAGATAAAATAAGATTATCGAAGCAATTAAAGCTTAGCGTTTTATTTTTGCTTATGGACAATTAGATTCAATACTTAATGGGGTGAAGGGCAAAAGCTTAATGGATTAAAAAGAAAACGGCTTGAGAGAAAATTTCACTTTATTTAATTTTTGAAATGCAGTAATTTCTATACATTTTTTTATTTTAGTCTCTTCTTAGTCGGACACTCTTGACATAATGTGGTCGTGATTATAATTTTGAATTTATCCAATTTTGAATAAATAAGTAGGTATACATTATAAATAAATAAAATATAATCCAATAATTTTTTTAGTTCTTAAGTTCTTTTTTGTAGACATTTCTTTTTAAATTATTTTACGTGTGCTATAATATGGATGTATTGTCTGAGAATTAATGAATAAATAATAATAATTGGGTCCTTATGAATGGAAGCTCCAGCTATGCGTCTCCACCTGGCTCTGTTCGGCGCATTGTGGGAGCAGTCGATCACGGTTGCGTTTGTGAGAGATTTGATGAGGTCTGACCATCTAGTTGGAGAGCGACCACGGGATCTCTTGCTCTCCATTCTGGCTTGAACTACTAGATGCTCCATTGAGTCCTCTTTGCGAGTAATGTGTCCAAATAACTTTTTAGTTTAGTAAGGTGTCGTAAACTGTGGCTCGATCATGAACATTATTACGTTTTGAAATTTAATCTTAATGACTGTTGATTTTTCGGTGACGGATACGATACGATAACGCTAACGCTAAAGTTCATGATCGAGCTTGCATTCACTTACACGTCTAACACTTGTATAATGGGAAAATACTTTCATACTTTTGTTGTAAATACACCATACATTTTTGATTACCAAAAAATCTTAAATGGGCAATGCAGGAGGTACTACGTTGTATCTGTGCAGTCAGAATTTGAGCTTGTACAAAATGAGAGAATGACAGAGCGGCGCGAGTGCGGCTCGAGCTAGGTACCCGGGTTTGCCAAACAATTAATGGAACTTAAATTATTATCAATGATGGGTACCTATTGACGTAAGCCCAAAAAAAACGACTAACGGTAACAGTTGTCCAATTTTATCTTACGTAGTTTGAAAAAAAATTCGACCTGATTATCTTTGAGTTTTTTTGCCATATCTGTGTTCAGTAACAGCAAATGATTAAGCGTAATTTTTTTTTCTGGTGATTAAATATTTGTCGTGTATATGCATTTTACATCAATACTCAACGCAAATAGTTTATTTTTTAATTTGAAATGGGCATGCATTTGACCACAACCTCACCTGATGGTAAGTGACGGTGTGGTCGAGGATGTAGCACGCTTGCCTAGTAAGTATTTAGTTACTATTGATTTGAAGACTCCGAGATTATAAACAATTAAAAATATTAACATACCTAGACTGTCAATACTCTCAGACTCCTTGGTCCCCGTGAGAGGGATATTAGAGGTCTCGTCCTGTTGCCGCTTGTCTTTCTCATTCTTATCTGAAACAAATAAAAAAGTAGATTTTAAAACCGAGAACCCGACTTTTCAATTCTTCTTTAGACTATTGGTACTACGGTCCTATATAAAATTGGCATTTTTATTTCATCATTTTTATTGCTACAACATGGCTTTAAGGGTAATCCTCAAATCCGAATTCCATACAAAATGTTTCGGACAAATACTCAAAAAGTACGCCGTATTATAGTAATTTCTTCACACTATTCATTTCGTCCATGTTTTTTGATTTCGTCAACAAAAAAATTAAGGGTTTCATACGTTAATTTAGATTTTATACGTGTTTTAAAATTAACCCTACTAACTTAAAAACACGTATAAAATCTAAATTAAAGTATGAAACCTTTCACTTTTTTGTTGACGAAATTAAAATACATGGACGAAACGAATAGTGTGAAGAAATTACTATAATACGGCGTACTTTTTGAGTATTTGTCCGAAATATTTTGTATGGAATTCGGATTTGAGGATTCCTCTTAAGCTGCTCACCTATATAAGCTGCTAACCAGGCGTTCTCCTGATGGTAATAGATCACGCCTGTTCATTAAGAACATAAGATATATGAGGTTTAAGTATGGTTATCCATAACAGTGCTACACGGGGCTTTGACTCCCTTAGGCCCGTGCAACACTGCTATAATAATAAAGATTTATTTCAGGCAACTTTATATTACAGATAAGCAATAGTCCCATAGAAATATATACCTTACAGACTAACATAAATACAATAAACACACATTACAATGCAACATAGTTAGGATTTTTTCTTCGTCAACGCCATCTTGTAGCGACGGAATAGCGCTCCTCCACCATGACTTATTTTGATGATACTCACTATCCTTCTTACAATATTTGCAGCAGAATACTGTAGCTGAAACTGCTGTCATGGCCGCTATGACTCCTACCGCACCCAGCACGATTATCAGTACTGTGGTCAGCTCAACCTTAACTGGCACTTGAGCTGTGGATAAAAAAAAAATAAGCTGTTATATCAACCAAGAACATAATTTAGATATAATGTTAGAAAAATATAATAGCTGTGTAATACATAAGCCAGAATGCTGGTGTATGTATTGCACAGCGTACAGGTATTGCCATTCAGCGTGGCAATGCTGCCAGCATTCTGGACATTTAACATTTTCATATCTGACTTTTTTATTTGAATTTAATAGTTTCTAATATTTCTAGATGAATGAAGAATATGGCAGATTAGATGGATGGTTGTCAAGCCTCAATCACGCAAAAAACAGTGAACAGATTTGACTGAAATTCGAGTATAGCTGGAAAAGTATCCCGTCGATGAACAAAGGCTCTTCGTATAATATACACTAATTGGGGAGATTGCACAAATTCGGGGGCAATACACAAATTGGGGGACAATGCACAAATTTGTTCATCAATCAACGAGAATCAGCGCAGACCGCTGTAGCCACTTTTTAGAATTAGAATTAGTATTGAATAATATGTTTATCTGTTTAAGCCTCGATGACACAGGGCTAGTTTACAAACTACAAGCCAGCGAGTTCAAAAGCTAGCGAATGAAAAAGCGAATTAGCGATCCGGAAAGATTTTCAACTAGCATATTGTAAAAAGTCGATGACACGGGACGAGTTCACAAGCTACTAGCGAACTCGCTGGCTTGTAGTTTATAAACTGTGTCATGGAGGCTTAAGGGTCTTAATCCTCAAGGCAAATTTCGTTTAATTTAGATTTGATACGTGTTTTAAAATTAACACTACTAATTTAAAAACACGTATAAAATTTAAATTAAAGTATGAAACCTTACTATTTTTTGTTGACACAATCGGAAAACATAGACGAAACGAATAGTGTGAAGAAATTACTATAATACGGTGTACTTTTTGAGTATTTGTCCGAAACATTTTGTATGGAAATTTCCCTTGAGGATTCCCCTTAAGTCATCAAAATATTACAGATACTAACCGGTATGTCTCTGAGGATACTTCAACAAACTGCTGGTGATGGTAAGGGGTTCGCTTGCCCCTTTTTTGTTGAAGGCCCTTACTGACACGCCGAGGGCACTGTTTGCTGATAGCCCTGACACCTCAAACTCAGGTTCCTCGTTTGACACATTTCGGAGGAGCAAGCCGGTTGCCATGTCGAAGATCTAAGTTAAAAAAAAGGTTGTCTGTAAAGTTGGTTTACGGACTATAGTTTAACGTGACCAGCGTAACGGGACAATTAGCGTTACCGGACAACGACAGCCTTACCGGACAATGACGTCATAGTTTTCGTGCATGCAGCCGGCGTTCATCGATTTATTAGACGAAGTCACGTCAAAAATACACATTCAAGTTAATCAATCGGTGTTTTACCCTATCACGACAATGAGCGTTACCGGACAATGATGTCAACGTTATCGTGCATGTAGCCGGCGTTCATCGATTTATTAGGCGTAGTCACGTCAAAAATACACATTCAAGTTAATCAATCGGTTTTTTACCTAATAATATAACGCCACGGATGCTAGTCTTCAGATCTTCTCTTCTCACTACTGGTAGCTACTTTTGCATAAGCCTAATTACAAAGAGATTGTAACCTGGATGAATAAATAAGTGACCTGGATACCTAAATAAGTAACCTGGATATCTAAATAAGTTTCCTGGGTATTTAAATATGTTACCTGGATATCTAAATAAGTTACCTGGGTATTTCAATATGTAACCTAGATATCTAAAAAAGTGATCTGAATATTTAAATATGTAACCTGAATATATAAATTAATTACCTGCAGTAAGAAAGCCTGGCGGATTCCACCATCGTGTCCAGGAGTACAGTTGAGGGTTAGAGCATCGTACGTCACATTTGTGATCTCACAGGCTTTGACGGCAGACGGCTTATCTGAACAAACATAATTTGTGGAGTAGAGAGTAAAGTAGAGGATGATTGGTTACTTAGGCTCGATTCACACTGGGAGGGCGGCGGCAGCCGGCAGAGCACTTTCAGTGTCATTTTTTTTAAATCATTTATCTAACTTTGTTACTTTTTATTTCTACTATAAGTTAGTTTTTATTTTTACATTAGTGTCCGTTTTTGCCAACTAACTTAACTATTAGTACACCCCCAACCAAGCTTTCTTTTTTCTTTGTTTATTTGCTTTCCATCCAAAGGTTGTCTGGAAGAAATCGCTTCCTAGCGATAAGACCGCCCATTGTACTTTATATTTTTTATGTTAAGATTTAATCATAAGTTCTGGTGTACAATAAAGTATTTCTATCTATCTATCTATCTAACTTATTTTAGCCTTCCAGCGGTCCAGCAATACTGGTCTTTTAAGTACGTAGATAATGGCTTTGATTAATTTAAGTCGTTATAAAACTACTGAAGCGCTTGTCTAGGTTGAGATTATAATGTCGAACCAAACTTACAGTATCAAGGTTTTACAAAAACATTCTACAACCGATAATCGGACTGTCTAAGTGACCGTAAACGCCACGGAAAATTCACAGGGCAGCAAAATACGCAATTTCGTTCAACTTCAACTTCGACGACAAAACGATCAAAATTAAACTACTGAACCGATTTTGATGAAATATCTATTAGTATTTATTTATTCGTTCTTCGGACACGTGTCGCGTCGTGGAGAAATGTCCATCGAGCGTCTGGTGGTACAGGGAAAAATCGAGGGCACACGAGGGCGAGGAAGATCTCCAATGCGTTGGACTGACCAAGTCAAAGCAGCACTAGATGGTCCCTTACACGAATGCACGAGGAAAACCGCTGTCAGAGATGAATGGCGCAGGATTGTGAAGCGTGTCACAACCCCCACCACGACAACCACGACCACTCTGCCAAGAGTGTAACGACCAAGAAGAAGAAGATTTATTTATTTCACTTTAATTAAAACGGCAGCAGCCAATTACATTAATTAAAGAGTGAATTACTAGGGTACTAAATAAAATTTGTTAAAAAAGATAAATTAAAATCTAAGGAAAGTAGAATATAAAATTAAGTAAAATTGATAACAATATTTTTGGAAAACTAAAAATGAATTAAATAATACTGAATAAATTAATAATTAACATTCATACATCTCGCTCACAAAACCTCAAACATTCTGACAAAATGTTCGTCCAAGTATCCGCAAAGAGGTCTAGACTAGGGTTGTGGTCCAGGAGAGCGTTGAGAGCGGTGAAAGCGCGCGGTAGTGGTGAGGCGGCTCGGGCCGCTGTACGCGATCTAGGCGCGACAAACAACCTACATTTGCGAAACCTGCGATAGTTGTCAGGTACAGACAGCGTAAGAGATAAGTATCCCCCTTGCATAAGACACCCAGCAATAAATCCTTTCAAAAAATTTTAATACTTAAAATTATTTTTATGCTTACATACTGTTATACAAATATAATCTATTTTTTAAAGACAAAACTTCTCCATTCGCCGCGACGGTGATTTTAAAGAGATTTGAAGCTGGGTATTATAATGCAACGGGGATACTTATCTATGACGCTGTCTGTACATAGAATCGACACAGTTCGTCGCTCAAGTTAGGTGCGTCTATCTTGCCGCGCAACACTTTGCATACAGTCGTGATTTGGTCATTGGCGCGCCGAACTTCAAGCGAGTTGTATTCCAGGCACCCAATTAAAAACTTCGTTGGGTACATAAATGGGTAGTACCTGTAGCGCCTCTTGTATAAAAATCTTAAGAAGGCCTTTTGGACCTTCTCTAGCAAGAGTTAGTATTTGCACTATGGAACCAATCTGAATTATATCCTCTCACTCAAACAAGATTTTGAAATCGGTTTCTGGGGTAACGAACATTAAAAAAAAACATTAAACCGAATTGATAACCTCCTCCTTTCTTGAAGTCTGTTGAAAATATAATTCACATGACTTACCAGCTGGTAAAATATGGAACAAGCAGGGTTTGGTCTGCCGCCCGACCGAGTTGGACCCTGAACACTGCACCCAACCATAGTCTGATGATGTGTTCACCATGTAGAGAAATGTACCTGATGAAGGAAATCAACGTTAATATAAGTGTGTATCAGAGGAAGCCTGAAAGTAGCGCCGGTGACGGATAAGTTAAGAAGTAAGGGTATCATGGTTTGATCCCGTAATTCCTGCGACTGATTCCTGCGAGGTCCCACAGAATTATCCCATAAATAAGCACAGCAAAAGCATAAGCATAGTATGAATATAGTGTGTATACTCCAAAATTTTTAATTGCTAGAAAATAAATACTCATAATCATTTGCCATTACTGAACACAAATATGGCAAAAAAATCATAATAAATATGATTAAAATTGGACTTAGTAATTTTTATAAACATAAACATTCACACACTCACACCCCTGCACTAGGATTCCCTGTGTCGCAGGTGGCATGGACACATATAAGACATCACGACATCCAAGAACCGAGAACAAACATTTGTGTTCGTCACAAATATTTGCCCCGGCCGGGGATCGAACCCGGAACATCAAGCTTCGTAGGCAGGGTCACTACCAACTAAGCCACGGTGTCGTCATTAAGGCCTTGCGTCATTCGGTACGCATTATTGATCGTTTGGCAAATTCTGGTACCCTCGGCTCGGCTCGGGCGCCGCACTCGCCCCGCTGATTCAGACTCTGTTTTGATTTTATAGTAACCAAAAATTCTGACTGCACAAATACAAGGTGTACTCCTTCTGCATTATTTATTTTAGTAGTTAACAACTTGTGCTCAATAATGCTCATACCACATTCATACTATGCCAATGCTTATGCTGTGCTTATGTATGGGATAATTCTGTGTTACCTCGCCGGATTTATGATCTATTTTTCATGGTGTTATAACACCAACGTTGTAACCATGTTGTAATTAATTAAAAAAATCAAATGCGAGACAACAATTCAAATAGCTTTATGACAATGCCGATAAATAAAAAGGATTTTAGTCAATTTAAAATAAAATATTTTCGTGATCGCTTAGCCCAGTTAAGGGATAAATATGTGTTCAGTTGAAAAGGCGTTTTATCATGATATAGCGTAAATGGCGTCATTACACGAAATATCTTAGAAAAATTCTCCTATTACCGTGGAAACATACAAAAATCATAAATTTACAAATAGATTTTAATGGTTTAAAGATCTATTTGCACGTAAGCCGCATGTACCCGGAGAGGTGATATCTGAAGACGGACCGCGGCGTAGAAAGCGTTGGCAGGACGATCTGGACGGATTCGAGAGGGAATGGTGGGAGGCCGCAAAAGACCGCGACAAGTGGAAGGATTTGGGAGAGACCTTTGCCCAACAATGGGACACCACAGGTTAAATAAATAAAAAAAACTATTGTTATTATGCTGCTTACTTGGTGTATTGGAGGCTGTGGTAAGCGTTGACGTCGTCAGTTCGTGTTTGCTGTGAGCTGAGCTGTTAAACCACCAGTGGTAGCTCATTTGTTCCTGTGGACAAAATCAACATCATCATCACATATCACATGAGAAAGCTGTCGCGCGTGATAGATTATTGTAAACAGTAGGTATTTATTATGAAGTAAGTATTGTAATTTTGATGTTATTAATTGTTCGTTAAAATCCTTTATCTATTGTTGAATTATCATAATAATAAGCTTGGACATTTTAAACAACGCCATCTATCTCCAAACTTGGCAAACATGTTTGCCTAATGTTATTAATTGTTCGTTAAAATCCTTTATCTATTGTTGAATTATCATAATAATAAGCTTGGACATTTTAAACAACGCCATCTATCTCCAAACTTGGCAAACATGTTTGCAATCCGAAGGAGTTTCTGCGTCGTTTTGTGACCGTCAACGAAACATGGATCCATTGGTACACCAAGTAACCAAGGAACAATTGATACCATGGACTTCACCCGGTGAATAAGCTCCGAAGAATCTTCGGAAGAATCTTCGGTTCCGTCTTATCGGCCGGAACGGTGATGGCCATTGGCCACCGTTTTCTGGGATATACATGTGGGTTATTTATATTTTTTTATAATTTATTGTAATGCATTCAACCTTTCTTATTATTTTGTGTCTAAGTTTTAATCTACTTCATTTAGATGGCAAATTTCTGGTTTTGAGATGGTAATATATATTTCGTTATTTTTAGTTCCATTTCAATGTGATTATACTCACGAATAAAATCTTACATACGAATGATATGAAATGAGTATTGTTAATTTTGTTTACATCACAGTTCCGACAATATTCTTGCTTTCTCCCAAACATCCATCAATCACTTTATTTTAGAACATCTCAGTTTTATTTCAGTTATTATTTGAAGCCATTTTATCTGATGCAATCCACTTACAGAATCTAACACATTATTTACAACCAAATTCTCGCTACTCCGATTTCATAACTCTACTTGTGTAAGAGCGAATACAATTTATTATCGAGAGTAGTTATTTAAATTTACTCAAAATATTTCAGCAATTATTTAACTTTACTGGCATTACCTGTACTTGTTAAAAAATTAACAATGAACAGTAATGTAAACACTCTCTGAAATTAAACAAAGAATCCGAATAATACAAACCTGGGTTATACAGAAAAATGTTATTTATTGCTTTGTACTTGAGATGTAGTTTTTGTCCAAAATAATTCGGAGTAAGATCTGCCTGCTCCGAAAATTTTACTTACTAAAGCTAAAATATTTCTATAAGTAGCAACCTATAAATAGTTACCTGATTGTCCCGTATTAATTTCTTTAATATAATGAAAAATACTCAAATAATTACCCTATTTATTTTGATACCTAATAAAAAAACATAATTATCCTGACAGTGTGTAAAAAACAAAACCAGGAATTTTGAAAATTCGTACTCAAAAAACTTGCCGTCAACCGTTTCTTGGACACTGTTTACTTCAAGAACTTATTAAAGTGAAAACTTCTTTAGGCATGCTGAGCAATTTATTATGGGGATATTGAATTAGACTGAGCCTTACGCTCGGTTATGTAACGCTCGTTCAGATTAAGTCGGCTCGTGTCGAATTAGGGTAATGAAATTTCCACTTCTGTCGTGTGATCACACAATTTTATTTAAAAAAGCCTGATAAATAAATATCGCTGACACTTTTATTTTATTGATTAAGCTTCCACTTTAAAGACTTTTGAATAAGGGATAATCCCTTTAATTGATTTGCAGCTCAGTATTCGGAGTTCGAAAGTACTTTCGAAGTGTCAGCTCTACGTTTCTATTTAGCCATGTACACAAAAATTTAAAGCTTCCAGTTTGAAGGGTTTTAAAAAAGGAAGAATCCTATTAAGTGATTAACAGCTCAGTATTCGGAGTTCGAAAGTACTTTCGGAATGGCAGCTCTACGTTTCTATTGAGCCTTGTACACACAAATAAATCATATGAATATGTACCCTACATTGTTCGGGCAACTTCGACGGTCTTACGTTATTCATGGAACTCAGTGTGGGAAATGAAGCACCTTTACTTACTTACTATTTACCCAACTGTTAAAAAGGAGGGTTATGTTTTTGTTTGTATGCCAGCTACGAAGATATATGAAACTGTCAGAAATGACAGCGGCCGAATTGCAAGACAGTGATAGCGCAATTAGACACCTTATCCCGAGGAAAGAGGTTAGATATAGATTTTTGTCGCTCAAAAGTAACTAACGTAAGCGACAAATGATAAAACATCGTGTTTCTTGAAAAGTATTCAATTTATAATAATATCCTTTTATATTTATCTGTGATATTACAAGTTCTCTGATATGACTCACTCAATAGTAAACATTTTAACCGTAAATTCAGCTTGCTGTTTTTGAACTTACCTTAGGATTGGCGTGGAGATCACACTCGATTTCTACCACCTCTCCTCTTGCTGCTCTCATCACCAACGGCTGAGTCATCCTACAGGTTGGCGCAACTGAAACAGGAAATTATTTTTAATGCTTATTCTAGATTGAATTTCTAACATCAACAATAGAAAATTTTTTTTTTGAAAAGATTGAGTTTCTAACATCAACAATTGTATGGCATGTGACATCCACTAATCCGCATTGGTTCGGGTGAAGGCTTCGCTTCGAGGACCGGGGACCGGAGACCATTCGCTCTCCTAGCTGAGCGTAGGCCTGAACAGTAGGACCAATACTTTCAAAACAATGTTCCATTTCGCATATGAGCGAGATCAGTTCAGGAGTTGTTGAGAAACGAGGGTCTGAAGAGAAGCTGAAAGAAAATCTGGCCATCAAAACCTTTTTGTAAAGACCTTACCTTGGAAAAAAGGTTTTGATGAAAAGATTTTCTTCGTAAGCTCATGGTTCGAACAACTAATTCTAATTCTAATAAAAAGGGGGTACAGCGGTCTGTCTCCCCGTTGAAGCGTGCATTTTGCATTGCCCCCCGATACTTTACCCTGCCCCAGCCATCCTAGCTCCTTGAAATAGCGGAGTAGGACTCTGGGGTGATGGCAACATTTTTTTTTCACACAACGCCATCCAGCCCCAAACTATGTAAGCTTATATTATGGGAACCAGATAGTGATAGAATACTTATAATATTTTTTTTTTGTAAATACATACAATGAATACATAGAAAACACCCAGACTCAGGACAAACATCGATGTTCATCACACAAATGTATGTCCTGAGCTGGAATCGAACCCGCGACACCGACACGGCAGTCACTTGCCACTCGACCATCCGTGTCGTAAACACTGTTCGAACAACTAGCAACTTACATTTAACATCAAGCACCAAGCTCTCACTAGAACCTTCTCCGAGGCTGTTCCGTGCCGTGCACACGTAAGAACCGGCAGCCTTCCTCGAAACCCGCTGGAGAACCAGGCTCTGATTGGCTAATAGCACCCCAGGACCTGGTTTAACTGTCACGCCCTGAAAAAATGACTATTGTATTATCCAGCTACTATGTACTTACTATGTACTTATCCAGCAAATTGTAGAATAAATCTAAAAACCATGATTTTTACTCTATTTCGCTTGCGAGACAACATCATCATTTCGGGTCCTTTTCCCACTTACGTGGAGTCGGCACAACATGTCTTCTTCTTCCATTCGTCTCTATCAGCCGTCATCTCTGTACTTACACCTGCTTTATTCATATCATCTTTCACACAGTCCATCCATCTTTTCTTTGGCCTTCCTCTACTCTTATATCCATCCACTTCCATATTCAGCACTCTCCTAGTTACACGATAATCTTCCCCTCGCATCACTTGTCGCTTGCGAGAGATAAGAGTTTTTAAGGATTTTGATGTGTTACATCTTTCCTCTCGCTTGTTCCTAGAGTGTTTTTAGATGAGTTATTTAAAAAAAATAATCAAAATGGCGGATTTTTTGAGCTAAATAGCAAGTCGTTAATAATTTCGAAAAGGGTATTAAAACATAGGTATTTTAAATGACATTACAAAAATAAACATAAGTTATATGTTTAAATTTGATTTGGAATAATGAATTTACACTGAACGTATAATTATTTCGCAGTCAGGTATCAGTTTTTTTTAAACTTTAAGCTTGTTATAAATTGATTTAGAATACATTGTTATCAAGTTGAGAGCTAAAACTGGAAAAAGCGAGAGTCGTCTTCCATTTTTGAAATAAAATTTAGGTGCCTTTTAAGTTCTTTAGTGGTGACTTTCAAGGTCTTTTAAGTTCTTGATCAAGAACAACTTTACCCTCATAGTTATTTATTTGATTGTAACGGGTATTTATCGCGCTCACTTCGTTTTTGTGTTCCGACGTTTTGACTGTATTGCAACAGCCGTGGTCAGAAAAACAAACAAAACGAACACGAACGAGAACGAAACGTCGGGACACAAAAACGAGGTGAGCGCGATAAATACCCGTTACAATCAAATAACTATGTGTGATAATCGCGAAAATCTACGAAAAACTATAACTTTACCCTCAATTGACGGCTTTTCAGATATGGCAGGTAGGTACTTACATTGTGCATGAAATACACATGGTTATGCCACGGGTTGGCTCGCACCCTGCAATCCAGGTAGACATCAGAACCTTCTACGATCTTCGTTCCGTCCAGGCTGGCGCCCAGTTCCAACCTCACCACGGGTAGATCTGGTAAATATTAATATTAATAAATAAAAATATCAATCTTACCTTAAATATAACAAAGGAAATAATAAAATAATAATAATTGTTGATTTAAGTGTAACCGCCTGTTGGGTCTTCTAAAATTATTTCCATTCTTCTCTTTTTACGCGACTGCCAAGGAAGGGTTATATTTTTCGCGCGTATCTTGTATGTATGTAAGTATGCGTGTATCTATGTAAATTTCTTTGTTACCTCGTATCTTCGAAACGGCTGGCTAGTTAGAGTCCTTACATAGGCTTAAAAAAAACAAAATGGCGGATTTTTACCGCAATATAGCACGAAAGTGACGTCTGGATAAAAGGGTGTACTTACGTTGTATCTCCATCTTCCAGCCGTCCTCATGCGTGGAGTGCGGTAGACTGGGCTGCACGGCTCTGCAGGACATCACGCGACCCGCGTCTTCTACTGCTGGCACGAAGGTTAGAATGCTGCTGGTCACATTGCCGTCTGTTGATACCTGGTTGAAGAAGAACTTACTTATTTTTTTGTATTTATTTATTCAGAAAAAAAGGTTACATATATTGTTGTTTTATAAGTACCATTAAACCTTACCAGGTTTGTCTTGGTACCTAATATGAGCTGTTGCTATGTAAAGTAAATTATATATCGCTATATTCTTTATAAACTAGTCAAGTAAAACAAATAGGTATGTAATGAAAAACTTAAATTAGATTGTAGGTAGTTAGGTAGTTATGTAAGTACATTAAAGTAAAAGGTTGTAAGTTAGTAGGTTAGGTAGTTACCTACACATCATTTTCTATATATCTGTCTGTTGATACCTGGTTGAAGAAGAACTTACTTATTTTTTTGTATTTATTTATTCAGAAAAAAAGGTTACATATATTGTTGTTTTATAAGTACCATTAAACCTTACCAGGTTTGTCTTGGTACCTAATATGAGCTGTTGCTATGTAAAGTAAATTATATATCGCTATATTCTTTATAAACTAGTCAAGTAAAACAAATAGGTATGTAATGAAAAACTTAAATTAGATTGTAGGTAGTTAGGTAGTTATGTAAGTACATTAAAGTAAAAGGTTGTAAGTTAGTAGGTTAGGTAGTTACCTACACATCATTTTCTATATAGTATTTAAAATAAATATTTTATCTTAGTTGATATTTCAGTTACTTTTTTTTGTATTTTAATTACGTAGGTACTTGTAAAAATATAATGTAATCCTTTCTTATAGTTTTATAATACAAGTTTTAACACAAATAAACGGACTCCAATTAGGACAGCGCAAAATTTTCAAACGCTTTTTCGTTACCTAGATGGCTTACATTTTTCAGTTATTTCGATTCAAAATTAAACTACTGAACCGATTGATGAAATATTTATGGTACCAATCTGAATATACCATTTAATTAAAATGTCGCTTAAAAATAAACACTGAATAATTGAAATAAATATGATGAGAATTAGAATCTTGAGGTAAAGCCTTTTTTAATTCAGACAGCATGATGCAGATTAGTACTATCTCCCTTTGGTATTCTTTGGGTTCAAAACCAAAAAAAGAAAAAAGGTAGATATAACTTTGTTACAGTCATATTCTAGATTCTAAAAAAAACATATAATTATTTCCAAAGATCAATTTAATTCGAATACAATTATCGATATTCGTACCTATTTGTTCCTTCAAAATTGCACACAAGTACTAATAAAACAGCTGGGTCATATCAAAACAGAGTACTAAATGTTATGACAACAGATCGAAATGTAAGTAAACACTGTCAAAACCATGTTATACACAAAATACTGCAGCTCTTTAAACGGATATTGACTATGGTGTAACGGGGCGTAATGTAACATGTTACAATGCGAGCATTCGTGCAGTGCATGGAAACTGTTAAGTAAAAACTAAAACGAACATAAAAACTCTATTAGGTACCAGTATTGTCTATGCTCTCTGTCTTATTTAAAAATGGCTTCCGTGTTACTTTATCTCATTATGTTTGATATTGAATAAATTTACAACTCCGAATTATACGTTTTTCCACTGAAAACTCCAATCTATCACGAACGCACGAACCCCTCGTTACACAGTTCGAGTGTCAGTTTTTCGACGAATCCTGAGTGTTACGCGGTTCTAAACGAGCATGATACACGGATTTTCAGACACGGCGTAACGTAACATGCTCGTTGTGAATGGTACATTACGGCCGTACAGTACCCACCTTTATATTTTCAGACAAACATGAAGTTTACATTCTATCATAAAAATGACGGACGTAATTAGGTCAAAAGTTCAACTAAACTGATGTTATTGAACTGAGATTATGATTGTGATGTACTTGTACAGTTACGTGAGCAAAGCGAGGATTAAGAGTCTACTATAGATAATATAAATATACTATATATAATATAAATTATTATATATACTAGATGAATTGGCGCGCCGTCGTATGTATGTGCGTGTTTGTATGTATGTATGTACTCGTAAAATATAATAAATATTTATAAATCTCGTAAGCCCAGTAACTTCACTAGCTACAGTGCCCTTCAAACCGGAACACAGTAAAACTTACAAATGACTGTTTTGGGGCAGAATATCTGGTACTGTGTTGGTATCCATCTAGACGGTATCCTGCAGGGGACACCGTGTCACTAGTTCTTTCGAACCAGTGTGGTGAAAGGATTTTTAGTGCGCCTCGAAGAGGCTCCTTTCATGCACATGACACATGTTTTTCGAACTTTTTAGGTTCTATGAAATGCCGGTTTACTCACGATGTTTTCCTTCACCGCTAAGCACGTATTTTAACGCACACATATTTTTTTCACGCAGAAAAATCCATTTGTATACGACGGGTTTGAACCAACAGTGATCTAGCTTTATCCTTATCACTATGGCTGCCTAATGACATAGGCATTGTACTGTCAATAATAGTCAGAAGAATCATCAGGTTTGTTTGTATGTAATCAGATAATAGGTCGTTGACATGAAGATAGGAGTGGACAATGTGGACATGGGAAAGGTCGCAGGTTCGACTCCTGTAATGAGGAATTTAAAGGAGTTAGGACAGGTGATGTTCTGTCGCAAATTGTCTTGATTTTGCCCGTTACGTCCATCAAAAGTAATACTTTAATTTTATTTATTTAAACGCAGAAAACACAGCACAACCACCAATAAAATTATGGGTTAACAGAGATTGTACAGTTCATAAATCCGCCATTTTCATTATTTAAAAAAAACCCACCCAATCTAACAACACTCGGGTTAGTGAGTCGAATCTAACGATACCTTAATCTAATCCTCAAATCCAATTCCATACAAAATCTTTCGGATAAATACTCAAAAAGTACGCCGTATCATAGTAATTTCTTCACACTATTCGTTTCGTCCATGTTTTTTTGATTTCGTCAACCAAAAAAAGTGAAAGGGTTCATACTTTAACTTAGATTTTATACGTGTTTTTAAGTTAGTAGGGTCAATCTTAAAACACGTATAACCGATGTCCGAAACATTTTCTATGGAAATTTGCCTTGAGTATTCCCCTTAACTGTAAAAACCATCCAGCCGTTTGGAAGATACGAGGTAACCCAGATATTTACATACATACAAGATACTCGCGAAAAACATAACCCTTCATTGGCAGTCGAGTAAAAAAGTGGATGCGGAGAGCCGAATACCGGGCTCAGTGGAGCGTTATGAGAGAGGCCTACGTCCAGCAGTGGACTAAAGGGGCTGATGATGATGATGAAATATACACGGTCAATTTTTAATTAAGTACCAGAAAAAGAAATACGCATAGTTGCCGTTACTGAACACAACTTGGATTACTAAAATTGGATACCTAACTGTTACCGTTAGCCGTTTTCCTGTGGATTTGCGTCAGGCGGTACCTTTTATTAATAATAATTTAAGTTTTATTCATCGTTTGGCAAACCCGAGTACCTAGCTCGAGCCAGCCCGCAAAAGCTCGACTCGGGCGCCGCACTCGCGCCGCTGTCACTCTGCCATTTTGTAGATATCCAAAATTCTGACTGCACAGATGCAACGTAGAACCCCGTCTGCATTGCCTATTTAATTTTTTTTGGTAATAAAAAATTGGTGGTGTATTTACTAAATATCACGTATCAAAGGCCAAAATACCGCTTTTACGAAGTTGGTTTAAAATTATTGAAGATCCTCCTCTAAGGAAAAGACGAATATCTATGTCAAATGGATTGAGCAAAAACAGATATCATCGAAAAAACCATAATTCAAAGGAGAATTTATTCTCCCTCGTGAATCGGGTGATTCATGTTACACGAGAAATCAATACTTACTCTTATTTATGTTTGATGTGATTTGTGAGATGTATTTTATTTATTTGTATTGTGTCAATTTTATCAACGTCTTTGCCTGTCCAAAGTAAATCAGTAAATATAAGTTTACTGTAGAATCTACAGTAAACTTACATTTACTTATCTTATCTCGGAAGATCAGTCAATTCTCGTACACTGTAGCTTCGAGATTGAAATGCTATTAGCACACCAATAATAGCATTATTGTAAGATTATAAGTGCGGTTTCAGTCTAGCGTATAGTCGCGCGTATACGGCAAAATCCGAACGCGCGTATGTCGGCGTTCACGGTCGGTTTTTTCTAGCGAGTGTCAGTAGCATGAGATGTCTCTCCCGGCTTGTCGCGCGTAAACGCCCTGCAAAAACAAAATACGGGCGGCGAATCCGTTCGGTATAGAACGATCTACTTGGCTCGGAGACTGCCGTGTCTTCAGATGACACACGGTTTTTTTACACGCCACACGCCAGCGACTTCGCTTGTAGCGTGTAAAGTCGCCCAGTGTCATCGGCGTTTTTACAATCTGCTTGTTAACTATCCTTTCCAAAAGCTAACACGCTCACACGCTAGCGTTTAAAAACGCCAACAATCAGCTTGTAAAAAAGCTTGTGTGACATCGACGCTTTAGTGCCGGTTAATTAGAGGTCTATTTAGGTATGTGTCACTAAAAAGTTGCAAGAATTAGAAGCTAACAACTGAAGTTATAACAATTTGGATGATTGCGACATAACGAAATTTTCTATAAAATGGACTAATTCACATGGTTTACATGTGTATATTTTTTTTTTACCCGTGCATTTTTAAACATTTTGATCACAAGCTTGAACGATCTGTTTCACTCGTTTCGCTCGGGTGACCTGAGAATCAGATGAAGACTATGCCCTGATCTGTTTAAAAGAGGATTTATAACTTTACGGATCGGATTTAATAATAATAATAATTTTATTTCAGACACAAGAAAAGTACAGTGTAGCTTAACTAGGGCCCATTATGATATATACCTTAGAGACAAACATATATATTTATAAAAAAACTTATCAATTAGCGTGTCATTGACACTGGGGCAATGACGGGCGCGGTGTCGCGTATCAGTCGTCCATAGAACTTCCTGAATACGACACCCTTCGGCCAAAATCCGGTGTCCATGAAAGTTGAGAGTCGATCCGTCGGCACTCTCACCATAAATGAAGCGAAGCCCACATTACCTTCGTTAACCGTAAGATTGTTTGTTTGTTTGATTTGTTAGCCGTAAGATTACAAACTTATAATCTAAAAAGGCCAGTATGTATGTATCTGCTCCTCCTTCGGAGAAAACCCCGCGGTATTTACACAAATCTGTTGTCTACATTTCCTTATAACTCTACTAGGAATACAGACCGTGGAGCTATAAATAGATGAGTTATAGCGTTGGTGATAGATTGTTTGTTGTTAAAGCGCCATCTGGCGGATGGAAGGTAAACAGGCACGTAACGACAGGTGAATGAGCTGGGGTAGCACAAGGCGAAAATGGGACCGATATTGTTAACGCTATCCCACAAAAAACATTAAGTTTAAAGCAAATTCTCATGCAATTAATGTATAATATTATATTTTTTATGTAGGGTAAACCAACATTTTATTGGCACCCAGCCTATTATTGGCACCCGTTTAGATTAGTTAGAAAAAAACAAGAAAATTGTAGATTATTCAATTTCAGTATGCTTTTAAAAGTAATAAAAGTATACTGAAATTGAATAATCTACAATTTCCTTGTTTTTTCTTATTACACTCTAAGGTGCCAATAATAGGCTGGGTGCCAATAATACCCTTATTATGGGACAAGACGAACAAGGCGCTTTCCTGATTGTAAGAGATCACGCCTGCTCATGGCCAGAACAATGTTTCACAGGACTTAAATACACAAAAGCCGGTGCAGCACTGCTATACCACACGTCCACATAGAGAAATTTTAATGGTCAGTCTTTAAAGCCCAGTAATTTCACTAGCGACAGTGTCTTTTAAACCGGAACACAGTTATGCCTCCATATTACTGGTTTGGGGCAAAATATCTGACACTGTGGTGGTACCTATCTAGACGGCATCCTGCAGGGGATGTCTCCCAATGGTGGAAATATTAAAATATAAAAATATGTGAATTAACAAGCGCTTCACAGGATTATTGTGCAATCAGTGAACTTTGAGAAATATAATATAACATAATATATTAAAATATACATGTTTAATTTAAGACATAAAATAAGTCTCTTTTAATCCCGTTATCTCAAAAATCCGCTATTACATACTCATGAATAAAATACAAGCTCAATACCCCTAAAACCCTGGTTTAGACCTCTTTGCGGATACTTGGACGAAGATTTTGTCGGAATGTTTGAGGTTTTGTGAGCGAGATGTATGAATGTTAATCATTAATTTATTCAGTTTTATATAATTCATTTTTTTAATTTTCCTAAATTATTGTTATCAATTTTACTTAATTTTATATTCCATTTTCCTTAGATTTTAATTTATCTGTTTTAATCATATGTTATTTATTACCCTAGTAATTCGCTCTTTAATTAATATAATTGGCTGCTGCCGTTTTAATTAAAGTAAAATAAATAAATACAAATACAAAAATACAAATACGTATTGTAGATAATGTAAGCAATTACTTACTAATGGACCGGAAATGGATTTAGGTTCCATTGTTGTTTTTATTAACAAAACGATTTCAAATTGACTGTAATTTTCGGCGGTCCAATAATACTATTTGGGACATACTGTACTATTTATACCTACTAACCTTCTTAAAAAAAACCTACTTATTGATGGTAAAAAAAATGTTTAAATGGATAAAAACGGAACAATGTTAACTTATAAAACATTACTTAGCTTAGACCGAGAAGTCTTTAAATATACCTGTACAAAGATCTTAGTTCTTAAGGGGAATCCTCAAATCCGAATTCCATACAAAATGTTTCGGACAAATACTCAAAAAGTACGCCGTATTATAGTAATTTCTTCACACTATTCGTTTCGTCCATGTTTTTTAATTTCGTCAACAAAAAAAGTGAAAGGTTTTATACTTTAATTTAGATTTTATACGTGTTTTAAAATTAACCCTACTAACTTAAAAACACGTATAAAATCTAAATTAAACTATGAAACCCTTCATTATTTTTGTTGACGAAACCAAAAAATATGGACGAAATGAATAGTGTGAAGAAATTACTATAATACGGCGTACTTTTTGAGTATTTGTCCGAAACATTTTGTATGGAATTCGGATTTGAGGATTAGCCTTAATCACATGGTGTAAACCTAGTATTAAATGATCTTTTTTGGAAAACAAACTGTATTATTATTATTATTTGTTTATGCGAAACCTGAAATTAGTTTGCTCAGGATCGATAACCAAGTTAAAAAATCTCTAAAAAAATATACATGTAGGTAGGTAGGTACCTAGTACCTACTTATATTATTATTTTTTGTGACTAGAAAATAAATAAGAATAAACAGGTCTTGGCTATTGCAAAAACTAAGTGTATTTAGTGTATTATGTGGTATTTTTATATATTATGTAAACAAGTGCCGAAACGCAACGAAAGCTGGCGTTGTCAAAGTACTCACACTAATGCAATTTCACTACACTTTGACAAATTTAGGATGATAACTTTGACAGGTAACAATAGGGACACGCCTTGCCGGGCTCTTATTCACAGACACTACAAAGCGCACGTGTGAATGTGTTGTACATGCCAGCTTAATATACCTGTATACGCTAGTGTGAAACCGCTCTAAGCAGAAGGGTAAATCACATGTACAGTCGGCTCTATAATGATCTTTACACCCAGCTTACGCCAGTGTTCTGCTGTTAAACCACTCACACAAACACATCATGTGTGTGTGATCATGTGTGTAAACTACTTCTTATCGTGTCACTAATTCTTTCGAACCAGTGTGGTAGGATTTCAAGTGCGCCTAAAAGAGGCTCCTTTCGTGCACTTGACACATGTTTTCAAACTGTTTAGGTTCTATGACATGCCGGTTTCTTCACGATGTTTTCCTTCATCGTTAAGCACGTGTTTTAGTGCACACATAGATTTTTTAAAAGTAAAATTCATTGGTGTACGACTGGGTTCGAACCCACTACCTTCAGATCGAAAATCGGGGCTCTTCCCACTCAGCCAACACGACTTTATAAACTACTGATGTGATTAAAACACTTAAGACATATCTAGAATATAAACCATAAGTTGTTTTATCACAAGAGAGAGAGCACCGGCGTAAGCTAGGTGTAAAGACAATTACAGAGCCGACAATACATAATTGCGAAATAAATACATTCTAAATTCTAATTTTCTACTTACAGTCTCTTTCACAGTCTTCAGCCTGGTGCCTCCCTTCCACCAGGTAATGGTTGGCTTCGGCCTGGCTCCTACAGCCTGGCATACCAGCTCAGTGCTCTGCCCTGCCACCAGGGGTCGCTTACCTCCTTGCAGTCTCACCCAGAGTGGTCTTACTGTAGACAAAAAACATTAAATTTACTCTTCTTCTTATCGTGTCGCTAGTTCCTTCGAACTAGTGTGGTGAAAGGATTTCAAATGTGTCTCAAAGAGGGTTATTTTGTGCAGTATATTATATTTATTAACAAGAAATATAGAATAAATATCAGAAGATATCTGATTAGATATCAGAAGTGCTAAGTCGCTCGCCACTTTCAAAAAAATGTTGCACACTCATTATCTTTCACTACCAAGAAGTTGATGTCTCCTATTAATTTATTTATATGTAGGTATAGTATAGTATGAAATTATAAATAATTATCTTTTTTTTTTCTTTTACATATAGTATTTATTTATATAAGTATTTATGTTTATGTAGGTTTATGTATATAACTTATTTAAACGCGCCTCCGTCATTATCTATTCCTCTCATTTCCAGATCCATACAAAGGTTGTCTGGAAGAGATTGCTTTTAGCGATATAGCCCATTGTGCTTCACTTTTTTTTTTTATATTGTTTGTGTTCCTGTTTATTTACTTGTTTTGTGGTGTGCAATAAAGAATTATCTATCTATCTATCTATTAAAAAACGAAATGCTACCACTGAACAGTCGTAAAATACGTAATTTCGTTTACTTGGATAACGTTTTCAGTTATTTTGATTTTAAAACCAAAGTACTGAACCGATTTTCATGAAAGGATTTGGAACATAATATTACTTATTATTTGAATATTACCCCTCGAACAAAAAAATAATTTTTTCAAACCGGTTTTTATCAACGAAGTTTTTAAATAAAACGAATTGACAACCTCCACTTTTCTGAAGTCGTTGAAAATGTAAATTTTATTTCTTTCAATACTTAACGATGCCTTATTATTTACTTTTTAAATCAGGTTCTTTGAATTAATGAGCAGAATTAATTAAAACAAATTGGTTGTCTGTAAAGTTCGTTTACGGACGATAGTTTAACGTGACTGCCCACCATCGTTACCGGACAATGACAGCGTTACAAATGACGTCAACGTTTTCGTGCATGCATCCGTCGTTCATCGATTTATAAGACGTAGTCAAGTCAAAAAAATGACTTAACCCTTTGACTACCCCTATAGTAGTTATAATCGCTTTTTTATGTAATCCAAATGTATAAGAGCTTCGATTCGCTTCACATTCATTAGTATCATATTAAACGAATTTAAATGATGCACGTCAACCACTCATCAACAAAACGAAAATGAAATTAACCTTTGTCCGAAATAAAATGGTTTATTTTTTATTACTAATAGTGTTTTGGTTGGTCATTAGATAAATTAGGGTTGGGAAAATAGTAGAAGTAGAAAATAGTTTTTTATCAATAACATTTGCGGACTAGACATGATAATTATATTCTCATAAAAATATATATCCTTCTTATCGTGTCACTTGTTCTTTCGAACCAGTGTGGTGAAAGGATTTCAAGTGCGCCCCGAAGAGGCTCCTTATAAAAAAAAAAAATATCAGTTAAAAACTACAATATAATATTTAAATTACTTACTGGTTACTTTCAAATTATATTCGTTCAAACTTAAAGACTATTACTGGAGGGTTCAAACCTAGTATTAATTTAAATAACTCGAAGTTTTTTTTTGTCATTAAAAAAGTACCTATACCGGAAATACGATTTCTGCCCAACATAGCATTTATAGAAAACATTCTTTACTGACTTTATTTTACACCTTTAAATTATTGTTATTTTAAACAAACACCTATAAAATTGACCATTATCAATAAAGCTGAACAACTCTCTACCTCAAAGGCAATTCACATTGGGTCTAACACTTGGCTATTCAATTCAACCCTAGTAAGTAAATAAAAAATAGATCTTATTTGTATGTAAATAAAATTCATTTCAGTTTAAGATGTAAATCCTTTTAGGTAATTAAATTGGCGTTTTAGTGGGGTAGAGTTCTGCTATTATTTTTTTGTTAATGTATGTTTATTCATCATCATCAAATTAAAATTATATAAGTCAAAGATTTCACCATGTTTTTGAAAGAAAATATCGTCAAAATGTCATTTATTTTTAGAACCCTATAAAATAATTCGACGTCCGTTCAAATCTACGTATACCTTTAAAAAACTTACAAAGACATACAAAATTTACAATTTTAATTAAGTTCAATATAATTCAACTCAAACAGAACAAGAATATTATGTCAAGGTAACTGTTAGTTAATTAAAAAACAAGCACCTACATTCCTCAACATTTCTACCCTTCCATAACCCGCCTACGGAACCCTAAAATGATGAAATAAAAAACGGTTAATTGTCTTAAGTGGTCCAAACAAAAAAAACGAAGGGCCTTTAAAACGTACCTTTTGTTCGCAACAAGTATATCGGTGAATTAAAAGGGTCGTTTTTTGTTTTTAACAACTGAAGGGTTAAAAGGGTGTGAGTTTATGAAAAGTGATAAGAGGTATTATAGAATTTTATATGTATGTTTTACAAAAAGATTTTATCAATTTGCGGTAGCTGTTGGGAAAAATACATTTGAGAACTTGCCTTCACACGCTACGCGCTTCCGAAACGCCGCCGTTAAGTACCACTTTTTTTTCAACCGACTTGAAAAAAGCATAAGGTTATCAATTCGGTTGAATGTTTTTTTTAATGTTTGTTATCTTAGAACTTTGTTGTTTATACTTTCAGACTGGTCCCATAGAAAATTTATCAAAATGGTTCGATAGTTTAGGTTTTAAATCAAAATAACTGAAAAAAAAAATGTTGTAGTGAACAACACATCGTATTTTGCTTTTCTGTGACTTTTCAGTGGTGCCGACGGTCACTAAAAAGTCCGATCGAAGTCGGTTGTTGTATGTTTTTGTAACATGTTCATTATTATTTCGTTATTATTATGCATTTGCATTCATTTTCGTAACCCTAAAATTATATTTTAAGGACTGAAATAAATGCTTTTTTTAAGTTGTGCCGTAAAGCAATGTTAATAAGTTCCAGATTAGTTATTCCTGTAATCTATTGAACAAGGGATTAAATTTAAATCCTAATTATTGGATTTCAATGTTGGATTAAATTGGTCCGAGGATCTAAAACTTGTTAACATGAAATATGAGCCGTGTCGGCCC
This sequence comes from Lobophora halterata, assembly GCA_932526365.1. NCBI lineage: Eukaryota > Metazoa > Arthropoda > Insecta > Lepidoptera > Geometridae > Lobophora > Lobophora halterata. Next base: position 4,955,035 of record OW052027.1, on the reverse strand, counting down.
CGTTTCCCATCCGAGTAGAATTGGGACAAATAATTTCTCTTCGGGCTGTCTTGAGTCCAGCCAGTCCAGAAATATAGCTAAATGAAATTTACATTACTAACTAAAGAATAAAAGAAAAAGGTAGCAACTTAAAATAAAATAGTGGGTACCTGTTTTATACATTATATACATTGTAATGGCTTATAAAGTGAAGAAATACGTAATTTATTCGACAACCGTGGTGCAAAAATACTGATAATTGATTTTCACAACTCTAAACTAATAAATATTTTTTTTTATTGTGCAATCATTGTTAATTATAGCATAAGCTAAATAACACAATCTATATTACAACATTTACAAAAGGAAACAATTAGAAACAATTAAACAAAAAACAAAATTTAATTAGAAATCAAAATGAAAAATTTAATTAGATATCAATTTGACAAATTTGATATCTTAATTTTTTTTTATTTCAGGTTAATTTTTTATTAATTGCTAACGGATAAAAAAGTTATAAAAACAACTTTTATATTAAACTTTTGTGATTTATTTAGATGTGTTTCCGGTGAAACTTTATTTTATAAAAAATATACTTTCAGGATCTTTACCCCGTCTCTATTCTCTTTGAAACTTTCCCAAGTTATTCCATATTTCAATATTGTTCACAACCTACCGCACGCGGTTTTGTTTCAATGAACAAAAAACTTCTTATACAAGCGCAGTGTAGGACGACCTTTGGCCAGATGGAGCGATGTTCTGCGCGCTATAGCTGGCAGAAGGTGGATGAGAAGAGCCGAAGATCGGGCTCAGTGGCGTGCTTTGGGAGAGACCTACGTCCAGCTGTGGACTGCTATAGGTTGATGATAATAATTCATATACCTACTATAGAATAGAGTATCAAATATCAAATAGATAAAACAAGTAAGAATCAGGTTTCCGATAGTTTTCAAAGCAAAAATATATTTTCCCAAAGGTTTGGAAATGCATTTCAGCGTTTCAGCGCCCCCTTGTGACTAACGCGAGCCAAATACAGGTTCTAAAAGATCTTTGAATCGGGAACTAGAGTTTTATGTTGGAAACACTGATTTAAAAAAAAAATATTGCATATAGATAAAATATTGGGTACTTACACCCACTGTGACACACTATTTTCAAAAACCCTTTTCTTAATATATTTTTGACGTTACTAGGTCTAATAAATCGATGAACGCCGCCGCGCCGGCTGCATGCACGAAAACGTCAACGTCAATGTCCGGTAACGCTCATTGTCCCGTTACGCGCAATAAAAAGTTTAGGTTCTATTGCTATTAGTTTTGGGTAAGTTACTATAGGAATAGTATGTTTTAAGGTCGGCGTTCCAAACCGGCTTTATCTACATCATTACCTAGCTATTATTTCAAAAAATATATTATGTGTGCATGATACACGTGCTTAACGATGAAGGAAAACATCGTGAGGAAACCGGCATGTCATAGAACCTAAAAAGTTCAAAAAACATGTGTCAAGTGCACGAAAGGAGCCTCTTCGGGCTTCGGGATTCGGGCTTCTCAGGCGCACTTGAAATCCTTTCACCACACTGGTTCGAAAGAACTAGTGACACGATAAGAAGAAGAATCTCATAGTGAGTTTTGTGATCGGTGTGAATGTCGTGCCCAAAATATTGTGTCGCGTACCATCAAAGGCACGCTTTTGGTTTGCCATCCCTGGTCTAGAGTCTTGTATCAAAACACTCCATTACAGTGGGTTCGGAACATCCGCCAATATGATCTTTAATTCATGTGTTAAATTGGACGGGACCCAAATAAATTAAACTGAATATGGAACAAGTGCCCCAATTCTTATGAAATATTTACCAAGAAATAAGGTATTGCTTTTTCCTTTTGTGGTAAACACTCAATTTCATAGTTGACACTTTTTTACTTAACCAGAAATTAAAACTAATGTAGATACTTGTCATTATTAAGTAGAAGAAAGATGAAAGAGAAATATTTTTTTTATGCTATATTAAGGATGTAGAATTAAAAACATAATTAAAACCACCCTGAAAAATTCAGCCGGAAGCTTCTACCCGGAACGAAAGACAGACATACAAATATTGAAATTTTCTTCTTTGTACCTATTTAACTTTGAGTAAATTAGTACGTAAATCGAAACAAAATTAAACAAGCGGCCTTATTAATAGACGGTAATCTCTTCCAGACAACCATAGACGGAGAAAAAACATAAATTTAAGTGCATTAATGGTGTACCAAAATGGTGTAGATATTTGTTATTTTTTAAGATCTAGCTTAAAAAGTTTCTAAGGCTTCGTCCATGTGGCGTATAAAGTATCTGACTACCGAATTTCAGCACAAACGATTTTGTAGTTTTGGCGTAAATAATAAACAAACAACCCCCCATTAATCGTTCGTCAGAATTTCTGTAGCATGTCTTATGCTTAGATCACACGTACTCGGCTGAGACAGTAAAATGTTACTCGGCCGAGACAGTGAAAGCTTACGTCACTCGCTCAGTCGAGCACTCGGCGCTATGTTTGTACGTACAGAGTACTCGGTACGTGTGATCTAGGCATTAGAATCAAGAAACTATGTGTAGTATTTATGTGTTTCTTGATTTATTCCATCGTGTTTGTTCTACCTTTTCTAAATTTCTATTCAACTATTTCAAAATCTTAAGATTGCATTTTTATGCAAAACAGTCGGTTCTTTGATATTAAAAAAAACATATGTTTAACAAACAAAGTTGCTTTATAACGTTAAACAAAAACACATAAATTATTCACTGGAAGTTCTAACATAAATACAAATTGCCGCCTCCGTAGAAAGAGCCAATTTCTTTATTCCTTGTTAAGGTACAGGCGAGTACAAAAAACAAAGTTGCCAAATGGACTTGTCTACGAATTTTCTTGTTCTATCTAAAATTATAATCTGTGCTTTCACAGTAGTTGACTGTTAGGTTTAAGGAAAATGTAGTTTTTTTGAAAATTTAATTTAATCTTCTTGATTGAACATTTTGAAATCTGTAATTCCGTATTCAGTTTTAATTTAAAGAATGTTTGACTCGTATCAATATTGTTCAAATGACTTACCCATAAGACATTTTTTTATTATATTTGATGAATTTATTCGGTCAAATATTGTATCAAGTAAACGCGTATAATTTCTTAGCATAAAGAGTTGTATTAAATTTTGTAATGTTTTCTTCTCTATGTTATTGTTTTTTTTTGTCTTAAGGTGTACAATAAAGCATTTTCATTCATTCATTCAAGATAAATAACTTGCATTGCTCATGTCATCACTATTTAAAATATAAAAAAACGTTTAGTTAAACCTTTTGTCATCGCCAGTACAGTCGTCGGCAGAAGTATATCAACCTGTCAATTAGGACTTCTTAGATTATCATCTCGTGGGATGTATGTGATGATTGTATCACCGAGATGAGATGCCAATAGGGATGTCCATTGAGCGGATATATCGATATTTAACAAAACAAGATTATCGATAAATTGACATTTGTGGATTTTATCGTCATTTTCGTCCTTGTATGGTAAATTTAATTTGGAGTTAGCGATGCGCGATTGTTACTTTTGATATATTTAATGTTAGAGTTAACAAAATGTAGAAAAAAAGAAAATAGAAGCAACGGCTTTTGTCGGAGATACAAACGTAAATAAGTGGATACTTCTTACGTTACTTATTTGATACTGACACATAAATCAATGATGATTGGCGATGCAGAGGAAATTAAGAATGGCGGCGCTTGGTCAATTCAACATAATTATTATGACGATCATTAAGCATTAAATTATCATGATTAATAGCTATTGTCAGATAAATTACGCTTAAAACACACAATAAAATATTATCAGAAATCAAATTAAGCATCGCGCATTGTTTAAAGTATGTCCCAGATATGACGTACTGTCAGCTGCGTAGACATGGATAGACTAACAAACTTTTATATATATATTATACTCTTAATTTTGCAAAGATATTCTTCTCCTGACAATAATTTTGACAAGTAAGAGGACTTCATTTGAAAATGCTTGCGTGCCCTTTTTTTGCAAAATTAAGGGTAATATAAATGTGAAAGCATGGGAGTGTATACATGTATGTGCAGCTGACTGTACCTACTAAGTCTACTATAAATAGGCCTGTAAAATCTTGCAAACAAAGAAGTATCCACTTCAAAATTGAGCTTACAACTAGGTTCATTAACAAGCAAGTTGTCAAGTTAATTAAAAAAGTTTTTAACAACCATACATCATGAAACCGGTAGGCAGGTAACGCATTAGCCTCCAGAGTTGCGAACGTCAATTTTACAAAACAAATTCCAAGTTCTGCCTAAATATTTGACTTTTTAACCTTTTGTAACAAATGGTTTTCACAAACAAACAATGTTGCGGTGATGGGAATGTCAGAATTTCATATTCATACCTTTTTTATCGCAGCGTAGGTGATAATAAATCATATTTATTTATTTTGTAGCCTTTTTCCTATCAATATATTAGCTAGACGTAGGCTTCTCCCAATACGCTCTAAGACTAATCTTTGGCTTTTCCACTTTTTGAAGTGAAAACTTCTTAAAGCGCGCTGAGCAAAATATTTTATGGGTATTGAATGTGATCAGTCGGCTCAAGTCGACAACGATGGGTATAAAATGAGACTGATAGTTATGACATTTCTAAGTTAATTTCAGAGAGGTTGTCAACTGCCTTCCAGCATATCATGCAAAATTTGAAAAGAGTGATAGTTTGAAGTGGTTAAATGCGTTATTGAACTGAAAACTTGTTTAGGCACGCTGCACACTTTATTTTGTAGGTATTGAATGAGACCGAGCCTTCACACTCGTCTATGTAACGATCGTTCGGTAAAAATCGGAAAAAATACATACATTTCATGGAGTTTTCACTTCTATCGTATGGTCTTAAGCACACACCGTTTTTTGGCTATCAAAAGTCTCCGTATGGCTCAATACCTAAGAAAAAAATGAGTCAATTTAGTATTATGATCGATATCGATATTTTTTGTCATAAGCACATCACTAGAGCTTTTCGGCGCTTCAAAGATTTATGCGACCGTCCAATTTTGCGGTAATATGTTGTAAGCTGGTGTCAGCTTACTTTTTTGTTTATTTTCAAACTAGAGTTTTCGCGCTAACGAATGCTTTGTTGTTTACAAAATGTCATTCTGTGTTTTTATGTGCGGTTTCAGACTAATGTATTATTGTCGCGCGTATACATGCAAATTGGTAGTAGCCAAACTTCATAATCAAGGTTTTACAAAAACATACAACAGCCGAATTCAATTGGACTGTTCTATTGACCGTTGGCACAACTGAAAAGTCACAGGGAAGCAAATTTTATTCCAAAAATCATTTTTTTTTTAAATATTATATACTTGCGGCTACATTTCGATAGGCAACCTGGTATTTGATAGGCAACCTGGTATAAAATGTAATCTCCTATTCATGAATTTATATAAAAAAAATAGTTTTAAGCGTGTACTTGATGAACGTAGTGATCCTGCAGTGGGATCTTAGACTAAAGGGCTGTTCAGGTAAGTGAAGGGTAAGAGTCCGCCGCTGTCTAGATAATCTAGGAAACCTAGAAAATCGTATTTAATTTTATATAGTGTAGGTACCTAATAAGCAGCGTACGTCTGGTTAGGTATTGGTATATCTTGCTGAACAAGAGAGAAAGAGACAGATATATATTCTGACAGAGACGACATGACAGCTTATTGATAAATAAGGGAATTTCTAAGTGCTATGAGGTCGTGAAACGGGCTCCCAAAGTTAAGGAATTCCTTAGGCATAAGATAATTTCAAAACGTTGGTGCAATGAATCTGGATCGTAAAGATCTCCCTCCCTAGCGAGTAAAATGATTGTTTAGGATTTTTTTAAGGTTGGTGCATCCGGGCATAAAACTTCAACGAGCGTTAAAAACAACGGGATTAAAAATCCTGCCATACTGATAAAACCTCGCATTTTAATTAGTGAGAGGTGGCAACACAGTGTACACTAATACATTTTTTCAAGAACATGATACATAACAGGCTAAGTGCCACTGCAATTATAGGTGAAGACGACATTCAATGAAAAAGTGGATTCAATGAAAAAGTGCAACTTTGGAAAGAAACTGTATCATGTCATAAATTATACCTATTTGATTTATCTGTCATCTCAGGATGCACTGGGCACGGGCCTCGTGTGCCCTTATGGTAAAGACGGTATTGCTCCTGATCCATGAGAACACCCAGATTATGGTTCATCCTGAGACGATATCAATTACTTCCGACTCTGTCAGGCCCAAACACCTTTTTTAAGCACTTTCCTTTCGAAGATGACATATTTTATTCAGTAAAAACAAATCAAATTTTCAAATATTTCCTTCGGAAAGCTCTAATGAAGGTTCGAACCCTGCTTCAGAGATAATACGATTTCGAACTCATAAAATATTTATAGGTAGCTCCTTCGCCCGCATGGTATTGGATTAAAAAGTAGCTTGAATGTTTTTCCAGCTCATAAACGATACCCATACCAATTTTAGCTTAATTGGTTCAGTCGTTTTGGCGTTATTGAGGAACAAACATCATCAATCCATCGATCCTGATAAACATTTTTTTTATAACAAGATTATAGAATAAACTTTTTCATTTTCAAACCTTTTTAGGTAGATCTTTATACGATCTTTGGTATGTTTACCAAGTGAAAACCGTAAAGCACGATTTATTACATCATACGCCTAATATATTCAAATAAATTTACGATAAAATCACAAGCCCATACATCATTATTCGATACCTATCAAATTTCATCTTCGAAATCCCTTTCAAGCAGAAAAAGAGATAGAAGATAATATTAAAATCCAAGTGCAAGTGAGACGTAAGATAAAACGCAAGTCACTGATAAATACATTTTGTGGGTAATGATACGTCAATCAGGAAGATGATAATGATAATTTTGAGCTGTAATGTTGAATAATTTTGGTATTTTAGATGGTTTTAACTTGATAAATGATGTAATTTTGATGGTAAACCATTGAGTAATAAAATAACTGCATGAGAAATGAGGACATATTATTATTGGTGTGTACTAAGTAATTTAAAAAGGTTAGCTTGTCAAAATTTTGAAAACAAACCTTTTTGAAATTATTTAAAATAGCAAACATTTATTTTGACTCAAAATTAAGCACGATATTTCATTAATTTATAAAAATTGGTCTTGATAATTAAGCACGATATTTCATTAATTTATAAAAATTGGTCTTGATTTAGATAAACTTGACAAGGATATTTCTTCAATTTAGAAATATTGAAGTTAAGACATAATATACAAATTATAACATACATATATTGAAATAGATTTGTTCTATTATAAATTCCTATTTATTTCAAAAACATCGGATTCGCCTTGCTTAAAATGTACAAGACAAATTACCTACTAGTTAAGTAAGTACTATTTAAATCATATTTCCTAAAACTAGAATTAGATATTTCAAATACCTAAATATTAACATTACTTGAAGTACCTAACCTACACACGTCTACACATTGCTACACAGGGTCTCAGGTCTGTGAATCAAAAATACCGGTGCTAAGCTGCTACAGCTCTGGTCTTTTTCCTCAATTTCCGCCAATTTATCTCGTTAAAATTTAATGAAAACTTTTAGCATCGACTGTACCAACGCCATACTAAGATTATGCACCCAAATCTTGGAAGTTAAGTTAATTAACGTTTTAAATAAACGGCTCTTACTTAACTTAACTAAGTAAGTTACATACAATCAGTTGCCAAGTTACTTTGTTCGTTTAATCAAGTTGTACTTAATAAACGTGAAGTTACCTTGAAGGTATGAAGCTGAAGATGCCGACAGTGTCGTGTGCTACTCACTGATACAATCACCTAACATCGGCCAAATCGAGTATCAAAGCCGACAAGTTTTAGAATCCTTTGTCAGAGGAAATGTAGTTCTAATTATGATGAGGTTTATAAGATATTGAAATTTTGGTTTTACAGAATACAAAAGAAAAATATTCGCAGAAAGCATTATTGCTACTCACTTGTTCGACGACCTACGATCGGCAAAGTCGAGTGACAAAGCCGAGAAGTAGTTGTCTTAAATTCTTAAATTCTTTATTGCACACATAAAAACTATTAACACACGTAATTAATAAAAGGCATGTACATAGGCGAGCTTAACCCTTAAAAGAGTTTTCTTCCAGCAAACCTTTGAGTATAGAGAGACAGTGTTGTAATGGTAGGTTTGTGTACACTTACTTGCACTTACATATATAAGTTATTAACTACGAAAATACTATACATAATAAATAAAAATACATAATATACTACTTTAAATACATATTTATTATACATACATATATACATATTACACTCAATACTTAGGATGTGAGATAATGCTCTTTTACTTTACTTTTGAAGATGTTTAGAGAAGGGCTAGCGCGTATAATGTGTGGAAGGGAGTTCCACAGATTCACTGCGTGTATAGAGAAAGAGTCACTGTAGCGACTCGAAGAATGGTCGGGAATTTTGAGAAGAAGGGACTTGTTTGACCTGCAGGGCTTCCCACGGGGCACCAGAAATTCAAAGCGTTCACGGAGATAAGAAGGCGAAAGAGGATTAAATAGAATATTAAAAAGGAAAGAGACTATATGCAAGTCACGACGTCGACGTATAGGAAGCCATTTTAACTGTTGTCTAAACTGCAAGACGTGGTCGAACTTGCGCAAGCCGAAAATGAATCGAATGCTCAAGTTCTGAAGACGCTCGAGCTTATCCAACAGAAACTCCCAGGCGTCAGGGTAACAAACATCACCATAGTCAAGAAGCGGTAAGAGAAGAGTCTGTGCAAGAGTGATTTTGGTTTCAATGGGTAAAAACTTCTGGAGACGCTTGAGAGATTGGAAAGTATAATTGACCCTTTTACTAACATAATTAACCTGGTTGACCCACGAAAGTTGACTGTCAAAAATAACACCCAAGTTTTTGGCGTGGTTAGAGTAAGAGATAGGCACATCTGCATACAAGATAGGCGGAAGAGGAGATAGGCCTACTAGGTTTAGCATATGCTTGCTACCAAAAATCATGGCCTGAGATTTTGAGGGATTAACTAATAACCCATAGGCTTTCGCCCAAGTGTTGATTTTAACTAAATTTAGATTAATACTGTTAATTCCTTGGGAGATCTCATCAGCTTTAAAGTGGTGGTATATTTGGAGGTCATCAGCATACAAATGAAAGTTACAAGAAATAATTTGAGTGATAGCATTGATAAAAATCGAAAAAAGTAGAGGGGAAAGAACACCACCTTGAGGAACGCCTGCAGTGATGTCGCACCAGTCAGAGTTGGACTCTTCCGATCGGACAGTTTGTCAGAAGAAACGTCGTATATTTAAGCCAAGTTTTAGAGATTAAAATTTTGGTTTCACAGGATATTCGCAGCAAACATATTGTACATTCTACTCAGAATCTTTTGATGAAATTATGCCTGAACCAATTTCACCAGTTTGTTCTACAGAGTGCTATCATAATACAGTCAATTTATTACTTACCTTCTTATTATTTTTTACCTAAGTGAAAAAATTCAGTCAGTTATTTCAAAAGTTGTAGAACAAACGTTGTTCAGGATGAGGGGAATATCCAACATTAAAAGGAATATAACATTGATACACACAAAGTAGGTAGGTATGTAGTATCTTCAGATGCTTAAAATATTGGAATGATCGTTAATTAAAAAAAACTCATCCTGCCTATTATTAAGAGTCATTCTAGGTACTAATAACAATACTTTAGTTCAGACATTGGATCCTAAACGTAGGTAACTTACAATTTACATCTATGGTGACGCTTTCCGATAGTGGTGATATGGATGGATCCGTTACAGCCTGAAACAGATTATAAATTAATTCTGAGGAGCTTTAGGGACCCTTAATCTAAAGCAGGGTTTAGACGAAGCCAATAACGACAAATAATCTTCAAATACTGTTTATACGAGGCCCATAACAAGCCAGCGCTGGCTTCACCTAAACCGTGCTTTAAGTCTAGTTTAGTCTAGCCAATATTCCGATTTAATCGAAGTTAAAATAATCAAGAAAAATAAACCGAATATTAGAATATTATGGACCCCAGTTGTCTGATTTTTTTATTTATTTGTAGTATAAAGACGCGGTGGCTAAGTGAATAAGGCCCTTGCCTTGCGATATTCTGGTCGCAGATTCCGATTCTGACTGAACAGATACAACGTAGTCTGCTTTGTCCATTTAGTGGGGATTTCGAGAAAAAATATTAAAAAAATCCCCACTGCGGTTGGTGGTGGGGATAATTAATCGGCTCGAAATTTCAAGTCTCTAGATAATTGATTGATTCCGGCGTCTCCCTCAGGAGATTTTGACTCGCCGAAATCTGAAACGAGTCAACATCTCCTGTGGATGCCTCGTGTAGAGGCGAACACGTGTCTAATTCTTGAGAGACTTGGGTTTTCTGTTTTCGGCGCTTTGGTTCAGATACTAAAATTCTAAACTAGAGTTAAGTTAATTACGACCTTTGTTTAGAAATAAAGCGGATTTATTACTAAATATATTTATAATACATATTAATATTTAAGATTTTTTTCTTTTTAATACTTATTTAAGTAATTTTATTACTTCTAGCTGACACCTATAACTTTGTTTGCGTTGCGAATAACACAATCTATTTCTTACAGTGCGCGCCTACACTTCACAAAGATTTTTCGGTAATTAAGTTTTTTGGTAATTAAAAACTTGTGGTGTATAATTATAATTCGTTGTATCAGTGAACAGCTTACCTGGCAAGTGATCTCCGTGCCATGGTCAGACCTCTGCAGCTTGAATGAGACCACAGCCCTGGCTTCCGCGTTGGCCAGGAGTGCGTGTGACTTCCACCAGGAGACCCTGGCTATCGGCCGGCCTACGGAAACAGCAATAATTACCACATCATGAGAGATCGATCTCCACGCTACGGTTTTCTGGAAGAAAGTGCTTATAGCTTATAAGACTGCCAATTGTGCTCAATATTATTATTAATACGAGCCTGTACTGTCCCACTGCAGGGCAAAGTCCTTTCTTCCACAACGTTCTGTCCAGTGCTGCAGTGGCCAGGGTTGGTATGTATCGAGCTCATCGCGCCATCTTCGATTGTACTTAATTTTTTTTTAATGCTTTTTGTACTTATTTTATTTCCAATTGACTTCAAAAAAGGAGGATGTTATCAATTCGGTTAAATGTTTTTTTCATTACCTCAGAACTATTTTCAATATTTAGAAATAATATAATTATTTAGAAATAATAATTATTATTTAGAAATTATTTTCGGATGGTTCCAGTGACCGTAGGCTCCACTGACAAGTCACAGAGAAGCAAAATACGCAATTTTGTTCACTTCGACGACATATTTATTTCAGTTTTTTTTTATATAAAGACCAAACTGCACATCCGAATTTCATGAAATTTATATAAGACAAATTTGAAAGTATATCCTCTCAAACAAAAAAGACTTGTTTAAATCGCTTCATAAACAACAAAGTTCTAAGATAACAAACAAAAATAAAATAAAATTAACAGAATTTACTGAGAATCTTCCTGTTTCATGTCGGTTGAAAACCTTTTCTATCAGTGTTTAGCAATCCTAACTGACCGGCAAACCAAAATGAATCCAACAGCGACAAACTATCCAAACAAGGCATAAATCCACACAATCCGGGATAAAACCCGTATAAATCGTGTGCACTGTGTCCAGCTTTGAACTCCCAAATAAAAACACTTGAACTACGGTATTTTCAATGTTTTCTTTTAAATTTAGATTCTGATATATTTTAACCTAATGCGAAGAAGGGTTATGTTTTTTACCCTTTGTGACGCCCTGTTGACAAAACCGATGATAGATTTCGACAAGATTGTTTAAGTGCACCGGCAAACATGTCACCCACAACAGCGACCAGTGGCCGGCATCCTTTAGTTTTCATACATTTTGTAGCTCTGGTGCGCGGCCGTTACACGTGCCGACGGTGGCGGCGGCGCGCGGTGCAACAAAATGTATGAACGCTGGTGGACGCCGGCCACCGGTCGCTGTAGTCAGCGACTAGTTTGCGGGTACACTAAATCTCCATTTTTCCATTTGATTTTGGTAATTACTGTCATAGAATGAAGTGCTCTATTTTTTATTTTATTTTATTTTTATTTTTATTTTTCGGAAAACTTACAGCTAGGTACACGATTGATTAAAAAGATAAATACAGATGGCCAATTAAAAATTTTCACAAATAGGTAAAAGCAAGTAGGTATTAATAATTTTAAAGAAGTAGACGGACAAACACTTATAATTTAGAATTTAGGATTCAAAAAAACTATTGCTTAAAACACGCTTGAGACTAACAGGGGATGTGTGAAAAGGTCAATATCAATTTCTCGCGACAATGTATTGAAACTACTGCACACACGTGGGAAGTAAGAATTACGCCTGTACTTAGATTTGACTTGTGGAACATATAAGAGATTGTGATTTCTAAGAGATGTTGATGGAACTTTAAGACTCAAATGACCGAGTAGTTCAGAACAGTCTACCCTGGCACAAGCAATGCTGATAAGATAAGAGAGATCTGCTATACGCCTTCTTTCTGACAATGGCATAATGTGAAATTTCTTACAGCGAGTTACATAATTTTGAATGTAAGACTTAGTCCGGAACTGCAAGTATCTCAGGAAACGTTTTTGGATACCTTCTATTCGAGTTATATAAATGTTGTAAACAGGATTCCAAACCTGAGATGCATATTCGAGATGACTTCTGACATAAGCACAGTATAAAATTTTAAACGTCTTGACTTCCTTGAATTCCGATGACATTCTGATGACAAAGCCCAGCGCTTTGGAAGCCTTAGTGATGATGTTATTAATATGTTGGTCAAATAGTAACTTAGAGTCGAAGGTAACGCCAAGATCCCGAATGGATGAGACTCTAGAGACAATTGAATTCTTAAGTGTATAGTTAAAGATAAGAGGCTGTGGCTTGCGCGTAAATGAGCATATGTAACATTTAGATACGTTTAAGTCCAGTATATTAGCGTGGCAATAACCTTCAAATCTATCAAGGTCTTGCTGCAACTTGAGAGCGTCTTCAGGACCCTTGATTGGGCATAAAATTTTCATGTCATCGGCATGCTATATCTGGTCTTTCTTGTGGCATCAGTCTCATCACTGTAGAAAGTCATTTCTTACTCAATATCATACTTAATATCTATAGACCTACTAGGGGGTAGGTACAATTCATTATGTTGGAAGGACAAAATTTTCGGTATATTTTTTAACCAACTTCAACAAAGGAGGAGGTTATCAATTAGGTTCGTATGTTTTTTTTTTAATAAAAAAAATATGTTTGATACCTCAGAACTTTGTTGTTTATGAATCGATTTGGAAAATATTTTTTTGTATGAGAGGTATACTTTCAGTTTGGTTCCACAGAAATTTTATCACAATCAGTTCAGTAGTTTCGTTTTTTAAATCAAAATAAAGTCTAAAAAAGTCTAGAAACATAAAAATAAAAAGTCGTTGAAGTGAACAAAATGGCTTATTTTGCTTCCCTGTGACTTTTCAGTGGTGCCTACGGTCACTAGAACAATCCGATTGAAGTCAGTTATTGTATGTGCTATGCTATGACCAAAATCAAAATAGAGAGATTATAAAAAAACTTACCTACAGGTATTGCAATTATAGAAACTTTAAGCAACTTATACCTGGCTCTGAGTGTGCTGCTACCTGCACCTACTTGTAACTGTGTAATTGTAATTTATTATTTAAAAGTAGCTTTATTGAATTTGATTCTTAATAATGTTTGTGAAATATGGATCATAGTAGTCTGAAATAAAATATTTTTATTTTATTTTATTTTATAAGTCTTTAATGATCACCCAATTCTCATAAATCATATCTCCAATCTCAGCTGGGCTCATAAAACATTGTTTTTCGATCAAGGGAAATAATTTAGGTCAAACGACTCAGGAGTTGAATAAGGCCGGAAGCCTTACAACACAATGTACGCTACTTGCTGAATGGAAATAAAAAAAACGTGTTAAAACAAAGCCGCAGTGGGATAGCTGACCCTTATCAAGGAGGGTGGAGTGGGTTGAGTCATAAGCGGAAGCGGGTAATATCGGTGCTTTATTTTATTTATTCATTTATTTGTTGATAGATGAGCAGCTTTTGCTGATGTGTCTATATCACACAGTGTTGGATTTTTTAATAGTTTTGTGTCACTTTTTTAACATTGTCTTGTTGGTCCGTAATCAACTTTCCCGAGTATCACCTAAACCAGGGATGGCGAACCAGTAGCACGCGTGCCCAGGATGGCACGCGACACAATATTTTGGGCACGCGACCGATCAGAAAGTTTACGTTGAAATGAGATGTAGGTAGATTAATTTTACTACTAAGAACACACTACACAAATGGCACGTGGGTACAAAAAGGTTCGCCATCCCTGACCTGAACGATCACCTTAACAATAATACCTAAAACTATTGCACTATTAAATAGTATCATGTAAATGTATCAAGTGTCCAATGCTCAATAATGTAAATAATTTAGAAATATCAAGTATTCTCTGTAAGCGATTTATGTATAAATCTTTGGAGAATAAATATCTTAAACCGTAACCGTAGGTTAAAACAAAAGTTATAATCCAAACAAAAACTTGATAAATTCATTTATTTCTCCTTTAAATTGCACCAAACCTCAAATATGAGCGTGAATTGGAAATTTTCGCTAAACACTCCGCGACCACCCGGTTCTCCCCATGATAGGGGTTAAATGCTTTCAAAAACAACTGATTTAATGAAATAACACGCGTCGAAACCGAATAATGGATGTTGAGGGTCGTATTGTGAATTTCATTTGGATTTTAATTTTTAATTTGGCTTGCGTTTGTTACGCAAAATAAAGGCCTACGTGGACATAACAGTGCCGACACGTTCCGCATTCTGCGTACCGCCTTAATAAAGGTACCTATTGATATTTTAGAAATCCTTTCGTACGTTAACTTGTTAAGTTTCTCAATGACACTGCAACCGGGTAAGCATTTATGTGGGTTTGGTAGAGTTGATAGATTCATGCCTTTACTAATCTGACAAAGTTCCTGAGCAATTACCTAATTTGTATTTGCATTTATTCATTTACTTTAATTAAGACGTCTACGTTCAATTACATTAATTTGATTGAAAATAAATTATTTTTTTAGGTGAAATGGAAGGTGAAATAAAATTAAATCAATAACAAACATTTTGGAACATTAAAATTAATAAATGAATAATCAGCATTCATACATCTCACTCATAAACCATAACTCGCTTGGAAGAGCTAAACGGTCCAAATTCATATCGTTATGATCTTGCAAGTAAAGTAATTTAAAAGAAAGAAAAATGTGGTTTTTATATTTGCCGCATCTTGGTGGTTAATCCACCACTTACCTCCAATAGCGACGCAGGTAAGGTTGACCTCTGAACCATCATCGTATGGCCCGAGGATGCCTCCAACCACCTCGTTGCCTTCATGGTTGAGGATGATCAGCCGGTCTGGAGGTACTGGAAGAAAACATCTTTATAAAGGTACGCGTTTTCAGGTCGGCATCGGACGCTCCGCGCAATTTTTTTATGTTTTTAGGGTTTACCAACGGTTATCACAATAATACATGGTACGAGATCCAGCTGCAAGGATCACTACGTTCATCGATTACACGCTTAAACCAATTTTAGGAGAATCATCCATATATCTACCAGGGTGCCTATCGATATTATTCACTTCACAACAATATGTAAAGACTTTAAAAATCACGTTTGCTTGGCTTGGTATATCCACTCTTTGTGGACGCACTTGTATGGCAAACCATAAAATGGATAC
The DNA here is from genome assembly GCA_932526365.1 of Lobophora halterata. Lineage (NCBI taxonomy): Eukaryota > Metazoa > Arthropoda > Insecta > Lepidoptera > Geometridae > Lobophora > Lobophora halterata. Next base: position 4,939,126 of record OW052027.1, on the reverse strand, counting down.
CGAATCCGTTTGATGCGGTCAGTGCGGAGCGTCCGATGAAGACCTGTGAACACAAGCCTTTAAACCTACTAAAAAGGTAAGTAAGTACAGGGTAAATTTTCCAACTGGGCTTGGATTGCCAAATCCTAAGTATAGGGAATCTAGAAAATGCTCAAATTACTGCGCTATAATACTTACTAAGCACAGTGAGGTTCAGCCTTGTGTTTTTCGTGGGGGACTTGATGAAGTCAACTCTACACCTGTACTGGCCGCTGTCTTCCGGCCTGAGAAAAGAAGAAAAAAAATAATCATCAATATAATATACACTTAAAATTTAATTACCAGAAAAAAATACGCGTTATCAACAAAAAAACTCGAAAAAACATAAGTAAATTTTTTGTCAAAAAATATTTGATATAAATTGGATAACTGTTACCGTTAGGCGTTTTCCTAAGGATTTGCGTCAGGCGGTACCCATCATTGATAATAATTTAAGTTTTATTCATCGTTTGGCAAACCCGGGTACCTAGCTTTTTTTGGTAATTACCTACTTGCACCAAACTGTCAAAGTCCCTGAGCAATTACTTTACTTACTCGGTAGTTCTTAACAGTCCAGATTCTGACCGTGAAGAACTGCCAGGCGAGTAAGGTAATTGCTCAGGAACTTCGAAAGTTTGGTGTAAGTCGGCATGAGTGTTCGGCAAGAAGTGTCCCCTACACTAAGAAACGAAAGGAATTTTGTTAATTCGCAACGCAAACGAAGTTGCGGGTGTCAACTAGTAAAATATAAAAGGCTTAGTACTGACAGACAAAGAACTTGTATACTATGTATCTAGAATGCTGACTCACACGAAAACTGCGAGCTAGAACCAGTAAGGAGTGTGTCTCGTTCTGTAGGGCGACCATCATTTTTGAACTTTGAATATTTCATTGAGACATAAACAAGCAACCAAGGGATAATTCAATCTGCTCAATAAGCTATCAATGTTATATACATACGTTACTTTGCATTATTGTTTTAAAATTATATTATACATAGGTGCATTAAAATATCAACAAAAAAGAGGGCGGTGCGCTGCATTCTAGTGAGGTATATCTGATTCAATGGTTTTAATACTGTTTCTTTCGAACAGTTATTATTTTTCTCGGCAGTTAGGTACCTAACCTACATGACAGCGACTGTACTAAACCTTTCAAATGAATCTGAATAACATTTAGAGCAAATCGTCTAATTTCGAAAATTGTCCCACTTATTTAAAAAATTATGGCCATGTTAATTTTAATTGTATGCTGGTAACTGTATGAACGAGACACACTTCTTAACGAGGGGGTCTCTATCAAGCATTAAAATCCTTATATTTAAATTTAATTAAAAAGTACTTTATTTCCAAGGCATAAGGTTCAGAATTCTTAATCCTTAAATAAAACAAAATGGCGTGTTAGCTCTCTAGATACATAGTATAGAAGCTCTTTGCTGACAGACAACGCACAGGCTAAGCCAAAGGACGAAGAGACATGAGTGTTATTTGTGATAGTATGATTTGCACAAGGAGAGACTGCGAAAAATCCGAATTCTATATATTTAATAAGGTTTTTGACATACGATAGCACAGACGCCATTGCGTCCAATGAACTTAGCTGAATTTCAGCCAGAATATTTTGCCAAACTTTTCAAAACTCAGCCCAAAATAGATAATCCTAATGCAAACTTTACAAAGAGCTATCAATCAAAATCGAACCATTTCATTGAAATTTAAAATACATATCAATGGAACCCAAACTTTTGATCCCTATTTAAAGAGGGTTTCGATTTTATTTCTTTATTAACGTGAATCGGAGAAGAAATTCGATATTCCAGTTAGATTAAATCTGGACGAAAAAGGTGAATAGGACAGGACCCCTTTTGAGTTTATTTATTGGTTTAGAAGTGAACTAGATAGAACCCTTTCGGATTCACTCTACATATATCTTTTGTTTTTTTAGTAACCTCCTTTTTAATCCGACTGCGAAAAGGAGGGTAATGTATTTTTATGTAGAGACTAGCTGACGCCCGCAACTTTGTTTGCGTTGGGCATTAGAATAAATTATAATTATATTACGTAAGTTTTTGTTTATGCGAAAGCAGAGCCCCGTTTGTTTATGTAAAAAAAAAAAAAAAAAATTTAAGACTTTTTACAAAGTTTTACAGGGTTTTATATAATATTTATGTATTTTTTTTACTTGGTTTCGATTCTGAGCAAACTAATTTCAGGTTTCGCATAAACAAATACCAATGTTGTATGTATAATTGTGTATAAATTCAATTTGATATTTAATAGAATTTAAAATTGATTAAGCTAGTTTGTAAGATTTATTAAGTTATCTGAAAAATAAATGAATTTGAATTATCAAAATTCCTTTCTTAGAACGCGCCTACACTTTTTGACGAACATACAAGCGAAATTTCAAGTCTCTACGTTCAGTTATTCAGCCTTTTATATATATCGATGATTAATGATATCCATACTGAATTTCAGTTCTATCGTTGGACTGATTGCTGTGTGTAATAGTATTCTGGACATAAAAGTACAAAGCATATTTTCAAAAAACGTAGAAACGTTTATTTTTTGATTTGCAATGGCATTGTATCGGGTTTGAAAACTGAGTGCACCAAAATGCTTTTTGCTCTGAAAAAATATTTGGACATTTACCGCGCACTGAAAACGATGAAAAACAACATTGTGACGTCATGTCCCGGAAGCAAAACAGTGAATAAAAGTCGGTTTAGAATTTTTTAGACAGCCAAGTTATGTTCACTATTTTTTTATAGAAAGCGTTTTTGAATCAGCCTATTTTTCCCACAGCTAGGACCCAATGGAGCTAGGAGCGAATGGGTCTTAATCCACCACGCGGACCCAATGTGGATTGGTGGATGTCACATGACATTGACATTTTGGTTTCCACACGATGTTTTCCTTCACCGTTGCGTTGTTGTGAGAATGTGGAATGCGCTTATATTTTTTTTTAAACTGAACCACATCAACAAAGTCCTCGTATTTGACACTTAATACGCCATACTTTACATTTATCACGTCATACTTAATACTACTCACGCCATATTTTACATTAACCACATCATCACATTACTCTTTGCACAACAACACATCACACTAATTTTATACATAGGATTGTTGGAGATAGATGTTTGATAGTTGATCACGCTAAAACTACAAAACGAACTGAACTGAAATTCAAAGGAACGAGCGTAGACGCGGGCTACAGTTAGTTACTGTAAATAAGAAGCGAACCTCTGGCAGTTACGAACGGACAAACGCAACGTGGTTTTGTATATAGCGAAAAATATTCATGAATTTGCATCAAGGATCCACAAAAGTAATAAATCCTTCTAAATAAACAATGAGGGCATTAAAGTCGAATTTATTCGGAGATTTTTCGATATTATCGTGAAGAAATCTTTATTTCTAAAATTCTTCTTCTTATACCTATAATATGTCACAGTCAAACCTCATTGCCGGTCAAAACTAATATTGACTGGAAAAACCAGTCATAATCGATATTGACCAAGGCCCTTAGTCAATATCGATATTGACTGCTTTTAGCAGTCAATATTGGTTTTGACCGGCAATGAGTTTTGACTGTAACATATACATTTCTATTTTGATGTACTCCAATGACACCAGTATCTTAATATGTTTTTCGCTAAAATTTCTTCATCGTGTTAAACATTTCTTAAAAAATAATAATTAATAAACAGTATAAAACCATTGTTATCAACAAATTATATAAATATATTTAGTAATAAATCCGCTTGATTTCTAAACAAAGGTTTTAATTAACTTTACTTTAGTTTAGAACTTTAGTACATATTACTATATTATAAACCAAAGAGTCAACGAACAGAAAACCAAAGTTTAAAGATACGACACGTGTTTCGCCTCTACACGAGGCGTACGTAGGATTTATAACGGGTATAAATATGGGCCGGGCAACGTTGTTTATTCACTGCGCTCGCCGAGAGTCCGGTGACGCAGTAACAGCCATCTGCGGCTAACTGCATTAAACGTCCATCCGAAATGTTTATTCACTCTCGTTTCGAACTTCGGCGAGTCCACACCTCCTGATGATGCCTCGTGTAGAGGCGAAACACGTGTCGTATCTTTAAACTTTGGTTTTCTGTTCGTTGACTCTTTGGTTTATAATATAGTAATATGTACTAAAGTTCTAAACTAAAGTTAAGTTAATTAAAACCTTTGTTTAGAAATCAAGCGGATTTATTACTAAATATATTTATATAATTTGTTGATATATATGGATTTCCGCAAAGTAACGCCTGAATCAATCAATTATCTAAAACCATTGTTATTTTCCATTCTATGGATATTGACTAGAAAATAAACCCTACCATATGTATTTAGGAAAATTGAGTAAACGTCACTTTGATAAGTATTTTTTAATTTTGGTCACACATTTGTTTACAAAAAAAATCTTGGATTTTGAATCGGGGTATAGATATATGCACTGAAGTATTAAAGTATAGAAACACAATGTAGTACATTGAAAATGCGACCAAGAAAAGGGAGCCACATTGGCTATTATATTGACTTGTAGTTCATTTTGGTCCGATGCTAATTTTCGAAAAAGAGCTACAGGGCTAGATATAATATAGGTATTATATGTTAAAACTACTAGGCTTTTTCATTATTAATGATACTACATCGTAAAAAGTAACAAACATTATTTGAATATGGAGATATTGACGACACGGATGGTCGATCGAATGGCAAGTGTATTGGACTGCCACGCCCGGTGTCGCGGGTTCGATTCCCGCTTCAGGGCAAACATTTGTGTGATAAACATCGGTGTTTGTCCTGAGTCTGGATGTTTTCAATGTTTTCTATGTATGTATTTACAAAAAAAAGTATTTAAGTATTCTATCAGCCATCTGGTTCCCATAGTACAAGCTCTGCTTAGTTTGGGGCTAGATGGCGTTGTGTGTAATGTGCAAAATAATTATATTAATTTCATTTTTATTCCATATCTCCACTGACGTGGTGGCCGAATGGATGAATGGAGGCCCTTGCCTAGCGATCTGAAGGTCGCGGGTTCGAATCCAGGTGGCAGTCATGCGTAAATGGGTTTTTTCGGTCGAAAAAATCTATGTATGCATGATGCACAGTGCATCCCACGTTCTCGCAACGGTGAATAAAAATATCATGAGGAAACCGGCATGTCGTAGAACCTCAATTCGAAAACATGTGTCGAGTGCACGAAAGGAGCCTCCTCGAGGTGCACTTGAAATTCTTTCACCACACTGGTTCGAAGGAACTAGTGACACGATAAGAAGATTTTTATTGACAAGGTGTCTGAAATTTTTCAGTACATTTTAGTTTGATACCATCTTGGTGTTCTATAGGAACACCGTTATTATTATTTTTTTTTATGATTTCATATATCTATGATTTTAAATTACCTTAGTTTGTTGAGTATCAACACCGCTGGCCTCGTCTCGCTGCGGAAGGTGGCTCTGTTGCCCAGGGTGGAGACATCAGACCAGTGTGACGTCACGCCTTCCCGGGTATCCAACCTGTGGAAAAAAAAGTTTTTCTCACACATGCTTGGAAAAATCGAACATTATTTTGTCAATCTTGTACGAGCAAAATTCAAGTTGCCGGCCTAGGCCAAATAAATTACTAGGAAAGTTGGTTAGAGAAAAAATTATCTACTCCGAGAGTATAAAATATGCACATGAAAAATTAATTGTTGTTTATTTTTACAAGATTTCAAGTTCAAGCGAATTTTTTTAATTATTTTTTTAATTATTTTTAGGCCCTATTCTACTTATAGGTATAGGTATAATATTATAAACGCGAAAGTTTGTAAGGATGGATGGATGGATGTTTGTTACTCTTTCACGTAAAAACTACCGAATGGATTTTAATGAAACTTCACACAAAAATATAGCTTATACATCAGAATAACACATAGGCTACAATTTATAAGGATACCTGCGCAGACGAAGTCGCGGGCACCAGCTAGTATGTTATTTTTTTATTTTTTTTTCGAAGAACCTAAGTTCTTCGGTTTTGGCTTCACATCAAAGGTATATAGCCAGTGTCAAGTAATTGGAGAGATTATTTGTCATAAGTCAGAGTCGATAAGTCAAGTCATGTCCCTGTAAAGTAGTGGTGGTTGCGACTTTACTAGAGGCTTCTATGGAGTTTTGGAGGCAACACGAAAAATCACGTTTTACAGCATTACACTATTCACCAACACTCATACAGGTTCAAAAGCACTTAATGGATAAAAAACCACCGTTTTTACACTTAAACACTCAAAGTTATACAAGTTTTGTCATTTAATTTAATGCCGCCAATGCGCCATTTTTCACGTTCCCGCCAAAACTCCCCTAGTATGTTATATTTAGCCTACATTTGTACTAGTTTTGAAAGCCGATAATGATGGCCAAATATGTCATACTCCAATTAATTTATACCAAAACTACAGATTAATAAAACCATCTGTCATTTTGACGTATCGCTTCCTGCGGTTGTCATACGAAGCGATTTATCCCCTGCGCCTGCGCGTGATATAGAGATTTGTGATGGAATGTAACGGGTTCGATCTGTGATCTTCGATTATGTAAAAAACACACCTTGGAGCATTGATTACTAATGGTGTGCCTTTAAAATACAAGATGCATAGTTTGAAAGGAAGATGGCGTCTGAGAAGACGCGAACATTTTAACCAAGATGTAGTTTCAATGAAGATGGCGTGTGAACATTTGCTTTGCAACAGAAATAAATTATTTTCGTTTGTTTTTTTTTTCATAATTTTTAACGATAACTAAAATTACCTCTGTTGATATAATACGAGCGTTGATACTTCCCTGTTTTGAAATTTTGCATCAGATCAAAATGTAGCAGAAATTGGCTGATATTACCAAATATTTTTGGCCTATTTTCCATACTAAAACGTAATGCGCCACCGTTTAATACTTAGGGTCAGTATAATTTCGTCCGAAGGAACGTATCCTTTGATGTCGATGTGCCCCATTTTATATGACCTTTGAAGTCCAACAAGAATAGTACTAGACATTGTAAATCTGAGAAACTACTTAGAAAATCTATTTGAACTTTCACTTGCAATCATACCATCATTATCTTCACAGAGTATTTAAATAAGTAAGTAAATAAAATAGTAATTTCTAACTATTGATTGTAAATAACAAGCTAATTCATAAATCTTTGAAGTGCCGACAATTTACTAACAATCCACAAACCGCCTTTCCAATTATTACGGAAGAAATCCATCAACCAAGTGTAACAATTTGGTTTATGATGACACCTCCAATTGCCAATCAAAACTCAACTTTATTACTTTATTCTAAAGCTCAAATTAAAACAAAAAAAAGCGACTGTCGGTCTATTATACAAAGGAAATTATACCAAAAGACTTAGACGCAAAGTTTACATTTCAATAAAAATGATAGACAGATGTTTAAGTAAGTACGTAAGTACGCTTTTGATCTTAAGTATTCATTGACCTAATTCTTTGACATTAAAAATGCCGCCTTGTTAGAAAATGTTATGGTTGTTTTATAAAACCATTCTCCCACATACAAAGGTGTCAGATTACTAAGTGTGAATGCTGAGGTGAGCTTCGAAACAAATTAATAGAATCCATCGACTAGTTGAGCCTTAAAATCTATTAATGTTTGACGTGTAACGAGAAGAGCTAAGTGCTCTCCTGATAAAAATAGAGAGAGAGAGTGTCATTAATGTCTGCGATATCTGAGTAAGAAAGGATCAAAATGATAGGTTAATTAAAATAGCATAAGCCTATAATATTCCCACAGCTGGAATTTCAAAGACATGTGAATTTATGTGACTTTTGAGACAACTTTTAGAGCACCAAAATGAAGGTGTACATACGAGTTTCCAGCTTATTATCTCACATTCCGAGGTTGATTCCTTTATTACCCGACTGCCAAGGAAGGGTTATGTTTTTCGCGCATATCTTGTATGTATGTAAATTTCTGGGTAACCTCGTATTTTCCAAACGACTGGATGGATTTAGACAGTTAAGGCAATTTAGATTCGATTCAATAACCCGAGTGTTCTTAGATTTGTTTTTAAAATAATCAAAATGGCGGATTTTTGGAGTAAGAGTTAGTCTTTACTAATTTTTTGTGGACCAAACCTATCGAGTAGGGTACCAAAATGAAGGTATTTTAAAGGAGATTACAAATATATATATTAAATTAAATATGTTAACATTTAATTTGGAATAATGAATTGACAATGAATGTGTACCTATAATAATTATTTCGCCCGATTTGTTAATCGAGCGTGCCTTGTTATCATAAAAGATCTATAAGTAATAAAACCCAGAAATTTCGCAAAAACACAAAACACGGTTTATGCGAGATCGTAAACCGAACTCAATACAAAGTGGAATTGAAAACTTGTATACGGAAAACATAAAAAAGTTCGAACATAAGATAGGTTTTGGTAATGCTATATTACGACTTGAGAGTTTATTATAGTATTTTAGGACCAGTATAGTAATTTTTACTCATGCAAAATTGTCGAGACGAGCTAGACGTTCTCCTAACAACCGTATTCTAGAAGGAATTCTAAGACAATTTTTACACTCAAGAAAATACCTACTTGAATTGAAATTTGACAGGTGATAGACAGAACCATCAGTAAAGTGGCGGTCATTTTACTACATACGTAATGTGAGTTTGAGGACTGGCTTACACTTGTATTCTAAGACGAGTTTTTACACTCAGGGAAATACCTACTTAAATTGAAATTTGACAGGTGATAGACAAAACCATCAGTAAAGCGGTGGTCATTTTACTACATACGTAAAGTGAGTTTGAGGACTGGCTTACACTTGTATTCTAAGACGAGTTTTTACACTCAAGAAAATACCTACTTGAATTGAAATTTGACAGGTGATAGACAAAACCATCAGTAAAGCGGCGGTCATTTTACTACATACGTAAGCTGAGTTTGAGGACTGGCCTGTATTGTAAGACGAGTTTTTACACTCAAGGAAATACCTACTTAAATTTAAATTTGAATTGTGACGGATGAAACCATTAGCAGCCATATTACTACTTACGTAAGGTGAGTTTGAGTTTGATGACTGACTTAGAATACGGGTGTAAGTGGTCATGCCTGCCCAGCCCATGACCAAAACAGTGTTAAACTGGTCTTTAATTTACATAGGCCGGTACAACACTGCTATTAGCGCTCTTCTACTTTGAGATATTTTGATAATCAGTCTCGAAAGCCCAGTTATCTCACTAGCTACAGTGCCCTTCAAACTGGAACACAGTAACGCTTACACATGACTGCTATGCGGCAGAACAATCTGGCACTGTGTTGGTATCATTTAGACGGCATCCCCTCGTTTTTTAAATTATTGTTTGACTTATTTGACTCTATTAACGATTATTGATACTATACTTTGACCAAACTATAATGAAATCAATTTTAAATAAATGTAATTTGATAATCCGTTTTAATTTCCAAAATCCTACAGGGAACGCCTTCCAACGGTATTAGCTAGTAGCTAATAATTCAATGGAACTTTGTAACCAAATTGATATTAATATGTAGTAAGCTGAGCGATCGGACAGGTGCTTTTAATGGTAACAATTTGGTACGTTTGATGTATGGCGATTGATTTCAGGACGTGAGATGAATACAATGTACAGCCCACACAAACATACACTCGCGGACACACACACACACACTCCTACAGTAATTTACCCAAAATATACATTACCTATTTTTTTCTGTACTATTTAATTCTTAATTTAAAAAGGTACTTGCCCTTTATTGATAATAATTTAAGTTTTATTCATCGTTTGGCGAACCCGGGTACCTACGAGCCAGCTCGCAAAAGCTCGTCTCGGGCGCCGCACTCGCGCCGCTGTCACTCTATCATTTTCTAAAAATTCTGACAGCACAGATACAACCCATTCTACATAGCCCATTAAATTTTTTTGGTAATTATAAATTTGAGGTGCATAATTTTTAATTTCTTTCAGTGCATTATTAGTTTTAATTCAACGTTTAGTCTTAAAAATGTACTTAATTATGATTTTCTTTAACGTAAAACGTAGATGTGTCAGGGAGGTGGGCGTTGACATTTTATAACTTTTATAGTTTCATCGTTTCTGCTGTAACATAGTTCATATCATGTAATTGTTCTGAATATATAATTTTGAAAATATTGTTTTGAAGTACAGTCGCTACATAAGTGTATCTTCACACCACCTGCTCGACAATATCCAATTTACATATCATGTTATCATCAAGGTAAAGCAAAGCATTACCTACCAAGGGAGGTAATGTTGTATGAAACTCCCTAGGGTAGTAATGTGATTTGAATTTGGAACGTCAAATTCATGTGGAAATTCGTGGAAAACTCTAAGTAGAAGAACGCCCATATGGCATTGTAAAAAGGTTTGTTCTAAAATCGAACTGGCCACTCATAAAAAAAATTATAAGGCGCGACTACACAAAGATTGTTAAACAAAAGACGGTGTTGGCTGCTTAGTTCGGAGCCCTGGTTTTTTATTGCCTCGCAGAAGGTGTGAAAAGTAGAGTATGCTCCTCTGGGATAAAGCCTGTCTTCGTCTTGGGCAGCTTGAACCCCTCGCGTCACACAGGACTCTACATAACTCGCTCGCTTCGCTCAGGAGTTAACTGAGTCCCTTGTTAGCTCAGGGTTCAATATGCCACCCGCGACATAAGACACTGCTTTATCCCCTTAGTGCATAATCTACTATTATTCATGTAGGTAAATAATATTAACATCCCAACAAAAAGGGGCCGTCTACATCGTCGACATAGCCCGTGTGTTCAATAGACTCATTACGTAAATGCTGCATTCAATCACCGCACTGGAGATAAAACTAAATGTTTCGGCATTTAATAAATTACCGTAATTAAAGATAATCAACCCGCTGCTGCCGCCGTTTTATTTTTTAAGAACCTCCATTTATTTTAATTCTTACAAAGTAAATAAGAAATTATATCTCGCATAACTTCTTATTGCAGCTCACGGATTCACCCACATTTATTTCATAAAAGTTTCAGTATATCATCAATACCCACCACAAGTTTTTAATTACCAAAAACAACAAGTACAAGGTTGTATCTGTGCAGTGAATTTTTGGTTATTACAAAATGTGCGAGTGAGCGGGGCGAGAGCGGCGCCCGAGCCGAGCTGCAGCGAGCTGTCTCGAGCTAGGTGGGAACTAGGTCATGAGGGGCGGCGGCGTCTCCTGCCAATGAGGGAGATCTTGCTGGGTTCGAGAGCGGTCGGAGTGGGGGCTCTGGCTGCATCATACTCGAACCCGGGACGGCTGCAGTGCACGGGAAGGCATGCACTGCAAGCGGAGCTCGGGGTTGGTGCAAGCCTTCCCTGGGATGGGCCTCACAGCAACGTGCGTGAGGGACACCGGTACGTGTTCTTCGGATATCCCGAGGTCCCTCTAATGCGCAGAGGTCGGCCACCATGGGGGTTTAGTCGGTATGAGTCCGACATACCCCTCCGCCCTCCCCCAAGGGCGGTGGGCATCCATGAGGATTTCCCCATGTAAAAAGAAAACGGTAGGAACTAGGTACCCGGGTTCGCCAAATTATGAATGAAACTTATATAATTATCAGTGATGCGTACCGATTAATGCAAGGCAATAGAAAAACGATTACCGGTCACGATCATATTAATTTTGAAAAAAAAAATATTACTTAATTTTTGTACGATTTTTTTGCCATTTGTTCAGTAACGGCAATCTTGAGTATTTTTTGTTCTTATTATTAAAAACTTAGGTGTATAGGTTATTCGTATCCGCTGCAAAAAAGTTTCCCATTTGCATCCGCTTCCATTTTAAATTAATTTGCATAAATAATTTATGCAAATTAATTATTATAGAAACCATTTTTTGAACCAACTTCTGCAATAAGTTAAAGCCGTCAACATGAAATTCATCAACTTGAAAATATCTCTCAGCCAACTGGTTGAATTTGTGACAATTTGACAAATGAGTTGACATTAGATCAGTCTTGGGTCACGGAAGTGACGATACATAAAACTCATAAATTTAATATGGCGGCTGTAAGCCACTAATAAAGTACGTGGTGGCCGAGAGGATGAGGCCCTTGCCTTGCGATCTGATGGTCGCGGGTTCAATCCCGGTGGCAGTCATGCGTAAATAGGTTTTTTCGATCGAAAAAATCTATGATCGCACGTTCTCGCAACGGTGAAGGAAACATCGTGAGGAAACCGGCATGTCGTAGAACCTAAAGTTCGAAAACATGTGTCGAGTGCACAAAAGGAGCCTCTTCTAGGCGCACTTGAAATTATTTTACCACACTGGTTCGAAGGAACTAGTGACACGATAAGAAGGAGATAGATATTGAAATAATTACATGGTTGAACCGGTTGTTTTTTAAATTCAAATAATGTCTTCTTCCAGTAAAATGTTCCATCTACAATATTAAGGTACTTTCCCTCCATGTGGCATATCTGTGGGACGCCCTCTATATTGATTTAAAGTCGTCTGGGTTTTCAGGTGTCATTGATGAGTGGATCTCAAAAGGGCTTGTAAGTGAAATATTTGGCATTCGGTGAGATGGATTTTAATGGCATGAGATTTGCAGAGTGTGATAAATCCTTTAATATTAATTCAATATTTCAAAAGGATTTTCAAGGGAGACAACCTTTTAATGTAGGTAATAATTTATATGTCAATAGTAAATACGATAAAATAACTTTTAAATGACAGGTTTTCTAAGATTTTTTTTGTTGAAATTTGAGTGAAACTCTTTAAGATTCATTAATTTTTAGTTTTTATTTAAGGGGTAACAAGTATTTAACATAAAAAAAATATTTCATTTCAATTTTATTTCTTGCAAAACCATTAAGCAATTCAATATAATGAAGACGAAAATTAACGTAACAAGATACCCCTCATTGCTCAATTACGTAAGACGCGCAATTTCAACAACAATTAATCCTGACAAATAAATTAAACAATTAATTGTAACATAACAACATACCTGTCGGAAACAGTAACCCGGTGGAACTAAGGCAGGGTTGTCTGCTGGTACCGTCATAGAACCTCTACCAATTAGCTGACGACAGTTGGTCACAGTGGCTTTCTTTACACACAACACATTTCATATTATGGTGGTTTTTCATGGTCAGTGTTACACGGGGCGTGCGAAGCCACAGGCCGTGTAAAGCGAGGCGGCTCGAGGACGGGCGTGTATTGTCGGTTAAGATATTATGTGAAACTGTCAGATATTACAGCGGCCGAATTGCAAGACAGTGATAGCGCAATTACTCAGCTTACCCCGAGGGAAGAGGTTAGAGTATATTATTTTTGTCGCTCAAAATTAACTGGTGTAAGCGACAAATGATAAAACATCGTATGCTTGTTAAGTATTGAATTTATAAAAAAAACCTTTTACATATAAATGTAGTTAGTAAACACAGAGCTTAGATAACTAAGCTCTGTGTTTACTAACACAATAGTATACAAATTAACCGTTAATATACTCTTAATTCGAAGGATGGATGTAATACAGATTTTATGAGGGCCGATTTCAAAAAATAAATCTATCGAGAAAACTTTCACCGTTCGTGTTTCTATCTTACATTTATGTAGATTATATTCTCAAGTAATCACTGTATCAACATCAAGTTTGTAACGTGTACCGCGACTGAGTAAGAATGTAACGCAGAGACTCCAAATTTTCACATATCCTCTTAACATAGGTCCGTGTTAACACAGGCCGTGAGAAAGAGTAGATAATGTAAATAAAAGTATGTAGCCATTAAAACCACGACCGCTCTGTCAAGAGCGCAACGAACGTGAAGTCATAAGCAATCCAGCTGTTTACTATTACCTGTGACACGATCAGGGTTGCTACAAGACGCACATCACAATTACTGTAGACAACCCTAACGAGGGCTGTAGTACCGGATACGTGTATGGTTAGATCAATACGGTTATAGGTGGATTAGTAAATCCAAGATGACTGATGGATTCGGCTTTCAAGGTACATAATAACGACACGGATGGACGGAGGCAAGTGTTATGGACTGCCGGAATGCACGCCGGTGTCGAGGGTTCGATTCCCGCTTCAGGACAAACATTTTTGAGATGAACATCGGTGAAGGTAGGTATGTCCTAAGTTTAGGATTACCTCCTCCTCCTTACTCCTTACTCCTTACCTCACTCCTGCCCATTAGGGCAGGAGTGAACTCTATCCATCAGGAGAGCGCTTAGCTCGACTCATAACTTCTTTATATAATCCTAAAATTATATAAATCATTCGTATGAGTCGTTCAGGGTTTCCCATGAAGTTATATCGGAGAATAGGTTCGTATTCGAAAAAAAGCTTTTTTTCAAAACGAGCCAGGTGTCATGTTAATTCGACCGAGTTATATCTAGACGGTATCCTGCAGGGGATGTACAACGGTACTTACGAATATATGGGAGATTCATGGCCCTGTTTGTACCAGATGACAAGCCCCATTTTGTCTCCGGGCAGGGCTGGCGTGACGTCACAGGGTAGCTCAACTGATCCCAGTGTAGGAGCGTGTAGAGACTCGATTTCAGCTGTAACAAAAAAGTTTATTGTTAACTTTTGAAATAAAAAAATATGTATGATTATGTGGAATTTACAACCAACTTCAAAAAAAGAGAAGATTCGTATCGGTTTTTTTTATGTTGGTTACCTAAGAACTTAGTTGTTTATGAATCAATTTGAAAAATTCTAAATATTTTTTATCAAAATCGGTTCAGTAGTTTAGTTTTTAAATCAAAATAACTGAAAAAATCAGTCAAAGTATACAAAATTGCGTATTCTGCTTCCCTGTGACTTTTCAGTGGTGTTACCGATCACTAAAACAGTCCAATTGATGTCGGTTGTAGTCTGTTTTTGTAAAACCTTGATACCCTATTAAAAATAAGGGATAAAATAATCTATCCAAGGCAAAATTTTCATACAAAATGTTTCGGACAAATACTCAAAAAGTATTTTCTATTTATATTAAAGTAATTTCTTCACACTATTCGTTTCGTCCATGTTTTTTGATTTCGTCAACAAAAAAAGGGAAAGGTTTCATACTTTAATTTAGATTTTATACGTGTTTTAAAATTAACCCTACTAACTTAAAAACACGTGTAAAATCTAAAGTAAAGTATGTAACCTTTCACTTTTCTTGTTGACGCAATCAAAAAACATGGAAAACATGAAAATTACTTTAATACGGCGTACTTTTTGAGTATTTGTCCGAAACATTTTGTATTGAATTCGGTTTTGAGGATTAGCCTTAAGGGTACGGTGGGACAGATGAAACTTTTTTGTCGCATCTGTCACCCTAGGCGGACAGATGGGAATAATTCGTTTAAAGTGGTTTTCTTAGGACCCATTGATTTTTCTCCACCCTGTACATAGTAAATTGATTGATCTATCTAACTATATACCACCAATTTTTAATTACCAAAAAAAATTTAATGGGCAATGCAGACGGGGTACTACGTTGCATCTGTGCAGTCAGAATTTTGGATTTCTACAAAATAGCAGAGTGATAGCGGAGCGAGTGCGGCGCCCGAGCCGAGCTGCGGCAAGCTGGCTCGAGCTAGGTACCCGGGTTTGCCAAACGATGAATAAAACTTAAATTATTATCAATAATGGGTACCGGCAGATGCAAATCCATAGGAAAACGTCTAACAGTAACAGTTATCCATTTTTAATAAAAAAATAATTACAAAAATTCGACTAAATGTTTTCAAGTTTTTTTGCCATGTTCAGTAACGATGGACCCTTGATGAATTAACTTTAAATTATCATAAATATGGGTACCTACCGACTGAAGCAAGGGTATAGGAAAACGACTAACCATAATAGTTGCCCAATTTTTGTAATATTTATTTTGAAGAAAAAAAAACGTCTCAATAATTTTCAAGCTTTTTGCCATTTTTGTGTTCAGTAACGGCAACTGATACTTACGGCGCTTAAACTAGCCTAATATAATAATAGCTATGTATACTAAACTTACCTACTACTTTAAGGTATACCTAAAAACTTTAAAACTAACAGTACTTAAGTAGGTACTTTTGTGACTGTCAACACTAGGCCAAAACTAAAAAATGTAAATCCATTTTTTACTACCTACTCATAATTTTAAGCGACAGTTACCCAAGCAATATTTATTATGTTACAGCAAATTATTTAACCTATGTACAGACAGCGTCATAGACAAGTATCCCCCTTGCATTATAATACCCAGCTTCAAATCCCTTTAAATTACCGTCGCGATGAATGTAGAAGTTTTGCCTTTAAAAAATAGATTATATTTGTATAACCGTATGTAAGCCTAAAAATAATTTTAATTATTGCAATTTTTTAAAGGATTTATAGCTGGGTGTCTTGTGCTAGGAGGATACTTATCTCTGACGCTGTCTGTACCTATATTATTATTAGGTACACCATTGTAATTCTAGTTGAAGACTTGAATCTTCTACACATATTGATTAATGTTTCGCTAAAAACTCGCAGCGAGTCTGATGCTAGTTACCTTCTTGTATACCTACTTACTTACTACTACTATCTTACTGTATTTTCTCTCATAGTATATAATTGTTACTGCATAAGAAGTGGTTGTAATTGCGAGGAAATATATAAATTATCTTATCTTATCATTATTGGCTGTAAGTTTAAATAATAAGTCTAAGTTATATATTAAGAGCTGTGGATTTTGTATAATAAAAAATCAAATAAACTGATTAAGCGTAAATTTTTTTTGGTGATAACAAATTTACGGTGTATATTTATTAGTAGGACATTCCTTTGATGATGTTCCACATCTTTTCAGTTAGGCGTCAATTCATCCTGAATCATCCTAAATCATGTGGGAATTGGTACCAATTGAAAACATCGCCGCGGAATTGGCCTGAAGCGAGAGCGTATCAGATAACTAGATAAAGCCTTTTTACACGATCAAGCCACGCCAAACTTATCTAAAAAAATTGATTGCTTGTAAAGTTGGTTTTAGGTGACAACTTCATAACCAGCGTAACGGGATAACGAGCGTTACCGGACAATGATGTCAGCGTTTTCGTGCATGCAGCGTTCATCGATTTATTAGACGTAGCGACGTTAAAATTAAACCTTTTGTAAAATTTGATGTATATTTAGTGCAATAAAATATACGAATAATGTATTTCACGATTTAAAATTATAAAATTAAAAAAAATAGAATAGAGCATAAGTAATTCAATAATAAAAATAAAGTCGTTACAGTATAACATAATTTTTCAACGACACATTTGAGATTTAATACTTGAAAAATGATATAATTCGGTATGTAAAATTGATTTATGATTCGGTCCGCTCCAGCTCTAATGTTGCTATGCCCTATTTTAGGGTTCAATATGTTCTATGAGTATGTTCTGTGGTAACTTTGCAAACAATTAAAACTAAGACTTATTGACTGCAATAAAAATACTGAATACTGAATACATTCATTTATTGCAGGCCATAAAAACAAACCCATTTTACAAAGTGCCTAACATAAATTAAGAATAAAAAAAGTACGGATCAACTTAGGCTTATCTCAACACTCAACACAAAAACGAATGGTAAGTTGAACTGTGCAATCGAAAGCGTTTAGAAACTTGATAAATTAAAAAGCAAAATATTTTAAAAATATTTTACTTCATCGTCCCAAAACTAAATCTAAATATACACAGTGGTCATGATTTCCAAATCTTAAACTTCCCAAAAATAAAACATTTTATTTTCACACAAAGGCGATAAAAACAAATCGTCTGTAAAGCCCTTAACTGGATGAAGTAGCCGAAAGGCAGCCAAGAAATATAGGGGTTAAAATTATAAGGCCGAACCTCTTATAATGATTGGATCCTTTGGTGTTGTATGTACTGTCGCGTTCATAAATAAAACTATAAAAAAAAATATCAACCAAAAATAAAACTGTTTTTTGAGTCATAAATTGCATCAGCGATTTACATATTTAACGATTTTAATTTTTACCCGACTGCGAAAAAGGAAGGTTATGTTTTTGGATTGTATTTATGTATGTCTGATTTTTGGTGACGCCCTGCAGGCTAAATGTTAAATTGACATATGAGGTGTCATTATTAAAAATTAAAATAAATCCAATATGGCGGCTGTAAGCCAACAAAATATGTTAAAAAAAAAATACAAAAACCGACTTTATGTGTTTCGACTTACACTAACTTACTTTTGTATAACAAGTGCTAATAATACAGCTTTTTATTTAAAGATCTTTTTCAGACCTTATTTTTATATGTCAATAATTTCTCTAAAAAAACATTTTATTGAAAAATACATTAGATTAAATTAAAACTCTTTATTGTACACCCAGACTACCTGAACGTGAGATGCACAAGATGGATGCTGGCTTGAGAGAAAGAAGGCATATACATATTATTTTTGGGAAGTTACAATACCTGTATGCAAATGAAACAATTAACTACCTGACATATTATGAATGATGATGATGCTGATCGTACACACTGGAGAAACATACATATTGAAACAAATGAATATATAAAAAATAATATACATATAAAATAAATAAGTTTCTGATCGTGACTGTACCTCTGATATAATGTTGGTTATTTTCTTGTTAGGGATCTACATAATCCGCGGGTCGTACTTAAAATCGTTCGCGGACTACGGCTTATCGGGAAATATCTCAGAGAAAAATTTGTTACGAACCTCCTTTCAGTATCTTTTATCGATAATTTAGGCTCGTTTATCGATATTTTAGTAGGTATCGTTTATCGATATCGGAGTTACCTTATCGATATTAAGAAGCCATGGACAATGTTCAATGTTGCTTCTTCTAAATACAGTTAACCATTTAGTACACAAAAAAGGCTTCGTCTCAACATAAGTTATTCGATGAAACCTATTAATTTTAGTTTCAAATGTTTTACTAAAAACCGTCAAAAACCGTACATACCCTAAAATGTGTTTTCAAAAATTATATTAAAAAACTTCTTATCTACTTTTCCTATTTACTCTAAAATGTTTCACTCGCTATTTTCTCTGACCACGACGACCTGTCAAAACCGTACATGCCCAAGACATGTATATTTTTAAATACAAGACAAAAATATCATATTTAAGTAGGCACTCCCTATTTATTTTTCAAATATTATATGAATAAGTATACCTACCATTTAAGTTCCGTATCTACTCTACAAAGTTTCACTCACCTCATTTTTCTCTGACTACCGTCCCATGATATTCATTTCAGGATAAACGGGATAATAATAGCTCGAACGGACTCTGGAGGCTACTTATATAATCTGTGCAGCTATTTATTTTGCGCGTTGAACTGATGTTATCGCATAATAATATGGCAATACCTGGCAACACAGGGTGCTTTGTCAAACTGTCAAAAAGCGATTGCACAGACCGCGTATTGCCATAAAGTTTAAAAAGTGGTATTGCAGTCGATGAAAATAATTGTTGAAGATTGTATCGATGGAAATTGATTGGGAGTGTGTTAAATTCAGGAGTTTTTTATGCATACGTAACCTACAGTCAACTCTAATTATTTTTACACATGTAAAAATAAAATTGGAGTTTTACCGGCTGTAATGCAATGAAACCACAGAAGTATTAAAGCGAGAATCACAATGAAGTACATTAAAAATGCGCCAAAAAAAAAGAGCCACATTGGCTTACTTCTAGTATAATAAGCGTCAAACCAGTTGTCATCTGGTGAACCACGTGACAAAGTATTGCAGAACACAATTCTTAGGTCAAATTGGCTCTGCGCATCTGTGTCACGTGGTCCGCCAGAGGGCAACTTGTTTGACGTTTAGTATACATTTTGGTCCGTTGCTAATTTTCGAAAAAGAATAAGGTTAGAAACAGGGTTCGATAAATATTATAATATATAAAAACTAGGCTTTTTTATTGTTAATGAAACTCCATCGTAAAAAGTAACAAACATTATTTCAAAATAGAGATATTTCATTTTTATTGACGAAAGATTTCTGTCTTATATACCGCATTCATTTTGCTTTGATACTGTCCATCTTCTTGTTCTATAGGAACATCGTTATTCATCTGTGATTGAAACATCGAGAAGTAAGTAAACAAGCTTAAGTTTTATTAAAATTGAAAACCCGATTGCGAATAGCCTCCCATGACTTTTGCGAATTACCAATTATTATTTCCATGAAATAGAACTAACCAACTTCTAAATACATCCTTTGATAGACGAATTCTGATAATCACGAAGCCCTTAATAATCCCATTGAACACCAAAAATACCGAACTCACACTAAACTAGTGACGGCGGCCCTTTTTTTTCTTTTTTTTAAAGCGGCAGGCGTCAATGCTTCATTATTATTCCACTATAATGATCCGACCTTTTTGATTATTTCGAGAAATATTTCACAGAATTAGAAAAGTTACGCGTGCAGTAACGATGTTGTTCAAGTCGTGGCCATTGCCAAACACTCTTGACAGATTAATATTGATAATAGTTTTTCGTAGACTTTCGCGATTATCACACATAGTTATTTGATTGTAATGGGTATTTATCGTGCTCACCTCATGTTTTTTGTGTCCCGACGTTTCGACTGTATTGTAACAGCCGTCAGCCGCAATCATACACAAACATATGAGGTGAGCGCGATAAATACCGAAATGTCTATAATATTGATAATGATTAGACATTTCAGGAAAATCCATATAACTCAGAACTAAGCAGAGCTTGTACAGATAACTAAAAGAAAACGTTCAACATACATAAAAATACCCATATTCTAGACAAATTAACACAATTATTTTGTTGTCTGAAGCGGGAATCGAACCCATTGACAGTAGGTATATAAGAGTGGCTATGCTAGACGGCATCCTGCAGGGCACACCTCCCAGTCGTATAACTATTTATTTTATGCATTCTTCTTCTTATCGTGACACTAGTCGAACCAGTGTGGTGAAAGGATTTCAAGTGCACCTCGATGAGGCTCCTTTCGTGCACATTTTATGCATTGATAGAAAAATATGTTAGTATTATTACTTTGATATAACCAGACAGGCTCTGGAGTGGAACCCACAAGGGAAGCGTAAGCGTGGTCGCCCAAAACATACCTGGCGACGCTCAGTTATTACTGAAGCGCAAAACCTCGGCCTGACTTGGAGCGAAGTGAAGAGGACGGCGCCGGCGCTAGACAGAACGACCTGGAGAAACTTTGTGTCTGCCCTTTGCCCCGACGCGGGGACATAGGATTCTATGATGATGAGTATTACTTAGAACTGTGAGTATTTTTTCTGTGTCCAAATCTAGATAGCTTGGGTCGCTTTTGTTAACATCCTCGGCCAAAGATTTGGAGCACCTGGTGCGCATTTGTGAGAATTAGTGATGCGGCCCAAAGTATCGATAAAATATGCAAAATGTTTTCGACGATTAATTTACATATTTTCGCGATTCAGCACAACTGTTGGCGATCGATATCACGTAAAAAAGTTATGGGAATGTAATGTAGCTATTTTTGTTGTACGCTTTTATGCGAAAGGTCACGGTATGCAGAGTAGAACGCAAAAGCCACGCGTATAAAATCAATTTGGTAAGTTTTATTTAGCTCTACCATTCGTAAAAGAACTGTATAAATAATCATGAAGTATATTGAAGTAAAAAACGGTCGAAAATAATTTTAGTTACTGACTCTGGTGGTTTTTTTATAATTAAGGGTTCTTAAAAACCTAGATTTAGAAAGAAATTATAAGAAAATGAAGCTCATATCATAGCAATAATCAGCCTTTAAATTCCTAGAACGTAGTCTCAGGGTTACTCTCGGAAATTAAAAAAGAAAATAGAGTTCGGTTAAACGAAATATCAATTAGGTACATTTTTTTTCTAATCGATAATTATCGAACAAACAAAACGATACCAAAATTATCGATCTACAAAACTATATTTTACCGCATCCCTATTCTATAAAAGCGTTCGACGGTAAAGGTTCTACAAAAGAATTCTCCACGAAGCTTAATTTTTGAATAGGCGCGTATGCACAAAATAATCATTTACATAAAACCGACGTAGATCTAAAACGCAATTAACTAGAAGTGCCGTTTTATTAAAAGTTAAAAGTTTAAATTCTGATTCTAACGAGTGTAAAAAGAATGTACATTTTAATGAAGTTACTAAAACTCAATAGTTTAATAGCTTTTTGAATATGTACCTATGTATCACTTTAAAATAAGAAAGAAATCGAGTCCGTCCAGCATATTTTAGTCTTCATTTTTTTTAGGTTCCAAAAAGTATTTCCCTTTAGGAATACTTTTAGGAACATTACATAGGAATAAATTTATTGCATACAAATAAATAAGAATATTCTGATATGTATAAGTGAACAAAATAATTTTTATCATCTTTTAAAATAAGTGCACGAAAGGAGCCTCTACTCTCTCTAGTTCGAAAGAACTACTGACACAATTGTGTCACTAGTTCTTTCGAACTAGTGTGGTGAAAGGATTTCAAGTGCGCCTTGAAGATACTCCTTTCGTGCAATTATTTTTACTTCTTAACTTTATGTGCTTATGGTTTATAGAGAGAAACGTGTGGAGAATTTTATCAGCAATTTCAACAAGAGCACAGCCTTCAAATTGGATGATGATGATCCCTTTAAAAACACAAGTTTTTACACTTACACTACAGTTAATTTAAATAATCATAACTCTGGTAATAAAGTTAAATAAATATGTCTGTTAGTTATAAGGTATATAATATCTATGGACTTATTAATATGTATGTGGTTGCCTGCAAATAAAACTATTATTATTAAAACCACTTCCATTGATAACACATCCTTGTCATATTTGCACTAAAGTGGGCCCTCGCCGTGGGTGTTTGAAAATATCATTTTGCGCGCTAAACTTTTTTTAACCATATGGCAACACATTCTTTCGCATACAACCTTTTCAAATTTTGCTATTATGCACAAGCGTTGAAAATTACGATGTTCCATTCCTTAGGCTTTTATAACTCTAACAAAATGTGATTTGTTTTTTTTTATATATATTTTTAGTTTGCAATCCGTGAAATTACTACTTTAAATAAGAATGATTAACATGTAAGCGCAGTGGGCATTAAACTTATTTTAGCAACAAGATACAAAACGGAATAATTTACAGCATAAGCTAACTCCTACAAACTATATTACAAAAGGAAACAATTGGAACACTCATAAACCGTTGCAAACGATCTATAGGTAGCTTAACTGCTTCAATTCCATCTCGAGTACTTAACTAGATAACTACTTAACTTGTTAATAATAATAAAAATAAAAAAACCAATAAAATAATTGAAAATTAGCAACTTTCAACTGAAATGTATAATCCAGTTAACTATTTTAACTGATTAATTTACTATTGTAACTGATTATGAAAAGAAATGACAATGGTTAGAACAAGCTGAAAGTGAAAGGTTTCATACTTTAATTTAGATTTTATACGGGTTTTTAAATTAATCCTACTAATTTAAAAACACGTATAAAATCTACCTACACGTATGAAACCTTTCACTTTTTTTGTTGACGAAATCAAAAAACATGTACGAAACGAATAGTGTGAAGAAATTACTATAATACGGCGTACTTTTCACGTATTTGTCCGAAACATTTTGTAAGGAATTCGGATTTGAGGATTCCCCTTACACTGTTTTCTTTTGATTTCATTACAGACTATAAAGAAGACGCTTTTTGGTGCCATCTTGGCTTTTAATGTATTTTATTAGTCAAATAATCTTTTTTTAATTGAAGTCGTCTGCAATAAAACTCCGGAGTTACAATTAAATTAAAACATTTGATTTGAATAGGGCAATAAAAGATAAGCTTACGAATAATGGTCAAATAATAGTCTTTTGAGTTAAGGCTTTTAAGGCTTTTATAAAATGCATTAAATTGTACATTTTAATGATAATCTAAGTTTACATATTTTTATTCAGTGCATATTTTGTGACATATATACAAAAAAGATACCATATCACTCAAATTATGATAAGTAGTTTGGAAGATATGAGGGAACTGATAATCATACATACATACCGGTAAAAATCATAACCCTCCTTTTGCTTTGCCGTACTTATTTAACTTTCTTCGGCGCTACAACCCTTTATGGGTCTTGGCCACTTCCACAATGGACTGCCACTCGCTGCGAACTTTGGCCGTCCTTCTCCAGGTGGTAAACTTCCCTATGGCCTTGAGGTCTTCGTCGATACAGTCGCACCATCTCTTCTTCGGCCTTCCTCGCAGTCTTTTCTGCTTCGGCTTCCAGATAGTGATAACTTTGGGCGCCGAGTGCTCGGCTGAGCGAGTGACGTAAGCTTTCACTGTCTTGGCCGAATAACATTTGCTGTCTCAGCCGAGTACTCGGTACGTGTAATCTAGGCATTATCATGCTAATTCATAATAGTTTTTGTGTCATTTATAAATTCAAAATGGCCGATTGCAGACGCAATTTAGGTTTTTTAACACTACCTACCTAAATCACTATCGTATCTAAATAAATCCAAAGGATGACACCTCATTTATCAAAATCAGACTCACATACACGCAAAAAGCATTACCTACCCTATAGACGAATAACGGTGTTCCTATAGAACACCGAGTTAGACAGTATCAAAGGAAAATGGATGCGGAATACAGGACAGAACATTTTCATACACCTTGTCAATAAAAATGAAATATATCTCTTTTCAAATAATGTTTGTTACTTTTTACGATGTAGTTTTATGAACAATGAAAAAACCTAGTCGTTTTAACGTATAATATTTATCGAGCTCTGTTACTTTTCTTTACTGAAATTAAGCCTCGGACCAAAATTTACTAGGATTTAGCCAATTTAGATTCCATTTACAATTTTCATTCTTATCGTGTCACTAGTTCTTTCGAACCAGTGTGGTGAAAGGATTTCAAGTGCACCTCTAAGAGGCTCCATTTACAATGTACTACAGTGTGGTTATATACTTTAATACTTCTATGCATTACCCTCTTTCCATCCCTAATTCCTTTTCACAGTCGGGTAAAAAGTCGTTATTAAATACGGTAGATAATAGATATAGAAAAATTATGACCACATTCCTCCAAATGTTACAACTCAACCGCAAAAACATATTACAATCTCTGGTTATCCCATTGAGTTCACATCCTTGAATCTCGCTTCACAGTATGTGTATAGTATGAAACAGTAAGAGAAGTCTAATTGTGTACAGCCATAGAATCTAGTCTAGAAAAAAAAACGAGCAAGCCTTACAGAAGTCGCAAATCTGTGTGTCTGATACCTCATTCAAATTTAGAAGGATTCTATATACTTAATTTTTTTGAGGTATCTGTTACACATTTCACGAAATCACTGCCACAAATTGAGAGAAAGCGAACTTCTGGTGTTCGATGATAGCTTAAAGGAATTAAGATAGATAGCAAAATTAAGCTTGTAGACTACTAAGTATTTAGTTTTTGTAGACTTTCGCTACTATCGCACATGTGTGTGTTATTTGATTACATATTACGGCTCTTATTCAATAAAATACAGCCAATACATCGGGATATAAAATCAAGCACGTTAAAGAACTGTAATCAATAAATAAAATGCTTCGTCGTGCCAACTGACTAGCTAACTGTCTGACTGACATACAGACAATGCAAGGAAAAAAAACACTGAACGTAGAGTGTTGAAATTTGTAGGGTATAATATAATGTTAGTCAAGAAGTGTAACGCAAGCGAAGTTGCGGGCGTCAGCTAGAAATCTAGTACCTACCTAACTATACTTATTGTGTATAATATGATTGTGTTAAAGGCTCCGTTTATCCGGCCTCGACCTTTATAATATTATTTTGATGGATTTAACTAAAATAATAATTGCTCCCTCTTGACGTATATATTGGTAGAAGAAAGAACCACAGATTAAACACAAAAAACTTAAATTAGCACAGATAAAAATACGTTCATGTTTTCAACAGAGGACGTGGTGGCCGAGTGGATGAGGCCCTTGCCTTGCGATCTGATGGTCGCGGGTTCGAATCCCGGTGGCAGTCATGCGTAAATGGGTTTTTTCGGTCGAAAAAATCTATGTATGCACCCCACGTTCTCGCAACGGTGAAGGAAAACATCGTGAGGAAACCGGCATGTCAACGGACAGAAAACAAAAAAAAAAAAATGTTCTATGGCATGCGACATCCACCACCACCGTCCGCGTGGTGGATTAAGACCCATTCACTCTCCTGCCGAGAGTAGGCCTGAGTCCCAGCAGTGGGAACATTATAGATTGATTATGCTTATGCTTTCAACAGTTTGTATACTGAAAGCAAGATACTTATACCGGTTACAAAGATTCTTTTATACTCCCAAGAAGCACTTTACCCCACCTTTGGGAGTCCCAAATCGTAAATAACGAAAAAGTACGGTCGTTATACGGAAATAGTCCGGTATTTATTGGGGGGAAGATTAGAATACGACATTTAGGGTCTGTTAGGCCCCATTGTAGTCTATAGGGTTATTATGCCAGATTCTTATAGTGGGTCATTTAGACCCCTTTGTGGTTAGAGGGTTTAGTTAAATAATACATTCGTGGATATTAGTTAACTAGCACGAATAGCACGAAAAGAGCCTTCTTTTGGTCTAAATGACCCACTATAAGAATCTGGCATAATAACCCTACAGACTAGAATGGGGCGCACTCAAAATCCTTTCAGCACACTGGTTCAAAAGAACTAGTGACACGATAAGAAAAAAAGTTAACTAGCAGTCTCCCCTGCAGGATACCGTCTAGATGGGTACCAAAACAGTGCCAGATATTCTGCCGCAAAGCAGTAATGTTCTGGCATTACTGTGTTCCGGTTGGGAGGGCAATGTAGCTAGTAAAATTACTGGGCTTTCGAGAATGACCATCAAAATGTCTCAATATGGACGAGCGCTTTCGTAGTTAGTTACCGGTCTATGGGAATCAAAGCCCTGTGTAACCTATTATAGTAATGAGCAGGCGTGATCTCTTACCATCAGGAGAGTGCCTAGCTAGTCTCGCCACTTGTTTACATAAAAAAAAAACACCCGAGCGCTGGGAGCTCAGTAGCCCAGTCCACTTCACTGCCCTCAAAATATTTTGCTCAGTACGCCTTAAGAGCTTTCACTTCAAAAATACATTTTACTTGTGGTCAACAAAAAATATTTTTTAAACAAAGCTAAGAGACAAAATTCAAAGGGCTGAAAACTGAAATAAAAATTAACTACACAAATCCTATTTTCAGTGCTGCATAAGCTCTTACTAAGCCGTAAACACATTGTCATCGGTTTTGGTGAAAGCTGCGTCTTGAAAGCTGTGGTTATGTCCATGTTCCATATATACAGGGTATGCTACTCTGCTACTCTGGAGAGCAACACTTAATTAAACTGTGCGCGGCCCAAACTGCGTCACTACCAATTTAAAATTTCGCACAACATTTTTTACAAGAGACAAATATTAGAAAATATTTCTCTCATTATTTTGATATTTCTGTTTTGTTTTCTATTTCGTTGTTTTTCGTTTATATAGTAGCTGTTTTCTAGTTAACTTTTAGAAAGCCTTTGTAGATAAACATAAACATAAACATTCACACACTCACACCCCTGCACTAGGATTCCATGTGATGATAGATGTAGATAGATAGTAGATGCTAACACTTTATTGTATACCCCGAGGAAACATACATTACAAAACTTTGTACATGTTATTGTAAATAATATTTATATGTAATTTTAAGACAGATTTGTAAGACAAAGGGGTAGAGCTTGCCGATTTCCGGGTTAAACTAATATGAATTAAGCTTTCTATTTCCAAACATCTCGGGTTTACCACAGACACGATAAAAAGAAGTATTTTTTGCCTAGAAACTACTTTAGCTCAGAAACCGAACAACGTTTGTGAGTCATTGACAGCGACGATGTTGCGACTCCGTGCCCACAACGACACGTCACATCCGGTTTCCCGAAGTAGCATACCGTGTTTTTGCATCATGTTCATGTTGGCTACATTGTAGGCTGTGGTTTGGCTCTACGTTGAACATTTTGTCGCATCAATGTCAAAACATGCCAGTTATTTGGCTACTGGCAAAATGAAGAACATAATAATAAATGATGTTCTTTCTACTAGTTCTTTCGAACCAGTGATGTTCGATGTTTTCATTCACCGTTAAGCACGTGTTTTTGAATGCACACATAGATTTTGAACAGAAAAATCCATTGGTGTACGACCGGGTTCGAACCCACGACCTTCGGATCGAAAGTCGAGGCACCTGGATGGTAATAAATAGTCAAATGCTCGTTAAGTTCAATTTAATGTTATGCTATGATTTGTGTAGGTCTCTCATAATGATCGAAGTTCAAATTTGAAAAATCGTTTCAACTGAGCTAGCAATGAAACCTATTACAAGCTGAATCTCTTTGATTAGATTTTATAATCATCTAATTTTTGCCCCAGAGCCTGAAATACAGTTTTTACTTCTCCTGTACCTAGTATAATTGAACTTTTCCGGCCAAATTTTTGGTCAGTTTAAAGAGGTCACTCTTCAACCAATTCCGGCTACTGGCCCTTATTTCAAGAGTGAAAATAAAAACGTGTTATAGCTATAGATATAACTCAATAATATCCTTATTAAACAATAAAAAATAAAAAAATAAAATATTTTTATTGGTTTTTTTATCCTATTTATAGGCTTACGTTTGACTACCATCTCACCTGATGGTAAGTGACGATGTGCTCGACGATGTGGCACGCTCACCTGGAATAATCCTATTCACTCTTGCCTTGAAGACACCCAAAATTATAGTAAACAGGAAACACTGACGCCGGCAGAGCATTCCATTCCTTGGCGGTTCGCATAATGAAAGTGGAAGCAAAGCGCTTTGTGCGAATACATGGTATGTCCACTATGTAGAGATAAACATTCACACACTCACACCCCTGCACTAGGATTCCCTGTGTCGCAGGTGGCATGGACACATACAACACATAACAACATCCAAGACCCGAGAACAAACATTTGTGTTCGTCACACAAATATTTGCTCCAGCCGGGGATCGAACCCGGAACACCAAGCTTCGTAGGCAGGGTCACTACCAACTAAGCCACGGTGTCGCCTCAGAGATAGCGAGCGAAGCGCTTTAATTTTTTACTAATTATATAATTATTTTTTAACTCTTTATCTAACTCATTATTATCCTAAGCATCGCGATCTCACATTCAAAAGCGATACAATCCTTTGCTTAATTAACTTAGTAATCTTGTAACAATACATGGATTAAGTTCATTTGCCTTTGAAACACCGAGTAGGTTAGATAAACGAAAACAAAGTCAAGGGGAAAATAGCTGAGGATTTCGAAACAGTGAAATTTTTCTCCAGCTAGGTACTTCCATATTTTTTTATGAACTTAAATCACTTGGAGCCAGTTCCTTCAAAATTAAGTTAGTTATAGCATTAAATTGAGCAGGGAATAAATAAATCAGCTACTCAATTTAACGCAAAATTGTGTATTGTTGAGTAGGTAATTTACCTACTCAATTTATTTATTTTTTTCTGATTTAATTGTTGTATTTAGCTCAATAGCAATAAGTTATTTGCACAGTAGAGTAATTTAGTAACAGGTAAAGTATGAAGCATATAAAATATGCTAATAACTTTATCTATTATTCGAAGGCACATATCCTTATGGGATATATATGTGGGATTGATAGTGTGTGTATCCGAGTTTTATGAAAGTTGTATCCGAACGTATGAATGAGGTGTACGGAGAATGTGAAGAACGGATGGAACGAGTGACTGGGTGAATGACAGGGATGGAAGATGGCGGAGGGTCGTGATAAGCTAAGAATATTGTAAAGACGTGTGGTTTTTCTTGTAATTGGAAAATATATACAAAATTAGTTGTCGAACAAAGATTTTGGGGGCTCGTCCGGGATCGGTAAAAAATCTTTCGACGACGACACTGAAGACGAAATACGTAAATAGAAGACGGCATAGACGCCATTACGAGTTTAACCACGAGGATCACGCGAAGCGAATACTGAAGACGCAGTATGGAGACTCAAGATACGACGGAACAATCTAAAAAGACGACGAGACTCACGCTGAAAATAGATCCGAGCAAGCACGCGGCATCAGCACCGGTATCACCCGCGACGAATGCATCACCCGTGCCATGCGCGTCAAGTGCTCAGCCGATATTACAAATGACGAACGCCCGTGAATCAATGTTGGGAATGACTGCTGATCTTATACCATCGTTCAGCGGCCAGGATAAGACTTATTCCGTAACCAGATGGGTTCAAGATGTTGACGATCACGGTGAAATATTCTCATGGTCCCCGCTGCAAAGATTGCTTGTAGCGAGACGTGCGCTTACCGGCACAGCAGCACTCTGGCTTAGAGCCGAGCGACCTCACAAGACCTGGGAAGAGCTTAAGACCGCGCTCAGTAAGGAGTTCACTGATCAAATCGACACGAAGACGATTCACGAAATGATGAGTTCAAGAAAGAAAAAAGACGATGAAAGTTGTTTAGACTACATGCTGATAATGAAAGAACTTGGTAAAAGAGGAAAAATGGCAGATTATGTGGCAATCCGCTACATTATAGACGGCATCATAGACTTGGAGACGAATAAACTGATGTTATACGGTGTGACGACGTACGGCGACCTGAAAGAAAAGCTGAAAATTTACGAAGATATAAGAGAAAAAATGAAAACAAGACTGCCAGCATCGGTTACGGAAGGTAATCGTACCACCGATTTGGAAAGAAATGGCAAGAAGTGCTATAATTGTGGAAAAAATGATCATCTCTCAGCTCAGTGTCCAAAGAAGCATTTGGGACTGAAATGCTTTCATTGCAACGAGTTTGGGCATATTGCGTCGCAATGTGCAAAGAAGCAAAATGGCGGAGGTAAGAATTTTACATCAACTTCGACGAAAACAGGAAGTGTTCCCCACGACGGACATCGTTCATTCATTGCAGAGACGACAACATACGAAGAAAAACCTTGCAACAATGTTGGTAGCAATCGAAGCAATCACTTGACATCTGACGTTGACAGCGCGACATTCCAACATGACGGCGAGATGTCAGTGCTGAATGTAAATAAACAAGAACTTTGCGGAAATTCGGAAAAACGTAGATTAAAACCAGTGGTAAACGTGAAAATGATGTGCGGTATCATTAATAGTGCGCTTGTAGATTTCGGTAGCGATCTGAACTTGATATCCAGTGATTTGTATGCAGAAATCGGTTCGCCAAAGTGTGAAAACGAAAATATTTCGTTGACGGGTATTGGTTCGGAAAAAGTGATGATAAACTATAGTTTAACAACGAGTATTGAGATAGATAACTTTAAATATGACGACGTATTGTTTTATGTGATTTCTAGTGACGCTTTATCCTATAAGATGATAATAGGGAATGATTTTCTATGTAATGTGATTACGGTTATAAAAGATGGTTGTGTGTGGTTGAAACCGAAAGATTGGATGAGTGTGAATTGTTTCCCATGTGCAGTTGATTCCACGGGCCAGAATGTGAGTAACGAAGCAGTGAATTTGCTTAATGAGTTCAAGCAATGTCAGGACGCTTCACTCGCGTTGAAGGTAAACAGTGATGTGCAAAAGGTTTCATCGAAGAAGCAGGCTGATGTTCAGTTAAAAGACGAGGTAAGTTTATTTTCAAGTGTTATACCTACTGAGTGTAAACCTTTCAAGATGCCAAACAAATGTGTTTTGTTTCCTCAAGATTTAAAAGTGAAAACCAAAGTAGAATCAAAATCAAGATGTGCCATGAGGCGAAGAAGGAGTTACAAAGAATGTACTGTGTTTACAGATCAACATGACAGCTTACGACGTGCCCAAGGGAAAGACGACGGACTCAGGGCAATAATGAAGATTTTGGAAGACGGAAAGCAGTACAATGACTTCAACCTACATGACGGCATATTGTGCAAAGGAAGAGAAAAGAATTTGGTTGTACCACAGAAGACTGAGGCTAAAATTATCAAAAGATGTTATGAAAATGGTAATTTTGTGAAGAAAAAGACTCTAAATTTGAAAAACAAGTTGGAAATTCAGCGGACGGTTGAAAATTCAGCAAGAATTGTTTCAGATAGGGGTAAATTTATCTATTCTTTGGAGATACGCTGAATAAATAAATCTTAAAATGTGTTTTTTGTTTTATTGGTAAGACGGATGAAAGATGATGAAAGAGTGTGAAAGCTTTTCTATTTTTATTTTATAAAAATTGTAAATGCATAATTAAGAAGACTGATGTTTGTTATACTCAATATGTATACTTAGCTATACTTACTGTTGTATTCTGAAGACTGTTGTTGCATACCTACTTTGTTTATTGTGAAAAGATGTTCATACTTACTTTGTAGATGTTCTACGATAAGATGGTTCATACTTACTTTGTAGATGTTCTACGATAAGATGGTTCATACTAACTTTGAAGTTTTTCCATGATAAGATGTTTCATTTTCCTAAATTGATATTTAATTTTGTTTAAAGAGATATGTGTTTTCTAAAAGATGTTTCAGATGTTTTTATTGGTGAAAAAGATGTAAAATGTTGTTTTTGAGTATTTTGTGTACCTAATTTAAGATGACGTTAGAATAAGATGTGTAAATGAGGTTTTTTTGTTATGTCGTGTACGGTGATGGATGAGGATGAGTATGATGATAGTCTAAGGGTCAGACTATAGTGCAGGAAGGCCAAGTGTGGGATTGATAGTGTGTGTATCCGAGTTTTATGAAAGTTGTATCCGAACGTATGAATGAGGTGTACGGAGAATGTGAAGAACGGATGGAACGAGTGACTGGGTGAATGACAGGGATGGAAGATGGCGGAGGGTCGTGATAAGCTAAGAATATTGTAAAGACGTGTGGTTTTTCTTGTAATTGGAAAATAAATACAAAATTAGTTGTCGAACAAAGATTTTTATTCCCGAATCCCACATATATAATATCCCAGTTTATCCTACTAGCTAGTAGCTTGCAGCTTTAACTGATAAGTAAGTTTTTTTTAAAAAGGGTTACATTTTTTAGTGCCATATATCACGGTTTTATCCTATATATCAAAGACTTTAGCCATCCTCTTAGCACTGTGGCGACGTTTTAAACATGATTAACATAAACAAGCGAAGCTCCTGTGATCAGAATTAGGGAATGTTTTAATGAGGATCCAAGTTTTAGTCTTAATTACCTGATTATACCCGGGAATACACTCATCTCCCTGCCCTCATCCCACACTTAGGTGGGGTCGGCACAATATGTCTTCTTCTTCCATTCGTCTCTATCAGCCGTCATCTCTGTACTCACGCCTGCTTTGTTCATATCCTCTTTCACACAGCCATCCCTCTTTTATTTGGTCTTCTTCATCTCGTAAATCCACTTTCATATCTAACACTCTTCTAGTGACATGGCATTCAACCCTCCGCGATGACCTGTTATTCCTCAAATTATCTGGCGCTACTTTCAGGCTTCCTCTAATATACTCATTTCTAATCTTATCCTTTCTAGTCACACACTGTGAGATAGAAACTGGAAACTGAGAAATGGGAAGTGGAAACTGAGAAGTGGAGAATGGAAACTAACATATTAATATCTTATCACCAGTTTTTAGATAGATGTCCACAGTTGCACTCCCCATCGAGTAAGTGTTCATTGGGAAAAATTATTCCCAACGAGTAACAACTTGCCTTGGGGTTTTATTGTTACCCTTTGGCAAAACATATTCCCAAAGAGTAATACAAATACAAATATAAATCATTTTTTGGCAACACCAAGGTTACAAGTCAGAAAATTATTATTTATGTAAATAATTAATTTATATAATTCAATAAAATGCCATAACTTATGCAATACAATTAAGGGCAAGTTATAAAATTCAATAATGTCATATTATGCTCTGAGAGTTACTTTTTCAGCCGAGATTTGAAGGCGCCGGTGAAAGGAGCATCGCGGGCAGTACGTGGAAATCTATTATATGCTGTAAATAAACAAAGGAAAAAGTATTCCCAACGAGTAACAGCCTGACTTGGGGTGTTAATGTTACCAACTCGTTGATATTATTTTCCCATCGAGTAACACTGTTACTCGTTTGGGTGTTACTCGATGGAAACTATCATAGGATATCATAATGTATCGTATGAATATTATGCACGTGTGTATTTTCCAATCAAGGCGGTATCACAGCAATAAAACCATGTTACCTTGAATCAGCGTCATTTCCACTCAACCACTAAATGCTATATATTTGGACTAAATGGCACATTATTGATGGTAATAATTTCTGGCAACGTGTGAATTTGCATGTAAGTACGGAAAATAATTTTACGACTGACAATGCTTGTTTACACAATACGACGTTGTCGCATCGTATCGCACGATGCCGTATCGCAACGCCATAGTATAGAATGATACATAATATAATTCATATATTTTGGTATCGGTAGCAATTCAAATACC
The DNA here is from genome assembly GCA_932526365.1 of Lobophora halterata. NCBI lineage: Eukaryota > Metazoa > Arthropoda > Insecta > Lepidoptera > Geometridae > Lobophora > Lobophora halterata. Next base: position 4,904,558 of record OW052027.1, on the reverse strand, counting down.
TCTTTCTTTTTACAATATAAAGTAGTTTTAAAAATAGAATGCTGATAAATAAGATGTGGGTAACAAAAAAAAATACCAGAAAACAGCATGAAGAAAATACTGTAACTGAATGTATGTAAGCAAGTAATTTAAAATGGTTCACTTTGGGTCTTTGTAGATAAATACTGATACGCTAGTATTGTAAAAGAAATACCCCAAATATATAGAAAATAATGTTTTTTTGTTATGTTAACAAGTGACAAGCGGAGCATGGCGCTCTTCTATAGACCCATATATGACCCAACCGAAACGTACAAATACAGGACTTTGGCTGGGAATGGTTTACACAGAATTCAGCTCATGCAGAAACTGTAAGCATTTGAAAGAAAGCGTTATCGCTACCTTCGCTTGTAGCGTGTAAAGTCGCCCAGTGTCATCGGCATTTTTACAATCAGCTTGTTGACAATCCTTTTCAAACGCTAACACGCTCACACGCTAGCGTTTCAAAACGCCAACAATCAGCTTGTGTCATCGACGCTCTAGACAACTAAACGGAGTAAGATACGACGTTGCACCGCACTGTTTGAACGAGCCATAAGTGCGTAAACGCCTTTACGACTTTTACTGCCATTAGGAAACTCCACCAACTTCTGCGTTTAATGAAATTCTTCATATTCGTGTATTTATGTGCATGAATAACTGTTGTAGCCGTCACTAAACAGCTGCAACACATGCTAGGTATCACGCCACAGGGCCTCTTACGTGGCTAATAATTCTACGAATTCTTGACTTGACGACACCGTGGCTTAGTTGGCATTGACCCTGCCTACGATGCTTGGTGTTCCGGGTTCGATCCCCGGCCGGGGAAAATATTTGTGTGACGAACACACATGTTTGTTCTCAGGTCTTGGATGTTGTGATGTCTTGTATGTGTCCATGCCACCTGCGACACAGGGAATCCTAGTGCAGGGGTGTGAGTGTGCAATGTTTAATTATAAACGATTGATTTCTTTATTTCGTTTTGTTTTGATTATTTAGGACAACTGTCCTTAGACAGGTTTGTAAAACTTAAACCGCGGCGGCTCTCGTGCGGGACGGCGAACCACGTGACAAAGATGCACAACCAATTTGACCTAAGAATTGCGTTCAGCGCATCTTAAGCTAAACAGAACCCCTGATTCGCCTTCTGAAGAAAAAAATCTTTAGGCGAGATTTTACATATGAAAACTTGTTTGGATTGAATTGGATTTTTACTGCAAGTTTGTAATGTTATTTTCTAGTGCCTGGAGATATTTCATTTCGTAATTACAAGTTTCAATCTTAAATTACATGTTTCAATCTTCAAAAATATAAATAAGTACGCGCGAGCGAGATGGCGAATCAGGGGTACTTACTATTCGCTTTAAAGTGGTGAACCAGCTGTTCTGAACTTGTTAAGTAATGTATGTGTGTGACTTCGCCATTAAATATAATAGATGACGCGTTCAGTGTACCTTCCGATTCTCGGCGAAGATGAGACGCGGTAATTGATGAGTTTCCGTGCATTTTAATAAAAACCTCACATAATATTTCAAAGATTTTTTAAATGATAATTTACACACCAATTTTTAATTACCAAAAAAACTTCAATGGGCAATGCAGAAGGGGTACTACATTGTATCTGTGCAGTCAGAATTTTGGGTTCTACAAAATGACAGTGACAGCGGGGCGAGTGCGGCGCCCGAGCCGAGCTGCGGGCTGGCTCGAGCTAGGTACCCGGGTTTGCCAAACGATGAATAAAACTAAAATTATTATCAGTTAATTTTTTATTCCAGTTTCTGTCATATTAATTATTTCGAAAAAAAATACTCAATTTTTTATAGTTCATTTTTTGCCATATCTGTGTTCAGTAACGGCAAATAATTATACGTATTTTTTTCTGAAAATTAATATATGTTAGTGTATATAGTTATAGACTTTTACCCACTAACCCGTTCAGATGTCACCCTATAAACATACTTAACCCCTCGCACGCCAATGCCTGAAATTAATATAGTCAGCCTGAAGCGACTGGCAAGCCTGGCGTGTTTATTTAATATAGGAAATAAGTACCCTTATTACTTTCATGTCCACTGACTTGAGATGGTGGTCCAAGTTACAAGCGATGTAGAAAAAACATATCTTTAAATAATTTGCTATAGTAATAAGTTTTTTTTACAGAAAGTTTATTTTTAATAGGAAAATTGCTTTTTATATTTTTCGTCTCTACTTGTACTTGTCTCTTTCCATTTCCTACCTCATATTTTCTAAATAAATTCCTATTTCAAACTGAGGCCGAACGATTCTTTACAGACTGCAAAACTTTTAATTAACTTAGCTTGGGTTAGTATCTAAACTTAGCTTATATTTAGCATGCAAGGATTATGATAATGATTTGTGTTTTTTATTTTCGATAAATATTTTTTATTATTTACATTTTCATTTATCATTTTTTCTTCATTTAATAGCATCTTTTATTTCATTGTCACAGTTCTTTAACCAGTGATTTTTTAATTCACGCATGACGCGACATCACGCAATCACTTCCGCTCACAGTCAGCACACTACTGACTGACTGTTATTGTTATTAACGATACAATACGAATGTAATTGTGAATGGCAATAAATATCATGACATGAATCAAATTTTTGGTATCAGAAAGTAACCAGTGTTATGTATGATCAGTTTTATACCATGATAAATAACGTGTTACTCGGAGTCCAGTGACGCAGTAACGGCCATAAATTAATGATAAATAAAAATTTTGCCAAATGCCATTTATTATATGCCCCAATTAAACGAGGGTTATACGAAACGTTGTCCAAATGCGATGTAGCCATTTATACGTCTATCTGATAAAAATATATACTTAAGACGCCTAGTAAAGATATTCGTATTATTTTTGAGCATACTAAACATTAAACATTCACACACTCACACTCCTGCACTAGAATTCCCTGTGTCGCAGGTGGCATGGACACATACAACACATCACAACATCCAAGACCCGAGAACAAACATTTGTGTTCGTCACACATATATTCGCCCCGGCCGGGGATCGAACCCGGAACACCAAGCTTCGTAGGCAGGGTCACTACCAACTAAGCCATAGTTTCGGATACTGGAAAGTATTTTGCAAAGAAACCGAAGTACTAAAACCGCCCTAGCAACCATTTCCGCCCAACGCTCCTGTTGATTCCAATCCGCTCAGACCTTCCTAATAAAATGTGCGCACGAAAAACCTGCAAAAATGTCCCTTTACCCGAAGCCTTGGCTATAAACCATATAAAGGCACCCGGGTTTGGCTGATATTAGCATTACTTTTTCAACCGACTTCAGAAAAAAGGAGGTTATCAATTCGGTTGTTTTTTTTTTAATGTTGTTTCCTCAGAACTTTGTTGCTAAGCCGATTTAATTTTTTTTTTGTTTTTAGGATATTTCAGTTTAGTCTCATACGAATTTCATCAAAATCGGTTCAATGGTTTAATTTTTATATCAAAATAACTGAAAAAATGTCATTGAAGAGAATAAAATTGAGTATTTCGCTTCCCTGTGACTTTTCAGTGGTGTTTACGGTCACTAGAACAGTCCAATTGAAGTCGGTTGTACCTGTTGTGTATCTCTTAGTACTCATAGTTCATAGTTTTTTTATTGGCAAGTATTTGTTACAAGTCATTTCCAAAAATAATATATAATAGCACATATATGCAGTTGCACACAGTAAAAACAATAATTAAATTAATAAAAAATATCATAATATAAATTTCTAAATAATTGTAAATTATTGATAATTAATAATATTTAAATAATGTCAAACAAGTTTTATTATAATCTTTACTACTCTGTGGTTCTACTATGTTTTTGTAAAACCTTGATAATTAAGCATTAGAATTAAAACCGATAGACCATTGTTGGATATTGAGTGCGATTTCAGACTAGCGTTTTAAAAAATACGTCAGAAAAATCTTTTGGAAAGTTGAAATTATTAATTTTAAACAGCTAACAGCTCTCTTCGCTCGCTAAATCATGTATTTAATAAAATTACGGTGCTATGTTCCTTATAATTAGACGCACGCCTAACAACCTGTATGTTTACACTAGGAGAGTAACGGGGCTAGTTGCTTGATAGTATAATCGCCTGTACAATTGTTATCTTTACCTGCGTAATATCGAGATAAAAATAAGTTTTATTTTTACGTAATGAAGTGCCGATACACACTAGGATGTGTCCTGATTGTAAGAGATGACACTTTCCCATGACTAGAATAGTGCTACACAGGACTTTGAGTCAGAAAGGCCAGTGCTACACTACTTTTTAGACATTTAGTTGATCAGTCTCGAAAGCCCAATAATTTACTAGCAACAGTACTCCTTCTTCCGAAACAACGTGATGCTTACACATTACTGCTTGGCGGAATATCTGTCACTGTGTTGATACCTTAAGGAGTATCCACACATATCAGGGCCGTGGCCGGGACGTGCTTCTAACGGAGCACGGCCAGAAATCGGTGTCTTGCATTTTATATGAACTCGTTCACACACGTCCGTATACGGGCCGGCGACGGCGATTCAGTGCCCGGGCCTTCGCCGTGACGTGCACGGGGTGCAATTTTTTCATGAAAAATATGAATGTCGAGTTATTAATAGAGGAGGTACGCTTAGATAGCCTTTTGTCGTGGTTTTGTACGGCTCGTCTCATCCGAAATATATGGATTCGAAATACAAAAACAATATATGGATTGAAATCGGACCAAAATTTAAACTATCGCGGCCTGTCCGTCACGGCCCCGAGATGTGTGAACAGAAAGCCCCTGACGGCACACGGAAGCACGTTGTTGGCACGACCAAGGCCCTGACACGTCCCGGCCCCGTCCCGGATATGTGTGAATAGTCCTTTACTAGACAATATCCTGCGAGAGACGCTTTCCAACGGTAAAAAAAAGAGCGAGGCTTAACAGTAGTCGCATATGATGACATCTGACATGTTAACTTGGTAATGAGCAACCTTTAAGGCTAATCCTCAAATCCGAATTCCATACAAAATGTTTCGGACAAATACTCAAAAAGTACGCCGTATTATAGTAATTTCTTCACACTATTCGTTTCGTCCATGTTTTTTGATTTCGTCTACAATAAAAGTTAAAAGTTTCATACTTTAATTTATATTTTATACGTGTCTTAAAATTAACCCTACTAACTTAAAAACACGTATAAAATCTAAACAATAACATTTTGTATGGAATTCGGATATGAGGATTCCCCTTAAATTTGAAAAAAAAATATTTACTTAATTTTTCTGTGGTTGCTCCCATCAACCATCTGACTGCTAACTTCCTGTTACACACTTCAGCCGCAATTTCACGAAATAACTCAGAAAAAAGAATTGACAGAGAGCGAGAGGAAAGACTTGAAAAACTTACTAAACTTGCTACCTTACTAGCTCCATCTACTGTCCCAGTGTGAACAGAGCATTACTACACCGACAATACGGAGTAATTTAATTTTAATGTGTACAAGGATGAAGCTCCTACTTATGTTCATATAAAGTAGGGCAATCGGAGGGCTGAAGCTTGTGTATAGGTACAGTCAACCGCTTAAGTAGATGATTTTGTTTTATTAAACTTAAACCATAGATAGGGACAACTTACAAAGGAATAGTTGATAAATCGTGTATTGTTAACTTTAATTAATAAATATAAGTGTGAATATTACGAGGTTGTTAACGTTTTAAGTAATATTAGGTATAAGGACTATTTCCTTAATATAATATGTGAGAGTGATTGTTCGTTGTTCATATAGTAAATAATAATAAAAAAAATAAGTTAGCCTTACAGTAGTTGTATATGATGTGTGTGATGTCTAACATGTAAGTTTAAAATATGGAAGGATTTTATTTACTTAATTTTTCGTTTAAGCATGGCAGTGATTTCGTTGCATTTCACAAAATCACTGCCATAAATTGACAGAAAACGAGAGAAAATATGTCTTACCATTAGGTATGTGTATAAGTTATGAGGTGAATAAAGACACAGGGTAATTTTTATCCCGATACCACGGGGGCGAAGGAGAAAGGTTTCATCTAATTTTGCTGTTGCCTAGGGCAAGTCTCGTTCACGGAATTTTAATAATCAGAAAAAGGTATTTGAAACATTTTGGGCTTGTTTTCGTTGTGTTCTTATTTAGATATGTCACATATAGTTATTAGACTTTTGAAATTTCAAAATCAAAATTACAGCAGTTATCTAATTTTATTGAAAATAAACAGCATGAGATGGCAGACTTAACAATGTCAATTTAACTCCGTTGCTATAATATGTGACAAAAAAACTAAATAAAAACACAAAGATCACGAACCCAAAATGTTTCTAATACATTTTTCTGAATACTACATAATATTATATTAAAATTATGTGAACGAAACCTGCCCAAGGCAAAGTATCTACCCTACATTGCCGTATGTAGCTCAGTTGAATAATATACCTTCTAAATGTTTTAGTTTTTGAAATTTCATTCATTGATTGAGGAATTAATTTATTAATATATAAATAATATTTAAGTTCTCAACAATAGATATTTAATTTCTGGAACTTAGAAAAGTATAGTTACTTAGAAGCATAGATGAATAACGGTGTTCCTATAGAACAAGATGGACAGTACGAAATCAAAATGGATGCGGTATATAGGACAGAAAATTTCAGACACCCTGTATGTCAATAAAAATGAAATATCTCTAATTTCAAATAATGTTTGTAATTTTTACGATGTAGTTTTATTGACAGTAAAAAAGCCTAATAGTTTTAACATATAATAGTTATTTAGCCCTATTACTTCGAAAATTAGAATCGGACCAAAATATACTAGAAGTTAGCCAATGTGGCTCCCTTTTTTTGGTCGCATTTTCAATGTACTACATTGTGTTTCTATACTTTAATACTTCTATGCTTAGAAGTAACTTAGTCAAAAAGTGGCGTACCGAAGATACCCAACAGTGGGTGCAAGAGGCTGGATAAATAGATAGTCTAGTATGGTACAGAATCTATACAGAATCATCTAACAAGATAACTTTGACCTAAATCTCGGGTCAAGTTAACATTTCGCCATAAATTAACTGTCACATTAAATAACAATATCGATTATCCCAATATTTTTACAAAAGAATATTTACATTTTGGTAAATTTGAATAATTTTATGGCAACCCACGACTCGGGTGTTCCGTCAATGTCATATTTTCCACAATTTATTTGGATATTAACGCCTTTAGTGGCCTATTAGACTCGCTATTACTATAACTGTAATTTATAACTATGTATTCTATACTTATAAATCATGTTCTGACTGACCGATATGAAATACCCAAAAAATATTTATTTATTTTATCTCTAACATAATTAATTCGGAAAATTTTAGATATTTGGAATTTAAAGACTCCTCAGATAAAACAAAAAAAAATATTTTACGGGATTTTTTTAAAGTTTTAAAAAATGAATTGAATACGAAGGCCACGCAACCGAAGTCACGGAAAATAGGTAGAAAGTTTATAATAAACAAATCAATAACTATAATGATCCTGACCGACTGACTCACTGACTGACGGACAACGCACAGGCCAAACCACTGACAAAACACTTTTTATTCATTAAATGATTATTTTAATTTTAAGTTCCCCTAATATTAAATGACCTACTCAATTTGTTTACTCTTAACGAATTTTAATGTTTTTTGACGAATTTTAATGTGATAATACTATTAATTATTAATGAATTATTTTTATTAGCAATTTATGTAAGAATTATTAACAATTATTTAGCACTAATTTTAAGTATTTGCACGACAAAAGTTGATGCAGAGATTCTAATTTAAAGTAAGACCACAATGTACCTGTATTACGCAAATAAAGATTCATTCATTCATTCATTCTGAACGTATAGACTTGAAATTGGAGGACAGGTTCGTCAAAACGTGTGAGCGAGTACTAATAAAGGAATTTGGTTATCTCGCAAGGCACACGATGTTGTGGGTGTAATCCGAAATTCTAACTGCCCAGAAACAACGTAGTACCCCTTCCGCATTGTCCATTATGTTTTTTTGTAATTAAAAATTTGTGGTGTATAATAATCCCAAAATAATACTGACTGACTGACAGACAGCGCACAAGCCAAAAAACTCACAAGGAAACGAAATTGCGGGCGTCAGCTAGTCGTACATAATAAACTGAACCAACACGAGTAACTGAATTAACCAACGCCCATAAAAATAAAGCAAGCACTTTATGGATACTGATCCACTCACATATACTATGTCAATAAATATATAGAGATAGCTTATAACAATGTTAGTGTGAGAGTAACATACAGCGAAAATAGGCATCGCAAACCACTATGCCTACACAGTGTATGAAGATCAGTAGGACTATTGTATTTTTCAACGCCTATATTTCAACATCATACATACATGTATGTATGATATCATCTTTCGAGTGTTAGATATTCTGTACCCAGGCATTGAAAAAAAAATTGTTTATACCATTTTTTATGATATTAATCGGAAATAACTAAAACTATGTAATTTGAAAATCCAAGCGTGCGTGTTATAGAACGAATTTAACAATACATTTTTTTATTAGTTTTCAGAAACTCATTCACTTAAGAAATATAAAATAAAATATACATTAATATAATACAATTTAATAGTTATTTTACACACACGCTTGAATTTTCAAAGTTGTTTAACTTATTTCGACGCTAGCAAAAGTTTTTTATATAAGCTATAAATTCTAGAAACACTCGTGAAACACAACGACACAATGTTTATTTGTTATATATTTATCATTTAATCAATATTTTTTTTTAAAAAAAGGGTGTTCTACTGCATTTTAGTCTGTGACGCTTCGCACCGTGAAACCCAGTGAGCAGTAAAGTGGAGTCCAGCATAAAGTAGGAAACGTTGACTCGCGCTGACAGGAAACCAATAAGTCGGTTTGTTTTGCGGACCAACTGCGAAGAATTTTATACAGGGTGTTGACGAAATAGATAAATAAATAAACGTAAAAATTTTATTAAAGGCAGTAATGTAAATTTATAAGTAATTTTAATTGTAATTTGAGTGACAAACTATTTTAAAAAATATGTCATGATGTTTAGTAATTTGACTGTAACGGTTATTTATCGCGGCCACTGTTCTTTTATATTTGTTTTTTTTCCTACGATGACAAAAAAAAATTGATGCATTTGTAAAACTTATTATGTTCAGGAAATAATGTTACAAGTAAGTTCAAATGCAATTTAAACATTAATTTTATGCTGTTATACTTATGGGTAGATGAACCAAAAACATTTTGTTAAAATATAATTCAATTTTAGCGATAAATTCACATAATTTTTACCAAATTACGCGAAATTTATGAACCATCATTTTAAAACTAACAATTCCTGTGCATATTGCCTCTACCTAAGTATCTGCCACCCTGTATACTTACATTCTGCGGTCTGACAATAATTATTAGCGATCTTGTATCGTGTTTATTGAAGATTGAAGTTTCTGGGTTTTCATTTTGTTCCTTCGAGATGTAAAGGGCTTGACATAATAAAATAATGTAAGTACCTACGAGTTGTATGAGGTTTAGTAAGAGAGTACCTAACATTGATTGCGATGTTAATTATCCAAGACAGTATACCGTGATAATTTTTAGAACTAGTATTTAATTTTTTTTAACAAAAACATAATACAACTGACTTTAATGAGGACTACATTGTGAACACCACTGATATGTCACAGGAAAGCAAAATACGGCTTTTGCGTTTACTTGGATGACATACTTACATTTTTAAGTTGATTTCGATAGAATGTAAGTAGGTACTTACAGATTTAAGCAGCTGTTCAAAGCTTAGTCAAAATATACAACCTGTAACATAATGTCTCTAAAAAGCCAAAATTGAACCTTGCCTGTTGAACAACTTTTGTTCTACGACTTTTGTAATTATTACACCGTCGAGTTTTTTCGTCATATTTATTAACTCTCTTAAATTTTCAAGTGAAATGACATGATTGGTATAACTAAAATATTATTAACACGAAACACTGGTCCATTCTTGAAGAAGCTGCTCTATTCTAAGGAATGAACCAACAAGATAACAGCGCCTTCTCGTGGTCATAATTTACTACATTATGGTTCGCATTAGGCTTGGAAAGTATACCGAGTAACATGTTATTTATCATGGTATAAAACTGATCACACATAACAACTGTTACTTTCGGAGACCATCCGTATTCTAAGACGATTTTTCACTCAAGGAAATACTTAAATTTGAAATTTGACCGGTGACAGCCAATACCTTTAGGAAAGGGGCGGCCATTTTTCTACTTACGTAAGGTGAGTTCAAGTTAAAGAAATGACTTAGAATACGGTGAGTATTACACAAGTAGGCGACCTGACACAAGATCGAAAGCGGTGGCAGAATGCCATACAGCACTATAAAACCTAGCAACCGCAAATAAGGTCAATATAAAGTGGACTAAGAATGATGGATCCTGCCCAGGAAACGTCAAAGCCGACTCCCTGGCAAAACAGGGGGCGAAACTAGTCCCTAGTTCATCGGACAAAAGCCTGACACAACCGCCAACAGCGGAAATAAAAGCTAGACTGAATCAACATTCAATACAAGAACACCAAAAATTTTGGAACAAAAGAACGGACAACAAGCACACAAAGATGCTTCTACCGAATATTGATAAGAAACTGACAAACACACTCATGAAGATGAGAAGAGAAGAACTACGTACTATGGTAGGAATATAACCGGCCACTGCGACCTGAATCACCATCTGTTCAAGATGGGTGCGACGGACAGCGTGATCTGCCGCGGTTGCTTCGCAGAGGAGGAAACCGTAGAACACGTGGTTGTGCACTGCACAGCTACAGAAGAGGCCAGAAAGAAGACAGGGCTGAGGAAAATCCTGGATGCGGGTCCAGATGACCCTACCGGGAAACTGGAACACACCATCCATCAACCCAGGGTCCTGCTCCGCTATTTTAGGGAGCTGGGCTGACTGGGGTAGAGTTAGTACAAAAAGGGGTCAATGCACAATACACCCCACAGCTGGACGTCAGTGCAGACTACATGTAACCCCTTCCCCAAATTAGAAATAAGAAATTAGACGGTGAGTATTACAAAATACTCAGTGATATCCGCCCGGCGTGCCTCGGTACCTAAGTGATTTTTTACGCCGGCGGCGGTCGCTGTGATTGATTCATGTCATGATACTTGTCACCATTAACTATTTCATTCATTCGTATCGTATCGTAAATAACAATAACAGTCAGTCAGTAGTAAGCTGACTGTGAGCGGGAGTGATTGCGTTACGTCGCGTCATGCTTGAATTATTTTAACAAAATATGACATTAGTCACATTACGCCACTGATGACAAATCACAGTGTGTAACAAAATCACCGATTGTAGAGCGGTTACAAAATGAAATAATATCACCATGTGACAATGAAATAGAAGTAGCAATCATTTCCATGCCTAGTTCGCATTATGCCGCAAAAATATGTCTGCGAAGGAACTAGGTCACATATTTCACACTCGGGGCAGAAAAAAACATTTACGAACGGCAAATTAAAACAAAATAGGACTCTTTTGTTATATTTTTCATTATGCAATGGGGGATGTGGCCTGTGTTTTCATAACGATGTAGAATGAAATTATGTATGACCCCAGCTCGAGGTTTTCTGGGATAGATTGTATACCTAAATTTAAAAAGTAAAATACTCGTGTTTTTCAACTGACTTCAAAATAAGGAAGAGGTTCTGAATTCTGTAGACGTTTATAATCCGATTTGAAAAATATTTAGTTGAGAGGATATACTTTCAGATTGATATAAGATCTATATTCATATAAATTTGATCAAACTCGTTTCAGTAGTTTCATTTTTAAATCAAAAATTACTGAAAAAAAAAACATCGTCGAAGTAAACCAAATTGCGTATTTTGTTTTTTTGTGACTTTTCAATCGGTTGTAGTATTTTTTTGAAACCTTGATTCTACATATAACAAGATTGTTACAGGACTAAATGATACAGACAAAAATTTGTGTGTTTGGAACGATGGATAGATTTTTGTTCCTAAATTTCGCCAAAACCACTTAACCGATTAAGCTGAAAATTAGTATGGGAATAGTTTATAAGCTGGTAAAACATACAGGCTATTATTATTTATCTTATCTTAATATTTATCTTGATATTTTATTATTTATCTCGATAACACGCAAGCGAAGCCGCGTCTATTAGCGTTAGTAAATGTAAACTACTGCGCTTGTAACTTATGTAAAAACTGCGCTGGTAAAAATGTAAATTCAAAATTGATTTGTAATCCTTAACTACAATACTCCAACAAATACCATTTCTTACGTATTTTTAAAATTTTATCAGAGCGTCTGGTCGAAGCGACGCGTGATCAGAGGGCTGGCAGCTATCTCGGCCAAAGAATAAGCCTTGCTATACAAAGAGGCAATGCAGCCAGTATCCTGCCACGCTGCCATCGGGTATCGAGTTGGAGCAGTTAAGCTACCTATAGATCGTTTGCATTGGTCAAATGGGTGACTCAATTGTTTATTTTTGTAATATAATTATATTATATATATTATATATAAATATTAATATAATTATAGCTAGGCATATTACGATATATTTTCTATACAATTATTCAATATATATATATTATAGCTACATGTGTGACGGGCTTTATGCTATAAGAATTATTAAAAAATACCACTCGTATAATAGTTATATTATAATTTCGTATATATACGAAATTATTTGTATTTGGATATATCCAAAATACAACAGGACAGACAATAGTTAATTTCAAAGTACTTGATAAAAGCCATGATTAACTGACGAAACTTATAAGCCTAGCTGTCAATTTCTGACACAGCTCACAACACAGCTAGGTCACAGTAACAGGAGGACAAATAGAACTTTTAAAATTAATAAAAGTTCCATCTGTTCCCTATTAGCAATGGGGGATAAACAGACAAATAGACAGATATATTTTTTTTGTCCCATCTGTCACCCTAAGGTGACAGAGTTGGGTGACAGATGGGAATAATTCATAAAATACAATATCCTATTTATTACCTATCAATATGTAAATCAGCCATTTCATGAAATGGCCAATTCAATGATCCGACCACGACATATACGCCACAATTCAGAAGAGCTAGGGGTAGTAGGTTTTATCTGTGCGGTCAGAATTTTTGGTAACTACAAAATAACAGAGTAACACTAGACTAATAAAATAGAATAATAATATAAATTAATAGTTAGTAAAATAATATATTAAAATGTTAAGCCTATAGATAATAAAAAATGGTTTATTTTAAGGGCGCCTTTAACACTTATAACCTCATTACCATTAATGTGATCAAAAAACAATCGTTAAACTTAACGTATTAATGAAAAATGGAACGGTGTTAAATGGATTAAAAAAAAATGGATTTCTTGGTAAGTTAGCCGTCCTCAAAGTAGCTTTATACTTTAGTAAGTAATAAATATCCACCGTAATCCATTGTCCAGCATAATCCGGGCACACGCCCGTAATATTTCAATAGTCGCCATGTTGAAATAATATTTCAAAATTCAGTGGAATTCCGAGTTAATCAATTTTTCACACGAATTATAATTTTACTGGTACAAATTGGTTATTTCTCGTAAATGAATTTAATATTGATAATGCAATTAACCCTACCAAATCATTGCTTTATTGTATCTAATATGTCAATTATAGTAATGACTAGCTGACACACAACTTCGTTCGTGTTGCGAATTAACAAAATTCCTCTTTTAGAAGGAATGAATGAATGAATTATTTATTTATCTCAAGTATGGTTAGATTACAGACTGGTCTTATGAATGTAGGTTTAAGGTAGAGTCACATACTTCACTGTAGAATACAGTATACAATTTTTTTCTTAATTTATAGTTATGGCTTAAGTTGCTCATAATCTCGATCTCGGTCAATGTATCTAAAAATAACATAAAATTTAAGTTTGAATAACAATGTCCAGTAAAATAATCGCATGCAAAATAAAACAAAACAGAGGAGCTTACACTTCTTGAAAAACATACCCTCGAAATCTCAAGTCTCTACGTCTACTGGTTTAGCTTGTAGACTGACTTTCGGTCAGTCAGTCAGTCGGGCCTAAGTCTTTTTTTAATTTTTATTTATTGTTAGAAATAAAAATAATAGTGACAAAATATTATGTATTTTTATTCCTCTGCTCAATAGGCGATGGACATTATTCATAATGCCCGGGCTTTGTGCATAATGCCCAATTATTCACTTGGTCCTTATCATAGGTACAATAAAGATTTGCTGTCGATCAATATATTTGATTATAATTTAGGTTACCTGAGTACAAACTCTTCTTAGTTTGGGGCTAGATGCCCATATGTATATAAGCTCATAAGCCTAAATAAATTGTTATTTATTATCTAAAAGTTGGATATACTCGTATTCGTGATAGCCACTGCTATTAAGAAGCCATACAGAACACCCTATAGAAAGGAATAGTCGTCAAGCGCTGCCATCCAATCATAGACAATTACTGAGATTGGGAAGCCAGTTGAGTGGCGATCGAGGTCTTCCACACAGAAAATCGAAGCACGCAGAGCGCGCAGGCAAGTTCTCAGTGGAAAATCCCGAAAGCGTACTTGGCATGCGACAATAAAAAGAAAAAAAAATTAATTACTTATATACTTCAATCATAATATCGTAGAGTTGAACTTACTTACTTATAGTTCAATCATAATATCGTAAAGGTGTACATTTGATTGATGAATAATGATAGAAGTAGATAGATAGTATGAACCAAGATGGAGTCGTAAAACGGGCAGACATATTTCAGACACCTCTTCAATTAAATTAGATAACTCCATTTCAAAATACATATTTTTTGTAACTTTTTACGAATGAGTTTTATGAACAATGAAAAATGTCACCAAACAATAGCTGTACCCTCTTTCTTCGCAGTCGGTAAAATTAAAATTTACACCAAAGATAATGTCGTAATTACAGTCTGTAAAATTTATCTACTTTTTAATTTATATTTCGGAATTTCAGGACAAATAAAACGGCGAAAGCTCGCGAAGAATAAATTAAAATGCAATATAAACAAAGTTATCATTCTTAGTTGTAAATTTAGGAAGTTATCGCGTATATTTTACAAAAGTAATTAAAGTGGCCACTCTGAACAAAATACTGTAATATTTATCGTGTAATTTGAGTTGAAGTCGTTAATGGGATAGATAATGGGTTGTGGGATTAATGGTTAGGCTACCTGTTAAGGGTTCAAGCGTTAAACTATGGGGTTAATATCAGACACTAAAAATGGTAAAGTACGAGTCGGATTCTTACAGCGAGAGTTCCAAACTACCTCAGCTTTAGTTGGTTATGTTTTTTAACAACTAACGTTTTATTATAGTACAAAGACGACCAACCGAATTGTATATGCTGATTTGTGAGGATGGATGGTAGTTGCTCAAACACACCGAAACCACTGAACCAATTTGGCTAAAATTCGTTTGTAGCGTTTTGTCTTATATAATGTTTTTGTAAACTCCTTTTAATGTCCTTCATTTTGATAACCTACTCGATAGGATATTGGTAAACAAAAAAATTATTAACGGCTTACTATTAAGCGCCAAAAATCAGCAATTATAATTTATTTTCAAAACCTAGAACACTCGGGTTTTTGAGACAAATCTAACATTACCTTAACTGTCAAAATCCATCCAGCTGTTGGGAAGATACGAGATAACAAAGAAATTTACATACATACAGGATAAGCGCGAAAAACATAACCCTTCCTTGGCAGTTGGGTAAAAAAAATACACATACAGGCATGGTGAAATTGTAGTACGTAAAGATATAAGTTCGTAGGTTAGGTACTCATACAAACATACATAAATACGGACAGTAACTATCACGCTTAAGTTATTGCAAGACTACACACGACGAGGACTGGAATCGCAAAGAGCTTTAAGTGCGGTTTCAGACTCGCGTATAAAGCGTCGATGACACACGGCTAGTTTACAAGCTATAAGCCGGCGATTTTAAACGCTAGCGAGTGAGCGAGTTTTTGGGAAGGATTGTCAACTAGCAGATTGTGAAAAAGCCGATGACACAAGGTGAGTTTACTAGCTGCAAGCGAACTCGCTGGCTTGTAGCGTGTAAAAAAGCCGTGTGTTTTTTTTTCGCCGCTCGTGTTTATTACACGAGGCTAGTTTTTTAAGCCAGGATAGCAAGATAGTGATCGTAAGTAACCTAGCGACTTACTTACTATCACGTTACATACTTATATTACAAAAATATATATAAACTCTGACTTTTATATATTTTTGTAATCTCCTTTTAATTTCTTTCATTTCGATACCCTATTAGATAGATTAGGTAAACAAAAATGTATTAACAGCTTACTTCCTAGCCAAAAATCCGCCGTTACATATATTTTTTAAAACCTATCTAAGAACACTGAGACGAATCTAACGATACCTTAACTGTGAAAATCCGTCCAGCCGTTTGGAAGATACGAGGTAACAAACAAATTTACATACATACAAGATACGCGCGAAAAACATTTTGCTAGCTTACTATCGCTATCTTCCTATCCTGGTTCGAAAAACTTGCCTTGTGTATCTCGGGCATCCCCTATGACACTCGCTACAAAAAAACAGATTTGTTATTAAAAATATCGTTCTCTTTGACATATACAAATGTAGTCAACAAGTAAACACTAGGCGAACATTTAATTAAGTTTTAATTACTGTAGCGAGCGTGTGAAGTGAAGTTGGTAATGATAGAGTTGGATTTTTTTACGCTTAATTACACTTTTTATTTCAGTAAATTACACTAAAATATTTGTTTTAGAGTGGTTAAAAGGTTTTGTGTGTTTGCATGCCACTTTATCTTAAGGTCATTAAACTAGCAATTATACTAATGTTTTATAATTTTTTTTGACAAATTTGAACCCATCTACTTTTTGGGACATTCATATTCTGTTATAGTACAATGACACACGGCTTTTTTACACGCTAAACGCCAACGACTTCGCTTGTAGCGAGTAAAGTCGCCCAGTGTCATCGGCGTTTTTACAATCAGCTTGTTGACAATCCTTCCCAAAAAATAACACGCTGACACGTTAGCGTTAGAAAACGCCAACAATCAGCTTGTGAGTCATCGACGCTAAAGTTTACAGTTACACGGTTTTCAAAAAAAAATATTTAGAAAAATAGTGAACTCAACTGAGTACAATGTACTTTAAATCAGGGGAAATTCATCCTCTGGTTAGAAGGTTAATGGGTCTGATTAGTAGGTTTTCTTTTTTAAAACCTTGATGACACGTAACCAGTACTCGACCGAGACAGTGCTCTCGGCGTAAAAACATAGCGCCGAGAGCTCTGCTGAGCGAGTGATGTAAGATTTCACTGTCTCAGCCGAGTAACATTTTACTGTCTCGCCCGTTTGCTCGGTACGTGTGATCTAGGCATTAGCGCGAGCGAATTGAGCGCGACCAATCAGGTACTCGTTTACAAATTTACGTGAATAAAAATCGTAAATTTGTAAAAGGTCCATTTATTTCTTAGCAGACTTACGTACCTAGCGTTGATAATTTGTAAAAAAAATATAATATAGCGTGTTTTAAAACCGTAATATTGGTAACGGGTTTTACATTCTTACGGTGACATATTTATGACATTATCCTACGCAATATTATTAGTGGGAAGTGGTATTTGATTAGTGGCATCGTGGGGTAAAATGGCGTTCTATACTAAATCTTGCTTTATTATTACTCTGGGGTGACAAATAAAAGATGGCCGGCCGAGCTAGCCACAATTTCTGTAATGAAATACCGAAGCCACAAAGACGGCCACGATATTATTGGTATCCCTGCAATTTAGTTATTTGTACTAGCAACAAAAATATACGGGATGAATTTTCCAAAATAATATATTTCTATTTTGAAATATTTTTTGTAACTTTTTACCCGAATGCCAAGGAAAAGTTATGTTTTTTTTTTACGATAGAGTTTTGCAATGAAAAAGCCTAGTAATTTTTAACCAATATATTTTAGTAGCGCATAAGAGTTACATCAAAGTTTCAAAATTAAGCATCGGACTAAAATGTAGGTACTGAAAATTAACTGTCTGGTCGAACTTTTTTTGACGCCTTTTCAATGATGTACAGTATGATTTGATACTTCATATTATGTACTTTATATTATACAATACTTTTAATACTTTTACGGATGTAAGGTATTAGAATTATATCATTTCAAATCCTTCAAAACAGAACATCATGGCTTAATCGAAAAAAACATATTTTGTTTCTTTTTATTCTGAAGACGTTTCACCAAAATACATTTTCCATTTGGGCCCAAGTGGGTATTATCGGCGGGTAAGATTTACCCACTTGACATTCTGCTCACGGGAAAATACAACCCGACTCGTGTGCAATAACCGATTCGATTTTATAGCTAACGACCCGATCATTCATATACTGTAAAATACATTACTGTGCAGCTAAATGGCAAAGTACTAAACATTTTATTACAGCTAAGCTAACTAATACAATCTATTTTACAAAAGGAAACAATTGGGCCACCCATAGACCGTTGTAAACGATCTATAGGTAGTTCAACTGCTCCAACTCGATACCTGATGGCAGCGTGCCGAGGATACTGGCTGCATTGCCTCTTTGTATAGCAAGGCTTATTCTTAGAATTCATTCACACACTCACACCTTTGGCCAAGATAGCTGCCAGCCCTCTGATCACGCGTTGCTTCGACCAGACGCTCTGGCAAAATTTTGAAAACGCGGAAGAATCCAATTCCTCATGGACTAGGGTCTCGACCCCAAAGGGCTCAAACATATACGACCTATCGCTTACTTGATTTTTCAACCGACTTCAAAAAATGAGGATGTTCTCAATTTGGTTGGTTTTGTATACTTCGACGATATATTTTATTCAGTTATTTTGATTTAAAAACTTAACTAAATTTAAAACCGATTTTAATAAAATTTCTATGGGACCAATCTAAAAATCCTCTCGAACAAAAAAGTTCAAAAACAGATTTTTTCAAATCGGTTAATAAACAATGAAGTTCTGAGGTAGCAAAAAAGACATTCAACCGAATTAATAACCTACTTTTTTTAAGTCGTCTGAATATAGCTGAAACTTTGTAAAGATGGATCGAAAGATCAATGTTTGTTACTCAATCACACTAAAACTACTAATCTGATTCAGCTGAAATTCTGATTAGGTATAAGTTTATAAGATAGAACAGAAAAAAATTACTACCTATATAATTTTTTTTATATTTAACATTCGATGTTCCAATAACAGTTTTTAAGTTCAGACCATTTACCAAATCTCATTGCTGAAAAATAAACTGTAGAGAATCATCAAATTGTCGGTCCCGGCTACCACAGTCGTGTCGTATGACGTAAATAATAATAATTGAGAATTCCCGATATCCGTACTATTGAATCGAGTGAGCAGCACAAACATCTTAACGGTGTTTGTTTGTTTGTACCACGGTTCGATTACCACTTGAAAGCCACTTCACAATTAATTGTAGGTAGAGATGTTCTACAATATCATGGGTCATTCTCATCCGCCTCAAAAAAAGCCGTGTTGGCAGAGTAGGAGGTGCCTCGACTTTCGATCCGAAGGTCGTGGGTTCGAACCCGGTCGTACTAATTTTTACTTTATGTTGTATGATAAGCCGGTTTCCTCACGATGTTTTTTTTCCTTCACTGTTAAAAACGTGTTTTAAAATGCACACATAGATTTTTCAAACAGAAAAATCTATTGATGTCTGGATTGATTGAACCCACGACCTTCGGATCGAAAGTCGAGGCACGTCCCACTCGGCCAACACGGATCACAAATGATGAACCAGATATTTTACTACAGCTGCTGTAGTGTGTGTGTGGAAAGAAAGACTAATTAAAAAGTAGCCGGGTTAATTTTATTCAATAATTAGATGAGTAACGGTGTTTCTATAGAACACCAAGATGGATAGTATTAAACCAAAATGGAGTCGTAGGACAGGACCAAAAAATTTCAGACACCTTGTTAATAAATATGAAATATCTCCATTTTCAAATAATGTTTCTTACTATTTACGATATAGTTTTATTAACATTGAAAAAGCCTAGTAGTTTTAACATATAATATTTATCTAGCCCTGTTACTTCTCTTTTTCTAAAATTTGCATCGGAGCAAAACGTACGTAGTAGTTAGCCAATGTGGCTCCCTTTTTTGTGTCGCATTTTCAATGTACTACATTGTTTTTCTGTACTATAATACTTCTGTGGATTTAATCCATTCCATCACGAAAACATCTCGCATTACTAGATTATGCATCAAGGGGATAAAACCATTATTTTATGCCCTCCATGCATAATCTACTAATTAATCACAAATGATGAACCAGCTATTTTACTAGAGCTGTGTGTCGAAACAAGGACAAATAAAAACTAGCTGGCTTAATTTGATTCAATCTATTCTGTCCCGAAATAATCCTATTGCTTTCTTTTGGACCTTTGATTTGTTTTTGTACCTCACTTGTGTTTTTAGAGGTAAAGTGAATTCTAAAATAGAAGAGCCGTTGGATTTTGGATTTTTAGAACGTTGCAGACTTGCAGTGCTAACTGGCTTATATTTTTTTCACTTTTTTTCAAATAGAAATAGGTATACTTCTACCATTTTCAGTGTAATACTTTCTGGCTAAGGAACATAAGCTGTTTGTTGTTTATATATGCTCAAATATGTAGCCAAAATGAACTATTTCATATTCATATCAGAATTAATTATTCTCCTCATATCCGTTGCTCCGCTAGGAAGTATGACACGTTTTTCACGAAATACATCCTCGCAAAATCCACTTTTCTATCGTTGTCCAATACAAATTTTGTTTCTAATTTAAAAAGGACAAATTTACGTGACCTTGCCCCGCAAATTCTTGTCCCGAATTTAGGTGTCGTTGTGCATTTCAAACATTAGTAAACGTGGATTATTCCCAGAAGGTCCACGACTCCATTGTTATCAAAAAAACTAGGTTCATACTTGGATTACCAACGGGTCCATGGCATTTTAAATTAAATCATATATCCTTTCTCAACGGGTCCATGCTTGCGTATTTTGCTTGGTACAGTTAGCAATAAAGGCTTCGATATACGTCTACCAAATCTAACTACCTTTTACTAACTAATTTGTATAGTTTGAAGTACATTCAGGCAAATAAACAAACGTTAATAGATAAAATTGCATGAAACATTACTGAACAATGTATTGATTGAATTGTAAAACAATATCGCGGGCAATCTCACTATTTGTAACAGTGTTGAACGAAGTTATCGCCCGCGTTGCCCGCGTATCGTGTTATTTGTATCTGACGCCACGATTATAGCGATTTTAAAGATAATTTCAAAGTTGTGAGATCGATAACGAACACTTCCCTCAAATGGCAATGCATTCTAAATCCATTTATTACCATGCAATGCTGACCTAACCTTAAAAATACCAAAAATCCCCTTCTATTCTTGAAATTTTGCAATTGCAACTTCGAGCACTTTCCGATTAGCTATCCAGCTGAAACTTTCAGGGTAGCTCATAACTTGATTAAAATGCAAGTTTTAACCATAAAAACCACTATATCTGGTTAATGAAAGCGAGATAGAGCATGTTTGTCTGTCATTGCGAGTGAAATTTTGCAACTCAAATTTCGAGCACTTCCCGATTAGCAATCCGCCTGAAACTTTCAGGGTAGCTCAGAACTCGATGACAATACAATCTAAATCATTTATATATAAAAAATGCTACAACTCGTTAAGAAAACGAGCTAGAGCATAAGCATAAAACAGGGGTTTTAAGATTTTTATATCTACAGAATTAGAGTACACAATACACATGTGTACCATTCCAAATTTAACAGTTAACAAGTTTTTTTTTTCTTCGGATGGAAGTTTAATGCAGTTGGCCGCAGATGGCCGTTACTGCGACACCGAACTCTAATAATAAGCTTGTTTTAGTTCTCGTCACGGTTTAATAGTGCTCGGCAAAAGTGAATAGGTGATCTACGCAAGTGTATAGTTGCGTCCTCGCGCCAAACACATCTAAAAATCGACTTCTGCGCACTCAAAGTCAGCGCTATTAAACCGTGAAAACACCTGTATAAACATAACTTAAAAAAAATTAAGTATATTCGCTGGTTTTGTGGCCCAACAGTGTTCCACACCGCGCTGTTGGCGTATAAATCATTGTAGACTAGTGTGCTACGTTTCAACGATACAGTCAACATCACGCCAAATAAACAATAACTTCACTCTTCATGCTTTGATTTACAAATTGTACTAGCTAATGCCCGCGGCTTAGCCTGCTTCTTACTAGCTACAGTGCCTTTCCAACGGGAACCCAGTAATGCTAACACATTACTGCTTTACGGCAGAATGTCTGGCACTGTGTTCGTACCCATCTAGACGGCTGGCATCCTGCAGGGGACACCTTCTAAGGCATCGACCTAATAGAACGCGATTACACGATCATCGCAAGTTCGCGCAAATTTCAGTCGTGGACGAATCCGCGATCAAACCCGGTACTAATGTCGAATAGGTGTCCTTATCGACATTGGCGCGACTAAAATATTGAAAATCTATTCGCGCGAACTTAGTACGTACGAACGCGCGATCATACATATTGAATTCGAATAATTGTCCTAATTGGAATTCGCGCGACAATCGCTACGCGCCATGTTCGCGCGGCGCACAGTGTTTTGTATCTATAGAAGTGTTCGGTCGATCGCTTCGTCAATTCCCTCTTTCTATTAGGACATAGCGCGAACACGCGATGGTGGCATCGCTCACTCGCGCGATAATCGCGCATTTGCGTACTATTAGGACGATGCCTAACGGTAGGTTACTATAATGTATAAGATATTATTTACTGTCAGTATTATAAAAAAATCCCAGCGAGCCTTACAGTAGTCGCATATTATTAACATCTGACATCTATTTTTTTGGAAGGATTATAATTCCTAGTTCTTTTTTCTGAGGTTGGTACCATCTGACAGCTAACTTTATGTTACACACTTCCGTCCCATTTTCACGAAATTACTCCCACAAATTGACAGAAAGCTTGAGGAGAGATGTTATACATGAAACATTCTGTGCTCAAGAAAACTGAAACTTAATACTTAACCGTTGTAACTTGCAAACTATCTTGTTCGGTCAAAGGTATAAAACTAATGTTTGCGGTCGAAGTTTTAACGAAGTTCACAAACTTCGTCATGAAGATGCAACTTCGTCGAGTTTGTAGAGATTTAAAAGAATTACAAGAGTAGCAAAACACAGGTTTGTCCATAACTTAAACAGTGCTAGCTGACTATTTAAAATACATGGAACTTGTCTACGAACAATGACTTGTAAGTATTCTATGTTTTTCATTACAACTGAATCCAAGTGAATATTAATATTGCACTGTGGTGTTAAACTAAAATTGAAGGAAATCTCGACACAAAATATAACAACATAATTTACTAAATGACAAAAATAAATTTGGTATCCGTCTACATCGTGTACTCGGGACTTTAAAGATTTATTTATTTAGTAAAATAAAGAAAGAAAACATTCATTTCTACAATTATTTATGGAACAGTCCCAAGTAAGAGTGGTTTGGACGAGTTATTTCGGCAAATTAAAAATATATAAAGGCAATTATAGTTTTGGTATCCGTTTACAGCGGCGCTTGTTTTCAACCGACTTAAAAAAAGAAGGACGTACTTAATTAGTTTTTTTTATGTTTGTTACCTCAGAACTTTCTTTTTAATAAACGGATTTGAAAAAAATCCTCTTTTTTCAAACCTGAAAGTATATCTTCTAAAACAAAAAGTTTTAGAAGATATACTTTCAGGTTTGAAATTTCATCAAAACCGGTTCAGTAGTTAAGTTTTTAAATCAAAATAACTGAAAAAAATATGTCGTCGAAGTCAACGGAATTGCGTATTTTGCTTTTTTGTGACTTTTCAGTGGTGTTTACGGTCACTAGAACAGTCCAATTGAAGTCGGTTGTTGTATGTTTTTGTAAAACCTTGATTATTCAGGTTCAGTTTACAGCCAACCAAACCTTCAGTGAATTACACTCTGTTTGCATTATTGTGAGAAATGTCACTCATCTATTGGAATCCATCCGAAATCCAAACGTTCAAACGTCGACCCGTATCGTTAAATGCTTTGAACACTGAGAAATGGTGTCGGTCAAAAGCCTGTCAATTGGAATGCACGACTGATCTTTTGATCATGCATACACTTTATGACTTACAAGGTGTGGTATTTGGTAGCTTACATGACAAGTAACGAAAATGCCTGAGTACAATGTGAACGTACTGTGGTAGAACGTTGGTAGAACGAAGCGACACTGCTCCGTTGACGCAACGCAACGGCATTGCGTCTCAGTTTTTTACCTGACATTTGGCACTGAATAAATAATAATAAAATAAAATGAACTGAGACGCAACGCAACGCAACAGAGCAGTGCGGCTTCGGTCGTAAGGTTCCACGAAGGATTCATCCATAGCCCCAAAAAAACAGAGAGAGGGCTTATTCGCACGAGCGATTTAAAACGCTCGTTAAAAATCCTGAAAATGATTCAGACAATTTTTTAACCTATTGTTACTAAGCAGGCAAACCCGCGAGTAATAGTAGTATAAGTAATAAGTAATATTTTTATTTAGAAAGTAATCAACCTATAATGTTCCCACTCCTGGGACTCAGGCGTTGTCCTAATAGAACGCGATCACGCGATCGTCGCGCGAGCAAGCGATGCGACCGTCGCGCGAATCCGCGATCTAACGTCAAATAGGCGTCCCAATTTGCATCGCGTCGCGTCGTGCGATCGCGCGAATGCCAATCGGGACGCCTATTTGACGTTAGTACGTTTGATCGCGTGATCGCGCGATCGACGTTCGCTCGAACTTGCGATGGTCGCGTCATCGCGTTCAATTAGGACACTTCCTCAGGCTACTCTCGAGAGCGAATGGGTCTTATAATCCACCACGCGGATCCAATGCGGATTGGTGGATGTCACATGCCATAGAACATTTTTTTTCTGTCTTTTGACATGCCGGTTTCCTCACGATGTTTTCCTTCACCGTTGCCAGAACGTGGGATGCATGCATATATAGATTGTTTCGACCGAAAAAACCCAATTAAGCATGACTGCCACATTATTCGAACCCACGATCAATAGATCGCAAGGCAAAGGCTTCATCCACTCGGCCACCAGGTCCTCCTAGTAATTTGTCCAATTTTATTTATTTACACCACCAATCAACTGAATTTATATGAAAGTACAAAACCGACGAACAAATTGGTTTTATAGTTTAACATAGTTGTAATTTCTGGTAGTAAAATTAATGGTGTACGCGTACGGTCAATTAAAGGTAGGTGTGTACACATGGAGACTTTAAATATTACACATAGGGTATTACACATCGGGCTTAAAAAATTGGCTATATAACATTTATTATTTCGTTAAGCGTCGATGACACAGGGCTTGTTTACAAGCTACAAGCCGGCGAGTTTAAAAGCTAGCGATTTAAGGATTGTCAACAAGCAGATTGTGAAAAAAGCCGATGACATTGGGCGAGTTTTCAAGCTACAAGCGAACTCGTTAGCTTGTAGCTTGTAAACTAGCCCTGTGTCATCGACGCTTTAGCTACACTTTAAATAAGTCAGGATTTTGTCTAGAAGGATACCGACCAACACAGTTTTAGTTTCAGTTTCAGCTTTTCTGTGTTCCAGTTTGAAAGCTCTGTAATCAGTAAAATTACTGAGCTTTCGGTTCTGACCATCAAAGTTGGTCCTATCTAGGTGGAATCCTGCAGGGGCACGGTTTCTAACTCTCAATGTTATCTTACAGCATTGATAAGACGAGTATTCAATCTGTATTCAAACCTTATTTAGAGAGATAGGTAGGATATAAACGGTGATGTACAACATGGTATTGCACGACTCAGGAATGTGACAGAATCTGATTTCGGATTTGCGTCCGTGAAGGAAAAAAAACGAACATAATTTTATTTTCTACAAACTAACTAGTTAGTAGATTCATAAAATAAATTGCACAATGAATACAGATTTGCATTGAAATCAATCGTTAATATAAAGGCTAAGTTCTTACTGACTGACAAAGTACAAGCTAAACCACTGAACGTAGAAACTTGAAATTACGAAGGTATGTTTGTCAAGAAGTGCAGCCGCGTACTAAATTTTTTTTTCTGAATATGCAACGCAAACAAATTTTCGGTTGTCAACTAGCATGTACAAAAACTTAAATTATTTGAAAAAAAAAATGCTTTCTAAGGGCAGTGAAACCTGTTGATAATCTACTGCCAGTTATAAACAATGTGGTAATTAGAAAACATTTGGTCGCAAATCAGGCTGTGCATATACAAAACAAATAGACATGTCGTACATTATAGGCTCGAGATGGGATAGCAAGATTAGGTATCGCTATGCTAAGCTACCATTAAAATTTGTCATCTACGTACAGATACTAAAGCCATTCTATTTTAGCACTTTCAAAACTGCCGATTAGGCTACTGGAAATGATACCGGCACTATAACGATCGAAGACGTAGTATAGAGTTATAACCAGTACCTAGTGTAAAATGGGTAAATAGGGAGCCTAGCATTTCCAAACCAAGAGTGAGTGAGAAGAAAACATTATTATGTGTTCAGCCAGTGAATAATGTGTATTTTAAGTCTATTTCTCGTCTGCAATATTTTTTATTTAATATATTTAATATTTTTTTAATTTATTCATACTTTCTGCCAGTTTTGACAAAATTGAGGAACATAGGTATATTGTATACAAAATTTTGCAATAATTTAAGGGTAGTGTTGGTAAAGGTTTATGCTACAACGAATAACACTGTTACTCGATGGGAACGCATCGGAAAATATTGTTTGCTTTTAAGAAAATATTATAATAACGTAAAAAAAGTTCTGAATTCATACGATTTGAAAATAATCTTTACGCTTAGATAGAAGACTGCCCATGGTTAATTAAATAAAGTTTTACCATTTCACACAATAAGTATGAAAAATTTCTGTATATATTTAAATGTAGAATAAAGAAATATGTGGTGAAATAAATTTATCTATTTACGAAAGTTGTATTTCTACTTTAGGTATGGATACTATGGCAATAACGATACCAGCGCAGCCGGGTGGTAGAACCGTTTACGTTATAGCGTTGGATATGATTCGTTACGTTCAGTTATTTGGTATGCCTATGATTGGAAAACTCTTACAGCTTTGTTTTGGGATTTTATTTTACATATTTTACATAACAAATAAGTGAATAACATAAATGCTTTAATACAATACTCGGGGTCCTGGCTGGTAGGTTTGATAGTCCTTTGCAGAGGCACTGGGTGTCAGCCCTAATAAACCCCCACGCTAAACAAATTTATAAAATAAACTAAACAATGTCTTAACTCGTTAGGTAGGTAAATATGTTATAATTAAAATTGGTAATTTGATTTTATTTTTAGTTAAGTATGATTTTTGACATGAATGGATTGTGAGTGATCTGAATAAATACAATTTTTTTTTATTTATTTATTAATACATTTTTCAAGATAAAATACTAATTATTATTAATACATTGTGTTATTATTAATATTAACGTCCCTTGACGCCTATGGGTTTTAAAAACATTTTAACCTTCCGTCCCCTAAATATATATTTTTGTAATCAAGCTTAGAGTTTATAAAAACTAAAAATCTGATTATCAAAATATTAGTGATGTCTCCCACCAACAAACGAAGTTCTTTGCGTTTTAGTTTTAGTAATTTATTTGTTAGATTTTTGTCTAATTGAGGAATCATTATTTAGTACACAGTTAGTGCTGCGCTCCCATAATTTTTGGTGTTCTTTTTACCCGACTGCCAAGAAAGTATTTTTTAAGCGTATCTTGTATGTAAATTTCTGGGTTACCTCGTATCTTCCAAACAGCTGGATGGATTTTGACAGTTAATGTATCGTTAGATTCGTCTCAATAACCCGAGTGTTGTTAGATGGGTTTTTAAAAAAGAAATACAAAATTGCGGATTTTTGGAGCTAAATAGTAAGACATCAATATTTTTTTGTTGAACAAACCTATCGAGTAGGGTATCAAAATTAAGGTATTTTAAAGGAGATTACAAATATATACATAAATTATATGTTTACATTTAATTCAGAATAATGAATTGACAATTAATGTACTTATATTTATTTTGCAGTCGGGTTTTCAGTTTTTTAAACTATTTGTATTTGTATTTATTTATTTTAATCAGAACGGTCACAAACCACTTACACTAATTAATTGTTAATATACAGTTCTAGTTACAATTAAAACACATGTTCATAAAATAAAATAAAAAATCATTAAACAATAAACAAAAGTACCACATGTCAATAATATCATTAGCAATTAATTCATTATTATTTTCATTCATCACTCTCACAAAACACCAGGCACTCTATCATCAGCTTCTTCCATTCATCCGCAAATACATCCAAATCAGGATTTCTCGTCAAAACCTTGTTAAGAGCACTATAAGCTTGTTCAGCATGTAATTTAAACCTACTCCTAATTTCAGCTGTCGGTGGATTTGAGAGACTATCGTCTTAAGTGGTGGGTGTCATCTTTGAACCTTTTTTAAATAATAAATAAATAAATCAAATTTTATTTCAGACCGAGATCCAAAATATATAATACAATACAATTAAAATTAAAATGTCACACAGAAAATTAAAATACACAAAAATTAACATAAAACAATTTAAATAAAAACAAAGAGTAATGACGAAAAGAAAGAAAACAGAAAACCAAAAACAACACATTTTACACTCTAGGCATTTAGTACGTGGTACACCTTAGGTATGTAGGCAACAAATTTATTCAATTATAATTTCTATTGAAATCTATTTATTGTGTTACAAGTTTATTAATAGGTTTAATAATCGCCATCCAGTGCCATGATGTTTCTGCTAATGAGTCAGCTCTGTCATTTCCTACATCTGTTGCGTGACTCTTATGCCTACTTGCACTAAACTTTAAAACATCCTAAACAATTATTTTACTCGCTACGGAGATCTTTATGATCCAGACTCATTGCACCAACGATAAGAAATCATCTAATGCCTAAAGAATTTCTTAACTTTGGGAGCCCGTTTCTCGGCCTATTAGTCTATTTAATGACCTCTGACCTTTACCCTGCCGACGGTATATTCAAAAGGCTTTCACATGAAAAAATACATAGATTTTGATATCTATCAACATCCGTATCCGATCTTACATCCGCAAGTATTCCAAATAAGTAGTAAGTACTTTGAGGTTTCGGGATATGAAAGGGTAAACAAAATAGGCAACGTTTGAGGTTGGAAGTTATTAGGAAAGGGTTTAGGGTAGAATTTGATTTAAATAAATTCGGGTAGGTTACCTAAGTCTGGACAAGATAAGGGGTGAGTCTGACATATATGGTAATGCTACCCTAAATAATGCTAAGACGGATTTTCGTACAATAGAAATAAAGTTGAAGTTTTATTTACGACCAAATTAAAATGAAGATCTTTATTTATCAGTCATGGTCATCCTACTGCTGGGCAAAGGCCTGCCTTCTCTCTTTTCATGAATTCCTTGTAAGAATTAATCTCTCTGTTGTACGATTTAGGACTGCCGCAATACAGGCTTGCCCTAGTGCAGGGTCCATTGTGAACCATTGTGCAATATCTGTGTTTTTGAAAATAAATTGATTAATTGAATTGATTGACATCTCGGCACAGGGCATCATAGGTGTTAATTTTTTTAGAAAACGAATCAATTTCGTCCCGCCATCGTCTTCTGGGTCTTCCACGACGTCGGTTGGCATTAGGTGGGCTCTGGTCTTCATTCTGTGGTGGTTTCGGCCCACAGTTCGCTAGACATACGACAGAGGTGGCCGGCCAGGCCTCATTTTAGATTGGCTGCTTTGCGACCAACTGCTTTTTTATGGATCGCAGTATGGTGTTCCGTACGCGATGAAAATGCTGCGCGCCAAAATAAAGACAGATTAAAAAAAAAACATAATATATTGGCTCAAACGGTTTGGTAGTTACGGTGATTGAGATTTAAAATTGAAAAAAATCATCCGCACAAAGTTTGGCATCTATGAATCTTAGTGGGGTTCGATGGATATTCGCGTAGAACAAGAACTCAAAGTACATAACAATCTAAAAACCACGTTTTTGAGATTTTGTTCTATTATTTTTTTTATTACTATAATTTTACGAGATAAAGAGAGAGATGGATTTCTAAATGCATTTACTATCTATTTACATCTCTCTTTAGTTATCTATATAAGGCATTATATTGCATTGTCATCGAGTTGTAAGCTACCCTGAAAGATTCAGCCTGACAGCTAATCGGGAAGTGCTCGAAATTTCAATTTTCAAGATTCCACCCAGAACGACATCCAGACAGCCAGACAAACAAGAAAGTTACTTAGTAAGAACATGTTAAAATGAAATCAAAAATTAATAAAACGGCAATAAATTATAAAGTCCATGCGTTTAGTAAGTCAATTCCGATTACAAAGTTATTTTTGCAGTCAGATTGCACGAGTTTACAAGGAACCAACGACATTTCATAAGTTGGTCAGAATACGGCAATATCTAATCCATGGCACAGGTTAACCCTTCGTAGTTAATCAGGTATTTGGATCAAACTGTCGATTACAGGTAGTTTGAATAAAATGTTATTTAAATAAGGGTGGGCCGATCGTAAATCCATGTCCGAATTTAATGGAGTATCGTTATGTATGTGGTACTAAGGTGTAAGTGAGTTTCGATCGAGATAAAGTAAGCAATTCGTTTAGTAGAGTATGTCTTGTTTTTCAAATACCAAAACTCTAAGATAATGGAGTGGGGTTTTTGGCACAATATGGTAAAGTTTAGTTGTTCTTTTAGAAGAAAAAAAAATCTTCAAAATTACTTACTTCAATCAAGAAAACACCGAATGGGTCCAAGTTAAAATTTATTTTTTACGAAGATTTATGTTACGAAATTAATTAAAACAAACGAAAACTAGCTGACGCCCGCAACATTGTTTGCGTTTATATTGTTTTAAATCCTTTCTTAGTACGCTCTTATAATTAATATTCTCTTGTCGAAGATAACCTCCAAAATTCAAGTGTCTAAGTTCAGAGATTTAGCCTGTACATTTTCTGTCAGTCAGTCAGGACCAATCTTTTTATATATTTTATGATTGATAGCAAATTTTCAAAGTTATCTTAAGCTAATGAAAACCTTGCGTTTGGATCGAGAACAAATGGTAGTTCCCCCTACCACCATTCCATTTTATGTTATAATTCCCCCATAAACTAGCGTCGACAGCCCCATCACACAGAACCAAGGGGTCACATGGGGTTTTATTGGACAGATTATTATGGTCAGATAAACTGAGATATTTGATTTTATGAGATAACCCTTATTGTGTGCGCAGGAATGCTGTAATTGTTATTATTTGTTTGATTTATTGTTTATTTTAAACAATTGAGATAAATAAGTATCATGGGTTTTATTTTGATTGATGTAGCACATAATTAAGTGGAGAGATTCGATCGAATTAGAAATTAACTAATTTTTAAAGTTACTCGCTGAACTACCTCTTGCATGTCGTCTTCACCTGAAATTGCAGTGGAACTTGGCCTTTGTATCATGTTCCTAAAAAAATTAATTAGTGTGTTGGTGATCAATAAATAAAATAAAAAAAATGTTTGTCTGTAAAGTTGGTTTACGGAAGATAGTTTAACGTGACTACCAGCGTAACTGGACAATGGGCGTTACCGGACAATGGCAGCGTAACGGGACAATGAGCGTTACCTGACAATGACGTCAACGTTTTCGTGCATACAGCCGACGTTCATCAATTTATTAGACATATTCACGTCAAAATAAAAATGGTAGTAGTTATTATAGGGTAAAATATAATTCTAGGTTTAACTAAATAAAATATATTTCAAATAGTTTTTTTATCAGGACAAAGAACTTTAATTTTAAGCAAAAACTCTTTACTTACTAGACTCCAAATTGCAATAAATTTTATTACAATCGTCTGAGCATTATTTGATTTTGTCAAACGAAAAAATATACAACTTCAATTTTATTTAAAAAGGTTTTTTGAAGTTTTAAGATAAGCACAAAATAGATATTAAAATACCGTAGAACTTGCGCTTTTTTTCTCAGATATTAAGAGATTTACCCTTCAGAAAGCCCTTCAGCAACTTACCTTCTTCGTATCATTAGTTATTTCGAACCAGTGTGGTGAAATGATTACAAGTGCACCTCGAAGTGGCTTTTTTCATGCACTACTTACCTGAAAAGATAAGAAAAAATATAAGAAAATGTAATTTGAAATTAAAATCCTGAGACACAATATTCAAGATGGCCGGAATGAGACCCAGTATTAAACAGTATAAACATTTTTTTAATAAATTAGTTCAATTATAAGTTAACAAAATATAGCAAATGTATTTGATTTAAATAAATAAATAGTATTAAAATAATATATTAATTACTTTCCTCAGCTTCGCCAGCGATGTATTAATACTGAATTTCAGTCGAATCCTACTAATACTGAATTTTAGTCAGATCCTAGTATATCTGAATACCCTACTGAATTTCATTTAACCCCTTCTAATACTGAATTTTAGTCAAATTGATTTACCTATCTATCCGTCTTTACACAATATCGCAATTATAATGTTTGTAAAATAAATTATAAATTTTAAATAGCAAGGTTTATTAGTTAGAATTTATCTAACTGATTTCTCTAGACTGATTAATGTGCTTACAAATCAAACATTTTCTCAAAGTTCTTGTATAAAACCCAATTTTAAAGAATTAGGTCGCTTAAAATGTTTAATCATGAACAATCTTGTTAGACAAACAATTAAATACCAATAATAAAACATAAACGAAAAATATGTACTACTCGGGCGAATGAACATGACACCTGGCTCGAATGACGTTTGTGCAAAGTACAGCGTGGAATTGGATAACCTTGATAGAGGAGAGGTCCTGTAATACTAATGATAAGGCTTCGTAATTAGAGGAAGAAGAAACACGAAGGGCGCTGCGCGGGGCAGCGGGGGACGCATCAAGTTCTATTCATAAAAAACAAAGTACTACTCAGGCGAATAAACATGACACCTGGCTGACACGTGGCTCAGCGCCCTCCGTGTTTCTTCTTCCTCTAATTGCGAAGCCTTATCATTACTTATCATTACCAAGTATTACAGGACCTCTTCTCTATCAAGATTATACAATTCCACGCTGTACTTTGCACAAACGTCATTCCAGCCAGATGTCATGTTTATTCGCCCGAGTAGTACTATTAAACAAAGTTTAGTAAACGCGATAGTTATCAATTGACAACATATTAAGAGATAAAACAAGCAACCCTTTTCATACCCTAACAGGTAATACAAAAACAACCCTAATCTAGCCTAAACTAAAGCGATAAAAGTAAAACTACACCCCAATGAACTGGTTTTTGCCCTAAATTTTGACCCGAACATATCGAATAATTTAGCAAAAGGTAAGCCACAGTTGTTACAACCCTCTTATTTATTAAACTGGCAAAGTTAGGTTTAAACAAGATAAGGTGAGGTTTAAACATTTTGCTGGACACTACTTTATTATTTAGGATTCTAGACTAATTACATATATAATTAAATTGCTGACACCAACAACTTTTTTTGCAGTTCTAACAAA
This sequence comes from Lobophora halterata, assembly GCA_932526365.1. NCBI lineage: Eukaryota > Metazoa > Arthropoda > Insecta > Lepidoptera > Geometridae > Lobophora > Lobophora halterata. Next base: position 4,870,696 of record OW052027.1, on the reverse strand, counting down.
ATTTCTTTATTAGGGCATACACCGTAATTCTTCAATCACCAGAAAAATATATGCATACTCAGTTGCTCTTACTGAACACAGATAGAGACAGAAAAAAACTTGAGAGAATTAAGTCGAAATTTGTCAAGATAAATTTTATAAAAATTGGATAACTACTTACTTACTTTTAGTGGTTGGATTTGTGTCAGGAGGTACCCTATTTTGATAATAATTTAAGTTTTATTCATCTTTTGGCAAACCCAGGTACCACATAAGCTCGGCTCGGGCGCCGCACTTGAACACCTGTCACTTTGTTATTTTGTAGCTGCCTTGGGCATTGTCTATTTTTTTTTTGTTATAAATATTTATGGTGTATGAGCTTACACATTTTGACGAATATATCCATAGAAATTAGAATGTACATATGTTCTGTAGCTCAAGCAAGCAAAAAAGCCGTGTTGGCCGAGTGGGAGGTTCCTCGATCAAGGTTGTGGGTTCGAACCCGGTCGTACACCTATTCATTATGTGCATTAAAATACGTGCTTAAAGGTGAAGGGAAACATCGTGAGGAAACCTGCAAGTGGTAGAACCTAAAAAGTTCGAAAACATCAAGTCCAAGAAAGGAGCCTATTCGAGGAGCACTTTCAATCATTTCACCACACTGGTTCGTATGAACTAGTGAAACTATAAAAAGACGAAACTCAAGCAAGAACTTTTGCGTTGACGATAAAGTATGATATTTTTCTTCATGACTTCTCTATGGCGGATACGACACGTCAAAAGTACAAGCTTGAGTTACTGTTCTTTGGCCTGTACGTTGTCTGTCAGTCAAGCAGTAGTTACTACTTATGCCTATATCACACATACCGAGTACTCGGACGAGACGGTAAAATGTTACTCGGCCGAGACAGTGAAAGCTTACAGCACTGTCTCGGCGAGTACTCGGTATGTGTGATCTAGGCATGAGAATGATAGTATAATAAAGTTGTGAATGCAAATTGTAACTAACAAACCTATAGTTAAGTTATAAATTAAAATGCATGAAGTAAGTAGTCAAAAACTTACTGACTAATTTTCATATTAACATATTCAAGCTTTACTCTCAATCACAAAGGCTTAATAATTTAGGAGGCTGATGGGTGATGCGAATATATCGATAGATTAGTTATCGATATCGATTAAAATTTAAACGATTTGGCAGATTTGCATTATAATGACTTTCGGTAAATACACCAGATACAATCTATTCTAAATAATAACTTATTTGCTGTCATTTCTATACTATCTATATCTATCCTGCAAATAATTTATGCAAACGTCAGTTTGTCAGTATGTTACTATATCAGCTTAGGGGGCATCCATTAAGTGTGTCTTAGTGAGATTTCGTGAGATTTTATTCGACCCCCTCCCCCTTCCCCCTAATCTCACTTGAGACTTTTTGTCATATTTTAGTGGAGAAACATTTTTCCTGAATTTCACGCTGTTTTCTCACAGCATTACACATTTTCCTGCGGAAAAAAAATTACGTGAGTTTTGCCGAGACCAACCCTCCCCCCTAAAAGCCTCACGTAATTAATGGATGCCCCCTTACTAGGGAATAAACTGGACACATAATTTTAAGCAACAACTTTGACAGTAAACACTCGTTCGCCATTGTCGAAGTGAAGTCATAAATAATACCTATGTTATTATTGATTTTAACATAGCAAATACCACGGCTCACGTTACGAAAGGTATTTTCCTTTAGAAAACCTTTCATTACAATAATGAGAAATTTCAACTACCTAATTAAACAAGCTTTTCACTACGATATATATTTTTTTTTCGACTTTCGATTGACCACAATCTCACCTGATGTTAAATGAAGATGCGGCCGACGATGAATCTCGAATATTAGATATATTTAATTAATTCGTGATTTCGTGCTAATCAACATAGTGTTTCCTAACTAAAATATTATTATAGAGTATCGATGATAATAACATCACTAGTGGCAGTGAGAGTCAACAAAGCACATCCCTGTCCGACCCAACAAAACCGAATTTAATTGTGCTGGATCCTAACATGGGTCTGAATGGCGACCATTTTGGAATTAAACCAGCTTTGCCGGACTCCACCGATACGAATTGGTTTATTACCAACCAGAATAGTTGGCTTTTCAGCCAAAATCCTAATAATAATCAAGGTTTTACAAAATGTACTACAACTGACTTCAATTGGACTGTTTTAGTGACCGTAATCACCACTGAATAGTCACAGGGAAGCAAAATACGCAATTTCGTTTACTTCGACGACATATTTTTCAGTTAAAACTAAAATAGGTACTGAACCGGTTTTAATGAAATTTCTATGGCACCAATCTGTTTTTCTATAACCTTGATCTTCTTCTTATCGCGTCACTAGTTCTTTCGAACCGGTGTGGTGAAAGGATTTCAAGTGCGCCTCGAAGAGACTCCTTTCGTGCACTTGACACATGTTTTCGAACTTTTTAGGTGACTTCTATGATATGACGGTTTCCTCGCAATGTTTACCTTCACCGCTATAAGCCCGTGTTTAGAGGCACACATAGATTTTCTGAACAGAAAAATCCATTGGTGTATGACCGGGTTCGAACCCACGACCTTCGGATCGAAAGTCGGCATCTCCCACTCGGCCAACACGGCGCTGATAATTACTCTAGTCGAGTGGTAAGTGTGTTGGAATGCCACGCTGGTGTCGCGGGTTCGATTCCCACTTTGGGACAACCAATTATATGATTACATTTTTTCTTGAGTTTGAGTGTTTTCAAAGTGTTTTAAAAAAATAAGTATATAGGTAGGTACTCTAACATTTATCTGCTTCGTTTTGGGCTACATTTGATTGTCAACGGCTTACCTACTAATATTATAAAGTGCTTAATACTAATTGTGCTTACTATAATATGAATTTTGCTTGATAATATTATTAAAATAGAATAACTCTACCTTGAATCTCTATCGCTCTAATGTACACGGGAGGGGTGATAGATGAGTAAAAGTGGGGTAAAAGGGGATGAAAGGGGGAAAAGTGGGGTTGAATTGCACCGTGAACAGACTTGTAACTTTGCATACTAATTCTCTAATAAAGTCTAGACACGACACTGAGCTCAATCTAATATATCCTTGGTGTATCATTTACCTTCAGGTGTGATAATAATAGCTAGTTATTATTATAAGTTATCAACGAAAACCTTATTATTATAACTAAATAATGGCACTCTCTATCTCGACACGAAGGTGAAACCATGGGAATTCATTAGTAAAATCTCTGAGGACGTGGTGGCCGAGTGGATGAGGCCCTCATCTTGCGATCTGAAGGTCGCGAGTTCGAATCCCGGTAGCAGTCATGCGTTAATGGGTTTTTTCGATCGAAAAAATCCATGTATGCATCCCACGTTCTCGTAACGGTGAAGGAAAACATCGTGAGGAAACCGGCATGTCGTAGAACCTAATGTTCGAAAACATGTGTCGAGTGCGCGAAGGGACCCTCTTCGAGGCGCACTTGAAATCCTTTCACCACACTGGTTCGAAGGAACTCGTGACACGATAAGAAGAATCAAGAAGTTTGGGTAAGGACTATCTATGAGAGATTTTTGACATGTTAACTGACATTTGCTAGGCAACTAGGCCATTAGCATAAAAAAAAACCTTTTTGAGCGTATCATTTACTTACGTTCCGTTTGCTCCATAATAAACTACATTCGTTACCATAGATAAAATATAAATAAATGTCATTTAAATTCATATCACCTTTCTATAACTACGACGATATAATTTTGCGCATATTGGAACAACAATGATAAATCCTGGTCGGCGTAAAACTCGTTTCTAAATAAAGCTGGATGTGTTCGCAACAATCGAATACTTTCAAAATACAGAGTAAGTTCTACGTGATTTGGGTTGTAAATGATGCATAGCATAAGCCTATAATGTTCCCACTGCTGGGACTCAGGCCTACTCTCGTCAGGAGAGCGAATGGGTCTTAATCCACCACGCGGACCCAATGCGGATTGGTGGATGTCACATGCCATAGAACATTTTTTTTCTATCCTTTGACATGCCGGTTTCCTCACGATGTTTCCCTTCACCGTTGCGAGAACGTAGGATGCATACATAGTTTTTTTTTCGACGGAAAAAACCCATTTACGCATGACTGCCACAGGGATTCGAACCCGCGACCATTAGATCGCAAGGCAAGAGCCTCATCCACTTGGCCACCACGTCCTCTGCAAATGATGCATGATGCCTTGAAATTAAAACTTTAGAGTAAAAATAAATAATTTTGACCGTTGTTTCAATCAAAATATTAATATTAATCCTGTAAGGTTCCTCATCGAAGCAGGGTGAAATTCCCGAATATTTCCGACGCTTCGGCAGCGTATTTGCATATTGCATGCAGTCACCGTGTTATGTCACAGTCAAATACTAAACAGCTCGGTTACTTCATATCTTTTGCTACCTACACTCCAGTTGAAAATCAGCGCTGGGTCACAACTGAAGTCACCCAACATGGTGCTGAGCTGAACGGTATTTCTAAGCGACTTAAATAAAAGAGGAGGTTCTCGATTCGGTTGTATTTTTCATATTTTTTAACGGTCTATTTAATTAATTTTTCAACCTGCTTCATCAGGATCCGTAATAATTTTAAATCAAAATAATTGGATTAGTAATCCAAGACATTACGTATGGTTTTTATGGAGTTTTTATTTTTGTAACATTTTACTTATCGTTTTTATCTATTTACACAATTACAGCATAATCCTTAGTTTTAAGTTTAATTTGAATTTTGTTTAGTTATTTTGTCAAAAAGCTCCTATCATACGCCTCTACTCCTGAATCCTTTTTTTCTTAAAACATTATCATTCATCGCAGGCAGCGTAATGCCTTCCAAATTCTGACGCAAAGACCAAGCTGTTTACCGATAAGCTGTGTGCATAGCCACCGTGTATTCTTCAGGGAAATATGCCAGTGGTGCAATAACGCTGCAGCATTATTGAATGTAGCGATATTTTGCAGCATGTTGGAGAAAATCTAAGGCATTTTCTGCGGTTATGTTGATACTGCGGTGGTCTAATGGATAAAGTTCATGGCTTACGGTCTGAAGGTTGTAGGTTCAAATCTTAATAGCAATAGCGTTTAAATGTTCGCATTTCCTCAGGGTCCATAGAAAACCAGCGACAGAACAGACAGGACCAGAAACAGACACAGTGGTAGTGCTGTCTCTTGATTGATAAACGTTTCTCATATAATTGTTTAAACGAAATTTTTATTGAAACAACGCAAAAATAAAAAAAATAACAGTAGGTTTCAAAACTTTTGTATAACAAGCTTTAAGTTTATAAAAACGGAAAACCCGACTGCGAAAATATTATACATTGATGCCAATTCATCATTCCAAATTAAATTTATTAATATGACTTATATACATATTTTTTGGTAATCTCCTTTTTATTTCCCTGATTTTGATACCCTACTCGATAGTTTAGTAAAACTTTATGAAGGACTTTCTATTTTTTGATATTTTTTCTTAATTACCCATTGAAGAACACTCGGGTTCTAACGATACCTTAACTGTCGACATCCATCCAGATGTTTGGAAGATATGAGATAACAAAGAAATTAACATACATACAAGATACGCGTGAAAAACGTAACCCTTCCTTGGCAGTCGGGTAAAAATAAAACCTGCCAGTAGAAATACTGCACTGCCGATACCACGAGGCCGCTTAGTGAAGAATAAAATTAAGTTATCAGTGATTTAGTGATAACGATACCAACAAAGTCTTGTAAAATCAATGCAAAGAAAACAAAGTAAAGAAAACATTGACTGAATCTATAATAAAACGACCTTATTCCTGTAATAAAATTTGAAAATAGCGTATTTTAGATAAAAATACGACAATTGTATTCGAAATATGCAAAATATAGGTATACCTATATATTGCGACCCGAAGATAAGGTTACAGAATAGAAGAAGATACGGACAAAATCACAAAATTTAGCATTAGTCTTATTGCTGAAGGCATAAATATCAAAATAATCTTCAAAAAAAAACTTCACTTATTTCATTGGGAAGCCAGACAACGGTTTAAAAAAAATAAAGAGACAATGAGCTTGGCGCTCTCATGGTGGAGAAAAAAATCGCGGCTATCACTTCTCATGCTCGTAAATTTTATGTACCTACCTAGGCAGGGGGAGTAAAAATGGATTTAAGGCCCTAGGGCAAAAAAGTAAATGCTTATAAAATCTATTCAAAGAAGTTCAATTTTTTAATAGGTTTCTTGTCGGAAGCTTAGAACTTTTTTCAAATATCGAATTCTTTGGTACCCGTAAATTAGGGTATTATGAGGAACCTAACAAAACTGTATTCGAATGTCGTGGTAACATAGGGTGGCCGGCTATCTCGAAATAGGCGCTCATTTCAGTTTGAGCTCGTTTAATTTTACTTCGAATATCCACGCTCACCTTTGTTTCGGGCTGATAAAAGTCTCGTATTGGCTTGCTTCAGGCCCTTGGTGTACAAATAACTATTTAATCACATAAGCCAGGGATACCGTTCGTCCTCTCATGGACAATTAATTGGTACTAGACTACTTTCAATTCCAATACCACGCCACCGAAGCCGTGTACAGACAGCGTCAGAGATAAGTATCCCTCTTGCACAAGACACCCAGCTATAAATCCTTTAAAAAAAATTTAATACATAAAAATATTTTTATACTCACATACGGTTATACAAATATAATCTATTTTTTAAAGGCAAAACTTCTCCATTCGCCGCGACGGTGATTTTAAAGGGATTTGAAGCTGGGTATTATAATGCAAGGGGGATACTTATCTGTGACGCTGTCTGTACATAGATAGGCTAGTATGAGAGTATGTAGTAATTTAATGTAATTTCCACTACCGGTCTAATTTAAATGAAACCCATTAAAAAGGTAAGATAGGAAGTAGGTTTAATTACAAACATAAGAAACCTCTTATGGTAGAGCAATACAAAATCATTATACTGGGCGTTATTCCACCATTAAGAATTAATAATTTTAAGTTAAGTGAAATATAACTGAATTGATTTTGATAAATAATCTTCAAATCTGACTACTATACAAAAAAATTCGGACAAATACTCAAAAAGTACGCCGTATAATGGTAATTTCTTCACACTATTCGTTTTGTCCATGTTTTTTGATTACGTCAATAAAAAAAGTGAAAGGTTTCATACTTTTATTTAGATTTTATACGTGTTTTTAAGTTAATAGGGTTAATTTTAAAACACGTTTAAAATCTAAATTAAGGTATGAAACCTTTCACTTTTTTTGTTGACGAAATCAAAAAGCATGGATGAAACGAATAGTGTGAAGAAATTACTATAATACGGCGTACTTTTTGAGTATTTGTCCGAAACATTTTGTATGGAGTTCGGATTTGAGGATTCCCTTTAAAGTACAATTAAATGACAGACAAAAATTAAAAAAGTACACAAAAATCAACACCAAAATTCAAATCAAAGTACAATAAGCAATGACAAAATTAGGTGCCGATTTGTTTCGGTCATGGAAGTGAAAAATTGAAGTTATATAAAATAAGAAGAAGGATTTTTTTGGAGTCTTGTTATTAACCCTTAACATATTATTTATGTTAAGTTGGTTTCACGAAGATAGAGGGGCACATATATTAAGGAAAGAAAAAACCGCTAGCGATTTCTTAAAGTTTGTCCGCTAGATCTGCATACTCTGTAATCCTTTAACCTAGGGTTTAAGTTTGAAACTGGTAACTATATTACAACTTAGTTTCTTATACATATTATGTAGTTATAAGATAGAAGCAGTGCCTGGTTGTGAATAATTGAATTTGAAATTCATTTTAGCTGTACTTGCTCCGTTAATTCTGCACTGTAAGTGGTTTAGAATTTATATTTAGTCGTAGTTCAGAATTACTACTTTAATATACAATAGATGTATAGTAGTAATGAAAACAATTAGTAAACTATAATAATTTTACTAATAGTTCACCAAGTACAAAGTAAAGTTATAATAATATTTAATATATTAATATACTCGTACTAGCTGACACCCGTAACATCGTTTGCGTTGTGAATTAAAAATAATATTTTCTTAGTTACACACACACATCTTGACGAACATACCTTCCAAATATCAAGCTACGAACATGCGCTCCAAATATCAAGTTTCGTTCTTGTGTCAAGTGATTTGGGCTGTGCGTTGTCAGTCAGTCAGGACCAAATTTTATATAATTATATTGATGTATTTAGTATAGGTTGATAATTTTAAAAAATCTACCTTCTGATGACACAAGTTCCTACTACCTTCATTTTTGTAATATATAGGTAGAGTCAACACAATACTGGTTTATGTTATTATTATGTTGTCACAACCGATAAACAATACCTACTCAGTTAATTTATCCCAGCAAGCTGATTGGTAGTAAAAGAAATGCATATAATTAAGGAGCTCTGATTGGTGCAATACTGCAATCCCTTATTTGGTTATCATCATTTCAAAAGGCCACTTCAAGTTTAATGTTTTTCAAAATGGCCGCGGCTACTGGCTATAATAAAATGTATTTTTTTACACATACTCAGTAAAGGCACGTAAAGGTACGAGTTCTATGCACAGAAAACAAAATAGGTTTAAGATAATTGATTGATTCAGGCGTTACTTTGCGGAAATCCATAAATATCAACAAATTATAAAAATATATTTAGTAATAAATCCGCTTTATTTCTAAACAAAGGTTTTAATTAACTTAACTTTAGTTCAACTAAACCAAAGAGTCAAAGAACAGAAAACCAAAGTTTAAAGATACGACACGTGTTTCGCCTCTACACGAGGCATCATCAGGAGGTGTGGACTCGCCGAAGTTTGAAACGAGAGACAAACTCTGTTTAGAAATTAAGCGGATTTATTACTAAATATATTTATATAATTTGTTGGAAAATAGGTTTATTTTAAAACACCTTTTTTAATATAGGTAGGTACAGACAGCGTCAGAGATAAGTATCCCCTTGCACAAGACCTCCAGCTATAAATCCTTTCAAAAAATTGTAATACTTAAAATTATTTTTAGGCTTACATGCAGTTATACAAATATAATCTATTTTTTAAAGGCAAAACTTCTCCATTCATCGCGACGGTGATTTAAAGGGATTTGAAGCTGGGTATTATAATGCAAGGGGGATACTTATCTATGACGCTGTCTGTACATAGCTTGAAAAATCGTACAAATTTTTTCTTTATGTTTCCACAGCTTTAATAAAAGTTTTGACTTCAATGTTTTTTTTCTAAATCAGGGATCAATCGTTATTTTTTTTATAATAAAGTTATTAAAACTCCACCTTTTGTTCTTTAATTGCTTACACTTGCTATTGTTTCGATTCTTTTGTTAATTGTTAACCGGAAGTGCCTTAATTTCTTTTTAATTTTACCGCGCTTTATAATTACCATTTTGGAGAAAGTTTTGTTTGACTTTTTTCTTTAATAGCTTTATAAAAGCCTCTTTTATCTGCAGAGGAAATTAACTCAAGAGACTCGGGTAGTTATTTCCGGTGTAAAAAGGAGGGAAAATGAGGAAAAAGATTTTTTGTGTGTGGTGACAGTGTTAGTAATAAAATAGGGAAAAAAACTAGCAAAGATAAGAGGAAAATATTTCGGGTTTTAAACAGTATTTTTTCTAGATACGAGCACAATTTTTTGAAGTGAAAACTCTTTAGCCGCAATGAGCAAAATATTTCGTGGTTAGTGAATTAGACTGGGCTCCCAACGCTCGGGTAACACTACTTCAGGTAAAGTGAGCTAGTAAAATATTACTAAGTGCAGATAGTAATGTGTCTACTGTATTTTCTATTACGTTCTTCTTATCGTGTCACTAGTTCTTTGGAACCAGGGTGGTGAAAGGATTTCAGGTGCGCCTTGAAGAGGCTCCTTTCATGCACTATACTTCTTTTCAAAATACTACTATTTCATAATTCTACAAAATAAAGTGCTTGTATTGTTGATGCTATGGCCATGAACAATATGAATTTTTGAATTAGCATCCTTTCTACTGTCATCTGCATCAGCAGATTGTAAAAAAGCCGATGATACGAGGCGAGTTTGCAAGCTGCTAGCGAAGTAAACTATCCCTGTGTCATCGACGACTTTTTATGTAAGTGTAAGTCCGTACCATTAAGGCACTTGGCTGGGATTCGAACCCACAGTCTTCACAAGACACAAGATCGTGGGCTGATATCCTACGCAAAATGAACCTGAAATAAGGTAATTTAGTTTCCCCAATTACCTACAGAGTTAATTTATGGGCTTTCAGGGTGTAAATAGCTTTTGAGATATTAGATCATGTAGGTAAGTGCTTTGGAACTTAAATGGATAATAATTTAAAGTAATTCAATTGAGTGAAATGGAATTAAGAGTCGGAAATTGTAATATGGATGGGTATGGGATTTACCCCACTGCCAAGCAAGGGTATTGTTTTTCGCGCGTATCTTGTATGTATGTATGTAAATTTATTTGTTACCTCGTATCTTCCAAACGGCTGAATGGAATTTGACAGTTAAGGTTAACCCAAGTGTCCTTAGATAGGTGTTTTGAAAAAAAAAACAAAATGGCGGATTTTTGGCGCTATATAGCATTTTAGCAGTCGGGTTTTCAGTTTTTATAAACTTTTATAAATGATTGCGATATATACGGACTAAATAATTCTCTACAATTTTGAACTGTTTAAAACCTCGTCTCTACAATCCATACGTCCATTTCACACAAATTCTTTCAACTTTATCTTGTCTTTCAACTGTTAAAATAAATTAATTTTACGCTTCTCTATGGCTTTTTAAATAATACTGTGAGCACGAAGGTAAAGGTTTTATTCTTTCTTTTTATTGGTACCACTACTCGTAAAGAATCAGGTACCTGCCCTTTACGGTAATAGGCACTGCACACTGGCGAATAATAACAATGAATGTAATATTGGCAACGAATATTTATAATTTTTTTATAATAATAATAAATGTTTTTATTAATAGTTTATTTTTTTATATTAATATTGTGAAAAATATATTATAACGAGATAATTGATGATAAATAAATAAAAAAAAATATTATTTGCCATTGTAAATTTTTATTCATATTAATAAATGTATGTATACAATGGTACTTTATCACAGAGGATTTTTTTTATGGACTTTTGAACAACATATTCATGCCAGTCTTATAAAAACACAAAAAAAAATCTCTTCTATGATAGACAGAAATAATACGAATTATTGTGTAGAAATCTACTCACGACTTCTAAAGATCATGAAGCCATAAACGATATCAAAATTGATTGGTTTTTGATATCGCCGCTTAGATCTATTTCAGAAAATCTAATAAATAATATATAAACAATATATCCTTACATATATGTATGTATGTATATCCCTAAATATGTTTTTTTATTACGTTTTGACAGAGCTTATAAAAGTAGCATTGGACGTGTAATTTTAACTCTTTTTTTTAAACTAGATTCTTTATTCTTTAACTTTAGCCAGTTCTCAAAAAACTTTTGGTTTTGTCTGGTTTAAGTAAAGCTTTCCTTATTTTATGTAAATGTGGGTTTTATCGGAAGTAAATTCATGTTTTATGTAACATAAACAGTGCGTGTATTGACTCATTAGGTAGATAATGTTCGAATAGAAACTTTATGGTTTTTTAAGGAGGAAATAAGATGTCATTCTTTTCTTTATGAATAAAACATTGTATTTTAAAATGGTGCACTCAGGTACGTTTTATGTGCACGATGTTGAATTAAATGTATAAGTAGGAAGGTATTAACTTTGTTTTTCAACTTTGTATTTTAATTTCAAAAGTTATATTAAATTTTTCTATATTTTTACGAATTTAGAGTTCAGTTAAAATTTTATTTTTTGTTAGTTTAAAAGACAGAAGTATTAAAGTATAGAAACACAATGTAGTTGAAAATGCTACCAAGAAAAGGGAGCCACATTGGCTAAATTCTAGTAGGTACAAGATAATTGATTGATTCAGGCGTTACTTTGCGGAAATCCATAAATATCAACAAATTATATAAATATATTTAGTTATAAATCCGCTCGATTTCTAAACAAAGGTTTTAATTAACTTAACTTTAGTTTAGAACTTTAGTAAATATTACTATATTATAAACCAAAGAGTCAACGAACAGAAAACCAAAGTTCAAAGATACGACACGTGTTTCGCCTCTACACGAGGCATCATCAGGAGGTGTGGACTCGCCGAAGTTGACTCTCGTTTCGAACTTCGAATATATTTATATAATTTGTTGATATCTAGTAGGTACAATTTGATACGATGCTAATTTTCGAAAAAGAGAAGTAACATGGCTAGACAAATATTATATGTTAAAACTACTACTTTGGTTATTTCATTGTCAATAAAACTACACCATAAAAGTAACAAACATTATTTGAAAATGGAGATATTTCATATTTATTGACAGGGTGTTCTATACTGTTATTAATCTATGGTTTAAAAGTTTTTAATATTGTGTCATTAGCTAAATATTATATACTCACTTGCAATATATTGCTACATACTATCAATATTATGGGAAAATCTACAAAAAAGCCTTCGAATATTTTGGTTCAATAAATCAAATAAGTAACGTTTCTTGGTGTTATAAATTGATCATTCGTTTACAATCAAAGGAACGAGTTAAATACATTAATTTAATCCAATTGTTATGCTAATAAGATCACAATCATCATAAACATAAAAATGTACAGTCGACGACAAAACTATAATCCGTAAAAAAATATTATAGTTGTCTGTTGCAATAATATGGAAATCATATCACTAGCTATTCAACAACAACCCTATTATTAAATATTATGTAAATATCGTAATAAAAATAATACAATTTTCTATGAAATGCTAATTCCTACTTATATTACATAGACGAAAGTTTATGAAGGCCGATGGATCAAACGCGACCAACCCACAGAACGTTTTTCGTTAAAAATTTTAGAGCACGAAAGGAGCCTCTTCGAAGCTCACTTGAAATCCTTTCACCACACTGGTGGAACAAGTGACACGATAAGAAGAAGAAGAAGAAGGAGTTTGTTTTATATGAATTAGAAAATAATTTGTTCTACTGTCTATCCCGACGCGAGCGACAGATTGTCTCGATCAGCAACAACCAATAATAATAAATTATTTATATTAATAAATAAATAAAAAAAATATCAATAAAAATGTTCTAATTCAATTATTTGCCAACAGAAAAAAATGTTTGTGGTGTTGCATCGTTTCGTCTTATTTTGTTTTGGTTTACTCTGCGTTGGGGTTTTACATCACACAAAAGCCTCCTGTAGTTGAACAATAACAAAACGTAGCAAGTATTTCTGTCGCTGACTGTACCTACAATATATCCCACTGTGAGGATTCCATGCTCCAATTTAACTGAACATAGATAAAGTGATGCACGTAGTACAACATAAATTATTATGAAGTCTTGCTCGAATTTCGAGGACTTGGTGGCAGAGTGGAAGAAGAAGAAGTGCGATCTGTTGGTCGCGGGATCGAATCCCGGTGGCAGTCATGCGTAAATGGGTTTTTTCGTTTGAAAAAATCTCTGTATGCATCCCACGTTTTCGCAACGGTGAAGAAAAACATCGTGAGGAAACCGGCATGTCATAGGACAGAAAAAAAATGTTCTATGGCGTGTGACATCCACCAATCCGCATCTCCTGCCGAGAGTACATTATAGGCTGATTATGCTAGCTCGAATTTATGTAAGTAAAATATAACTAGTCAGTAGATTCTCTTAGTAGGTACCTCTTCTTTTCAACCGACTTCAAGAAAGGAGGAGGTTATCAATTCGGTTAAAAGTTTTATTCATGTTTTTTACCTCAGAACTTAGTTGTTTATAAACCGATTTGAAAAACTATATTTTTGTTTCATAGAATATACTTTCGGATTGGTCCCATTATTTGCTTCACTGTGACTTGTCAGTGGTGCCTACGGTCACTTGAACCGTCCGATTGAAGGCGGTTGTTGTATGTTTTTATAAAACCTTAATTGAGGACGTGGTGGCCGAGTGGATGAGGCCCTTACCTTGCGATCTGATGGTCGCGGGTTCGAATATATAAATAGTAAATGGGTTTTATCGGTCGAAAAAATCTATGTTTGCATGCATCCCACGTTCTCGCAACGGTGAAGGAAAACATCGTGAGGAAACCAGCATGTCGTAGAACCTAAAGTTCGAAAACATATGTCGAGTGCACGAAAGGAGTCTCTTCGAGGCGCACTTGAAATCCTTTCACCACACTGGTTCGAAGGAACTAGTGACACGATAAGATCAATATAAAACCTTGATTATATTAATACTATCTGTAAAATATGCCCGAAATGGGTTATTCCCCACTTAATGGCGAAAAACGTTTTAGCTATAACTTTTGAAATTACGAAGTTTCATATTAATTCATTCATAAAAAGCAAAAAAATCACGAATAAATATATTTTTTTCACAACTGGTAAACCAACACAAAATATGTTGGTCACAAAAATCATTTAAAAAACAAACAATCCCTCGAAATTGTATGTCACTGCGTTCAGTGGCTTAGCCTGCACGTTGTCTGTCAGTACTGATTGTCTATAAAATGCTTATACTAACTGACTGCAGTTAGTCTAAGCATTTTATAGATTAATTTTCAACTTCCTCTTAAAACCCTTTACCATTTCAACAACTATGTCAAAAGGCCAATTGTGACCAAGTCAACGATTGTTGGTGTCGTATTTTTCCCACAAAACCTGAAATGTATTGCCAGCTATAAACAATCTAAATACCCAATGGAATCCGTGACTTATTATCTTATCTTCCGGGGTAAATAGCTATTGATTCTGGCAATCTGCCTGGTTATAGAGATGTTCCATTGCAATATGGCTCACCACGAACATTGACCAGCAACTGACACAAGACACAAACAAATTTTTTTTTCGATTTAGGATTCGACCGCTAGACTGGAATGCGTACCTACTGAAAAAATGTGAACCGGGCATTTTTTAATGTGTCGCTCAATTATCTTTTACTTGTTAATAAATTTTAGTTCTATTCTTCTTATTTTTATTCTCACGACCACTAGGTGTTGGGTCCGCGGTCCCAATCGGCGGATAACATTTTGAATCCGTCGATGGGACCACAGACCACGTGACGTATATTGTGCGTACAGTCGTCGTCAGATACAGATCCGAAATAAGATGCACTCTATAAATTTATTCAATGAGAACCTATCCTAAACGGGTAACTCCCGCTTCAGCAAAAATGCTTTCGTATGTCTGTCTGACCAGATGTCCGTCCGTTCTCCTGTTCAGGTTGCAAGCTAGCCGTGTGTCATCGACGCTTTAAGATGGATTTAACTTTGAGTGCAAGTGTGCCAGAGTAACACAGACGATATCAGTTCGCTAAGCACTACTAACCTTTATTCAGTGGTTAATCTGTGGTTCAGCTTGAGGGTCTACTTCGATTAAAACCTAGGCTCAGGCTTGAGCTAATTTTAAACTAGTAGCTGCATTGGACTTTGGCCAGGGACTTACTTTACTTCCTTTTAAAATAGTTTTAAAAGTATGATATTCATATCCGTAAACTGAAAAGTTTGAAGTTTAAAGAACAATGCAAACTGTATTCAATTGTTTTTGTTTACATTTTTGATTATTTTGAAAAATATCTACTTTAACAATCAATGTTTTACAAAGACATACAACAATCAACTTCAATTGGATGGTTCTAGTGACCGTTGGCACCACTGAATAGTCACAGGGAAGCTAAATACGCAATTTTGTTTACTTCGATACTTCGACAATTTTTTTTTTTTTAGTTTTTTTATTAAAACTTTTCCCCGTTGTGACAACAGCTTTAGAGTGAGCCACTCTGCTCTGTTGCGAAGAGTTGCGTCACAGTTTTGTCCTGGCATTAGGCACTAAATACGGGGAAATCTAACGCTGTCGCTGCGACGCTAATACCGCAGCAGTAGCAGTGGGCTCCATTGCGTTGCGTTGCGTCGCAGTTTTGTACTTGTATTTGGCACTGAATGCGTCCAAATCTAGCGCTGTGACGCAAATACCAGCACAAAACTGCGACGCAACGCAACGCAACAGACCAGTGTGACTTCGCTCTTACTCTGAGCCAACTTTCAAACCAAACATAATTACCAGGCAATAGTTTTCAATCAAAACTTCGCCCCTATAATATACCACAGATAATATTCTTCTAAAACAGATTACGGGACCCTGAAGTTGAAATTAGGGTTCTTCCGGCCGATAAATGAAAACGTTGTAGGGATGATCAAGCCATCAATAATTTTATTGAGATATATTGGTTTGGGACTTGTGGCAAAGTAATGTAGCGTGTTAATCAAAGATTTAATCAATTAACTGCTTCTGTCCGCAACTTATTCTATACTTTGACTTTAGAATCGGGTAGTTCATTTTGCGATAATCCTACAGGTATCTAACATTTTTGACGTGATCTAAGTCTAGTAAATCGATGAACGCCGCCGCGCCGGCTGCACAAAAGTGTTGACATCATTGTCCGGTAACGCTCGATGTCCCGTTACGTTGGTTGTCACGTTAAACTATCGTCCGTAAATCAACTCTACAGACAACCAATTTTTTTTTCGCTATTAATTGTATCCTAAGTGTTAATCCAGGTAATAAGCTATCTCTGTGCCAAATTTTGTCCAAAAACATTCAGTATTTTTTGCTTGATTAAATAACACACTATCTTCCGAACTACAGAGACCCCTATTATACAGATATAATACAGTCATACAGATTTTTTAACGATTAAAAAAAACTCTGCGTGTGTCTATATTCTTTCTCAAGTTATGATTTAGACCTGTATTTTTTAAAACCTTATAAAACTTATTGACTGAAAACTTTGAGAATCGAGTCATAAAGGCAATACAAGTTTTCTGTTATAACACCCAAGACACCTATATTACAAAATTATATAAGTAGAATTTCTTGCTAGACAACCATTTTCTCCTTTTTTGAAGGACTTCAAAGTTCTCACATCAGTTTTTTTATGTCAGTTACCTCAAAACTTCAACATCGATGTAGATTTTTTTTTATTCGCATTTTTTTTTTCTTTGAAAGGATAATGTATTTTCAGGTCGCCTATCAAATTATAACCAAATCTGTTCAGAATTTGGTTTTAAGATAAAAATAACTGAAAAAAACAAGCTTATTTATCTTTCTTTGGAGTGTTTTATAATATAAAATTTATATTTGCCTTACTATTAAAAATAACTTCTAATGGCCACAGAATTAAGCTTGTAAAACCAAGACCTTAATACAATTAGAGTACATTTCGCTCGAATAACAACCAAATTAACTCAAAATTGCCCATAATCTTAAACAGTTATAGCAGTGATTATTTTTACTGCTCACAAGTTAATTTTAAACCAGATAAATACAAACACATAATAAAATTTTCGTATTTTGGATAACAATTTTAGATTACTTGAGACACTTTTATTTATAAAAATTTGGTTATAATAAGCAGTTGAAAGTTAATTAAATTTAAATTCAAATTTAATGTCAAATAATCGTCGATGACACACGGCTTTTTTACACGCTACAAGCCAGCGAGGTCGCTTGTAGCGTGTTTACTTGCCCAGTGTCATCGGCGTTTTTACAAACTGCTTGTTGGCATTCGCGCGATCGCGCGACGCGACGCGATGTCAATTGGGACGCCTATTTGAAGTTAGTACGTTTGATCGCGTGATCTTGCGATGGTCGCGTCATCGCGTTCTATTAGGACACTACCTAAGGCTTTTATGGCTGATAAAATCAAAATATCACGTCTAAGCAAGCGCTAAAGCAATAAATTATCCTAATAATCAGTAATGTTAAAGGATTTCAGTGCTACGGTTTGTAAAACACTGTAGCTAGTACAATTACCAAGACATCTCTCATTAGACTAAGCACAATTGAATAGCAGAAATATCTAGCACATTTAATTTACAATCTATTCAAACGCAATGTATCAAGTTTGCTAGTTCCGGAATATTCTAAATAGGAAGTCATTTGGTACGCATTCAGTTGAAAACTACGCATTCAATTGACAGCTACGTTTGTTTTTGATTTTGCGTAGCGACTACGTCAGAGCTGACGAGGGTAGTGAGGAATTACGTTTGGACGGGTGATTGATTTGAAATCATTAAGAATTATGGTTCTGCGTAGTATCGACTACGTCACCGAATATAGATATACTAGTTACTACGTTACAATTAAGCACTACGTTAGTGAGTACTAGAAATACGTATTGGATGTCAATTGTTTTGGAAATTGTATGTTTTTTACATCGTCGGTCCCAGTTATAACAAAGTAATGAATGACTTAGTCGTAGTTTTAGACACTCAAATAATAATTTTAAGTCTTAAAGGTGAAGTTTGATCACGTTTCCCAATTTCAGTCTCAGTTAAAATGGCTCCCTATTCGACGTCGACGTGACCTTCATATTCTCACTCTACTATATAATACTCTATTGAATCCCTTATTTCCTAGTTACCTCTGTGAGCGTTTCAGCTATCTTGTCCCTCGTGGAAAGCCATGCAGGTCTACGACGTCCCTTCTTCTCAAGACACCAATTCATTCGTCCCGCTGCTACGGTGAGAGTTCCACAGTTGGACAACATGGACAGTGAAAGAGTTCACTGTCCATGTTGTCCAACTGTGGAACTCTCTTCCTCACGCTATTAGAGCCAGTCAGTCACTAACCATTTTTAAAACGAGAGTCAAAGAGCACTACTTATCTCTGTGATAGGTACTTGTCCGTATTTATGCATATTTATATATACTTATAAGTACATTATTTTGTATGTATGGTATAATTATATATTTTATGTAGTTTTATATTTATTTATGTATAGGTATATATTTTAGTATAGTTAGTATGTATCTTAGAAGTAGTATTTATTATATGTAGGTATTCAAGTATATTTATAAATATTACATATTATAAATATTTTTCTTCTTCTAATAATTTAGCCATTATTATTTAAATTACAGTACACGCCCCCACATTTACCATAGCCTCTCTCTAGCCTCTAAGGTTTGCTGGAAAAAAACTCTTGTTAGGTTAACCCTAACAAGAGTTTTTTTCTCGCTTTTGTACATGTATTTTCTTTTAAATATTTTATACTATATCGGGTTTTTTGTGTACAATAAAGAAATCGATATCGTTTGATATATGATGTAGTTCTGAGATAGCATAAAAAAACATTATGTACAACTGAATTGAGAACCTCCTCATTTTTTATTTCAGTTTTGAAAATGGTGCAAATTAAGTTTAGTGTTTGTATCAGGACATACTCTGAATTCCATTCGCGGCGCTCCCAAGGGTATTGCTGTACGAGATTCCATTTGAGAACAGTTATTAAGGAAGACGCGTTGGATATTAATTACATAAATATCAAAATTAACTTCTCAAATATCGCAAAAGTAAAAAATAAAATTGATTGTCTGTAAAGTTGGTTTACGGACGGAACGTGACTACGCCATAATCAGCGTAACGGGACAATGAGCGTTACCGGATAATGACGTCAACGTTTTCGTGCATGCAGCCGGCGCGGCGGTGTTCATCGATTTATTAGACATAGTCACGTCAATTAAATCCCACGTATTTTTTATAATCACAAACAAACACAGACAAATCGGTTCAGTGGTTTCGTCGTGATTGAGGAATATCCGTTTTTATTTATCACCACAATTACCATGACTTGTATGTGTACTTATCTGTTCCTTGGTACAATAAAGAGTTTACATTCATTCATTCATTGGTTCCGGTTTGGACACACCTTACTGACCGACAGAATGATCGACAAATTTTATTCATAGCTTACAAACATCAAAGAAACATTCCATTTCGGGACCCTTGTAAAGGTGACCTCAAATAACATAAAACATTTTTTACAAAAAACGTTTCGGGAATCTTATTGGCCCATATCTTACCTCATTCTTTCATGTCAAATGTCTCCGTTTACAGAAAATGGGACACACGACAGAGTGGTCAGTCTGACTGTCAGTAAAATTACTGGTCATTTATTTACAACCCAAAGAAGGCTATCTGAATGATTGCCTTCTTTGGGGTGTAGTCTTTGACAATTTTGAGGTGTAGTAGAATTCAAAGAAATAATTAAATCTCTCGAACGAAATGGCCGTGATATGTTTAGTTTCTTACCACAAGCAGAGCGCTTAGCTTGTTTCTTTTTGCATATAAATTATAAAGGTTTTGCTCTGACTAACTGAGTGATAGACTGACTATAGGCTAAACCAGCAGACATAGAGAATTGAAACTTGAAGAATGTATTCTTCAAAAAAATTGGCTCGTCTCTAATGGAATTTTGTTAATTTGCACTTAAACGAAGTCGGAGGTGTCAGCTATACTTTTTATATAAAAAATATTTATCATACTTACATATTTGTTCATAATTTCATAATGAATAAAAATAGTTTGATTTTAACAGCTAGAATAATGGTCAACAGATAAATATGTTAAAAATATACCTACTGTTTTTTTTAAATAAACATCAAATTTTTTATTTAGGTAACTGTGACAGAAATGTTATTTAACGGAACGCTGAAGACTCGAACGTCAACACGAACTTTCTTTCTTCTCGCGTGTCAGCCGACTAAACAGTTTGACCACTCATGTGGATTAAAGGAAATAAACTAATTGAACTGGTGGTTAACCATTAAAAAGATATTTATTGTAGTAAAATGTTTATTTACAACTACTGTTATGGCGAAAATTAATTATCGCTCAATATGATAGTGATGTTACAACGCATAAATTTAAGGGAACGTGTGTAAATTGGTCACATTAATTTAAAAGTTAGAAACGACACTATATCTTGATCTATGACTGTGATACTATAGGTGGAGTGGCAATGTTGTACTGCCACGCGCCGGTGTCGCGGGTTCGATTCACGCATCAGGACAAACATTTGTTTGATAACATCGGTGTTTGTTTTGAGTTGGTATGTTTAATATAGTAGTAAATTTTATTTAATAGTTGAACAAAATAAGAAGAGTTGTCAGGTAAGGTCAGATTATTGAGAAAAAAAAACAGCATATGTAACTAAATATAAATATTTAAACACACAATGTTTAAAATGCAAAAAGCGACCCTTTTAATGTGATGAACATAACCCATCTCTAAAAATTTTGTAGCCGATGAGGATCGATATATGAATATTTTTTTTCGAGAACTATGGAACAAATGCCGTTTTAATAGATACATAATGGATTCATTCGAGTGAGTATACCTACCTACTTATAAAAATAATAAATACATTTTAACTGAATCCATTATAGTTCTGTTAGACTACCATGCCCGAAGCTAGATGACGCTATGTATTATGTCCCACTAATCTAATTATTTTTATTGAAATCAAGTCCGAATTTAAGGACTAACATCAAGCAAGACCAGGACTGCGTCACCACACTATCACGACCGCTAAATAAGGTAAAAGGGTGAATAATAGCCCCATGTGGGCGGTAAGTCTGAACTGTGCGTTTGTCACTGCCTACTAGTATGGTACATAATATTACTTATTCTTTGCTACTAGGTAAACTCGGGCTTTGTCAAATTTTATTAAAATGTATGAAAAAAAAAATGTTTGTCTGTAAAGTTGGTTTGATCGATTTGAAAGAATCCGCGAAACCGGCGTGGCAGTCCAATACACTTAGAATGCTAATATACTTTTTTTTAGGTCAAACACCGATCTAAATTAAACAAATTTTTGTCCTGATGCGGGAATTTTTTTCTTTATAATAATGAACCTTAAAATTTAATTCTTTAAAATTGATTGTCAAATGACATAATTTTTTTCTTTATCTACGGTTATTAGTAAAGCAGTTACTTTTTTATTAACCTCAAACCTCGCAGGCAACCATGATATCTAACAAAAGAGGTGACACGGCGGGAGGTCGATACAATAATGTCTGCCTTCTACTAATGTGCCAGGTTTATCTTAAAAAAAAAACCTTATAGAACAATGAAGGCATTTTTGTGGGAACTCTCCCTTTTTGGATGTAGTTTTTTTATTTATTTATTGTTCATGGTTGTATGTAGGTGTTGATTTATGTCGTTCACGAGGTATAAGATATTTTTAAGTGGCACAATTTTGACGTTCTGTGCGGTGGACCGTTTGACGTCTTATTTTATTTTCAACCTATTTTCAAAAAGGAGGATGTTCTCAATTCGGTTGCTTTTTTTGTTTTTGTTACCTCAGAACTTCGTCAGAAACCAATCGATTTGAAAAAATCTTTGTTTATGTTAGAAAAAAAAAAACTTTCGGGTTGGTCCAATACATTTATCAAAATCGGCTCAGTAGTTTAGAATTTTTTATCAGAGTAACTAAAATAAAATATGTCGTCGAAGTTAATAAAATTGAGTATTTTGCTTCCCTGTGACTATTCAATGGTGTTAACGGTCACTAGAACTGTCTAATTTAAGTAGGTTGTAGTATGTTTTTGAAAAACCTTGATTTTTGGAAGTATTTTTTTATATGTTCATGGTTGTATGTAGGTGTTGATTTATGTCGTTCACGAGTTATAAGATATTTTTAAGTGGCACAATTTTGACGTTCTGTGCGGTGGACCGTTAGAAGTCTCTTTTGGAGTTTTGGCGGGAACATGAAAAATGGCGCATTGGCGGCATTAAATTAATTGACAAAACTTGTATAACTTTGAGTGTTTAAGTGTAAAAACGGTGGTTTTTTATCCATTATGTGCTCGTGAACGTGTATGAGTGTTGGTGAATAGTGTAATGCTGTAAAATGTGACTTTTCGTGTTGCCTCCAAAACTCCATAGAAGCCTCTAGTAAAGTCGCAACCACCACTACTTTACAGGGGCATGACTTGACTTATCGACTCCAAATAATATCTCCAATTACTTGACACTGGCTATATACCTTTGATGTGAAGCCAAAACCGAAGAACTTAGGTTCTTCGAAAGGAAAAGTCTCTTTTTATTTTTGTATTTCGAATTTGGAATGGCAGAATGTCGTTGTTTGTCTGGATTGGCTGGAAAAGAATTGAAAAGGTCAAACAATTTCTAGTTTGGTTTTTAGCTTTGTATTGAGCCTTTGTGTTTGTGTTCTTCAATACATTTTAGGTAAGTATTTGAAGTTAAAATAGCCATAAATAATTTGTATTTTTATGTACTTAATAGATGTAGCTATTAACTTGTAGAATTATCTTTAACTATATTATTTAAAGTTTGTTGAAAAACTTTTTTAGGCGTACTGAGCAAAATATTTCGTGGGGAGTGAATTGGACTGGGTACTGGGCTCCCAACGCTCGGATATAACTACTTCGGGTAAAGTCGGCTAAGTTGCCAGCATCCTTTTCACTGTCATGTCAATATACTCAATATGTCAAACTGTGAAAAATAGTTCTTGGTCTTAAGCGTCGATGACATGGGGCGAGTTTACAAGCTACAAGGGAACTCGCTGGCTTGTAACTTTGTAAGCTAGCCCTGTGTCATCGAGGCTTTAGGCACACAATTTTTGTGGAAAAAAAATTGGTTGTCTGTAAAGTTGGTTAACGGACGATAGTTTAACGTGACTACCAGCGTAACGGGACAATGAGCGTTACCGGACAATGACGTCAACGTTTTCGTGCATGCAGCCGGTGTTCATCTTAGACGTAGTCACGTCAAAATATAATGTGACTTTTTGGAAACATCGATAATTTGTTTTACTCGCCGTTATTCTGTACCGGGTAATGTCAATACGATAGTGAAATCGGATCTTAATTAACTTTCACAGCAAATACAACCCGTTACAGCAATTAAACATCGTATCAAATCGAAAATACACGAATCCTCCTTTAATTAGTTTCGGTGATTGGTTACAGAATATCTGACGGTTTCTGTAATCTGTGATTGTCATTCAGGTCACATCGATTTCCGAACGAACGAACGAACTTCAATGCTTGTTTTAAATTTTGCGCGCCAAACATACGGATTATTCTTTTAATGTAAATTTGAAATTGGAATTTGGCGCTTTAATATGGCGTTTGACTCTTTGACTATGATTTTTTAATTTTTATTTACGACGAACGTTATTCTTCGCGTTTGGCTAATGTTTTAATCCAGTGTCAAGCAATTTATCGCATTCGTTGTCAAGTCAGTGCATGACCCTGTAATGGTGTGGTCCTCTTCTTATCATGTCACTAGTTCTTTCGAACCAGTGTGGAGAAAGAATTCGAAGAGGCTCCATTCATGCACTAAGGCGTGGTGGTTTTCTAGAGGCTTCTATGGAGTTTTGAACGCAACACGAAAAGTCACGTTTCAGTATTCAGTATTTTTATTGCAGTCAATAAGTCTTAGTTTCAATTGTTTACAAAGTTAACACAGAACATACTTATAGAACATATTGAAACCTAAAATAGGGCATAGCAACATTTACAGCATTACACTATTCAC
This sequence comes from Lobophora halterata, assembly GCA_932526365.1. Classification (NCBI taxonomy): domain Eukaryota; kingdom Metazoa; phylum Arthropoda; class Insecta; order Lepidoptera; family Geometridae; genus Lobophora; species Lobophora halterata. Next base: position 4,846,215 of record OW052027.1, on the reverse strand, counting down.
CAACACTCATACACGTTCAGGAGCACTTAATGGATATAAAACCACCGTTTTTACTTTTGTTACATTCTTTAACATTTGTTACATATTACAATGCCGTCGACATATCATTCTCACGTTCCCGATTATTCTTTTAATGTAAATTCGAAACTCCCGGATTATTCTTTTAATGTAAATTCAAAATTGGAATTAGCCGCTGTTTGACTCTTTGACTTTGAAGTGATTGTGTTTTGTTTTTTAAAAACGCGCCATTTTGAAAGGACATTGCTCTATGTCCAGTTTTTAAAGAGAAAAATAAAATAAATTTAAATTAGCTACGAAAAGAAGGGACGAGCATTAGGATATATTGGGGTCTCCTTATTTTCTCAATGTGATGTACAAGAAAACCCTCTCCGTAGGGCGGCTATGGGATTTAAGCTGTCTCTTAGATAGGATTAAGTACTGGGTAAATAAAGAAAATATCTTAAGACGAAAATAGGATAATCCATGGCGTGTAAGATGAAGGCGGTAATGCGAATGAATGGTGTATTTTGGTGGGTTATTTTGCTGATAAAAATATAACTTACATTTTTGTACTATCTCGGAATCTCGGGCAAGTTTCTGTTGAAGTGTGGCCATTTACTTTTTATTTATTTCAAGCTTTTGCTCACAGGTTTACCCGCTAAGACCGGATATAGTGCAGCCGTATATTTTAGTTATTTTAACGACCACGCGAGCTACGAACTATATAACAAACATTTTTCCTCTCTTAATTTCGTACATAATCGTCTTTAGCACATCGAAAACGCGAACAAATTGATAACCTCTTTTTTTAAGTCTGTTGAAAAGTTGGGTAATTTAGCCAATTTTCGGTACATTTTGGTCCAATGCTAAATTCTGAAAAAGATTTAGGCCTCTACCTACATACCAAAGCCGCCGGGTTAGCGTTTTGTATGCGATTTTTCAAAGGAACCTGGTTTCCCAGGCCGGCGGCTTTGGTGAGTAGAGGCTTTTTTACGTATCTATTTCGAAATTCAGGTACAAGAAATATATATCAAATTACTAGGGTTTTTCTGGGTTACTAAAACTTCGTCGTAAAAGTCACAAATTGATTGAAAGTAAGTATAAGAGATACTATACTATAAGTCATTTTTATTGACAAGGTTTCTGAAAATTATTTTTCCTGTTTTCCGCCTCCACTATTCGTAGAGGCGTAGTGGAAAATCTTGCTTTGATACTTTAACACCCGTATTCGTAGACGATTTTTTCACTCAAGGAAATACTTACATTTGAAATTTGACAGGTGACAGCCGAAACCTTTATTAAAGCGGCGGCCATTTTACTACTTACGTAAGGTGAGTTTGAGATTAAGAACTCACTTATAGAATTCGCGTGTCATTTTTGGTTTTATGGGAACACCGTTATTCATCTATGTAAATAACCTTCGAGAATCCAGCAAAAGGAGGGGTTAACGCAAGGCGAACCCCTCTGCCGGCCATATAACCTTCTTGGCCATTCACGTTACATAAAACTATACGCTGAATTTGATAACTGTGTGCATATTTTAAGATGGTGTGCGAGATTATTATAGTGTGCGTTTACATGAATTATAAGTTTTGTTAGGTGCGTGTGCAATGCGTGTTTACCTCGTCCCCCTTCAAAAATGGCAAAAATTATGTTAGCAGATTCTGACGTATAACCCCTACTTTGGCTGAATTCTCGAAGTAAATAACATACTCAGCAGTTTATACTATTGATTTACAATAATAAATGCAGCACTATTGGAGCTCTGGGAATAAGCCTATTTAGAGTCGCATGTAGTGTCAAATGTAGAAATGTACTGCTGCACTATACTTAACACGGAACGGTAATTAGCTCGTCGAGTTTTAAATATTATAGTACTTTTTGATGATAGACCCAGAATACCTTTTACTCACAGAAGTATTAAAGAATAGAAATACCATGTAGTAGGTACATTGAAAATATTTCCAGTAAAAGGGAGCCACTTTGGCTAACTAGATTTTGGTCCGATGCAAATTTTCGATAAAGATAAGTAACAGGGCTAGATAAATATTAGGTAGGTAGGTATATTTTAAAACTACTAGGCTTTTTCATTGTTAATAAAACAACATCGTAAAAAGTATCAAACACCATTGGTCTTTTTTTTTTGGTCCTGTCTTACGATTCCCTTTTGGTTAGATACTGTCCGTCCATCTTGTTCGTTATTCATCTATGTTTTTAATGCGAGCATTTAAGTGTTTGTCCTGCGTTTTCTAAGAAGACCACCTAAATAGGTATGTATTAAAAAAAATGTAGCTATATTCTATCAGTAATCATAATCACACATAGTACAAGTTTGATAAGATTGGGGCTAGATGGTGAAGTTTTTACTGCGAGTATTTCTATTTGTGACGCAAAAATGGTCGAGTGGCAACTTTGTCGGACTGCCACGCCGGTGTTGGTTCGATATTCGCTTCAGGACAAACATTGTGTGATGAAAGTCTGGGTGTTTTCTAGATATTCAATAAAAAAGTATTTTAGTACATAGACACTCCATTAGTTACCTGGTTCTAGTGTTGCCAATTGTTTTTGAGAAAAAAATAACGTACATATCACATTTTTTAAGTAGAGAAAAAATTAAGTTAAAGAAAGAAAAAAAAAAGTTTTTTTTTAAATAATATTACCTACTTATCTATCTTCTTTACAGTAAGTATCTTAGTCGTTGATAATCGTATTTCCGTAATATACGTTCCCAATATCGAATCAAAGGAGTCTAAAAGCGATCCCAATGGTAATTTGGGATTAATCAAAAGGTCTCTTTGAAGATTGATACGCATCCATCAAGGTTTCGTGGTATCCATTTCGTTCAATTAATTAATGTCACAGTTTCTTCTTACTAGGGATGAAATTGGTTATTTGGTATTACAATGGACTATTATTATAATTTAACGGACTTTCATTCAAATTCAGTAAATAACGTCCTAAAACTCTTCAGATTAAATTTGGGATATTTTTTTTATTTAACCTGTTGTGGCACATTGTTTAAGACGTGGTGGCTGAGTGGATGAGGCCTTTGCCTTGCGATCTGATGGTCGCGGGTCTGTCACATTGTTTAAGACGTGGTGGCCGAGTGGATGAGGCCTTTGCCTTGCGATCTGATGGTCGCGATTTCAATCCCGGTGGATTATTTGGTCAAAAAATCTATGTTTGGATCCCACGTTCTCGCAATGGTGAAGGAAAACATCGCGAGGAAACCGGCATGTCAAAGAACAGAAAAAAAATGTTCTATGGCACGTGACATCCACCAATCCGCATTGGGTCAGCGTGGTGGATTAAGACCCATTCGCTCTCCTGCCGAGAGTAGGCCTGAGTCCCAGCAGTGGGAACATTATAGGCTGATTATGCATGTCCCATTGTTGGGCAATGGTCTCCCCCAAATTCTTCCAGTTATCGCGGTCGTAGCGATCTCCCACTATTTCCTCTCAAATATATCCAAATGGTCCCTTCAACGCTTTTTCGGCCGACCCTTACGCCGCCGTCCGCCTTCAGGTATCCAGAGAGTGGCTAGTCTTGCCCAACTCTCTGTTATGCCTCGATCACACGTACGGAGTACATTATTATTACATTATTTTTGCAGCCGATGAGAATCCACTACTATGATTTTTTTTTCGAGAACAATCCATAACATATATCCTTAGATGCAATTGGGAACAACCTATTTTGACACGAGGTTTTAAGTCAGCATCTTTGTGACACGGTAAAAAAATAACATTTTATGTGTAATTTTCAATTTAAAAACTAGTAACCAAGAAAAATTAAAAAAAAAAAACCCTTTGAGGCGCACTTGAAATCCTTTCACCACACTGGTTTGAAAGAACTAGTGGCACGATAAGAAGAAGAAGGGAAATTAAAGTATTCAGACAATCATTAATACCCTCTTAAGGGAAAAATTTATTAATAAGATAATATTTTCTGGAAAATAAAACCCATATACTGGTAATGAAACCGGTAAGGAGTACAACCCTAATCACAAGTCCTTCTACTAATTGTACTACGTATCTATAATTAATAGGCAAATTGACTTTCTGTTTTGCTTCGCTTAGCCTTTGTAAGTAGGTCAGGGAAATAACAGGCAAAGGAATATTACGTAAGTATTCGAAATTCTGTTATTTTTCAACTTTTCCTTGACTAACTAATTAACTAACTTAATAATAAAATTTCGATAAAAGTTATTCAAAGTAATATTTATGTTTTTCTTCAACTTAAAATAATTATAAGTATTAATTCGAAAGTTTAGATACAGGTATGTATTACCTACGTAGGTATTGATGTCACATTTGGCTGTACGGGTGTTTTTCAGTTGCATCTGATCCATCGTTTTCGAAAAAAAATCATTCATTAATTTTTATCGGCTGCAAAATTTGTAGTACCTACTAAAAAATAAATCATATTTTTATTCTCAAACTGCATCCGAAGAGTTCTAGTACAGTTTGCAAGGAAAGTTTTTATGTAGATATGTTTATAAAATTGTTTTTACTCATAAGACTGCGTTCAAATTCAAGCGAACTAATTTTAGACAAAACCTACATCGTTGAACAAATTTTGAGCCTCTTTTGTTGAAACCGAATATTAACCCAAAATTAATATTTGAACAACTGATGGCTCCAACCTAGCGCTTGATATTAATATATAGGATAGGTATGTTCTATTAAGAGCCAGCAGTGGTTTAAAAAAAATAGAATCTTGGTTTTTTCTTGTTTTTGTAATTTTTGCACAAAACCGTTCAATACGCATATTTTTTATCATATTGATATCGATATTTATTTTAGATCATGCTTGTATAGCTATATTTATATTTTACGTCTAAATAAAACAACACTTAACACTAGATACAAATCTATCCTCAAATTATCCCTATCGGGTACCTACCTAGCTCGAGTCAGCTCGCAAAAGCTCGGCTCGGGCGCCGCACTCTCCCTGCTGATATTTTGTCAATTTATAGAAATCCAAAATTCTGACTTCACAGATGTATCGGAGTACCCCTTCTGCATTGTCCCTTTTAGGTTTTTTTGGTAATTTAAAATTAGTGGTGTATGAATCTATATGTATGTATAATAATAATATAAGACTCATATAAAATCTAGGTCACATAAGGCAAGTTTCGTGTCAAAAAATCGACATTTGCACACTTAACATAAAATAATCAAGGTTTTACAAAAACATACAACAACCGACTTCAATCGGACAGTTTTAGTGACCGTAGGCACCACTGACAAGTCACAGGGAAGCAAAATACGCAATTTTGTTCACCAAAACACTGAACCGATTTTCATAAAATTTCTATGGGATTAATCTGGAAGTATTCCTTTCAAATAAAGATTTTTCAAATCGGTTTATCAACAACAAAGTTCTGAAATAAAGAACATAAAAAAAATAATCAACCGCATTGATAACTTCCTCTTTTTTTAAGTAGGTTGAAAAAACATTATTAGAAACTAAATAACGGAAGCCAAATATGAATATTCAAATGAAAAGGTCTTTGAACTTCAAGTATCAATTAAAATTTTCTCACTGTCTTAATCAAGCCACACTTGACAGTTTTCGAGTATATCCTTACTGTACCCATCCCTTTTCGCCTGCTTGAATGTGATTAGTAAGAAAGGGATAGAAGATGCGTAACGATTTGGAGAGTTGGTAATTCGATACTCGTGTGCAGGCAAAAGTCGGTAAAAGGTATTGTAGAGATGTGCTTTTATCGATAAAATTACTAAAACAGACGAGTGAGCCTTACAGTAACATCTGACATCTCATTTAAATTTGGAATGATTATATTTACTTAAATTTTCTGAGGTTGGTACCATCGGACGGCTAACTTCCTGTTACACACTTATGTTATATTTCACAAAATCACTGCCACAAATTAACAGAAAACGAGAGGAAAGATGTTACACGTCAAATAATATACCTATGTATTTACTACAGACATTTTATCTTGTTCAACGGCATTTTTGTACGACATTATAGAGATTAATTTAGGATCTTTTTACCTCTCCTTTTTTAAATCTACGGTTTCCGGATCCTAGCCAAATTTGTATTATTTGTAAATTACTGGAGGTCTGAGGCGTTTTTGATTATTGTATTATATTATTTTCGTTGGTTTCTCTCATTGGTTGCAATGCAGCATCAATAATATTTTTTATCAACACAATAATTATCTTACTAATTCAAAAAAAGCAATGCATAATAATTAATTTATTAAGTAATGTAATATTTGTATGCCAGTTTCTGGTCAAACATGCATTTTTACTGTTTACATATTTAACATATTATCAACCGTGTTTCCGACTAATACTGAGACTTTTTTTTTTGAGACTTGCGTAACAAGAGCTCGCACTTAACTTACAACTAGTTATTTTTTTTTTTAATTCTTTCATTATAATTTTTACATTTTCCGCTTACATTTAACATTAAAAATTATATATTTCTAATTGCCACTTATCTTATCATGTTTATATTTAAGTTCAGCTTGTAATTTATTAACCTGAGGGTGGGCGCTGATGCCTATCATACAGGGTAACCATTATCCTAGTTTAGGTATCAGTAGTTACACTAAAACTGAACCTTTTTTACCTTTAAGCTATCTTTAAAAACTAAATTGCTTTTGTATACTATCCTAAATGTAATAAGGTGCCAATAAATCATTTATCATTTATCAATAAAATATCTATATCTGTATCTTTATCTAATAAAATCCCTTTTTTCGTGAACGTTTATCCACCCAGTGATACAGATAAGGTCGATAGACTCCATTAGTATCGACAAACAGTAAAATGTTTTTACCCCATCACTAGCTACTGAGGCGAAACCGAAACGTTTGATCCCTTATATTCCGTACGTAGAAACATCCAATTCGAAAACGATGCTGGTTTTGACACTTGTTTGTTGTAACTAGATATTTGTACCTTATTTGAACTGAACGCGTGGGCTGAAATTAACCGAAAACCGGGCTTTGGGTATATGTTTAGATTTTTTCTATTCAGTTATACAAGACTAGATACTCTCAAACAATACATAATTTTATTTTTCAACCGACTTCAAAAAAGGAATAGTTTCGTGTTAATTACCTCACGAACTGGACGACGCACGGTGGGTCGAAAATTGACTTTCAAAGACATAGGGATTAAAAAAAATAACTATCAATAGCATACAAATGAAAGATCGCGACTTAAAAAATTAAAAATATTTCGTATATTTTTTTCAAAAAGTTTCGCAGCAGTTCGAGAGATATGAGGTATGCCAAAAAATCATAAATAATTGGTACTATAACTGTGTGCAAGGATATAACGGTTGGACATGCACTTCCGGAGATATCCGGATTTTATATATGTTTTCCATACATTTTTTTCATTAAAAAAATATATCTTGAGATATTCTCCGCCAAATGGTATCACATGATATATTTAGGCATAATATTGATTAATAGAAGCCGTTTCAAGCAAATAAAACGACACTTATTTTTTTTAATCCCTATGTCTTTGAAAGTCAATTTTCGACCCACCGTGCGACGTAGTGTAGGACGGCCACCCACGCGATGGACTGACGACATAGTTGCGGTCGTTGGAAGTCGGTGGAAGGAGAAGGCACGAGACCGCTCGTCGTGGCGAATCATGGGGGAGACCTATGTCCAGCAGTGGACGTCCAAGGGCTGATATGATGATGATGATGACCTCATAATTTTGTTCTTTATAAACCGATTTGTTTTTTTTTGAGAGGATATACTTTTAGGGGAATCCTCAAGGCAAATTTCCATACAAAATGTTTCGGACAAATACTCAAAAATTACGCCGCATTGTAGTTATTTCTTCACACTATTCGTTTCGTCCATGTTTTTTGATTTCGTCAACAAAAAAAGTGAAAGGTTTCATACATTAATTTAGATTTTTATATGTTTTAAAATTAACCCTACTAACTTAAAAACACGTATAAAATCTAAATGAAAGTATGAAACCTTTCACTTTTTTTGTTGACTAAATCAAAAATCATGGACGAAACTATAATACGAGACGCGAAGAAATTACTATAATACGGCGTACTTTTTTAGTATTTGTCCGAAACATTTTGTATGCTTGGATTTGAGGATTAGCCTAGATTGGTCTCATAGACAATTCATCAAAATCGGTTCAGTAGTTTAGTAAATCAAAATAACTGAAACAAATATATTTTCAAATCGGTTTATATAAACAAAGTTATTAAAAAAAAATCAATCGAATCGAGAACCTCTTCCTTCGTTGGCGTCGGGTGAAAACGTAAAATAAGTCAGCCCTAAATATGCAAATTCAACCGTATCGTTCCCACGCACAAAAATGGAGATTCATCTTTTCAAAATCAACATTGTATTTCAATGGACATCCTACCATTGTAGGTTTTTGTACAAACACCGATACGATTTACTAACCATAAAAAATCATTAAAACTTCGCCTTTAATACAAAGGAATAAAGTTCAAAACCAATGGTTGTAAAAATTGGTTTCGATCGAGCGATTTTATGTGAATTGTAAAGTTTTAAAATAAAAGTTTATTCGTGAAGTTGTCCCATATATGGAACAGTTTTTGATGTGTAACATCTTTTCTTTTGCTTCCTGTGAATTTTAATAACAAAGGAGTAATTTCGTGAAATTGCGTATTATGCTTCCCTGTGACTTTTCAGTGATGTTTACGGTTACGGTTTCTAAAACAGTCCAATTGAAGTATTTTGTCCTATGTTTTTGAACAACAACAAAACATAACATAAATAATCAAGGTTTTTGAAAAATCTTGATTTATTTATGTGTAATATATCTTTCCTCTCGCTTTCCTGCAATCTGTTGGAGTAATTTCGTGAAAAGAGACGGAAGTGTGTAACAGTAAGGTAGTCGTGAGATGGAACCAACCTCAGAAAAAATAAGTAAATACAAACATTCCAATAATGTTGATTATTACCAAGATGAGATGTCAGATGTTACACATCATTTGTGACTGCTAAGGTTCGCTCGTTTTTGATGTGTAACATCATTCCTCTCGCTAAATCTCCTCGCTTAACCTCAATTTGTGGCAACTATTTCGTAAAATGCAGTAAGTAAGCCTTCAGATGGTACCAACCTCAGAAAAAAAGAAATTGAATCCAAATTTAATTGAGATGTTACACATCCTTTACGACTACTGTAAGGCTCGGTCATTTTTCTTTTGTGTACATTCATTCATACATACTTAGGCTGATTGATTTAGGTCGAATTCTCGATATACACCTTTTCCCTTACCTTTTAACGGTACAGTGACTATTTTGAAAAGTTTGGCTGACCAAAAAAAGATGTTTGAATCAAGTTAAGTTTATCCCTTTCGTTGTAACATTGGAACTGAGTTAAATAATAAAATAATAATAAAAAGTTTATTTCAGAATTCACACCACAAATTTCCATAGATCGAGAATACAAATTATATTAAAATATATCGAAACAAATTAAAACAAAAATAAATTATACACAAATAAATTAAATTGAAATTAAATAAATTGAAATTAAATTAAATTGACATTAAATTAATTTGACATTAAATTAAAGAGTCGTCAGCTCAGAAGAATTAAGTAAATAGAATCAATCCTAAATTTGACAAATTCGCTATCTTCTTTGCGCATACCACTTTTTGCACTAGATAAAACGAGACAAAACATGCATTTGTCGTATGTCATAATATAGGGGGAATCTGTCACTCGTTGAGCCACAGAGATGACCCAAGTCATAAAATATCGATATCGATATTAACAGTTCGATGATCCACAATTATTCTCATCGATACCGATATTGATATATCAATCCTAACAACTTTAAGTCCGTGACTATGATAACGTTATCTAGATTCACTCTGGATTAAAGGAACCTTGAACTTTGTAAAAACCACGAATTAAGATTACAATTGTTTAATAGATAAAATAATATACAACATACACAGGTCAATGAGTACATTACAAAATTTATACTTAACACAAGTTTACATTTGAGCTAAATACTTTTTTCAACTAAACCTTGTTCTGCCTGCCCCCTACCTATAGATTAGTTCCTTAACTTTAAGTATAATAATTATAAATAAATTTAATACAATTATTATTATATTTTCTTGGTATACTTTATCAGAATATTTTTTAAGGCTTTTCGTACGCTGTCTATAACAGTAAATTTTTAGCAAACTGGAGTAGGCTAGATTTTTATCGACCATCTCACACTGCACATTCTGTACATTCTATGCTAGTGTTCTTCGGTGGTACGTCTGAAAACACTGATGAACTTATTTCTGTAATATCCGAAGGTTCTGGTTTAGGTACATTGATGAAAGGGATCCTGAAACACATTATATTTTTAATTTATAGTTCATGTAATAATAATTATAATATACCTATAACACGCAATTTTAAGTTCAGTACTGACCCTTAGCTTGCGACGCTTCACGAACATTGCATTTGGTTCAAGTTGAAGAATAGCCGGAAGAACATTTTAGCTCTTGCCGATCGTTATTGGACGCCAAAGGGACACCCTGAAATATTAATAGTGTAAACGTAATATTTGCCGTGATTATTTTGAAGCTCTCTTTTTTTGTATATTACACTATCATGGTTGAACAGTGAACACATAGATATTGTGTTTAACCATGATACAGTAAGCAGGACGGGAAATATATTATACCAATAAATAAAATATGAATCGAACGAAATACAAAGAGTGTGAGTGTGTAAGTGAGATGGGTCAGCTACGGAATCCCTCAATGGCTCACTTTATTCGAAAAATCTTACTATACTCAGTCTGCATAGCCTTATCGACAAATCTTTTTACGTTTTATGACATCCCTAGTTAGTATATCATAGCCTTGAATTATTCATGATTTAAGCATGAAAAACGCCGATTCTTCATATTTCTATACTTATTCGACGTTATTCAATGTTTCTACGTAATAATTATGTGTTTAGTATGGGTTATTAATAAGTAAATACACAAATAGATACTTACCGCTGAAAATTCAGGTTCTCTTGATTTTTCATGATACTTGCGAAAGACTGGCATAATACGAGGGCACAATTCGACATTTCACATATTTTTTTCACTATTTACAATAGTTCAACACGTATTAAACAATATAAAACAACCAAAACCCCGTTGAAAAATAAACAAAAACAATGACATTTTATGAGATTAAATTTGAAAGATAGTCAAAGTAGATGGAAAGCGACAGAACCATTTAACAATACACTTGGTTGGATAATTATGTCCCACATAACAATTGTGGGACTTTCTTTGAAGTTTCCTATGATTATCTCTATTATAGGTATATCCAAACTCTTTGGTCGTCAGTGTGGCTTGAAGCATCTCACAATTTTTTAATAATAATGGTTTTACAGAAATATTCAATCGACTTCTATTGGACCAAATTGGACTGTTATAGTGACCGTAAACGTGAAACATGAGGACGTGGTGGCCGAGTGGATGAGACCCTTACCTTACGATCTGATGGTCGCGGGTTCGAATCCCGGTGGCAGTCATGCGTAAATGGGTTTTTTCGGTCGAAAAAATCCATGTATGCATCCCACGTTCTCGCAACGGTGAAGGAAAACATCGTGAGGAAACCGGCATGTCGTAGAAACTTAAGTTCGAAAACATGTGTCGCGTGCACGAAAGGAGCCTCTTCGAGGCGGACTTGAAATCCTTTCACCACACTGGTTCGAAGGAAGTAGTGACACGATAAGATTAGAAGAAGTGACCGTAAACACTACTGAAATTCTATACACACTATGATTTTTGTAACAGTACGCTAGCGAGTAGGTACCCGGCTTTACGGATCTCCATTCCCACCATTCTGAAACAAAACTTCAATCCTTCCAGTCTTGTATTACATAAGGCATGTTATATTTTGTACATTGTTGGGACTTTGTTAGGCTGTGGTTTAGAAATCCGGGTTCATTTCAAATTAGAGTTGCATTCAGAGTTTCAGACATCATCCCTCTAATAAGGGTATAATTATACCATGGAAAGATCTCCCTCGGGGGTGTTGCGTCTCACTCTCGCATTGCTGCACTGCTCACTCCCTCGTGTAATTAGGGGTAGATGTTTGTTTGTTTGCGTTGAGATAGTGGTTAACCCTAAAGTAACCTGCTTCTAAAAAAATCAGGCAATATTTAACCTTTTTTTCACTGATGAAATTTACGGTCAAAAATGCTATTTGAAAAATAAATGATTTCCTAAAGAAAAAAAGAAGGAAAGTAAGAAAAAATATTTATTTTGACGGAAAAACTGTTAGAGCACATAATGTTATATTAAAATATATTTAGTTATATTATATTAAGATTTCAAAATCGGAAGGACTGTCTGTCTTTTATACACTCATAATAACAGATCTGTGGATGGTGCATAGTTGAAAATTTGGCATTGATAAATCTAATTTAAATTAAAAGCGCTCACTTATTCTGATAGTTTCAATTTGATATACACGAGGGAAAAAAAACCAGGCAATAAACCCAAAGTCCAAAATCGAAACCAAGGACCAACCACGACCTGATTCGAACCCAAAGTTTCTAAATGTTCATTAGCTTTTAGAACTTTTATGGAACAAAAAAACTTTTTAATTTGCCCTAGTTTAACTATCCCGTGCAAACGGAACTTTAATGAACTAACTCATTTAGTGGGTCGCCCGTCATGTCATGGGTATTCCTCAAAATACCATTTTAGGTCATTTCTGTTGAGAAGGGTTAATATGTTGGACATAATACGATCGGGTTGACGTGTAAAGTCAAAATTTATTTTGTTTTTCACTCAAGGTGAAACTGTTATGCCTAGATCACACGTACCGAGTACTCGGCCGAGACACTAAATGTTACTCGGCCGAGACAGTGAAAGCTTACGTCACTCGCTCAACCGAGCACTCTGTGCTATGTTTATACGTACCGAGTACTCGGCCGAGAACTCGGTACGTGTGATCAAGGCATTAGGAGTAGTCCCCTGCAGGATTGCTTCTGGGTGGGTACCATACCAACACAGTACAAAATATTTGTTCGAAAACAGGTTACATAGGAAGAGTTTTAACCAATGGACCCCGCACTAGGGCTAGCTAGCCTGTTTCGCGGGGATCCGAAAAACGATTTCCTTAATTTCCGAATTATAGAGAACATGCAAGACAAGACAGACCTTAATTAATAAGTAGGTAACTCTAGATTTATATCAAAATGTTGAGATTAATGAATTACAGTGTCAAATAAGCCACCAATAAGTGATCAGAAAGAACATATGTGTTCCGGTAAAAACGACACTAGTGATATTACTGAGCTTTCGAGATTTAAGTGGACGAGGGCTATATCAGTGTCGCACCGGCTTCTGAGATAGAGAGAGAGAGAGAGAGAGAGAGAAGAAGTCTTTTGTTGCAGTTTTAAAGGAGGAAAGAAGCGGCTTACTAAAAAAAAATTGGTTGTCTGTAAAGTTGGTTTACGGACGATAGTTTAACGTGAAAACGTCATAACCAGCGTAACAGGACAATGAGCGTTACCGGACAATGCCGTCAACGTTTTCGTGTATGCGTCCGACTTTCATAACAACTTTTGCTCACAAATAAAGATTACAAAAACCGGATGCTTCTCAGCAACATTCGGACTTGTTTCAACATCATTAACCGGACATTTGCGGAAAATCTACAACGGGTGACAGCCCTAGTCTCATAAAAGAACAAAAGAGATGTTTTTCACATTACGATGCCGGAAGACACTTTAAGCTTGGACTTACATATTTGATTAACAAGGGTTAAATCAAGGTTTTACAAAAACAAAGTATACAACAGACTTCAATTGGACTGTTTTAGTGGCCGTTTAAACACCTCTCAAAAGTCACAGGGAATCGAAATACGCAATTTCGTTTACTTCAACGACATATTTTTTTCAGTTTACTTGTAGTACTGAACCGATTTTGATTAAATTTGTATGGGACCAATCTGAAAATCTAAAATATCAAAAAAACAAACCTCTCAAACAAAAAATAATTTTAAAACAGAATTGATAACTTTCTCTTTTTGAAATCGGTTGAAAAGCCAAGCGATTATCATTACTCGGATAATCGCCACAAATAGGTGACAGCCCTAGCCGAATCAAAGAGCAAAGGACAAGTTGTCCTTTATATTGTGACACCGGAAGAAAGCTTTGGAACTTCGAATTCTTTTGAAAAAGGGTTGAAAAAGTCCGATTATTTCCACAAGGGTGACATCCTTAGACGTATCAAAGGACAACGCTAGAAATATTCTTTACATTCTAATACCGGAAGCGTCATTTAAACTCAGAACTTTTTCAAAAGGGGTTGTTAAAACCGGAAACTCTCAATTTATTTAAAAGAAAGAAAGAAAAAAAATTCTTGGCCCCTAATTTAACAAACATACGATTTGATTTGAGAAAAACGTTTGCGAAAAAACCGGTTTTCTCCACGATGGGTGACAGCCCTAATCGTACTAAAGGACAAAGCTTGGAGGCGTTGTCTCTAACATAGCAATGCTAATATTGACTTGGGATGAGACCCTTTGTAGATGAGCTTCGGATACCGATCGACTTCTATGGACAAAATATTAATATGACTGTGTTATACAGACGTTCAAGTGTAAATACTGCTCGGGCGAATAAACATGACACCTGGCTCGAATGACGTTTGTGCAAAAAACAGTGGAATTGGATAATCTTGATATACATATAAGCTTTAGAGAAGAGGTCCTGTTATACTTGGTAATGATAAGGCTTCGCAATTAGAGGAAGAAGAAACACGGAGGGCGCCGCGCGGGGCAGCGGGGGAAGCATCAAGTTCCGAGCGAGAGTGGCAGCCAGGTGTCATGTTTACTCGCCCGAGTTGTACACAATATTTCACCCAACTAGGAACTGCGCACCAATATAAGATACAGAAACGCAAAACTTTTTCATACACCCTTTGTTATTATAGTAGATTATGCACCAATGCAAGGATAAAGCAGTGTCTAATGCGGCATGATGAACCCTGATCGTAACAAGGGACTCAGTTAACTCCTGAGAGAAGCGAGGGAGTTATTTAGAGTCCTGAGTAAAGCGAGAGGTTCAAGCTGCTCAAGACAAAGACTAGTGAGGGGCCGTTAGTAAATACGAATAAAATGTTTGAATCTCTCTACAAAGTGAACTGGTAACTGTATAAATACACTTAGTTTTATTAATCTTAGCTTGTATTCAGCATGTAAACATAAACATTCACACGCTCACACCCCTGCACTAGGATTCCCTGTGTCGCAGGTGGCATGGACACATACAACACATCACAACATCCAAGACCCGAGAACAAACATTTGTGTTCGTCACGTAAATATTTGCCCCGGCCGGGGATCGAACCCGGAACACCAAGCTTCGTAGGCAGGGTGTGTAGTAAGTACCTATGTTGTTAAAAATAGTATAATTCGTGTGTTATGTTCTACCATTTATAGTGTTTTGTAAATGAATGAATATAATAATATTAATTGATACTGAAATATGAAAGTTCATAATCTAAATTAACCGATACTTAAGCGTCAATGACACACGGTTTTTTTACAAGCTGATTGTTGGCGAGTTTATAAGCTAGTATGTGAGCGTGTTAGCTTTTGGGAAGGATTGTAAAAACGCCGATGACACGGGGCGACTTTACAAGCTATACAAGCGAGTCGCTGGCTTGTAGCATGTAAAAAAGCCGTGTGTCATAGAGTCTTTACAGCTTGTTCACAAAATTTAAAAAAAAATATATTGCAGAGCCTAATTTGTTTTCAACCCACTATGTCCTGTGGTTTGTTCTGGGACTTACCTGGGATTACCGACCCTTCCTTAGTAACTTAGCAATCTGTGCGCAGGGTAGGGACCTTATTAGTCTGACCACAGCGCTTATGGCCTTAATCTAGGAGAGTGAGGGTTGTTTGGCTCACATTTTTTTTTATGCTTTTGCAATTATACACCACAAACTTTTAATCACCAGAAAAAATAAATACTCTAAAAGACCTGAAAATTGGTATGAATGTTGGGTACATCATTATTAATGAACTATGAAAAGTCTCAAAAATTCCACGTGTGCAAAAAAATTATGCAAAGTCAAAGTCTCGGATCCTATAGCTCCACAAAATAATAAGCATTTAAAAGTACTTAGTTAGAGCTAGGTTATGTCAGTAATTAATAAACAATACAAAGGTAAAATAAAATAACACGTAGGTAAGATGTGGTATAGGTAAGATAACAAATAGGTAAGATAACGATTCGCGCTACCACGCACACCAACCCGTATATAAGTTTAAATTGTCATCCTAACAGTCTCTTTCGTCGCACCTACGCACGTGTGCGCTGGGCCTAACGGTATGGGTCTGGTATTTATACTTTTGTCTTTACTTTGCGTTACAATATGAACGACTTCACGGTAAAAAAACACAAACCCGGAAGTAGATATCCGGATCACACAATTTTTTATGTTCCTGTCAGAAGACGATTTCTTCAACTATGAAATGTTTCAGATTGGCGTAGAAAACTACGTTTGTACGTCATGTATTATATTTACGTTACGGTTCCTGAAGCTGATGGATCGGATCCGGAACACCGAGCTGCGCTCCCAAACACAAATCGCCGACGTAGCTTCGAAAGCCGCCAAGCTCAAATGGGATGGGGCTGGTCATGTCTGCCGCATGTCGAACGATCTTTGGGCTAAAATGACCACCGAATGGTGCCCTGACGCGACACGGCGACGACGCAGCAGACCGAGGAGAAGGTGGCGGGACGAGCTCATCGCGTTCCGCCCAGACTGGACCAGCTTGGCACAGGACAGGGAAGAGTGGAGGAAATGGGGGGAGGCCTTTGCCCAGCAGTGGGACAGCGCAGGCTCCATATAACAATAATAATAATACGGTTCCTAACCGTTCGGAGGCGTCTAGATGTCTAGATTGCAGTATGCCGTCTAGATGGGTGGAACCAACACAGTGCCAGATATTCTGCCGTAAAGAATAGGTAATGTGAAGCAGTACTGTGTTCCGGTGTGACTACTGTAGCTAGTAAAATGAATATGCTTTCGAGCACTAGAACAGTGTTGCACCGATATATGCGATTGAGAGAACGTGGTGGCCGAGTGGATGAGGCCCTTGCCTTGCGATCTGTCGGTCACGGGTTTCCCGGTGGCAGTCATGCGTCAATGGGTTTTTTCGGTTGAAAAAATCTATGTATGCATCCTACGTTCTCATAACGGTGAAGGAAAACATGGTGAGGAATCCGGCATGACAAAGGACAGAAAAAAAATTGTTCTATGGCATGTGACATCCACCAATCCGCATTGGGTCCGCGTGGTAAGATTAAGACTCATTCGCTCTCCTGCCGAGAGTAGGCCTGAGTCCCAGCAGTGGGAACATTATAGGCTGATTATGCATGCGATTTAAAGTCATGTGTAGTACTGTTCTGGAAGGCGTGATCTCTTACTATCAAAGGAGTGCTTAGCCCGTCTCGTCACTTGTTTTAACGAGTAGAATTACTCATTAATCAGTGCACGGAAGGAGCCTCTTCGAGGCGCACTTGAAATGCTTTCACCACTCTGGTTCGAAAGAACTAGCGACACGGTAAGAAGAAGAAGACTTATTAATCCCAGCCCATTTCGATTCAAGTGTGAAAAGATCAACCTAAAGTATTTCGCCATCAAATTGTTGAAAACTTCAAGGGTTGACCGACATCCCTTCCGTCTAACTAATTCCCTTTAGCATTATAACCTTTGGACCTAAATTTTTAACTACTCTTTTAGCCAAGACATATTTCGCCGGGTATAAATGTTTTCTAGAGTAATTTAATCCTCTTGTTTTTTTATGCGAAGATGGGTAATGTATTTCGGATGTACCTAATGTACAGAGAGCGTCATAGATAAGTATCCCCCTGCTGGCTTGTATAAACAAGACACCCAGCTCCCAAATCGAATCCTTATTTTTTTTATTAAATTATGATTATTAGGCCTACATGGTTAAAAAATATTATTATTTTGAAGTATTCGTACACAGCAGAGGTGGTGTTTTAAGGGAATTGAAGCTGGGTGTCTTGTGCAAGGGGGATACTTATCTATGACGCTGTCTGTACATAGATGGAAAGGATTGTTATAATTATGTATTATTTAGAAGCTAATGAAGATGATATAAGTTAAGGCGTTTTTTCGCATATAAGATACATTATAAACATACCACAATCGACTTCAATTGCACTGTTCCAGTGACCGTTAACACTAAAACTATTTAACACCACTGAAAAGTCGCAGGGAAGCAAAATATGCCATTCGTTCACTTTGATGAAAAATTTTATTCAGTAATTTTGCTATAGAATCTATACTACTGAACCGATTTTGATAAAATTTCTATGGCTCTAAAGTATACCGATCACATAAGAATTATACATTTTTTTTCATAATTGACCAAGTAATCGCGTAACAAATTTAAACATACATACATCCTAATTGAGAACCTCCTCCTTTTTTGAAGTCGGTTAAATAAAGAAAAATCTCTGGTTACAGCTTATTTTCGCGTCCAGTAACTCTTTATCCATTGTATCGGTAATATGTCTGTTTCGGGAGGTTGGAGGCAATTTCAAAACTGCTTAAGGCGAACCCTTTGAAATCCCATTTACAAAGGCGCGGTTACAGATAGACAGACGGACTGTATATTATGGATTATTAGTAGTACGCTATCAAACTACCGTTTTTTGATGTGTATCATCTTTCCTGCAATTTGTGGTAGTAATTTCGTGAAAAGAGACGGAAGTGTGTAACAGGATGTTGGCCGTCAAATGGCAAATCTCTTGTTAGTAGCTAATTGTCGCGTTTTGTGGCGGCGACTAGTGGCCCAGTAGGCGTAAGCACTTAGCTACATGTGTCGCCGGTTGTGGCCACAAACTTTAAAAGGATTGAAAATTTGGAGTCGCTACATTACATTCTTTCTCAACAGTACAGGTTTAAACTTGATGTTAATACAGTGATTACTTGAAGATATAATCTAAATAAATGTAAGACAGAAACACGATTGGTGAAACTTTTCTCGATAGATTTATTTTTCATTCATCTCCCGAATTAAGAGAATATTTACGGTTAATCTTTATACTATTGAGTGAGTAATCAATCAATCACAGAACATAGATAAATGTAAAAGGATTCTTTTATAAATTCATATAATTTATTTACTCGTAATAAAACCATTTCTAGGATAATGAGTAAGATTTTTTGTAAAAATAACATCCACGCCCGAGACAGCAGAATATATTTATACAATTGTAAATAAATTGACACATATTTCATACAATATAATTACCTTCGACTTTCTCATGTAGTAAACCAGTATTTAAAATTGTAAACTGATAGTCGTCGGCCACTGGTTGCTGTAGTCGGTGGCTTGTGTGCGACTGGCCTTACTCTGTGTTTCGAGTTACGACAGTGGATTCTAAGAAATCTAATTAGTGACATATTTTATCTTTAGAAATCATTTTAATAAGTTAGGCACTTACGAGATTCTTAATGCAAAATGTAAAGAATTTGAGTTAATAATTATTTTGTTGGTATTTAGTTTTGATATCTAATTAAACCAGTGTGAAACTAACATTATCATATCAAAGGTAATTTAATTGACAAGCTTGGAATTCCCATTAATTAATAGTACGATGACACACGGCTTTTTACACGCTACACGCCAGCGACTTCGCTTGTAGCGTGTAAAGTCGCCCAGTGTCATCGGCGTTTTTACAATCTGCTTGTTGACAATCCTTCCCAAAACCTAACACGCTCACACGCTAGCGTTTAAAAACGCCAACAATCAACTTGTAAAAAGCCTGTGTGTCAATCGGGTGAACAGTTTTACACTTTAACCACCTTATCCAAAAACCTGTAAGTACTACTCGGGCGAATGAACATGACACCTGGCTGACACTCTCGCTCGGAACTTGATGCTTCGCCCCGCGCGGCGCCCTCCGTGTTTCT
The DNA here is from genome assembly GCA_932526365.1 of Lobophora halterata. Taxonomy (NCBI): domain Eukaryota; kingdom Metazoa; phylum Arthropoda; class Insecta; order Lepidoptera; family Geometridae; genus Lobophora; species Lobophora halterata. Next base: position 4,826,233 of record OW052027.1, on the reverse strand, counting down.
TCTTCCTCTAATTGCGAAGCCTTATCATTACTTATCATTACCAAGTATTACAGGACCTCAAGATTATCCAATTCCACGCTATACTTTGCACAAACGTCATTCGAGCCAGGTGTCATGTTCATTCGCCCGAGTAGTACTTACTAAGCAAAACTTACGACATAACTTTATATTACGTCCAAAAATATATTTTTAGTAGCGGAATAATAAATACTATTGTCGCAATGTGGTCTAAAGTTTAAACGTTAAAATGATATAGGTAGGTAGTGTAAAAGTAGTTTAACAATATGTCTTAGTTTTTATGACATTAGCAAAGTAATGTTCGCTTGTTCGTGTAATAAAATGCACGTGTGGCACTATAGCCAAGTTTGAGTCTGTATGTGTAGATTTTACCAACATTGTAGAGTATTGTAGAGTTGTACTACAGGGAGCTCTGCAAAGAGTTAAATAAAATTGGTTGTCTGCAAAGTTGGTTAACGGACGATAGTTTAACGTGACTACCGGCGTAACGGGACAATGAGCGTTACCGGACAATGACAACTAATTAAAAACCTAATATGTATCACCAATCATTATTAAATTAATTAATTTAATCGTGGTCAAAACATCCTTTAATTCCCAAAATGTTTTGCTGATTGTAACCCAATTTGGAACACCAGGTTTCGAAAGGGAAATATTTTAAGGTAATATTGTCAGACACGACGCGAGATACGATATAATTACCCACTAGTTTTAAACGAAAGTTAAGAAGTCCGAATTTGGTATCAGATCAACAAAGCCAATTTAGGCATTGAATTTTTTTTATACTGAAATGCCTAAAATTATGAAACCCATTACACGATAAGTAACCAAAAAAAAAGTAAGTGGAATTTCATTTGTGACACAAATTTTTTTTCACAATTTTGTTTTCTTTTTTATTGTTCTATCCACCCTGACTAATTTTGCCACAACCTGTTCTTAAATCACACGGTTTAGAAGTAAAAAGTCGTAACGGATGGATTATTATTAATTAAGGAATTCAGTTCTTACTTAGTACATACGCAAAATAAAACCGTGCATACTGAATTGATGTTTAGAAAAACCTATTTTAATACAAGATCTTCGCTAGATCCTAGACTTTTATTTAAGTTTGTTTTAAGCGACATCTTTCTAAATCACAAACTTGAAACACACAATCAACACCACAAGCTATTTAAATCTGGCGCAGTCAACCAAAATTCGCTCGGAAAATAGCACGAAAAGTCGCACAGAAAGTCGCGTCAGACACTACCCCAGCTTTATACTGTTTCAAATAAACGGCTACCACAGCCCAACTGTCCAAAATGGTTAGTGGTCGCTCTCACTGTCAGCTTTTACGATTTTAATGGAAAACCACTACCAACTTTCATCAACAACTGGAAATGGTTTGTTTTGGCAAGTATTATGCAGTTTGTGAAATCAAAGTACTTTGTAGTTACTAAAGGTAGAATATCCGATTCGTATTTTGGTACAGTCAGCATCACAGGTGAGCATATTCAGATTTTCAAAATCGCTTCACACCATATTATATTTTTAAACAATGTGGTGTACAGTTAATTTTCGATTTTGATGATATTCATTCAATACTGGAGCTTGTCATGTTGAGCGATTTAGGCATAATAAATGGTGTAGACCCATTTGAAAATCTGAATGTACTGAAGCTACTAGCTTACTCGCTGGCTTGTAGCTTGTACACTAGCCCCGTGTCATCGAGGCTTTACTTTTATTTTTGCTAATTAGGTACATATCCAACGGTGTCAAGATGTCGCCAAATCTAAACTAAACTAATTTGACAGCTATAAAAATTATGCCATCCTTTTTATTTAGATCGCTAGAAAAGGGACAGCAAAATTTTTAGTGCTGTCAAATCGTTTAAGTTTAGTTTTGACAACATCTGAATTGACACCATTGTATTATTATGTCATGTGACAATATTTATGACGCTAATAATGCATTAAATCCATCACGCGGGAAAAAATACCATAAATGAGATAATCTACGTTCCAATACACGCTAAAAATACCCACTAACTTTTGATTTACGCGTTCATTCCTAATATAAACTAGGTACGTTCCGTTTTACGCGCGTATCCCGAGTAATAAATCAAAAATACGACTTTCCGGTCGAAATGGTCTATTATAGTTTTATTGTTAGTGTCTAGAATTCCAGATATAAAGAGGGGCTTCCCTGACATCCCTGGGGAAGCGTATTTTGGGAATAACAATTTATAGTTATATATTTTTTCTGGGAAAAATATTTCTTGGCTTGGAAATACAGCGAGCAAAAAGTTTTACAATGCGTAGGTGTTGGGCCTTTATTAAGATGAAATAAGTTTGCTACGGAACCCAAAAAAATGTAATAGGATTTGACCAATATTATACCTAAAAACATTGTTTGCCTTGTCTTTCTTAATAATCAAGGTTTTCCAAAAACATAGATATAATTTCCATAATATAATGTCTTCAATTGGACTGATTTAGTAACCGTTAAAACCACTGAAAAGTCACAGGGCAAAACACGCAATATCGTTTACTTCGACAACATATTTTTTTAAGTTATTTTGGTATATAAACTAAAGAACTACCTAACTGATTTTGATGAAATTTTTATGGGACCAACCAGAAAGTATATCCTCTATAAAAATATTTTTTAGATCGGTTCATAAGCAACAAAGTTCTGAGGTAACAAACATTTAAAAAAAACATTCAACCGAATTGAACCTTCTCCTTTTTTGATGTCGGTTGAAAAAGCACACCAACTTTACAAAAATGCTCAGCACTGATGAATTATTAAGTTTTATAATTTAACCACAGTTTTAACTACTTAAAAAAACTATCATAACTTTATATTGCAACTAAATTTTTAAAAGCAATACATTTTTTACTGTACAAATATGATATTATACATCCTCTATGCCAGCGAGGGTATCAATTATCGTATAATATCGATTAATTTCATTATGGATGTGACATCCAATGTAATGAGGTGCGGGCTCTGGCATCCATTAAAATATTAAATTAATTAATATAGTCACGCCATTTTGGCTTTTTGGGGATGCACAGTTTATGTACAAGAAATTAATGTACTAAAGGTATCAAAATTTGATAACTTTAGTACATTAATTTTATGCTTTACCTTTTATATTTCGATTCGAAGGTCGTGGGTTTGAACCCGGTCGTACCCCAATGGATTTTTCTGTTCAAAAAATCTATGTGTGCATTAAAGCACGAGCATTACAGTGAAGAAAAACATCGTTAGGAAAACGGCATGTCATAGAACCTAAAACGTTCGAAAACATATGTGTACGAAGGATCCTCTTCCAGGCGCACTTGACTTCCATTCACCACACTGGTTCGAAAGAACTAGTGTCACGATTCACATTTCAAATTGATTGGTTCTGCGCATCTTTGTCACGTGTTTCGCCAGAGGATAACTTGTTTGACGCTTAGTATACTCTCAGAAAAATTAAATAAATAGAATCTAAAAAATAAAAAAAAATTATATGAGATGTCAGATGTTACACATAATATGTGACAACTGTGTAGCTCACTCTTTATTTTGTTAATAAATAGGTACTTGACATGAACATAATATATAGAATATACACCACAAATTTTTAATTACCAAACATACTTATGGTACTAAGGTACTACGTTGCATCGGTGCAGTCAGAATTTTGGGTTTCTACAAAATGGCAGAGTGACAGCGGAGCGAGTGCTGCGCCCGAGCCGAACTTTTGCAGGCTGGCTCGAGCTAGGTACCCGGGTTTTGGGACATCCCGGGCCGTCCGCCCCATGAGGGGTGGCGGTGTCTCCTGCCAATGAGGGAGATCTTGCTGGGTTCGAGAGCGGTCGGAGTGGGGGCTCTGGCTGCATTATACTCGAACCCGGGACGGCTGCAGTGCACGGGTAGGCATGCACTGCAAGCGGAGCTCGGGGTTGGCGCAAGCCTTCCCTGGGATGGGCCTCACAGCATCGTGCGTGAGGGACACCGGTACGCGTTCTTCGGATATCCCGGGGTCCCTCTAATGCGCAGAGGTCGGCCACCATGGGATTTTAGTCGGTATGAGTCCGACATACCCCTCCGCCCTCCCCCAAGGGCGGGGGGCATCCATGAGGATTTCCCCATGTAAAAAAAAAAAAAAAAAAGGTACCCGGGTTTGCCAAACGATGAATTAAACTTAAATTATTATCAATGATGGGTACCGCCTAACGCAAATCCATAGGAAAATAAGTTATGGTAACAATTATCCAATTTTTATCAAATTTATTTTGAAAAAAAATAGACTTATTTTTTCAAGTTTTTTTGCCATATCTGTGTTTAGTAACGGCAACTGATTATGCGTATTTTTTTCTGGTGATTACAAATTTACGGTGTATAAACATCCTACAAATATTATAAACGCGAAAGTTTGTAAGGATGGATGGATGGATGGATGGATGTTTGTTACTCTTTCACGTAAAAACTACTGAATGGATTTTAATGAAACTTTACAATAATATAGCTTATACATCAGAATCCTACTATCCTATCCTAATCCTAATTCCTAATATAATATTATAAACGCGAAAGTTTGTAAGGATGGATGGATGGATGGATGGATGTTTGTTACTCTTTCACGTAAAAACTACTGAATGGATTTTAATGAAACTTTACAATAATATAGCTTATGCATCAGAATCCTACTATCCTATCCTAATCTTAATTCCTAATAATATTATAAACGCAAAAGTTTGTAAGGATGGATGGATGGATGGATGGATGTTTGTTACTCTTTCACGTAAAAACTACTGAATGGATTTTAATGAAACTTTACAATAATATAGCTTATACATCAGAATTCTACTATCCTATCCTAATCCTAATTCCTAATAATATTATAAACGCAAAAGTTTGTAAGGATGGATGGATGGACGGATGGATGGATGGATGTTTGTTACTCTTTCACGTAAAAACTACTGAATGGATTTTAATGAAACTTTACAATAATATAGCTTATGCATCAGAATCCTACTATCCTATCCTAATCCTAATTCCTAATAATATTATAAACGCAAAAGTTTGTAAGGATGGATGGATGGATGGATGGATGTTTGTTACTCTTTCACGTAAAAACTACTGAATGGATTTTAATGAAACTTTACAATAATATAGCTTATACATCAGAATCCTACTATCCTATCCTAATCCTAATTCCTAATATATATATATAATATTATAAACGCAAAAGTTTGTAAGGATGGATGGATGGATGGATGGATGTTTGTTACTCTTTCACGTAAAAACTACAGAATGGATTTTGATGAAACTTTACAATAATATAGCTTATACATAAGAATAACACATAGGCTACAATTTATGAAGATACCTGCGCAGACGAAGTCGCGGGCACCAGCTAGTATATAATATATAGAAAGCAATGATTGGGTACTCTGGATTTACCATTTATTTACTTCTCAAATAACAATATCTTTACTTCCGTATAAAGGGTGGATATTGTAGACAGAGAGTCATTAGATAGGGTGCTCGAGCGCCAAATTGCTACTATGACGTCAGTGTGACGTTACGAAGTTCAAGGATAACTGGGGTAGTGGAGCATGAAATGTGATAGTTTAGTGTAACGTATAGATGTACTACGTTAATATGGACCGTTAAGCGTCGGTTCTTCTTCATAATTCATAATTCATTTATTTTCAATTTCAAGCATTTACATTCAATTTAAGTATCTAACATTATTTTTACTTATTGGCTTGCTTGAGACATAGTATGGGTTTCAGCACCTACACTAAGCTGTTAAGCTTGTGCCGTATATTCTTGTGCTTGTGCCGTATATTCTATTCTTCTTATCGTGTCACTAGTTTTTTAGAACCAGTGTGGTGATAGGATTTCAAGTGCACCACGAAGAGGCTTCTTTCGTGCACTTGACAGTATTTTCGAACTTTTTAGGGTTTTTAACATGCCGGTTTCTTCATGTTTTCCTTCACCGTAAAGCACGTGTTTTAATGCACACATAGATTTTTTGAACAGAAAAATGCATTGCTGTACGACCGGGTTCGAACCCTCGACCTTCGGATCGTAAGTCGAAGCACCTCCCACTTTGCCAACACGGCTTTAAAGCGTCGATGACACAAGGCTAGTTACAAACATAAAAATTAACTGAATTGAGAACATCCTTCTTTTCAACCGACTTCAAAAAAGAAGGAGGTTATCCATTTAGTTAAATGTTTTTTTTTTATAATAAACAATTATAAACATTCACACACTCACACCCCTGCACTAGGATTCCCTGTGTCGCAGGTGGCATGGACACATACAACACATCACGACATCCAAGACCCGAGAACAAACATTTGTGTTCGTCACACAAATATTTGCCCCGGCCGGGGATCGAACCCGGAACACCAAGCTTCGTAGGCAGGGTCACTACCAAACCAACTAAGCCTCGGTATCGTCCTTTTAATGTTTGTTACCTCAGAACTTTGTTGTTTAAAGACCGATTCGAAAAGTTCTTTGAAAAGATCGTAGGCACAACTGAACAGTCACAGGGAAGACAAAATTTTGTTCACTTCAACGACTTCTTTTTCAGTTATTTTAATTTAAAACTAAACGACTGAACCGATTTTGATAAAATTTCTATGGGAGCATACTGAAAGTACGTACTCGTATATCTTCACAAACAAAAAAAAAATTAAAATCGGTTTTTATACAACAAAGTTCTGAGGTAACAAACATACAATAACACAATACATTACAATAAATACATTTTGTCTTATTTTAGTAGTTTTTTATTTTTTCTTAGTATTAGTTTTTTAGATAGATTTATATGTTCCGTGTCGTCGCCACTGGGGTCTAGCAGAACACCAGCGCTGCAGCGTGCTGCCAGTACGCTGCAGCATTAAAGCTGAGCTAGGCCCTCATTGTGTGGAGGACTCTTTTTTACTGTAATTCAACCTTTTTTGTTCATTTTTTTTTTCCATGACAATAAAATTATTTCTTTTTTTTTCTTTCCTTTCAATAAAAAACATTCAACCGAATTGATAACCTCTTCCTTTTACTGAAGTCGGTTGACAAATATATGATCTTTGCTTTTACTTGTTACTTTCAAAATGGAAAAAGGAAAATATATTGTAGTACGTACCTACAAAATAACCTTTAACATCGTAATAATCCGGCTTATCTATGTTCCTTGTATTTATTTTGTAACAACTGAAAATAAGCCAGCATGCAAAACTTTGAATATTTCCTTTAAAATTCTAAATAAGATTAATGCTTGAACATTGTGATGTTGTTGGAAAACATCGTAAGCTCGCTGCTTTGATCCCGCATTATAACACAGACTATAACAGAACAGCTGTGACAGATGTTCGTTTCGTTGAACCTACCGCGGGAGTTTGCTACTGAAACGCGCATTTTGTCACTGTAGCGCGCGGCCGCTAGACGTGTCGCCGCGCCCGCCCCGGTAGTGGCGACGCACTACTGCAACAAACTGTACCTATAGCATAATCAGCCCATAACGTTCCCACCGCTAGGAGTCAGGCCTACTCCAGCAGGAAAGCGATGGGTCTTAATCCACCACACGGACCCAATGCGTATTGTTGGTAGTCACATGCCACAGAACATTTTTTTTTCTGTTCTTTGACATACTGGTTTACTCGCGATGTTTTCCTTCACCGTTGAGAGAACGTAGGATGCATACCATACATAGAATTTTTCGATCGAAAAACCTCATTTACGCATGACTGCCACCGGAATTCGAAACTGCGATCATCAGATAGCAAGGCAAGGGCCTCATCCACACGGCCACCATGTCCTTGTGTCTGTTCCTACCTATGTATTGTACAATGTAAAATTGTAAAAACCGATAATTTAACCGTAAATTTATGAATGTTCCTTTGATTGATGTTAATCTATTTCATAGCATACTTTCGTAGTTTTTACAATTATCCAGGTCACAGTGTCACTCGATCGAAAAAATATATGTGATTTCCTTTTAATGTAAAGTGAACTAGCTACCTATTTTAAGCTGCGGCTATTATATATCTCAGGGCGATGTAAGATCGATTTTCAAAGCTTCAGAATTATCCAAGAAACTTAGAATATTTGATGTCCATATAATTTAGTCTATATTAAAAATATTTAATAATCTTTGTGAATGAAAGCTTAGCCTTTAAGTATTATTAAGGCATCAAAACTTTATAATTGGCAATTTTAGCCAAAATTTAGTTAAATTTGGCCAATTTTTTTTAAAACTTATATCTGTATTGATTTATGCAAACAGGGTTTATGCAATGCATGTAAAACTATGTAATATTTGAAACCAATAAAAAAACAACAGTCGTATTTTTATATATTATATACTTTGTTTAATTTTACTGACTGTTTAGTTTTTTGACAATTATAATTTCATTACGTACAGTCAGCTGCACAGACGATGTATACACTCCCAAGATTTCACATTTCTTTTACCCTTAATTTTGCAAATAAAAAAAGTGCCGAAAGCATTTTCAAATTAATGTAATCTAACTTGTCAGAATTATTTTTTGGAGAAGAATGTCGTTGCAAAATTAAGAGTATAATAATCTGACTGTACATACTCAATAGTTCATTTATCATAACGGAGCTGAAAAATTGGCAAAAATAATATTTAAAACGAAATTCCTAGGGTTGGCTAGTATATTTTTTCCTACTATTTTAACCATTATCTTGGCTACAGAAAAATATTACTCACTAGAAAATTATGAGCCAAAGTGGTTTGCTTTATGCTTCTTGTTCTATATGTTATCTCAAAAACGTGTTTAAGTTTCGTTAAACCCAAGTGTGAAACTTTAGGTTCTTTTTTAAAATAACGTAGCGAACAAAGTACTTTGTTTTTTTATGCTTTTTCAACAAGCACCACTCTATTTGATTAAAAAAATACTTAGTAAATTTCGTCTACGAGGTGTCATTTATGTTTTTCAACCGACTTCAAAAACGGAGGAGATTCTCAATTCGTATGAATATAGGTATATTTTTTTATGTTTGTTATCTCAGAACTTTGATGTTTATAAACCGATTTGAAAAATTATTTTGTTTGAGAGTTAATACTTTCAGATTGGTCCCATAGAAATTTTATCGAAATCGGTTTAGTAGTTTATGTTTTAAATCAAAATAACTGAAAAAATATATTTTTGTTAATTGATAATTGATTGATTTTGTTTCAGATTTCGGCGAGTCAACATCTCCTGAGGATACCTCGTGTAGAGGCGAAACACGTGTCGAGTGCTGACTTGGGTTTTCTGTTTTCGGCGCTTTGGTTTAGATTCTAAACTAGAGTTAAGTTAATTAAGACCTTTGTTTAGAAATTAAGCGGATTTATTAATAAATAGAAATTAAGCGGATTTATTACTAAATATATTAATTAAAATGTATTTTTGTCTTTTTTATTTAATGGACGTTTAATGCAGTTGGCCGCAGATGGCCGTTACTGCAACACCAGATAACAATATGTACCATTGTGATTTTAAGATTTCACGTCAAAAGATAATTATATATGACACTCACATGACTCTTCAAGCAGTATCTCTTGCTGGCTCACGCTACATTGCAGTAGAGAGAGCAGGACGCACGACAGTACGCGCGAGCGAGACGGCGACATCGCGGCTACCTGTTACCGCCGAAAGCGCACATCACTGTCACTGTCACTGTCACTGTCACTTCACATTGGTTTCTGAAACAAAAAAATAATAAAATAAATTAATTATCAAGGTTTTACAAAAACATACAACAACCGACTTCAATCGGACTGTTATAGTGACCGTAGGCACCACTGAATAGGACAGAAGTGGAAACTTCATCACTTTAGTCGACTTGAGCCGAATTTACCCGAACGAGCGTTACATAACCGAGCCTGACAGTTGTCTCATTAATACCCACAAAAATAGTGAGTGCAGTGTTCTACTGGAAAGAACACAATATTTTTTATGAAATAGAATTATCTTATCATTTCATTTCATTTCATTCATTCTCAAACAATTTTTACATTGTGTCGGAAAAATAAGTACATACACTAAACCACGCAAGATCACATATTATAACAAGTAGCTTTTTAAACAAGAGATCAAATTAAACCTAGAAACAAGAAAAAGGAATACAAACAATAACATAAATTGTGAATAGTATAGTGTTACCAGCTCATATAAGAAAAGTTACTACCAAAAATAAAAATATAGTCAAATTCAGATAATTTAAGAAAATTTAGACTTATGTCAGCGGTTATAGATTTACAAGGTATCGCTCCACACTTCCGAGAATTTAGCAAAAGGAGATGTGAAACACAAATTTCTGCCATTTTTTACGCACCTAACAAAATCTTATACATGTAAACGCACACTATAATAATCTCGCACCCCATCTTAAAATATGCACACAGTTATCAAATACAGCGTAGTTTTATTTAACGTGTATGGCCAAGAAGATTATATGGCCAACAGAGGAGTACGCCTTGAATTAACATCTCCTTTGGCTAGATTCTCGAAGCTCCACACCCTAGAACACTCTCAAAGATATCATGAAACGTATCTCCAATCAATAGCTGTAATTTACTATCCATTGAGACGGTTTCAGAATCAGGCATTGTGACGTCACAATGGCGTCGCGCGCAAAGTGCCCTATTACGCTCGAATTGGAACCAATGGGCTAATTCTGGAAACTAGGCATGGAAAGTATAACGTAGTTATTTAACATGATATAAAATTGATCGACTTGTTCGAATGTTAATTCAAACAAGTATAGTAAGTAAGAAAGCCCGGGTCGGCTGCAGTGCACAGGGAAGCATGCACTGCAAGCGGAGCTCGGGGTCGGCGCAAGCCTTCCCTGGGATGCGCCTCACAGCAACGTGCGTGAGGGACACCGGTACGAGTTCTGAGGATATCCCGGGGTTCCTCTCATGCGCAGAGGTCGGCCACCATAGAGTTTTAGTCGGTTAAAGTCCGACATAACCAGTCCGCCCTTCCCCAAAGGCGGTGGGTATCCATTAGGATTTCCCATGTAAAAAAAATTGGTTGTCTGTAAAGTTGGTTTTTGGACGATAGTTTAACGTGACTACCAGCGTAACGGGACAATGAGCGTTACCGGATAATGACAGCGTTACCGGACAATGGAAAAAAGCGTTAACGGAAAGATAAATCTAACACGAAAAGCTCCTTAGTTTGTAGTACACACACAGGTGCAATGACTTTATAAGCCTAAAAAAAAGCGTGAGTGTTGAAAATTAAACACACGAACAAAAATGTACAAAAACATACTTGACGCGCGACAGATGCAAACACATGTCTCGAAAAGAAAAAAAAAACAAGTGTCAAACACCAGTTAATTAAACGTCATTTTGACATCAACTGACGCGAATCGAATCAGGCTGTCACAAGGAACAAACGATCGAGTGCATCGTTTAATTGGCGCTCTGATTGAGTTTATTCGATCATAATAATGTGTTCATTGAGTTTTTGTCACTTATTAATGAGGCAGCTCGTTTACTATATATAAGGGTATATCAGGTAATTATTTACAGTTGGAAAAATAGGTAGGATTTTTTTTTTATGATTAGGAGGTTATGTTAAAATTTGGAGTTACATTTTTACTCAATAACGGTACACTTGATGTTAATACAGTGATTACTTGAGGATATAATCTAAATAAATGTAAGACAGAAACACGATTGGTGAAACTTTTCTCGATAGATTTATTTTTTGAAATTAGCCTTCATAAAATCTGTTTTACATCCATCCTATGAATTTAGAGAATATTTACGGTAAATTTTTATACAATTGAGTTAGTAATCACAGCATTTAGATAGATTTGAAAGGATTTTATTATAAATTCAATAATTTTCAAGCAATACGATCGTCTGGGTAAATTCATCTGGAGTCGCCTTAATGAAGTTTTCACTTCGGTGTTTTCGTCTTTGGATATGTTTATACAGTCTATGACAAATTAGCAAAGCAAGACGTTATCTCCTGCTCGATCGTAAAGTCTATCTCGGAATAAAAAAAATGGTATATCTTCAACTACAAAATCAATACCAATAATTTTTACGTATTTTGTAAAGTGTTGTAAAGTTTTGTAACTTTTAGAAAGTATTATGTCATAACAAAGAACATTTTTTCCGAATACAGAAAATCTCGTTAAAATTTTCTAGTCCACGTTCCAATTTTAAAATTCAAATTCACAAAGAACGTTGTTAGGCGGTGCGATCGATTCGAGCACTCCGAGATTAAAATTGCAAACATCGTGACAACTGACGGAAGTAATCCTGGAATCCGGTATGCAGACCAATTTGTTAGTCAAGTTTGTGTTTTATAATTCTAAAATATTACTTAATGAAAAAAATGGAAAGTTTAATAATGTAAAAACAAATTAAGAATTTCTAACTGTGTATGCATAACATAATATCAAAAAAACTCGGACGATAGTTTAACGTGACAACGTCATAACAAAACATTGACAGCGTAACGGATGAGCGTTACCGTACAATGACGTCAACGTTTTCGTGCATGCAGCCAGCGTTCATCGAATATTAGACGTAGTCACGTCAAAATAGTCGTTGAAGTGAACAAAATAGCGTATCTTGCTTCCCTGTGACTATTCAGTGGTGCCTTTCTTTTTTTTTTTTTACATGGGGAAATCCTCATGGATGCCCACCGACCTTGGGGGAGGGCGGAGGGGTATGTCGGACTCATACCGACTAAAACCCCATGGTGGCCGACCTCTGCGCATTAGTACCCCGGGATATCCGAAGAACACGTACCGGTGTCCCTCACGCACGTTGCTGTGAGGCCCATCCCAGGGAAGGCTTGCGCCGACCCCGAGCTCCGCTTGCAGTGCATGCCTACCCGTGCACTGCAGCCGTCCCGGGTTCGAGTATGATGCAGCCAGAGCCCCCACTCCGACCGCTCTCGAACCCAGCAAGATCTCCCTCATTGGCAGGAGACGCCGCCGCCCCTCATGGGGCGGACGGTCCGGGATGTCCCACCTGGACACCCCGGCCCCGCCGTCTCCGAGCGGGATCGGATCTCTCGCGATCCCGCTCAGCAGCCTCTTTCTGAACCATGACGGTCTCACAGAAAGAGGCTACTGCCCTCCACGCTGTCGCCTCTGCCAGCATTGCCGCAACAACGCTAGGCAGGGTGAGGTCTTGCCCGATTTGGTCCATCAGGACCCGCCGTTCAGAGCTCCACGCCGAGCATGTGCTGGGCAGAGTCCTGGTCCCTCCCACAGTGGTGGCACTCCGCGGTCGGTTCGCGGCCGATCCGATTCAGGTACGCACCGAAGCACCCATGTCATTCAGTGGTGCCTACGGTCACTAGACCCGTCCGTTGATTACACAAAAAAAACATACTACAACCGACTTCAATTAGACTGTTTTAGTGACCGTAAATACCACTGAAAAATCACGGAAAGCAAAATATCATTTTTTACGACACAATATATTCAGTTAAATTTCTATGGGACTAATTTAAAAGTATTTATCCTCTTAAACAAAAACATAATTCGATTACATTTCACTATCATAAAGCTTAATAACACATCAGGTTTCAGCTATGACACTTACAGTTTATTAAGGCGCCCGCACAATTGATTATTAAGACGCCGAGCGTAATGGCACTTCCATTATGAGAGGGGTAATGAAGAACAGCGTAGTCGTTAGTGAACATGATGATGAACATCGGTGTTTGTTCTGAGTCTGTGTGTTTTCTATGTATTTCAAATCAATTAAAACAATATATATATATATATTCTATATGTGTATTTACACAAAAAAAGAATAGAAGTTGTGTATCAGTTACCGGCTCCTATAACTCAATCTTGCTTAGTTTGGGGTAGATAACGTTGTGTGAAATATCCAAACATAATTATTAGAATTAACATTTTGTTGAGCTTTTATTTTGTTGAGCTTCTCTATCGAGATTTTTTTATTCGTGTATTATGCTTGGTTAGTAATAAGATGATATATGTAGTAAAAACTTGGAACTAAAAAAAAAAATATTGCTTGAGTTTCAAAACGAACGTTGCTACCGAACGAGTAGTCTTAAAAAATATATATACATATATTTTCATGAAAACATAATTTCTGTTTTTTTTTAGAAAATTAATCCCGATAAACTTATTATACCTTTAGATGCATATTATAATATGTTGTATATCTATTGGTTAAGTGGTAATTTTAACAAAAACATGCGCACTCCATAGTTTTCTTAGTCTGTGGCAGCTGGCAACCAATTGGGTTGATTAGGTTGAGTGTCCCGTGTGTCATATAGCGTACAATAACTAGAGTTATTTACGAGTAGCACTGGAAAGGGTATACTTAAATGGAGACTACGCATGTACAACGTAACTTAGCAAGCGTAGTGTAAGACGACCTTAACTAGCTGGATAAATTCTACATTTTCGCAGTTTAGCCAGCAAAAATTTGAAAATCACAGCCTAAAGGTTACATTAAGATATTATTATACAATGTGTCCGGTCTTGCGTTTCCGATGTTTAAGGAAGTTGTTTTTCAAGTTTTTTTTATCAGTAAAGCCGCCTTCCCCCCACGGCCTACCCCACTCCCCTTGAAATGGCAGCCATTTCGTTTATTAACCAAAACTACGCCAGTTCGTGTACGAAAATGACCATAACTAAATATCTATAAATCCAAGCAATATGAAATTGATGTTTTTTGAATTTCAAAAGGTCACTTTAGCGATTGTGATACCGTTTTTATTGATACCAAGGGCATATCAGACAAAATTATACCAATTGAGAATATTCTACTCTTTTTACGTTTCCTCTCGTAATGCAATAACTAGCCTGTTAATTCGCATTTTTTGTACTGCATTTACAGCCAATTAAAATTATGATATTATTATTAATTATTAGCCAATTATGTACTCAACAAAAAAACGCCAAATTTGTAATCCTAAGTCACTTATTTTAAGAGCGAATGGCCTTTAAACATGACCTAGGATGAACTAGGGTTAAAATCAGGACGATAATAGTAGATTATGCACTAAGGGGATAAAGCAGTGTCTTATGTCGCGGGTGGCATATTGAACCCTGAGCTAAGGAGGGACTCATTTATCTCCTGAGCGAAGCAAGGGAGTTATGCAGAGTCCTGAGTGACGCGAGGGGTTCAAGCTGCCCAAGACGAAGACAGGCTTTATCCCAGAGGAGCATACTCTACTTTTCACACCTTCTGCGAGGCAATAAAAAGCCAGGGCAAAGATTTTAGAACAAACCTTTTTACAATGCCATATGGGCGTTCTTTTACTTAAAGTTTTCCACGAGTTTCACCACGAATTTGACATTCCAAATTCAAATCACATTACTTACTACCCTTAAGAGTTTCATACAACATTACCTCCCTCGGTAGGTAATGCTTTGCTTTACCTTGATGATAGCATGATATGTAATTGGATATTGTCGAGCAGGTAGTGTGAAAATAGTAGATTATGCACTAAGGGGATAAAGCAGTGTCTTATGTCGCGAGTGCCATATTGAACCCTGAGCTAACGAGGGACTCACTTATGTAGAGTTATGTAGAGTCCTGAGTGACGCGAGGGGTTCAAGCTGCCCAAGACGAAGACAGGCTTTATCCCAGAGGAGCATACTCTACTTTTCACACCTTCTGCGAGGCAATAAAAAGCCAGGGCAAAGATTTTAGAACAAACCTTTTTACAATGCCATATGGGCGTTCTTTTACTTAAAGTTTTCCACGAGTTTCACCACGAATTTGACATTCCAAATTCAAATCACATTACTACCCTTAAGAGTTTCATACAACATTACCTCCCTCGGTAGGTAATGCTTTGCTTTACCTTGATGATAGCATGATATGTAATTGGATATTGTCGAGCAGGTAGTGTGAAAATAGTAGATTATGCACTAAGGGGATAAAGCAGTGTCTTATGTCGCGAGTGCCATATTGAACCCTGAGCTAACGAGGGACTCACTTATGTAGAGTTATGTAGAGTCCTGAGTGACGCGAGGGGTTCAAGCTGCCCAAGACGAAGACAGGCTTTATCCCAGAGGAGCATACTCTACTTTTCACACCTTCTGCGAGGCAATAAAAAGCCAGGGCAAAGATTTTAGAACAAACCTTTTTACAATGCCATATGGGCGTTCTTTTACTTAAAGTTTTCCACGAGTTTCACCACGAATTTGACATTCCAAATTCAAATCACATTACTACCCTTAAGAGTTTCA